>OZ012690.1:23797757-23987337 GCA_963942565.1 Maea johnstoni
GCTCTCTCTAATAAAATATGCGCGAAGATGAATTCACTTAGCAACGAGGCATTCCAAATGATACACTCTGTTAACTCTAATCATTCTTTCTCATAATTATTACACAGCGTTATCTTTATTCTTTTAGATTACCTATTTCGATAAAAAAAACTTTGTGATCGATGTATGATGGCTATGTTATTTTCTATTAACCTAGTAGTACATAACCATACTTATACATACGTATGATTTTGTACCACTAGGTATAGAAAATAACAGCCAAATGATGTCTCAACGTTTACAAATGACAAAGCAGGGAGTTATTGTTGGAATAAAACTTCATAACAGTTTAAGGTTTCATCAGGCCACCAGAAATTCTTTGCTTGATTCTCCACTTGAATTGCGGTCTTTATCTTTATAAAATGTATATGTGTATCTATCACTCATATTTTACGAGATTAATACTATAAATATTATCATTTAAAAGAAATGTTCAAAAACTTTCTGCCATTTAGTTCCTACTTATTTCAATTTTAATTAGGAGTTATTATACTGCTAACTATTATTATAAATACTTTGTCATTACAGTTACCCCAAGAGAGGCATCGCCTTATCTTCGCCATGCCATATTTAAGCGCTTGCATTACCAAAAGGCCTCATAGTCTCTTGGTAAGACTTCCAACAAAGCTACCCATGGACAAAACCAGCCATATTGCTTCTGCACTCAGTTGATATTACTTGTATGTGACATGGGCTTAAACCATCTAATTCCAGATAGTTGGGATAGTCTGTATTAGTTATAAATGTTCTGCTGTGTGTTATCTCACCTGAGCTTTTCTTCTATAGATGCATTCTCTGTATTTCCCTTGGGCATATGTGTAGCTCAGTTGGTTAGGTGTCGGACTAATAATCAGTAGGTCGTTGGCTCAATTCCCGGCCGGGGCACTTTGGTCTGTCCTTGGGCAGGACAGTTTATTCCATATTGCTTCAGTCGACCAAGCTGCAAAATGGGTACCTAGCATACATAAGGCAGTGTTTAGAGCTCGTGCACTATATGCTGCCAGTTGCTCTGGAATATCCCCCGGGGGATTGAAATGGTTTCCGTGTGTACAGGCCTGCTAGGGGAGGAAGGTCGTGTGAGCGCTTCGGTGGATACAAGACTATAAACCGAATACCTTTACCTTTACCTTTCCTTGGCCTGGATATCGAACGACTATTTACCCTCACGTAACCCAGTGTAAAGGATCTTAGAGAACGATGTTGAAAACGTGTTGCAACTATCTTTCATGCGGCTGCCTAGAAGATAAACAGAGTACTGATGTTTCTCTCTACGCAACCTTGGAATTGGCGGTTGTTTGTGACAGTTTTGGTCAATATATTTCCGACCTCCCATCATCCTTGCTCAGTGGCGTTGCGTATGTTGTGCATGCAACTAGTAAAGTTGTAGTTTGTGAATAAGAAATAGCCTGGACATGAGCCTTGAACTTTGAAAATTCTACTTTTTTCTAGTAATTCATTCTTTGATTTGATCAGAAAAGCTCACATATGAGGGTTTAATTCCCTTAGCTTTAAGGTGTTGCATCCTTGAGTATTTCTATTTTTGAGTCCGTGTCACAATGAGCATTCCTTAGGTTAATTTAATCCGTTAATTGATAAATTTAATCTAAGTACATGAAATACATACATATATACATACACACAAATACATTATATATGTGTGTGTTCTGCTGGATACTGACAAACATGTTTGTCTGGTGGCTATAGACACGTGCTGTGATGTGGAACGATAAAAATGATGCCTTTTCAATTGAAAAGACTCAATGAAATAGATCGAGATGACAGGGTTTTTTCTTCCAAGTTTCGGGTTTCTTTTCCGTTGCGAAATGACCAAAGCTCCAGGTTCGTTGTTCCATCTCTTGAGATATGACCTTAAGCTGTTGAATCCATTAAACCCTAACTAGAAAAAGGCAACGTTGCAACATACAAATGTGGCTGTAAAATGCCATATGATGCAGAGGAATGCGTTTATTTGGTCATCAGGGGCCATTTAGGCGAGCTGTATTTGGATGTATTTTTATTAATCTGTCCACTACGTCTGGTATTCTGTCTAGAAGGTATCGTCTTATGAAAAGTAACGACTGGTGGGGTCATTCTATCGATTTCAAATGATCATTCTGGATTTCGCGATGGAGTTGTAAAGGTCATTACGGGATACTTATGATCATTCCGATGGCTTTTAGTTTTGCTTTATACCAACTAAGGGTCGTAAAGAGGGAACATAAAGGCATAGATCACTCCTCAGGTAGGCCAGCATTAGTGGAACTTCACGGGGGGTTACCTTTACAGACTGGCAGGGGATGTGCCAAGGTTTAGGATTAGCATCTTTAAGGTTTAGGATTAATATCTACGATATTTGCGTGCTACGCGCGTACTTAAGTGTATGGAAATGTACATTTAAAATTAAATGTAGGGCCTGAACTGCCGGGCATATCCGTGTGTCAGAAATAATATAAATGATTAGTTTTTTTGGTATAAATACACATTGGAGCTTTTAATGGAGCTTTCGGTAATTTGATATTTTGTTTTTGAAATGAATTAGGAATTTCATTTGTGCGTTCTTTGGTTATTTTTTGCCGTAATGGGCGAGAACACCCTTGTCCAACATGAGCTTGTGCATGCCCCCTCCCCCGTGGGTGACCTTAGCGTGGTTTAGATGTATTCAGATCACAATTCGCCAGAGGTCTGGCATTCAGAGAGGCCTGGCATTACCGAATTGCACACTGGTCCCTGTAGGTCCTTCCTGCAAGCCCAGCGCCTAAAGAACCGTTTTGATATTCCATGCTGCAAAATAGCAGTTTGTTGCCAATCGTTTCACTGAATACCCAACCGCCCTAGCGGGTCATAAATCAAGACCTTAGCCAGCTGAATACATTTAGTAGCAATATGGCATTAACTTATTATTATGCTAGCATTGCAAACGGAAGCTCAGACATGATACTTTGAGTGGAGTCGGAAACGAGGGAATGACCCGATTAGCGCGAGGCCATGGTAGATATTGCAGAGATTTATTATTGCAGAGTTTAAGAGAACCGCCAGCTCTTGAATCATGACCTAAGGTGACACTTGTGTATTTTTCTTAGCATAAGAAATGTTTATGTTTAATGACATAAAAAGCTCTTAATTTACTTTAAGTCAAGATTAGCAACTTCGAAAGGTTAAACAGAAAAAGGGCACTATTGTCCTTTTAACCTTTGATAATGATGAAAAAAATTGACATGGGGGAAACTAATAATCCCATTTAAGGCAGGAAATGGGTTTCCAGAAACGTATGAAGTGTGGCTTTTATCGTGTTATCGTGGTTAAGATTCGTAGAATAAGATAGATATAAAAACGTGGTCAAATGCTAAATGGAAAAAATAACGAGACGGACTTTTGCAACTTCCAGTAATACACCAGGAGCTTTACAATAAGCCTACAGTCCTGTATGATAAGGTCAGGGGTGAGGTGGACGACGTTCTCGGATCCACCGATGATGAATATGTTAGAAATGTACTAAGGCTGTGATGCTGGTAACACACTTCAAGTAACCCATCTCCTAGTTAAGCCACCATTTCCACCAAAGTCGTGTGGTGTAAGGCACTATAATCTTGCAGGAACTCCATAATTTCCATCCAGTTGCCCTAGCCTAGTATATTTAGCTGTCATGCAATGTATTTACAAAACAAATGTAACCTTTATTGATCGAGAAAATTTCATTTGAGGTAAAATATTGCAGATGAGAAACTGTGGTCCTATTCAGGTCACCTTAGAAGAGGACTTATATCTGAAACACCAAGACCTCAGGGATTAGATAACCATTGTTATAAATGGACAGTGCTAAATTAGGGGATGGGTTATTTCGAGTGTGTTACCAGCATTACAGCTATAAACGATCACCTCAAACTTTTCTAAGTCATGATCGGCAAACATCCTAACCGAGTTCCATTTAGATCGGTACTGCAACTATGGAAAGTCACGTGTAGATACATTCCTAGAACGTACAGACAAGCTATCAACTAATGTTAATCTTTTAATGTTGTTAGCTCGATTCCAAGCCTTCTGGTTTCGCCACGAAATTTACTTCACCTGAAATAGTCTGGAGCACTAGACTTGCTGCTCTATTCTTTCGTATGCTTTAATTTAGGTAATTATGTGAGTCTGTTGTGTTTATTTACCTTCTTTTATGTATTTTGTGTTATTTTAGGATGCTCTTCGTATTCCTACCAGCTAATTTTACTCTCCCAGTTACTCTAACCTTTTGGTTGCTTTTCGTCATGGTTGTGCTATTTGATTTATCTGTATGTGCATACGTATGATTTTATACCGTCAAAGGAACAGTCGATAAACATACAATACGATTACGGGTATATCAGATTTCTATATTTGATTTTGCAATCAGTATTTTGTTTCTGTGAACAAATTGGAATGTTGCTTGGTTCAACTTGGGACCGCTATAGAAATTGGATAAAGTATTTTTTTTTCGTATATGTAATGTTTGTATAGTACTATCTTATATGAGTTCCTATTTCACAAAACGGCACTAATATTTCCATAATCAAGCGGAGTTTCATATTTACTCAACTTTAGTGTTAAGTGTTGGGATTACTAGTATTTTAGGTATTTCTTTAAATCACATTACTCGTTCTGTGCCGGCTATCGATTGCTATTCGCACAATGTCTCCAAGGGTCCCTAATGTAATTACAGAAACAGATTCTCAGACTCCGCCGCCACTAATCTCATTGCATCAGCATGCAAACACATGTATCTGTTAAATGTAATTCTCTTCAATGTCATCTTACACATGTGTCGATCCCATTCAATTTGGTAACCCTTATGGTCCTGGTGGCAAATTTTTGGTAATACAAAATGATGCAACAAAACTATGAAATTACTGAAACCATGGCACATGGGTTATCACCTGAGAGTACTCAGTGAGAGCTATACAATGGGTACCAACATGACAGGGCTGCAATGGTTTTCGTCCTTGTGCTTTGGACGACAGTAGCTTTAGCATTGGAAGGGTTAACCCAAGTATTCCAATGAAACGGATCATACCATTTTTTTCTATAACAGCAATGTATTTACCAGCTCTGGTTATATTACGTTCTTTTTAAATGTAATTTTGTGGTTTGAATTTTCTACCCAGTAGAGTAAGTAGGTTGTGGAACATATTTAAACGTACGTAAGCAAATCTTCCCGTAGGAGTTTTAGTGGTACATGTTTATTGCCAAATTTGAACTGATCGCTGCAACCAGGTATAGAATGTCGTATCTAAGTGGTGTACTTTTTAACAAACTATATTGACTCTTTTAGCCCTGCAGTGGGCAGGACCAGCACCAAATTGTAAAAAGTCAAGAACTAAGAAAGTTGCTTCATCAAATATAACTTCACGCCAATCGGAGAACATCTACGTTTTTATCTTTTACTTAAGTATGTTATTCTAAAGAAAAAGAAGTGTACTAATATATTGAAATGAAGTAAGCCACACTGTATTTTGACTGCTATTTCGCCCGTTATTTTAATTTATTTGTATTATTGATATTTGGTATTATTGATATTATTAATCTCCGCATTATTAGTTTGAATACAAACTTTTGCAAAGAAAAAGAGAATGGTTGACCTTGCCACGTGCCGGAAAAGGTTGGTGATCGGAGAACATTTTGACTGCTATTTGTCCATTGTCTAATTTTATTTGTGTTAATGTTTGGTTATTATTTTTTCCATTATCAGTTTGAATATAAAAGTTTGCAAAGATAAGGAGTGTGGTCAACCTTGCCACGTGCCGGAAAAAGGTTGGTGACTAGAGTCGGTCACTGCGAGAATAAGCCATGGGATAAAACCACGAGAGCTGGCCCGTGAGTAGAATCACTCAATGCCACATAGGATCGTTTAAAAATGTGCAGTGTCGTTCGCGATGGATGGGTGTCACCGTTCGGATGGCGACTTGTTCCTCACGACGCGGGCCTCTGAGTTAATAGAAGTGCTATCAATTTCACGCCTGGCTGAGTGCGATATTAGCCAGTGTTTAGTGTGCACTCCTTGCAGGCTTAAAATGCAATCCCACTGCTAGTAATACTGGACAGTCACCTACTCAAACCAGACATAGACAACTACGAAACGCGTACCTGGTCAGGCTGCTAATAATGGAGGGGTTAATTGGGACTAGCACGTTTGGAGTGGCGGGGTTCCATGTGTCCTGGTATAAAGGATGGTGCTGACTCGAAGGGTGTAGATTTGCAGTCACCCGGTGAGGGTGAAACATGTGCAATGTTTAGACTATCACGTTAGAGAGGCTAGGTTTTGTACCACCTGAGGGATTGCATGTACATGTTCTTGATGGTAATACTTTGTATGCATGTTTATTAACTGTAATATCCAAATTACAAAATCATACTTTCATATAAAGAACTAAAGAAGTACAAAGTATATCAGAGAACTTAATAAATAAAGTTTAAATCAAACTTACTCCCGTATCGAGGTATATAAACTAAAAAATAGAGAACATACTTTATCGTACACCAAGTACACCCTTGGGCTATACTGATGACGTTGCAACTTGTTGTCTGAGCAAACAGAGGCTGGATAAAGCTATGGCCCTTGTTCATGCCCATGGGTGTACGTGGCGTTATGACCTTAACGCCAAGAAAAGTGGTGTACTAGTATACGGTGAATCTCTTAAAGAACATGATTTTTAAACTGGGTCCAAACCGAGTCAACGAAAGGGTCAATTATGATCACGAACTTTCATATAAAGAACAAACGAAGTACAAAGTATATCAGAGAACGTAAATAATGAAATTTGAATTAAACTTACTTCCATAACGAAGTATATAGACAAAAATTAGAGACTATAGGAAGTAAGGAAAAAAAGGCTAATTATCAAGTACATATTTAAATGGAGGATGGAATACGTATAGTATAAGAAGCTACATTTCCGTGTTAAAGGCTTCTTACTTGGTTGGCTTTATTGGACCATAAAGTAGAGTTATGATTATATACAAAAATTTGTCATATCTACATATTAAAGCATGTTGGGTGCGTTCATTTGGGAACGCAATATATTTACATCATAGACTCTATATACAATATGGAAGAATGTACCTAAATATTTGGATAGTTACCAGTAGTTCACAGAACTGTGAAAATTATCCTATCCCTTCCCTGTTTATCATGACTGCCTGAAACATGTTATACACATTTAAGGCCACAACCTTCAGGAAGTATATGCACACATCGGGTTGTAAACCTTCCGGTAGCTTTCCCAAAAGTATTGATAGAGTATCCTTAGAGTTTTCTATGATTGTTGAATCACTAGCTATCTCAATGCTCCTAATTTGTTCAAACATTCAATTTCTAATAGTCTCTTGTCCTGGGCAGTGCATGATAATGTGACACACAACACACAACGAGTTACATAGGTTATAGTAAGAACCTCCTATTTCTCTTGTAAACCTATAGTTGTCGCATTTCAAATTGCTAGCTTTACACATTATTTTAGCCATTGTTTCGCACTGATAGATTAGCTCAGGTGAATGGTCACCCAACTGCCACCTTTGAGGGGGGCAAGATTGGAACGGTTGGCAAAATGCCTTTGTCATGTTTCTGTTATGGAAATTTCATGTTTCATGTATGATATTCTATGCATGAAATGATAGTACATGCATAAAATCATTTCTTCATTCGTGGATTTTTTACGGGTAAATCTTAAATATGAATATCCGATAGATGTTCATTATCTCCCCTTTAGAGTAAAGAGAATAACTATATGTGTAAGTTAATCCAATCATGCTACGAGCCCTTTAAAAAGTGTCGAGTTATTATACTATTAAAAATACATTATTAATGTTGACCATAATAATGATTAAGCCATGGTTGGCACCTGTCTGACTTTATGATTGGCAATGAAAGTCATACAGCACTAATGGCCTTGCTTAATGACAACCTGACATGGGCTGATAGGCAATTAACCAGTGACTATGTGGGATATTCTACGTGCAATCTACGCACGCTTGCGATACTTTGACATGTGGATAAACCATAAATGACAAAGTAATAGATAGCCTCAATATTGCGAGTAGGGTGTGAAGGAAGGGAGGGATGGGTTTTTACGTCGCTTTCAACAGCTTAGGTCATATCAAGACGAGATAGAAACCCGGAACTGGGAAAAAATTCCCTTTTCTTCCCGAATAGTTCCAAGGGGTCTTTCAGTTGGAGAAGGACCATAGACAGCCCTCCACAACGCCACACATTTATATAGCGACCAGGCAAACCCGCTTAGGCACCCAGCGAAGACTCGAACCTACGAACTCACGCTTAAGAGCAAGGCATCGCAAACACTAGGCCACGGCGAATCCCTTGACAAGGGTGCCTTTTATGTTGTAAATTAGGTTGTTGCTGCAACCCAGAATAAATCATACGGATGTGTGATTTTGGGGCTAGACCCAATTTTGTTTCTCTGTTCCCTTGTTTTGTCCAAAGTGTATACAGTGGGTATCTGAACAGAAGCTGTAACTGTGCTTTAAAATATACATTGTGTATATTGCATTACAACCAAAGGATGTATCACAGGCTTCTGGAAATATGATGATATTCCATTTCGTAGATACCTAATGAATGCATCTTTTCTAACAGCCCCGTGTACAGACAGATCAACCGCTCATTCAAGTCTTTCTATCGTTGTCTATGTCTGTAAAACTAATGAATTATAATTATAGTTTGGGCTTTCTATTTGTTTGTATCTTCATTTTTCTTTTCTATGTTTATAATTTTTTTATTTGTATCATGTTATATCCTATGATATAGTCAATAAAGATACAATATAATACTAGACTGTATTTTGTTATCAGTTATAACGTTTACTTGGTGTTTGAAGCATCTGGGATATATCTTCTGGTTAGAAATAAAATGAAGTTGACGTCAGTTGGTTTTTTACTGTTTTTCCTCACTTGGGACGGCTTATTTTGACAGGCGCTTGGTGTAGGGAGGGGGTGTTTGACAGCGCACAGAACCTGACACACGTCTAATGTGATGGGAAGTGCATTTACCGCTGAGATGTTTAGTAGATAAAACACCTAATTCGATTGAGCAGAAGTGTTTAGCACTTTTCGGAATCTGCAGGAGATCTAATTTAAAGAGTCACTGATGGATGTATGCCGCATGAGAACTAGCCTAGACTTGCTGCATGGTAGGCCCCTCAATGAAATCTCGTGAACAACTTCGTGAAAGTAGAAGAGCCACTCCACGTATACTTCAGTTTACGTATTGCAGTAAAATTCTTCTAATGAAAACCTCTGATTTGTGACACCTCCAAATATTAGGAAAATTTCGGAATGGAATGAATGTTCGATAAGCATATATTTATTGCCATAAAAACTTAATAGAATAATGTTTCTTTGTGATTGTAAAAACAACAAATCAATGAATAAACAGAAATACAAAATGGTAAATATATATATAAAGTAGTGTGTGCATGGTTGTTTTAAAGAAAATGTAATTCCTGAAATGTTTCGTCGATAAAACCGACCTATCTTATGTAAATAAGATATAATGCAGTCTGGAGGAACTTTCTCAAAAATGAAAACTTTGGACTCTTACTTTGACCTAGTACATATGAAGACCTAGATGTTTAAACTTCCTGATTTTGTCACTTTCGTTGTTTTCCCGAGTTAAACACATGTCAGAGGGTTCACTATCAATTTTTAATCATTTAAGATACAAGTAAGAACCTATATGATGAACTAATTCCTCAATCAATCTAGGATGGTGTGAGTATACCGGTAGTTGTTTGATTAATCAATTATTCACCTCACAAGACGAGGTAGGCTGGAGAGTTTTTGATCAAAACGTTGCTATCTAGATTGGTATCTAGATAAGTAGATATGGGCACGTGTGCATAGACAAAATAAGATTACAAGTACAAACTGAGTGTTTGTTCAATTTCTTAGCTCCTTTAAAGCATTTATATCGAGTCATTGAAAACTATAGGTTAGACCCGAACTGGATGAATCCAATATGGTGTAATAGTGCTTGGACATAAATTACAGAAAGAGTTAGGAAACAAAAGGCAAGTGCTGGATATCATACTACATGTGACTCTAGTTGGGAGTATCTTAAGGAGAGATCAATTGTAAGCCAAATTCTTAATTTGTATCAATTTTTTAGATTAAGATATTAAAAGAATTTGAGTCCCAGTTTACTGAGATACAACTTGAACAAAAGAATTTTGACCGGGGTCAACCTCTCAGTGATCATTCACATGATCAGAAGTGCAGACACGGGTTGAAGAAATTGAGTTTAGAATTGTAGCAGATTCCTTGAAAATTAACTATCGTACTGTAAGTGACACTTTCTGCAGACTTATCCATGTAAAACTAATACACGATAAGGCAATGACTGATAACACAAAATTTAAACTGGATCGATACCATATATTGGCATATATGTGTGATTCATTTTCATTTTCATATTATCAATTTACGGCCACAAGATAGCCAATGGTGATACAAAAACATAAATAAACCAAAATGACCTTGATTGAACTTGGATGACGTTAAAGTCCACTTTTTGCAACATGTCCCTCTTTCAATCACATTTTTCCTAAGAAATTGCGTGAAAATGAAGCATCTGCCCTCATACAATTTTGGGAAAGGCACCATAGAATACATATGCAAAGAAATCGGTACATAAAGTACAAAAATGATCAAAATAGAAATGCTTGTTTACTCTTTTACAGGAACAGTTTTGCCCAGATTACAATAACATAATCAGTAAGACCTCAAAGTGTAGATATCATTTTTAAAAATAGATCGTCCCAATATCTGCTTCCGTTGCAAATATATGTCAAATTTTCGAAATCCACGATGGCCGCTGCTGCTATTATCACAGATTTCGAAAGCAGATATTGGGGTGATCCTTTTTGTAATCATAACTTCTTTTTGGAATCTAGCTTATAATATTTTGGTCTTTGTAGGTGTGCTAGTTTTGTCATAAGAAAGTCAAACATATATTTTAATTGTAGGAGAAACCAGGAGTACCAGGTGGAAACCATGACCAAGTCGCTGTCAACTTTTTTTCTAACTGCCTCGAGCGGGATTTGAATCTAACTTTTTAGCACTGGTTGTGAGACAGAAGGTAGTACGTTTGCAATACTGATGAGTTTAATGGTGCCGCCATGCATTCCAATAGTAAGCGTGCATGGTTGGGTTAATGGTTCTCAAGACCACATGGGAAATGTCGCCAAATGTGCAATGTTTAGAAACATTAGTCATGTCTCAGTCTCCCTCCACAACAAATCCTCTAACTGGTGAGCCTACGAACAACTATTTAATTTTCAGCTAGTTGCTGCTCAAATCTTAATTGCGTCCCTGCGCTCCCCATTCTCAGCGGTCATCGTGTATTTGTTTTTAATTTGAAGATTGTGGACGATCTCTCTCTCTCTCTCTCTCTCTCTCTCTCTCTCTCTCTCTCTCTCTCTCTCTCTCTCTCTCTCTCTCTCTCTTTTTCTCCACCGGCGTACTGAGAGGCATATATCATGCATTTGGTACTATTTGTGACCATTTATGTCCACGTAGGCCAGAATTATGAAATATTGGTCTTGCACAGATGGATTTCAATCCTAGTAGATTGTATCTATCCGCCTGAGTGTTTGGTGAGGTAATAAGCGCGCCTTTGTAGTTTGGCGAACGAGGTTTTGGTGGGCGACTGGCCTCGCTTACTCCAGCGCGCTCTAGCGGTAGAAGCCATCGTTACTATGACCGTCAAAGTCGGTAATGTTACCTAATATGCTTTATTTCAAGTTTGAAAAAAAAGTATTCGCGTGCGCACTTTGCCTTGAGCCCTCAAAAGAAAGGATTCTACATGTATGCCGGATGATTTCCTTCGAATTTATATATACATACATAAATAATTATATATATATATATATATATATATATATATATATATATATATATATATATATATATATATATATATATATATATATATATATATGTATGTGTGTGTGTATATATATATATATATATATATAGAGAGAGAGAGAGAGAGAGAGAGATGACTGTATCAAAAAACTACCAACACAAACAAACAACCACACTAACAATATTGGTAAAAAGAAGTGTAACATCATTATTGCTTTGACTTTTTGGAAAAATCATTTTTGAAACAGTATAAAATTCATTGCAATGTTTTGTCGACTCCCGCTCGTGCGATGTATAAGGGATACTACGTATCTCACTTCAGTAGTTACAGATGTGACGGGTGCGTCATAAACCTATGATAACTTTTGGCTCAGTGGGCAATATTTCCATTGAGATAAAATATCGCCTGGCGGACCGTTTGCTCAGTTTGTCATCGAGGTAATCAGCGTCTGCACTGCCTTATTTTACGCGTGTAAATCATGTAACAGACATCCAGCTCAATAACTGGCCTTTCCCTCCGTGCTTCCTAGTGCTACAGTGTCCCCGCCACTAGCGTCGGCTTAGGACACAGATGATGTGGGAAATGTACACATTTAAAGGTGGAACAATGGCAGTTTTTCTATTGTTCGACGTTGCTCGCCTTTGTGACTACTAAGCTCGGTTCAGCTATGATATGGTCAAGCAGGGGACATACGACTTACATATCAATACCAGTAACGATGCCAGTTCGACGCAGTAATCTTTTATAATGATACAAATACTCAGTTTAGCTGAATAAACATAAATCCATTGATGCAATGTCTATAGTACCCGCCATTTTGTTTAGTCATTTAAAATGAAAACGAGGCTCTTGTTGGTGAGCCAAGTTAAATTCCGCGTGATCTTGCATTTTAGCACGTCATTATATGGGACGTACTCCCTCCACAAACAGTGTAACTGGTTCTGGAGTTCGAGTTGGTAGATATGAAGAATTCACAACAATATAAGATAGCAATGCCAGTTAAGCTATTGACGCAGCTTTGTGGTCACTTTCTTTGATATGAAGTCCCTACAACAATACGAGATAACAATGTCCGTTTTGCTATTTTGGGGGTAGAGATGGAACGTTTTACACTGGTTCTCTTTAGGGTATCGGCAAGGAGCCTGAAAAATTAGTTTTAATTACCCCCCTCCCCCTAGTAGAAATTAGATTGCTCAAAAGGAAAGATGACTATCTTGGATTGCAACAAAATCGGTCACTCCTTTGAGAACATTAATCATTAAAAACAAGGCTGATGGGAAATAATGTGGTAGGGGCTCGAAGAAGAGGGCATAACATTGCATGTATATCACTCATTGCCACAAGTGACCATTCATTTTGGGGGTCATAAACAGCCCTACCTGATGCTACAATGTAGTTTCAATGTTCATGGCAATGACCTTGAGCTCAAAGTCAAAGTCAAATGATCATTTGGTGTTGGGGTGGGGGGATCTCCTCCAGACAGAGACAATATTGACCTAAATTTGAAAATTAGTTTATTCATTTCTATATGTAGGTTTAACTTTTCATGCTCTTTGTACTGGTCATGTTATTTCTTTCGATTTAATATTAAAAATATGATGTTTGTTTAAAAACACTAGTAATGTCATCAAAGCGAAGTGTAGCTAATTTGTTACACAGCATAGCAAGTTAGGGAATATATGTAGACATCACCATAGGGAAAAAAAACTCCTTAACTAACATTAAGCTGAGAAGCCCATGAATAAAGTATTTATGTTTTGCTAGTCATGTCATTAGTCTTCGTTTTCACATGGGTTTTCATTAAAAGGTCTTGTAGTTAACCCTTTCATGCTTGCAGAACCCAAAATCATCCCAAAGATACCAGCTTATATGCCAACAATATAGGCCTAAGCATACTAGGGAAAATATCTGAAGTACAAATGTGACCCAGAACACCAACAACAACTCGTCTTAAAATATTTTGTAGATGAATTCGAAAGTTATTGTTAAAAATAGTAACGGTCCATATTGTTGGAGAACTGCTAGGTATTAAAAAAAGAGTTAAACAGCTTGAGCTTCTAATAGATGATAATACCAATTGCATATACTCTATTGAGCAGATTTTCTGAAAGCTCTACTGAAATTTGTTCGATATACATACCAAATAAACAACAGTCACGTCTTATATAGAAACATCATTCCAAAAATGGCCTTTCATTACTAACTAATTATCTTAATAGGTAGATTCCCTATTTCATAACGTAGTAAAACCACCTGAAGGCGCCACCTTGTGATACTAACAAAAACACAATGCTATTGAAAAGGGCCACAGTGACTCTTGGCTACAAATAGCCAATTTTTGCCTACAGATATTTCCATGATTTGGGGACATGGTCAGTTTGACTAGAGCAACCGGCAAGCTGACCACCTTGATGGTAGCCCAGTGAGACTTAAAAGGTAACATATAATGCAGAAGCAATGGGAAGAATGCGGCATAAAAGTGCATATACTTAATACCACATGTGACCGTTTATTATAGAGCCCATATACAGCCCTCCTGATGCAAGTTTATATGTTTATTGGCATTACCTTGATATTGAGTTCAAGATCAAATAATCACTTTCAACAAAATTGTCCCCCAAAATAGTGATTATTTGACCTTGAACTCCAAATCAATGTCATGGGTCAAGTTTAGGTACAAAACGAAGATTTACATTACCTATAAAACAACAACAACACGCACACATGATGTACGCTACATCTACGGACGACACGTAGGTCTAGCCAGAGAGAACTTTAAATGTCACTGACTCTTCAATTTCAAAAACATCAGTATTCATATTTCATAAATTGTGTAAGCTAATGTTTTCTACAGACTTTGCTGTTTCAAGTTACCGGAAATAATAACGTATGCTTTCAGACTCCATAATGATACTGGAATGACTGCATACTAGTATTACTTCACATCTTTACACTTTCTGTCTAATGCACTACTCCTCGCTAAATTGCTTTTCCTTCTTCCTTGCACTAGGGACAGGGAATAATATCACGGGAAGGGGGGGGTGCTCTGTAGACTGGCGAGAAGCAATGTATTCATTTAACAGGTGCCATCATCAAGATGGAAGACTATTAAACTGTTTGAATGCTTTTTGTCTTTTTTCCAATTTCAAAATTCATTAACAAAGAAACTATTTGCATAATATAAATATATACAGAGCATAAATAGTTGAACAACTTTTTAAACTTCGCAAAATTCTGAATTTTATTTGCTCCTAAACAAACATCAAACATGAAACTTTTTGTTTTATATATTAATATGGATGTTCACATCAAGAAATCCAACAAATATTTAACAAGATACATCATAGGAAATGGTACTAGTTGTATGGGTTTTTAAACTCCTCATATACACACACCCATGTTTGCATAAAACACTCTTCATTATTTTAGTTGGACAACCTGATAAGTCATTTTTATCATAGAATTATCCGTGTCCTGTAGAGGGATGTGTTCCTGTAACATCAATACCCCACTCGCTGCAATAAGAACACTTTCATTATGAAACGTTTATTGCCAAATTTGCAATGAAATCTCATTATCTAAAATGAGATAAGATTAACATATACAACCGGGTTTCCCTGTTTGCTTGTTACTTGTTTAAATAATAATATCCCTTCCCATAGGTACCTGGAAATTTTGTCACCAATAAGGAGCAAATGTTTGCAATCGTATTACTGATATTAATATTGGTCTATCATCTGTGTCTTTGTCATACAATATTTACATTACAACACACCTCTCTGGACTGCTATGACAAACATGGCATGATGCAGATTTTCAGTGTCAAGGGGGAGAGATGCGAAGTCTTTTCATTCTATTTAGTTACACTAAATTTATATCTACTACTCTGCAGTGCGATAAATAAACATTCAGGTCAGATAAAATGTACCAACTCTAAAGGTTTAGGGGTCCTTCACAGCAGATTTTGCTATTCGATAGGGAAAAGCAACGTAAGCACATTTTGGGGCATTTTTTACATATTACAGTACCCTAATTTGCTTATGCAAATTAGGGAATTAAAACTAAAAATTTACTTTGGTATCCATCATATTCAGATTCAGCACTATCAAATTATATCAAAAACACTGGATGCCGACTTTAACCTCAAAATGCCATTTTTCTGATTTCTGACCTGACTATATGATATAGTGGTGTATGGTAAACGTATGACCTAACTAGTTGTCCAAAGCCACAGATGATGCAACAGTCGAAGGAAAAGTATCAAAGGTAACTTACACACTGTCAATTGGCTATACGAGTTCAGGAGACCTATAGGTAACATCAAAAGAAGTATACAGGTGAACTTGGATATGACGGACCACTGTATGACGGATTTTTGCATATGACGGACGATATGCTTGGTCCCAGTTCGATGCATATCAAGTACATGTATTCGTCATATGTATACGACGGATTTTGCATATGACGGACCAATTTTCCTGGTCCCATTGAGTCCGTCATATCCAAGTTCACCTGTATGTCAACAAGTTCTTGAAATTTGCACCGCTTGGATCAATGACGATATGACAGAGAAATATTAACCGAAGTCTTGTTTCAGAGATAATATAAATGTGAGACAGTACATATTTAGACCTCAATGAGGAATCTATGTCACTCATATGTGAGGAGAGAATGAACAAAGTCTGGGATAAACCTTAGGATTTAGAGAAAAGAAACTGGAATGAAATGGACTTACTGTATTCAGCTTGATATGTGGTGATTAAGGTTGTGTAACCTGGTGTACCTTATTCGATCTGAGTCTTCTATAATATTGGCATTTGTGGGGGCGAAACCAGTCTCTAGATGTAGTCTACGTTGAAGACAGACAACTACAGAATGAATGTCGTTTGGCTTCATATTGTGCTAACTATGTGACCTTAGTTGCATTTCACTTAGTCCTGCAATGTTCAAACTTGCAAGGGTAAAGGATGAGGTGTTCAAGCCGTTTGAGTAAGGTTAACTGCATCATACACCAGAAATTATCGTTGACACACTTATGGGCTCTAGCATGCTAAACATAACTCTCAATGAAATGGTTGAATTATGGAGGGTTGCAAAATATAGCGCAAAACATGCAAGCATTATAAAACAATAAGCAAAGACCCTATTCAGTAATGACACAATTACTCTTTTGCATGGACTAACTTTGAGATAAAAATGCAGTCTATAGATATATGTGCATATTTACATGTATCTGATGAATGTATTTATGTATGCGTGCATAGAAGTATATGTATATATGTGTGAGTTTATGTATGCAAGTATGTATGTATGTGTGTCCTAAAATATTACCAAATATGAATGCGACTGATATCAGAGTAGGTGTATGCGTGAGGCAGGCATAGAATCCTCGTCAACTAACTGTTATCCACACAGGTTAGTTTACACGGGTAACTTTACTATGGCATACTAATCCCCTGATTTGTGGCTATCCTAAGCATTTATGACTAAATAAAGATGTCTTTATAATTGAACAACACTATGATTAATCTAGCGTATATTGTTCACGGTTCTTTTCAACTTTTCGGGTATGATTGCGAATAATTGATGTTTCCTTCCAAGCCAACTGCCATTTTGAGGAAATGACTTGTTAAGATCTCGCATTACCTGTGATGTATTGCTTCATTCACATCCGTATCTCGACATCAATAAAAACTCACCGTATCATATAACTGACAAATTTGCATATCCCACTTAATCAATCGTGCAATTAAGAGGAACGCGAATACTAATAGGAAACTCAAGCTTGACAACAGTGCCCGCCTGGGTACTTTACAGTTCGATCGGAACAAATCGATAAATTGGGATTGTAGTACTAAGTGAAGGAGGTATGTGTACTTATTCAGTTTTGCACTTTTATGATGCATATTTTGTTAAGCTTGACAACAATGCCCGCCTGGGTACTTTACGGTCCGATCAGAACAAATCGATAAATTGGGATTGTAGTATTAAGTGAAGGAGGTATGTGTGCTTATTCAGTTTTGCACGTTTATGATGCCTATTTTGTTAAGGATTTGATACATGAATAATTCTGATGGGATTCTGAAGTAGTAGCCTCAAGTCTCGCTACTCAAGTTAATTGGCATATTAATATAAATGGTATTTCTCTGTAACAGTGGGCCTATTCTCTAACCGAGGAGCCGGGGAGATAGAAGAACTCTAGAGGGGACTAATCAATGTAAAGCACTGTGAGCTGAAAGCTAACATCGTAATTGCCATGGAATATAGTTATATTTGTTTTGTTGTATGATTATTTATCCATTTTTACAGGCCTACGTCATAAATGGTGCGGTATATACACACAATTTATAACGAATAAATCAATTGATTGATTTTGCAGCCCTGACCTGACCTGATCGCCGAGTGGTCTAGAGCATTGCCTGTGATTGCTTGCAGCTTTTGCCACGGCGGTTTCCCACGGATACTCCGTGTTTCTTAATCCACCATAAACAATTGGATAGTCAGGGTTTAACGTTGATAATGAAAAAAGTGACGATAACTGAAATTGCATTTTCCTATTATACGAGACAACGTATGAGATAAGTTCACCTGCTGATATCATTGAATAATGAATATGGCTTAAAAATTAACTAATTTTGCCGACAATTTTGATAATCTAGTCTGATTCACATATTTGAATCTAGCATTTGTACTTGAATGTTAATTAAATTCACTCTTCTCAATGTATGAAATTCTATTAATACAATCACCTGAAATTCTTGGAAATGAAGCAACGTTAAGGAAGTTTTAGGGAAACATTTATCTTTATTAGTAAGGAAAAGTTTAAAAGTATGAATTACGAAAAAACGTCAATATCATATCTAGTCGATAAATAACATATGGCGCGTTAGGTGCTTCAGACCAAACAGGGACTGATATTCTCTTTGGTGCCGTGAAAATAAAAACATCGTTTTCTATAAGAGTTACAATGAAAAGAAAGAAAACTGCGATTCAGCTGGAAACTTCTTGAATGGATTGTCGCTCCCACGTAAATGTTAGGGGCAGGGATCATTCAATATTGGAGGGATGTGGGGCTAACCTTTTTAAGCGGAATTGCCTGTACTACCCATAGTCGTCTTAACTCAGCCATCTTTAGTTGCTTCATGTTTGCATGCTACTCCTATAAATGTATTTGTCATAGCTTATCTGCATCAAGCTGGTCCTTGACTGAATCTTCTTCTTCTGAAAATGTTATAAGGTACATATTTTTTACAAGTTTACTCTGGTCTTCATTAAAACCCTGCTCGATTATGAATTCATGTACAATTAGGAGTTGGATTTGATCTGCCCAAAGATACCTGCGAAAACTACCAACTAACGCTTGGCAATATTCTTTCATTCTATTCATATTCATTTAGCAGCAATATTTTCTGAATGATATCACATAATAATAATAATAATAATATCACAAATGATACGTACACACATTGCAAACTGGTAAACAAGAAAAGTTGTTGAGAGGGGATTTCATTGAGATAATCAAAATAGGAGATGGATAAGAGGATTCGCCAGTTATGTTCAAGCTTTATTGCGTGCCAAATGCCTCCTTACAAAGCCGAAAGTTTAATATCAGTTCGCACGAACAAATAGTCCTGTCGCGTTACACACTGAGCAGAACGACTTGCCGAGGCTTCACGTTTCATTTCCGAGCACTCCAAAAGCCACTTGGTTTAGCCCTCAGATATTTCCGAGCCTCTCCAAAGTTAATCTATGGATCTGCCGAGCTCAAAGGATGCAACAGGGCGGAAAGAAGCGACGGAGTAATTCATCAAGTGACTCTCCCGAGATGGGTTAGCTCAAAGAGAAAAGATGGAGTTGTAGTAACCAATTTATGCACGGGGTGCTTTTGTGCTCCGAGATAATTCTAAAATAAATTTCGATTTCTATCCTGCATCTTAAAGAAGCTGTGTATTTACTCCTTAAATATTTTTTAAAAACTATTGCCTTTTAATCGAGAAATTGCCAAAGCTGTAATAGCCACGATGCCACTCCGAGCAATAAAAGGTTAATATCAAGAGAAGTGGTGAAGTGATGTTAATGTTAAGTGACCACTAGTGTCAAACGTTCAGTGACCCTCATGGTTTCTTACACATCGGCATGGTCCATTACTTGGCATATACGGAAACATACGTCAACTCTGGGCCGAGTTGATAGACAGAAACATATCTTATTAAGATCGGATCTAGAGGAATTGAAGTGATGACCGCACATTGCAGCAAGAACTGCAATGACACAGACAGCCAGACAGACACACACACATACACACACACATAATATATATATATATATATATATATATATATATATATATATATATATATATATATATATATATATATATATATATATATATATATATATATATATATATTATGTGGTGTATCTATATGTGTATGTATGCGCGAATGGTAGGCTCTGATAACTTCAGAAAAGTATTTCTTTCTAAATCCTAGGTTGATCTCTACTGCTTCGATTCTATTAATAATGTGAATAATGTGCTCCGATCATTTGCAAGGATGCCCGTCTCCGTGAATGAAGTCAATAGACATATGATTCTTCAAATAACAATGCCCTCGGATTAGCAAATATAATCATCTCCGGAACAAGCAATCCCAATGCTCCAGGGATGGTGAAAACGTCATAAAATCCTAATTAAAGATGGTCCATGTCGGCAAAGAGGAGTATTACTATCGATTCACCAGGCCGGCCTTCACAGGGCGTTAGAGTGATGCAGGTTTGACTTTCCCGGGCATCCAGGTATTTTCATGTAAATTGCAAAAGTACCCAGTATGCAATAGATGACTTGGGCATATGTCATGGTAACAGTACTTTTGCATTTTTCCTGACAATTTTGAACGGAACCTGAATTACCTTATACGTTATGTACCAACCGTCATTGCCACTGTGAAGATGTTTAAATTTTAAATGGTACGGTGACGAAGGCTCCTAGTATTTACCTTTTACTTTGCAGGTGAGTGTTTATCATCACAGTCCCGGTGCTGTGAGTGATATGGTTAAGGTTTATGCATAGTTAACGACTAAACGCACAGTTTCCATCATTCGTGTTCTGTCGGTACATGCCCATTCATACATACATACATACATATATACATACATACGTATATACATACATACATTTAAACCCTCATTCATTCACACACACATACACACTCACACACACACACACACACACACACATATATAGAGGCTATTATTCCCACGTGTCATTCTACTATATAACAGATCAGGCACGAACACATCTGTCTCTGTTTCCGAATAGTATTGGATTTGAATCTAGAAACACCAAACTTGTAAATAAGAGATGACAGTGTCTGTGAATGCCAAGATGCATGATTGCCCCCAACGATCAATTCCGCCAGCCAGAGTTTCTTATGCCGCACTTAATCAAAGCATTGGGAAGATTGTGATGAGACAACGAGTCGATAATAGTAATGTCCTCGTCGACAGATTTCGCAAATTCGCGTGAGAAGATTGCACTCACTAAACTCCTTATTTCAACAAAGATTGTTTACGAATATCGTTATGCCCCGCTTATTATTGACTGCTCTGGACTATTGCAAGTATTGTTATTAGGAATAAGGGGCAATGAACGAAAAGGTTGGTTGGATGAAAGCGGACGGAATTGAAAGAATACGTCCAAAGCATGACAATGTTACGCGTTACAACTGTTTCAAATAAATAGTAGATGATGTGGGTAACCTACGTACTTCAAAGTCAATATTTTGCCACCACCCAATCAACTAGTTTGATACTGACATTGCATTACGTTAGGCCTAAAAAGTTGTTTGTTTACTGTAACCCTACCCTAGCAAGTCTTTATTCAAAGAAATCCCTAGCCTGAAGTTTTTTCAGCCCTCCCGACTCCCAATCATTAAAAACATGCATAAAACCCACATTTTTGAACAATTTTTATTTTTTTTCGAACTACCTACGCTATTTTTTTCGGACCGTTACAGGAAACAAAGAAGTGTTTTTCTATGCCTTAGGAGGTTCTCATCTGTAAGTGTCTGTGAACAGTAGAATACTTGTGAACATTCCGGAATGATCAATATAATTCATGTAAACGATGTTCATGAGGTGTCCAAAGAATGTTCTCCCACATTATATAAATGAGAGATTTTGCTCAGTTGGTCAGTGTATGAAGTGCATATCGCATACTACATACATTGCGTTTCAGTATTTAAAGCTATGTAAAGACCTTAACCCATTAATGCTTAAGAGTTACCCTTTAAACTGTTGTCTGGGTCTTCGATACTTTTGACAATAAGTTGTAAATTAAAAATGATTTTACAAAATTATTCATGAGGAGTTGTTGGTAGTGTATAAATCGACATTTCTCCTTCAAATATTTCCATAATCATGCTTTCGCTTGAGAGATTTCGTCAAATATATCTGGCTATTTTTGGCTGTTGTGCGCATTAATGGGTTAAGCCATTAGGATTGTTCTGAAAATTATTCACTGATTGTGTTTTGAGGACTGTAGTACCCACAACATGAACGTTTAAATGCAGCAGGACCTCATCTTGCGGACAATAGTGATGGACTTTTCTTATTTTTAGTCATTTGATCTCAAGTTATGTAAAATACCTCAAGTCTAAATGTTTCGTACGATACAAACCTCTGCCTATATTTTGAGATGTTTCGTCTCATTGTTATATCTTCCTTCATCCTTTTTAGTCTACTAGCCAGCCCTATATGCCAAGTATGTGAACCTTGCAATGTTGATTCCTGCATGGTTTTATGTTGGAAATGCAATGTACATACCCTAAGAACAACGAAACTGCCGCATGCTAATTTCCAAGTGTTGGGCAATTTTTTTATGAACCTAAATACTATTTGGTGCAAATGACCTCTCAGGATTGCAAAAAATGGTCACAATTATGGGGGTAGGGGTAACATTTTTTATCATAACTTCTGTTATATTGGTTTATTCTCAACAAATGAGGCATAACTCTTAATTTTGCAGTAATTAAAACCAACCACATTCTGATTGGTCACTTGTGAAGGGTCATTTGGGGTAGACAAAGGTCAAAAAGGTCACGAGGCTGAAAACCTGCAGTAATATAATCCTGAAATAGAGGGGTTTTGGTAACATTTTCGATCATATTTCATGTTATGCATAACCAATTTCCATAAATGAAATATCCAAATGTGTAAAATTTTTGCCTGCACTTTTTTAAAATGCACATGTTCTGATTCATCAATGCTAAGAGGTCATTTAAGGGTCAACTAAAGTCAAAAAGGTCATGAAAATATTGTGAAAATGGGTAGAAATTGGCTGTATTGGTATAGTACAGTAGCCATGCAGCCACCCATTCTTGGGATTCAGGTTAACCCGAGAGTTAGAAAATTTCCGTTGGTATCATGTTTTAGGCCCACACTTGGGGATGTAGACTTCAGAAGTGGTGCACATCTTTTTTATGGGGTCATGTGTTGAATACCCCTATATATGTAAGAAGGCCCCACGATGGTCATAATATTATGTATAGGGATAGTGAAGGCACTTTAAAACACTCATAACTCTTAAACCAAACTTAAACTTAAGCTTAAAGGGGAACTAAAGGCTCACATACATATTAGCTTATATGAAAGTAATACACTTCAAGAGTAGGATGCTGTCCTCTTTTTTCTCTTGGTGATCCCATGAGGGGAGAATTTTGTGTATTGCCAGCAGCCTCAGCCAGCCCCTAGCAGCCCCTGGTAGCAGCCATGTTTTTCAGCTGCTATCAGCTTTGACTCAAATGGGTGGCAGCCCACTTCATGTCCCCTAGCTCTGAGCAGTGTATCATAGACTGCAGTGCTCTACACACCAACTCTCTTCGAAAGTTGCATAACAACTTGTATGAGTATCAAACAGGTAAATGGTAAAATCATGAGCAGCAATTTGCTGTACAAAAAGACAGGGTAGTAGAGTTATTTTTCATATATTTCCTGTTGGTAAATTCAGACAAAAACAGTGGCTAGCAGTCACTGAAACTTGTAAATCCACCTGTCTTGAAGTATGCAGTTCTATGTTGAGACCACTTCCCTGAAGCGTATTATGTAAGGAATCACAAACTACAGTCAGGATTACTTATAAAAGGGGACTTTGGGGAGAGCAAATCATAAGGTTATTTGAAAGTTCATAAACATTTATTAGCTCAACATCTGTCATATGCAAATAAATTGGATACCTGTGTATGAAGGAAGGGTTGAATAAAAACAATACTAATATGTACATTCACCAATCATCCAGATTTTCAGTACTGTATTTACTTGAAGCTAGCTGTTCTACAAAAACTGTTTTCTTTAATGTAACCTACACAAATACTAAAGGAAATGATTGCTGTTCCAAGTACTGATAGCTATTTCCTGCGTTGACTAACTTCTGTGTCCTGGGATCTAGATGTGTAATGCCACAAGGTTATAATTAACCCTTTGTCTATCCATTTCATTTAAGGAGTTGTTACTTCCTTTTGTTGTTGCCAAAGGGACCTAGATATTAAACAAAACCCAAGTTGTAAGACAACCAACACAATCCTAAAGTCTATTTTCAATTGTGCAGATTAATGATGACCATGTTTAGGTACCTAGAATTGTATGCTAATAAACTAAACTGTTAGCTGTCTCTGTGTGCTTGCTTTGTAGCAGTTGATTCAGAAGGGTTGAAAACAAAAACTGACTGGCACAGCATCATCCTGTTGAGTAATCCTGACTGCATTTATGATTCCTGGTATAAAACACATCAGCGAAGTGGTCTGAACATAAAATTACATGCTTCAGGACAGGAATTCAGTGATGCTAGCCACTGTTTTTGTCTGAATTTAACAACAGGAAATATATGAAATATAATTCTACTACCCTGTCTTTTTGTACAGCCAATTGCTGCTCATGATTTTACCATTTACCTGTTTGATACTCATACAAGTTGTTATGCAACTTTCGAAGAGAGTTGGTGTGTAGAGCACTACAGTCTATGATACACTGCTCAGAGCTAGGGGACATGAAGTGGGCTGCCACCCATTTGAGTCACAGCTGATAGCAGCTGAAAAACATGGCTGCTACCAGGGGCTGCTAGGGGCTGGCTGAGGCTGCTGGCAATACACAAAATTCTCCCTTCATGGGATCACTAAGAGAAAAAGGAGGACAGCATCCTATTCTTGAAGTGTATTACTTTCATATAAGCTAATATGTATGTGAGCCTTTAGTTCCCCTTTAAACCAAACATAAGGATAAGTGTTTGGTATCAAAATGTTAGTATGAAAGAGAAGTATCTTTTGAAATACTAAACACATGACTAACTCTATCCCATGATGTAATAAAGGTCATTCAAGGTCAAAATGGCTGCCAAATCAAGAATCTTGGACTTTCCCATATTCTATAGTTTCCATTTTTAAACATCTCAGTTTTTTTTGAAGATATGTTTTTCATTTCTGTAGCCACTTTTACTGAAGGAATGCTCTTTATTTGTTGTTGAACATTTTAGAAAGTTCATTGACTAGAGTTTTAAGTCCAATTTTGAGCTTTAAGGTACAAAGTAGAGTACCAAGTCCACCTGGAGACAGCAAAAAGTGCCTAAAATGATACAAATTTGAAAACCAAAATGTCTGTATCTTAAGTTTCACAAGTCGGAAGGGAGCAGATGATGCACCAAAATGTCAGGTTTAATTTTCCCCTCAATCTGGAATATGATGGTAAAATAATACTAAAATTAAGGGGTCGTTGAAGCAAATAAAGGTGAAAATGCCATTTTTTCTCTAAGAAAATCGAATTTTGATGAAGTGATTGCGATGAAGTAGTTGTGTTTTGCCATTATATAATTTCCAAACCAGGTTACTACAATAATTGACAGATAAATAATCTCAAATATGGTCCAAAAATACATTTTTTACCATTTACCAGTGAAAATAAAGTAGTTTTAAGTCAATATGGAGGAGTAGAATGTGGCATTTGGCTATTCCATGCTTAAATAAAGTGTTTGAGGACAAGTTGTGAGAAAGTGCTTGTTACGGGACCACTGTTTAGGTCATGAAAGTTGTGAGCACCAAACATTATAGGCAGTGTTTGGTATCAAAATGTTTGTTGTAAGACAATCTTTCCATTTCATGCAACGAACCTAGGGCAGGGTTTTCTGTTGAGAAAATAGAGGTCATTCAAGGTCAATTAACCACAATTTCAAGAACTTTGATGAAGAAATATTGAAGTAGTTCTGTTTTGTCATTACAATTAATTTCCTAACCACGTCACCACAATAATTGACAGACAGAATACCTTAAATATGTTTTACCAATACATTTTCACCCTTTACCTGTGAGAATGAAGTAGTTTTAAGTTAATATGCGGATGTTGAATGTGCTATTGGACAATTCATGCCTATATTAAGTGTTTAAGATCGAGTTGTGAGAAAAAGCGAGTATGGGACCACTGTTTAGGTCATAAATGCTGTGAGCATTAAACAGTATGGGCATTGTCTGGTGTCAAAATGCTTGTGAGACAATCTTTCCATTTCATGCAATTAACCTAGGGTAAGGTATTCTGTTGTGATATTGGAGGCCATTCAAGGTCATGATTAAAGCCATTTTGTCATTGAATTCTCCATTAAGCAGCTAATTAAATTCTCCTGGAATGCATATTTTATCCTGCAAATATTTTAGGTGAGGTACTTCAAGACAAATTCAATGTCGTTTACGATAGCGGCCCCTCCACTGTACACATTATGAACTCACCCAAGAACATGAATCTCATTTAGTCTTCTCTGTGGCTTCATTGTGGGAGCAACCACTCAGTTAGAAAGGGGAATGTGTGCTAATTTACAAGGTAAACAGACATGTTTTAGCACAGGCACAACGGGATTCCACATATTAATTCAGTTTCCTACTAAATACACAGTGCCGTATCTAACACATTTCTGACAAAACATTTAGATTGATTCAGTATTTTGGCAGAGTCAACATGGCGGCACTCCCCCTTGTCATTAGAGTCAACATTTGTAATAATCTTACGATTTCTCCCTCTAATACAGAGGGAAACATTTTATCTCGTGTTTGGTTTATTGGATTTCGCCCTGGGTCTGTTAGTGCGCGTCAATTCATAAAGTCTAAAGGGGTTTAACTCGTTTCTGTTGTGTCAATATCGTGAGTCCCGCAGTTGATTGGCCGGTGATTTCCTTCAAGCAAAGAAGGGCCTTTAGGGAGGGATTCGCGGAAAACTGCCCATCTTAACAAGCTCCCAGTCAAAGAAAGCGGATTTACAGATGATGGGTACATTTATAGCACGGACTCAAAGAAAACCACTCACAATATAATCAGGCGAACTGATTAGCCGCCCGATCTATTCCAACAATTTCGTCAATAGCCTGTTAGTTCCATCGGCAATCTAGAATATACAAAAAAATACGAGGTACCCTTTTTCATCGCAGGCCAGGTATCTTACCGAATCATTTTCTATAATTGGTGCATTATGTATCTCATGTTTACCTCTAAATCTATACACGACCTGAATATGACAGAAAAGTATCAATACAAAGCTGATATAGATATATAAAATCTTAAAGACAACATACAACTGAACGTCTACCACGCAAAGGTATGATAAGTTTTAATGGATCGT
This sequence comes from Maea johnstoni, assembly GCA_963942565.1. Classification (NCBI taxonomy): domain Eukaryota; kingdom Metazoa; phylum Annelida; class Polychaeta; order Spionida; family Magelonidae; genus Maea; species Maea johnstoni. Next base: position 23,825,344 of record OZ012690.1, read on the forward strand.
GGTGGTATTGAATCGTTTAGCAGTCATACCGAAAATGGATTATGACGATGGACATGTTTGGCCTTGATATATGGTATGATTTGTGAAAAAGGAATTAAAAAGACAATTTTTCGTGTTCAAGTTTACCAAGGCTGTGTTCCAATGGTGGTTTATAGGGGTAAAGATATGTTACGATACATATGATGGATGACTGAACGTTATATTGCACATGATATGATATTGTAGGTGTACAGGGATGATATACGGATAGGAGCCAGCGTACAATGCATTCAACGGCCTGACCTATGGGGAAGACCCCGATATTTGGCATCACACCTGTTAGCATATGAATGTGTTATTTCCGTAATATTTAAGCTTTTGACACAAGGCCGATGGCATTGCCTGAATCAGGGTGCAACATAGGTTCCAAAACATTGTTTGCCGAGCGGGGCAGGCTGCCCCTAATGTTTACTTGCCCCGCCGGCACTTCCACTTGCCCCGCCGGCACTTCCACTTGCCCCGCCACTCTGTTAAACAAAGGTGAGATTGGACTCTGCCCAAAACATTACTTGCCGAGCGGGGCAAGTCAGGGTCTTGTTCAGCTTGCCCCATTGCCGTTTTTTGCCGATTTCACTTGCAACTTGCGACGAGGCAAGTGGTTATGTTGAACACTGTGAATGTACAATGTTTGCAACGAAACCCTTGTCTTTGACCATATTAGAATAAAACATTATATCCCGAATCTTTAACTAATGGCATGCATGCAGTGGGTATGAATTTCAACCTCTAATCCTGATACACGAACTGCTTTACATACAATGGCATGAGGTGATAAATACAGGCAACTCTGCTTAATCCGGACAGATTGGAAGGTCCCGGTCCCTTCCTCTACAAATAATTCCTATTCGCATAATCTGGATTTTGCCTAATCCGGACAGAAACTTAGGGTCCAATCAGGTGAATTCTCCGGTGAAATTGGCACACCCAAACCGGATGACTTCCACGTATGTTTGGACTTAATTATGTCAATCACAGTGATTGCTCTTTGTACGGCCAAGCCTGCAGATGAGTACAAAAACAGTGTTTGGCTACGCTGTATCAACAACATAACTACACATTTTCTATGCATGGATACGCAACTCTGGCAATGGATACCCACTTTCCAACAGAATCCCACTAGAGCATCATCTCTTAATGGTGCACTTATGGTGTGTTGCGGATCATGCGAATAATCTCATTCGCTAAAAAAAATTTCAACAATACAAATATTCGAACCAGCCTTATGCACTATATGATCAATTTTTGTATCGTTCATGCTTACTCCTAGAACTACATTTGATTTTGAAGTCTTCAGATCTGGTTTCTTATCAAACAGGCACTTTGATTGGATATGACCTTAAAGGAAAAAGTTACTTCAACATAGTTCCTCAATAGCGTGTTTGGAAAGTGTCGTGGCCGGTGGTCCTTCACAAATGAAAACGCCGTCGTTACTTTTCGTACACATTGTGATGATTATCTATCCACAGTCTCTGATTTTTCTTTCGTACCTTCACAATCAAGGTTGTGTAAACTCAAAAAGCGACAAACAGTCTAAAGAAAAACAAAAGACACCATTGTCCTTCTTGAATGCCTGGCTCATATGTGTGAGATAGCCAGCTTGTTCATGTTTGCATTGTTTTGCTATATTTTACGCAGCCCGTATGCCAATAAGTCTATTGTTGCTTCATATAAATAGTATAAATAGCAGGCATGTGTATATATTAGTACACAAACCTGTTTACATTAACATTTTGTATCCGTATTTCTGTTTTTGTGTTTAGTAGTAATAACATTTGTACTTAGTTATGTTTATTCTATTATTTGTATCATTTTTATGTCCTTGGAGATATAGTCAATAAAAGATACATACATACACAACCCGAGTTACATCAAAGATATACAGGATGATATCAATAGTTAAAGGCATAGCGTATTTCCATACGCTATACATGTATATGTACAGCGACTGGACTAAACAATAAGCCTTAAATGAACTCGGCAGGGATGGCCATTGCCGTACGTTGGCCCTTATTGATCATGTCAAAATTAGCCACTTTCTAAAACCTTTTTTGACAACTTTGCAGGTTATTAAGGATACGAAAGCTTAAGAGGCAAATCCACCATCAGAATGATTTAAGTATCTTAGTTTCACGTTTACACGGAGGCATTTGATAAAGTCGGTAGTTTTTCTCCACCGACATTATTAGTTACACCCTGTTGGAAAGTGCGGTACGGCCTGATATCCACCTGAAGTATAGCAAGCCGTACCGCACTTTCCAACAGGGTGTAACGAATTTATCACCTGCTCTTTTATGGTAAGAAAAAAGAACAAATACATCTTATACGATACGGCTGGCTGAAAAAAAAATTATTTCTTTAAAAAAAAAAAATTATCTATTTATGTATTTTTTAATTTCTATTTATTTGATTTAAATAAAAATAAAAAATTTTTTTTAATTTTTCTTATATATATATTTTTTTCAATTTTTCAATTTTTTTTTTTATTTCATATTTTTTTTTTTTTTTTTAATAATTTAATTTTTAATTTTATTTCATATATATATTTTTTTTTGTCAGAGTGGTGATATCAAATTAAATTTGTTCTCCAAGTGGTGGTATTGAATTCTGCCGTGTGGTATTGAACACCTATCGACCAATCAGCATCAAGAATCATAGCAGAGCAGGTGATAAGAGTCCATCTCCACCTTTTATCAGATGTTAGACATTAATTCACAATATCCTATAGATAGTCTTCTTCCTGTACTCGTATGCCTGTATGTGAACGTATATTCTTGAGTTCCATTCTTAGAAATATCAATCCTTTTACAGTTCCAGGTCGCTTATTTAAGATGCATTCGTTTGGCATAGGTTAGATGTTGGAATATTGTATTCGGGCACACATTATCAGTATCATAATTCATACGCCATTGATGGTTTCAAGCTGGATTTAATTTTTAGAAAGTGACAGCGGGGGTCATAAAAGGTCATAACTGATAAATGGCATATCATGGTTCGATAATCTCTTAAGATGGAATAAGGTCCATTTCTGCCAATTACTGAAAGTAGGCATGCCTAAGTTGGCTACCATCCGTGTAATACAATATTAAAATCTAATCGTTGTCATTTTGTACAACTTCCATGTTTTATCAATTTGTATGCTTTCCAAGAAACTGCCGCTTTCACGGATGACAACCTTTATTAGTTTTCTGTGAGAAAATATTCAATTGCCTTCTCGATTCCCATCAAATCTAGAAAAAGAATTTAGTGTAAAGGCACGTTTGAATAAATAAATATTCCATGGACGAATCGAGTCCGATTTTATCTCGAATTAATGCAAAGACACTTCATAATAGCTTTGAATCGTCTTGAAGTAGGACGAAAGAAGAGACAAGTTGAAGACTTTTAGAGGACTATTAGACGTCAGGATAACTCCTATTTTCTATATCTCTGGAGGCATTCTACAGTGCCGACATTTAATTCCTGCACTAAATGCGTGGGAAGCCTGGGTATAATACACGACCGCACGCCCGATTGCCACCCAGTTTCCTGGGTATAGATGCATGATGACCTCACAACTGAACGTAGCTTAGATTCGCAAGCTACGTGGATCATTGATGTGCCTGTCTTATTTTTTGACATATTATCCATGAGTGTTTGTACAATCAGGCACTAGCAGGCGTCCGGTCGACTGGTGCAAGAATTAAATGTCTGTGCTGTAGCACCTTCTTCACCATGCATGGATCCGAGCCAATGTTTCTTATCGAACAATTGAGTTGACATTTTGATAATCGTCACTTGTCGTGACTAGCCAGTTGTAAGTGGTGTAGGAAATCGAAGTACCAGGCAAAAAACACCGCCTAACCCCACCTCACTTTCTCACAGAGGCATCTAGCAGTCAGTGGCAACGCCTCGGACCACACGGCCATCAGAGCAGGCCCTCCCAATGAAGTTAAAATCAGTGTTTGTGCTAAGGTTTTAAGAAAGAAATCTTTACCTCTGGATATGAATATGCATTGCGTACATGGTCCCAGGTCGACCGTGCTAATGATATATTACGCATGACGGCTGCTATTCCCTAGTACGTTGGGAGTGAGGGTGATATACATGAGGTAGACATATGTCTAGAATCCATACATTGTACTAGACTAACGCAATGAGCTTGAGCTTTGCCACAGGCCTCATTACATATGAATGCCGTAATAGACAGTCGAGGCTATTTTGGACCATTAGTCCTTATTGTTCAAGTCCAAAAGTTATATTTGACTAAACAAACAATTTTGCAACTTTTCTAGGGGAAGATGCTTATTGCAAACAGGCATATTATGTTACTGCATTAAATATTGTCCATGTCCAAAAGGGATGTTTGACTAAACGAGCAATTTTGCAACTGTGCATTTTTAAGGGAAGATGTTTATTAGTGCAAACAGGCATATCATGTTACTGCATTAAATAATAACTCAACAATAAAACGCCATTTTCTGTATATCATCATTTGAGATTTGATTTTCCAATTCTATTACCTCTTTACCTGCCATATCATGTAAGGTTGTATATTGAACAGAAATCTCTCACAGGCCATGAGCCGAATCCCTTGCTGTTTTGAGAGAGGGTGGCCTATTAGTTGCAATTAGCACTGTCACTTAAGCATAGTTGTACTAAAATCCCATTCATATTACATATAGCAGTAAGATAACATAACATAAGCCAATTTCATTAAGGCCTCACCTACAGTTGAATAATACATACATGGCATGGTAAAACAATGGACGGTCACCTTTGACTTACGAGAGACCACAGAAGTCGGTGAAACCAAGATAATTCAATCAAAATAAAGTCTTTTAAGTTTTAATTTAAAAGGTGCTTATAATAGACAGAGGTGAGATTCAGCAAATTACTTCGATGCAATTTTATAAATGCGTGTTATATCCCCAAGCATACGTACTGTTTTGAGGTTGGATGGCATATCACGTTATTTTAGAAAGTAGCATGAATATGGGTCGCAGATGGTGATCCATGGAATTGATATTGATAGCATTGGTATGTGCCGTGTAATAGGATAATGCAATTAGTCTCACATTATACATTTGATATGAATAGGTTCGCTATATCACATGTAATGAAATATCGAATCCAATTATGGTCGTTTTCTGAAATTGCAATGATTTGACGATATGTTTTCGCAATTTCGAAATGGAAGGGGAGACTTATACGGATGACTGCAATCTTTTGACCCGGGGCGAGAACCGTCTAGCTTTAAGGACAGTTCAATTGAGTTGATGTATCGATTTTGCCATGGATCAGCTGCATCCAATTTGGTTTTTAACTCAAATTGGAGTAGGCTCCAGGCCCGCTCTTATGATCATCCTACAACCCGCAAATGGCTACCTGGTGATAAAAACTTACCAGCAACGAAAAGAGGCATTAAGAAAGTGAGGGAAACGGCAAAATGGATTTCGATTAGTGGGCCTGCCACGGCAATAGCTTTTATCTCAATGGGCCGACAGATTGTGGTAACGCGAATTTAAGGAGCTCTTGCAGGCAGCAGAGCGTACGAGGAAACCCCACCTCGCCAAGCCAGTCTATTGTTCAGGAGATCCTGAACAGGAATAACTGTACACGCAGGAATGACATCTGCGGCTATAACGGTGTTTGTATGCGTCCTCTTTGCCCAAATGGAGAGTTTACAAGCCGCATACTTAACGCGGAACCATAAACAGTCAGGGAAAAAGAAGTAGAAGTAGGGGCATTAATATTTAAGTTCTGGAAGTTATCACAAAGAAAGTTAGTGGTATGTTTTTTTCTCATTTCAAATTGTGCGAGTGTACAACAGGGTTTCTATTTCGTTCTGTGCATTAAAACAAGATAAACACGAACGAACAACATTTAGATAATATCAGTCTGTAGTACAAGGTAAACAATATTATACACCATTGCAAATACAATCTCAATCAAATTACCAGAGCATATCAACAAATTCACCATATGCTTTTGCACAAGATATCAAAACGTATTTTTGCCATTAATTTTGATGTCAAATTCTTCAGCTTTTATATAATTATATACATTGTGTTTGATTTCACCTATTTTAAAATTCTTACCCGTGTAGCCTTTTTGATAGATTGTTTTTAATGTCGCAGAAATAACCATATCCATTGTTTTGCTATTCTCATCATTTCCAAAGATTAATATTCCCTTCTATATCTTCACCTGTCGCAATACATATGTTTGTATGCATTCTCTTTTCCCATGTGGAGAGTAATAACAAGCTGCATACTTAACACGGAATCGTAAACATTCGCGGAAAATAAGAAGTAGAAGAAGTGGCATTAATATTTTAGTTCTGGAAGTTATTGCAAAGACAAAGTTAGTGGTGTGTTGATGTTGAACACTTTTTGGGGTATAGTTAGCGATACGATGATACTTGGCATCATGTGTTTCTCAAAGACAAAGTTTAGAAGCTGCACCCTTAACGCTGAACCATAAAGCATGGACAGAATAGGGAAGTGGATGCTTTAGTTACGGAAATCAGCGCAAAAGGTAGATATTATGACAGTGTAACAAGAAAGTTGTTTGCGGTAGAGCTTACCTGAAGATGTTTTTGTCCGCGAATAGAATTGTGAGTTTCGATCAAGAGGCATAAATGTGCTTTATTCTCGTTTAATAGTAAGTGTCAACGTGGTTTCAAGACCTCCGTGCCATAACTCATATAGCATCCACATACCAAAAGGTCACTCAGCACATGCACTTGTGCCACCAAAAGCCTGCATTCAGGGTATGTGATGTTTTTCTGCTTAGTTTCATATTTATTTTGAAATACATGTACCAATTGTAAAGCACGATAAAGAGTTTCGCTATTACAAGAAGCATTTCTGCCTTCGGCAATGATGATAACACATGTATGCACGTTCTTGATAACGTACAAACTTTGAACTGGCTGCCACCATTACTATTTAACCCTTCCAATGCTAGGGCCACTTTCGTCCAAAGAACAAGAACGCAAAGCGTACCCATTTGCCAGGGTTTCGTTAATCTTTTTAGTTTTTTTTTTGCATCATTTTGTCTATTGGCCAAATTAGCCACCAGCAGCCTAAGTGTTAAACAGCCATTGATGAACATGTTTCATGTTTGATATTTGAATAGTTTAAAGTGAATTCGATTTTCATTTTGAGATATCTTAATCTTCCAAAAACGAATAAATAAAAATTCCCCTTTTAAAAGTACCATTATTTTTGACCTCAACAAAGATGATTGACGTGAGACTATTCCCTTAACGCACTCGGCAAGAGGACCATACCCTATCCAGTTCAAAGAGGACTACATCCATCAATGTCCAGCCTACCACTTTACTCCTATACTGGCAATTTACGATTCACTAGCTTCATGGTAATTGATATAGGATGATTATGCTATCAATAAACAGCTACCCTTCTCCAACCTAACTGCGGCAGTTAAGTCACCATGGTACATGTTAGTGCACTAACGTTATCCCTCGTCAATTCCCAGACATTTGGAGATGCACAGAAAGGAGTTTTATGGGCATATGGACGTTCAAACGAGTGGCTAGTTAAGTGGAGACGCGGGTTCACCCGGTTCACTGTGTCAGTTGGTTTCGTATAATAGATAGATAAGGGCGATTAACAGTTGATCCGATTAAAATAAAGGCGGGCACACCATCGATGATTTCATAGTGCCTCATAATCAACATGCGACATGATGTATCTAACACTATACTATTTGATGTTCAAATTCTGTTTTTATGGCTGGATAAAACACAGCACACTACTAGGATTCTACCACGAAAAGCCAGCGTTACTACCCACCTGTTGTACCCCATCTGTGATACTTACCTAGTCATGATTACGGTCCCCATAACTAGGCTCGACATTAAGGGCTGCCCTACTGCCCTGGTCAGGTAAAACATTTTGAAAATGGCTGAAGGGCGGGTAGATATCAGAGACTGCCTGCCCTACATGTCATGTAACTTTAGAGATACTATAACACAAGGGAAATCAAATATTTTATCAACAGTGCAGATAAAGCTATGGCAGGAAAACAATTAAGTGGTACAAGTATAGCACATAAATAAGTTACTTTCATGTTCATTCTATATCACCTTTTTCAGGGCAGATCAAAATTTTGTCGGGTAGATAGAAATGAAAGTTTATCTGCCCTGCTTGGCAAGTGCCTTCAAAAGTTGATATTGAGCCCTGCCTAATAATGTTTCATCTTGATCTTTGAGACGTTTTAAAACTACATAGAAATTATACATTAATAATTTGAAGGAGGGTTGTTTAATACGTTTCGATTAAAACTTTTCTTTCAAATATTTTCCAAGCCATGCAACGGTCAGAAAAATATTTTTAAAAACGGCAAGGCCTTTTTGAAGTGCTGCATTCATGAGTAAAATAAAGTAAAGTAAAGTAATCTTTATTTTAAGTCGTTAATTTATCAGTTACAAGAAAAACGAGATACTAAGGCTCTTGGCCGACTGGACCTACGGCTTTAAGTGCCATTCGAAGCACTGGACAACGAGGAGTAAACTGTCTTGCCTAAGGATAGAAAGAAGTGGCATTAAATGAGTGGATTTATTAGCATTTGGAAGATCCCAAATAAGTTCAATTCAGCGAATGCAGAGAATAGGGCATACACTATAGTCAGCCACTGGATGTGAAGAAAAGGGAAATGCCCTAGGTCTATTGTATTTCTACATGTAGGTATTAATAATCGTTCTGCTGAGCTGAGACCCAATCTTAACTGGGCTAAGCTTAGGCAGTGCGTCCTCTGTTAGTGTGTGTTCTCTGAATATCCTGATAAATATATACTCTGTCTAACATCTTATAGCCTGATGATAATATATGGATATAAAACCAATATTTTTCATGAGCTTTTATAATGATGTAGCGTTTACCTGCCTTGTCGCATTAGCTGCCTTTGATCTTTTGATGTGAGTCTTCGGTTCATCATCTCCTATCATCTGTCTAACATGTTATAGCCTGATGATACTATATGGATATAAAACCAATATGTTATATGAGCTTTTATAATGATGAAGCGTTTACCTACATTGTCGCAGAGATGTCTTTGATCTTTTGATGTGAGTCTTCAGTTCATCATCAAAAGAAATCAATCAAATGTTTCTCATATCTACAGTGTTCGAATGTTGTTCAATAACATGTATTGATTAGTTAATTCATTTTGGATGACAGTATGAGTAAAAATATGCTTATTACCAAAAATATAATTTACAAATTACAATTATAGTTTCCGTGCTATGCATGGTATCACATTAGGATTAGATACTATAGATTCACAAAATATTGTGTAGAGATAATTTTGCGAATTTACAAGAAATCAAATTTTGCGTTTTTTTTAACTTTGCGAATTGGCCGCAACATTGAGTGCCAGCTATACACTTAAAGTGGCAGCACTAATCATTACGAATTTTGATTTTGCGTCCGAGGCTTAACGCAAAAAAACGCAGAAATTAAATTAACGCAATCTTTTCCGAATTTACAATTTAAAAAATCGTGCCTTAAGTGTGTGCAGAATCTCCATTAACCACACTTCTTCCTTATTTGACCAAAAAGGCCACTATAAGATGATATGTGTGTCAATACAGGTTTAATCTTTAAAAGAATGAATTCCATGCAAAAGTATCTGGGAAATTCATTCTGAATTTAATTTACGGTATGATATATGTAAAGCATTCTGTCCTTTGCATGATGTGAAGGAAGATAGGAAGGAATTGTTTTAACCCTTATAATGCTGGTGGATATTAGAATTTGGCCATTACAAAATGATGCAAAAAACCTGAAAAAATGACTGAAACCCTGACACATGCGTACTCATCTAAGACTACTCAGCGAGAGCTATCAAATGAATACTAACATGACAGGGTTTTAATGGTTTTATACAACTTGCGCTTTGACGAAAGTAGCCTCAGCAATGGAAGGTTTAAGAAGCTTTTAACAGCAAAGGTCATATCACAGCGAGATAGAATTCGGAACCGGAACAAATTTCCATTCTCCTCCCGAATATTTCCTAAGGGTCTTTTAATTTCAGCAACAACATATACAGCCCTCCACATTGCCGCACATTTATATGCCAACCATGCCAACCTGCTCGATCCAGCTCGATTCTACTCGAACCTGCCATCCCACGCTCGTGAATTAGGGTATAGTATCTACATGTACTAGGCAACGGCGGATCCCCTTTGCATGGTGTGGACATATGTACTAATCTTTAAACACGATACAATCATACTTAATAGCTTAATATATTATCTATCCATACGTTCATTTCTAATAATCTCGTACTTTCATTTTGCAGCGCTGACGCTGTTCATGGTCGCAGTGATCGCTACTATAACGAAGATCAAAATAATGTATCGAGGGTATTAGATGCATTTACAAAGGGGTACGACAAAAGATTAAGACCAAATTTTAGAGGTATGTATTGCGTTTATATATATATATATATATATATATATATATATATATATATATATATATATATATATATATATATATATATATGTATGCATGTAAGTATGTATGTATGCATGTGTGTGTGTATTGTATAATAAGTGTGTATTCTTATATTCATGTATTTAATTAGGAGATATCCTGACTTCTTTTGTCATTATGTACTTTGATTTAATATGTTAAGGTAATATAAGTAACAATATGTACACTGCATTGGTGCTTAGGCATGTAACGTAGCAATTGTGATTCACTTTTCAACAAAGGAATACCAAAAAAACAGCATTCTAATAACAGTGATACATTAATCTTTCCTTACTTGTAAGTTCAATATATTTACGAACGACATTGTCACAACCCCGTTGTATTACCACACGTTACATTTCTACTTCTTAAATACCAAATACGTGTTGTATTTTGATCATTTCTCTGAATATCTGAGAGGTAATGTTTACCTCGGTTTTATGATAAATACAAGTTTGTGTCGTTTATACTATCTTGTGCTTTACAAAAGTGTAAAACTTATAATATATTATTTTGCTCGCATATTCCAGGTCCACCAGTAGAAGTGGGTATCACGATGTTCATATCCAGTTTTAGTTCGGTTTCGGAAGTAGACATGGTAAGCACTCTATAACTGATGTATATGTATTTGTAGCATCGTTCAAGTTATGGGAACTCCTTTAACTTATGAGTGAGGGTTATGGCCGTTCCATTAAAACGTGTGGTGTGGTGAGTCTCATCATAGAGTCAAAGCAGCGAAAGCACTGCACGAGTCTATATTTCTTTGTAATATGTCTTACAAAATACCTCATGAAACATCATCCCTGAATAGCCTGTATTTTGTGACTTCATTAAGATATACTAGAGAGCTGTAAAGAATAGTAAGTATGATTATGACCTAGTTGTTTAAGATATTTTTAAGGCAAAAAAAGCAATTTATGAAGAAAAAGTATCACGGAAGAAAATGCCCCTAACCGCCAGACGTAAAACCAATTGTCCTAAAGCTTACATTGTATAAGGGTGTCATTGTCATTCTGTTCACAAATCGAAACTACCTCTAATAATTCTTTGGTGGGAGAGGGGCTACGGGGGTCGATTAGGTTTTACCGCACCAAGTGTGAAAGCATTCTTACTTGCTAACAACCAATTCAATCTCTATACACCTAAGGTAATAACTCTGTTAATGAAAAGTTAACGGCGTAGTTAATGAAATAACAAGCTTATGTGTCTGTGATGCAGCGTGAAACTAAATTTTGTTTCATGCTAAAATGCTTTGTGGGAGTGTCATTAGTGTACTGTTCCCATCAGGTAAAGTAATTTCTACACTAAAGATGAAGTTAGGCAACTAAAGTGAACTTGACGTACTCCCATACCTGGTAAATTCCAATTTACACTGAGTAGCGTTGAGACACACATAATCGCTTTTACATGACATGAAAGCTTCCCATGTAGACAGCAAATCATCTCAACCGCCGTGTAATCTAGATCTAATCATCCTTGGAAAGCAAGTGAGTTATTAAAGTAATGTATTTACTACACTGTGTTAACCACATCTTAATCGATTTGTGACTAATGGCTGTCTCCCACACTGTACAGGGTTCGATCCGGTTCGAAGGCAGGTGGAAAGTTGCCAGTGACGCGCGGCGGGGTGATTTTTCTTGTGTATATCATATATATGTTTGTATAATATGTATATGTTTCCTTTGCCATTCGCGGTTAAGCCTTACTTTGTTAGAAGGCGTGACAATAAGAGCAATGGCAAATTCAATTCCCCGAATAATATCTCACTAATTTGTACAATTTGTTCGGATCTCAAAATAAGAACACACAAAACTGTAACTAATCAACGTTTTAAGGTGTTACTTACCAAGGAGCATGCATAAAGCCTCGCCACATATTCCTACATTTCTTGATGGAATAAGGATTCCTTAGTAAGTCATTTATCAGCAAAATAGCGTTGTATCTTATTGCAGCTTGTTCAGTACGGTCTTAGAATACTTGAGAGCCAATAACCCAATTGTAGGCCTTGATTAAGTGGCCTATTGGCTATTGTTTCTCGTGTGGCTAGCTTAGGCCTTTGTCCGCTATTGCTTGGTCAGCTACATAAAGAAAAGGATTTGGGAAAGTTAATTAAACAGTGCATTGTTGCAGAATAAGACAACCAATTGTCTTCCTTATAAAAGCAGAAATATGATTTTATTTGTTTATATTTTAAATTAGATATTCAAGTTAACAATATCAAATATCTACATTGGAAAGGGTTTTTTGGTTTGAGAATTTGACAATAGTCAGTAAATTGGCCAAACATATTTCAACTCGTGTAATCCTATTTGTAGATACTAAACTTCAGCGGCAAAGTAATGAAATTTGTCCTTCCTTTGAATATTTACATTGGAAAGGGGCATTTGGTTTGACATTTTGACAATACTCAACACAGTTCAACTTGTTTAATTATATTTGAAGATACTAAACTTCAGCAGCAAAGTAATGAAATCTGTCCTTCATTTAAAGATTTACGATGGAATGAGGTATTTGGTTTGAGACTTTGACAATACTCAGTAATTTCAACTCGTTTAATGACGTATTTGAAGGTACTTAACTTCAGCGGCAAAGTATTGAAACTTGTCCTTTATTTAAATATTTACATTAGAAAGGGGTATTTGGTTTGGGATTTCGACAATAACCAGTAATGGCCCAACACAGTTCAACTCATTTAATTGTATTTGAAGACACTAAACCTCATATTGGCAAAGTAATAATATTTGTACTTCATTCACCAATAAGGAGTACATCGTGTTTTCTTTCGTAAAATATTATTTTCCAGTCGGCAAATCGGGTAAGACCTGTAAATAAAATGTTTCTGAAAAGTTCAGGGGCATCAATCTAATTAGAATCCACTGCAAACATCAAATGTCAAAGAGCGGCTTATTAACTCGCCTTTACTATTGATTTTGCGGCGGTAGCTGGCGGTTCCATGCTGGCATCTCTCACACCATTCCCCCTCATCCGTTATCTCACACTCTCGCGGGCATGAAAAAACAACCTTCCAGACAGGAGGAGCCTTAAAGGTGAATTTTCTGCCCGAACGGGTTCCTCGAAGAGATAAACAATTCAAGTGGTGTATATATGGGCCAAGGTTTACAGCGGGTTAACTGTGGTTCAATCTACTTGTCTACGGGAAAGGTTTAAATGGTTAGTAAAAAGGTTGTGGTGTCGGAGTTTGTACGGTCGCATGTTCTTGATAAACATACTCAGGCACGCTTTATTTCATAATTCTTAGAATGGCAATTTAGTTATCCAAAATCAAATACTACTAGTTGGGATTTATCAAAGTTGTGAACGTTTAATGAATTTCAATTCAATGAATTTCTGAAGAGTATCGTATACAGGTATTCCTTTAATGTTTTTTGATATGATTTTTATCGACCTTCAACTTGAGAACAGTAACTGTGCATGCTTATAGGTATACAGTGATGGTCCTCGTGCGAATGTACAGCTTTTGGGTATTTTATATGTATGGTAGGGGGAGTTGTATATATATGAAGGTGGTGTTAGGCCGATAATCGATTATAATCGATTTTTACTTGGTTGCCTCTTTTTTCTGATTTATCAATTATGAAACAAGCAATCGATAATAATCGGAAAACGTGACACCGAGTGACGAAAAATAGAACTAAATGAATAGCAAGTTGTCAGCTTTCTTTCAATGAAACTAAGCTGCAAAAACACTCCAAAACGAGTGCCTTAAGTTTTGGAAAAATGAATGGACTTACTAATCCTTGACTTATTTTCTGGTACCATCCCAAATTATGCACATCGGAGCTGCCATTTTTAATCGAGCTACAAAAGAGGTCTAGTAAGCAATTACCGAGAAAGTGTGAAGAACCGATTATGCTCGATAATTTGTCCGTTACCTGCAACCGATTGTCGATCATAAAATTGCAACCGATTCCCGAGCATAGATGAAGGTATTATCAGCATTGATGTATGTGGAGGTAAAGTTATCAGACAGCGTGTTGCTCTGGTGCTTGACTTGTAGACATTTTGAGAATAATAATGGCTATGAAATCAAAATTACAAGTCTAGATTACGCATGGCATAAGGCAAAACTATCGTATATAGTGCACTCTTTAAGCTGTGAACTTCTCGGGACCGGGACAAAAGAGTATGCATAAAATGGTCATCTCGTCATAGAAAACATTTCACAATGTACTATACTCTAAACAAAAATGTGATTGAGACATTAGAAGGTTTATGATATTATCAACACTTTGTTTTGAAATGAGTATACTTTAAGCGGTTATTATTAAAATTGGTGGATACAGATGAGCATAGTTGCCACTTCAGATTTATGTGATGGTCTGTATGTTGGACGTGTTTTAATGCTCTTGCACTTTCGCAACCCGGTGAAAGCTCTCGAGCAAATCTAATACACGATAAGGTTCAGAGCGCGTCTGGCTAAGTGGTAGCTGAGTAGCTAACTTTACTGTTATCGTTAATGAGACTTACTGACTTTTTGAAAGCTAGTTTTACACTGGTGTTCAATTTTCACTTTTACTTCTCAAGGGGCTTTGTAAGTCACACTTGAATAACTACGCTCTCCTTTTCGAAGAGTGAAACCTCACCATTTTTTCTATCCCCACCAGAACGGCTAGGAAAATGCTATGGAGCAATGCCAATTTTCTAATGGCAAAATTGGGTAGTTAAAGTACTTTTTAAGTATTATGTATGTTCAAACAACCCACTTTTTTGTTTAAACAACCATTATGCTGATGAGTATTATTTCGCAAGCGGAACACATTCAGACTCATCTTATTCAAACAGACTACGTTATAACATCCTGCAACACTCAGGGTAATAAGCAAAGAGTAGTTTAGCGTGAATAGTGTCTCGACAATTTAAACACAAAAACATACAGATACATCATCAATGGCAGTGTAGAAATATACTGAACTTGATAAGTAAACGTAAGAGCAAATTAAGGTAAATAATTATTGCTTCCTTAAGATCGTCAAATCAGCAGTCCAATATTGTACCATGTGATTGGTCATTAAATCCCCATAATGCCTCCAGACGCAGGGCATTAAATCCAAACTCATAATGCAAGTCTATTAGGTCAGCCACTGGTATGATCTAACAAATTCTTATTCATTAGGGACATACAGGACAATTCTCTCAAATCACATATTTCTACGAAACTTGGTACAAAGATTTGTTTGACCACCCTCTTTTTAACATCATATAAGTTTAAGGTATCAGGTATTTCATTGTCACCAAAAGGGCGCCATCTTTAGGGTATGTTAGACAAGTCTTCAAAAATGTTAGAACCTCGTGTATTACAACAGAGAAGTCAATTGACAAAAAAAATCATAATGCTGGAAAATATTCTTTAGTATATATAGTTTTTATATTCAATTTTAAGATATATGGTTCCATTGTTTTGTTGTCGTTCTAGTAGGTGCTACTCTGGCAAGTTGACCTTCGGCACTTTCATATTGTGGGAAGTTAGTAAAGTCATAGGAAAAATTTCCACATTCAGAAATATTCCAGGCTTGCTGAAATTGTTCTTAGTACCATGTAATTCCAAAATATTATTGAAAATCTGGGGTTTAACCAGCTTGTTTTCAAGCTATGTTTCCAGGCTGAATATTTTAATACCTAAGGAAGCTTTGTGAAGTTATAGAAAAATCCATCCCACCACACAGACCTCTTTTGCTCTTACCAACATATTGTTTACCACATTTCCTGCAGCGTGCAACAGAACCCCTTGCCCTGTTGCACGCTGCAAGTGAATTCAACAAAAGCAATCAGGCAAACAGAACAAGGCCCTAACTTGCCCCACTCAGCAACTAATGTTTTGGGCTGAGTTCTCAAGATTTAACTCACCTTTGTTTAACAGAATGGTTGGGCAAGTGGAAGTGCCAGCAGAGCTTATAAACCTTAGGGGAAGCATTGCCAGCTCTGCGAGTACTGTTTTGGAACCTATGTTGCACCCTGCCTTGCATTGTATACAGTATACGATGTTGTTAGTTTTGCAGCTACAGCATCTGATGGTGTTGTATCTGTGACTGGTACTGTAGTCGGGTTACTGATCCTACCGGAACCGGAACAATTCTGTCTTCGACACCTATTTGATTGAGAATTGGATGGGTTCTTCGGTTCATCTTGAACAACATTCATGGGGTTTGACCATCTGGACCTGACCAGATGGTCTCTGACATCTTTGGGTCTCGGAAAAGGAGGGTGCAGGTGCTGTTCGAGCTATCTAAAATGTCCGGATTTTGCTGGATGATATTGTTTAACAACCTCCCTCCTAGGTGGTGTTAGTGATTAGGAAGATATTATCTTCCTTATCTTGCATTTTGAGTTTAGGTTTGAGCAGGTCTTCCCAGTTAAGGTTTAAAAAAAGCCTTAGGGTATTTGGCTCTGAAGAAATCCCTTGGCTAGGGACCTCGAGTGAAAAACAAAGTCGTCAGTATCATTACAAAGTCTCCTGGTCCTGAGAAACTGACTATACAGAATGGCGTCTCAGCAGTTTCTCGGGTGGTATAAGTAATAACACACACACACGAACATACATACATAAAACATACATATCTATCTATATATATATATATATATATAGATAGATAGATAGATATATATATATACTAGAAAAGTACCCGTCCTGCGGACGGAAACCGTGAAATATCTTATAACGACATACATATCAGAGCACCCAGATATCTCTGACACCACACATTTAGGGTCACCTAACCTATGTATCAATAATTCAAGAAGAAACAGATATACCATCGACAAATAAGATCAAGGTTTATCATACCGGCTGTAATAAGAATATAGTGCTGTGTATGTTCATGATATCACTGATATATCTAATTATAATCATTTCCACTCAAAACTATTTTCAAAGTGAAAGTATGGCGTAACATATGTCATTTGTACATCTATCTGTCTGTCTGTCCGAATGTCCCTCTCCCCCCTCTCTCTCTCTCTCTCTCTCTCTCTCTCTCTCTCTCTCTCTCTCTCTCTCTCTCTCTCTTTCTCTGTATCTCTCCCTGCCCCCCGTATCTCTCTCGCTGTATGTCTCTCTCATTGTATCTCTCTCCCCCCTCTCTCGCTCGTATCTCTCTCTCGTTGTATCTCTCTCTCTGTATCGATCTCCCTGCCCCTCACTCTCGCTTGTATCTCTCTCATTGTATCTCTCTCTCTCGCTCTCATTGTATCTCTCTCTGTATCTCTCTCCCTCCCCCGCTCTCTCTTTGTATCTCTCTCTCCCTCCCTTCTGTCTCGTTCTCTGTCTCGCTCTCTGTCTCTCCCTCCCCTCTCTCTCGTTCTCTGTATCGCTGTCTGTCTCTCTGTCTCTCCCTCGTCACACCTGAACACACGTTCCTTAGTCCTACAGTACATGCACTGAGCGCTTGCTATTTTGAGTCTCAGGTGCCACCTCCCGGACTGGCACACATCGTCTTTACAGCAGAAGGGCTGAGAGATGGTTACAAAGTATCATCTATTTCACATTGATACTTGTTTCCGATCTATCGAGTTTGCTATTTTCTATTGAAATACCTACATAAAAAGTTTTTTTTAACTTTTTAACAGCTGCAATTTAAAATGTTTATATCAAACTGACCTTTCATTTTCTTTAAACTGAGAAAGTGCAATGGTTAATACAAAATACTGTTTTAAATTACATGTAAACCCACCATATATTGAGGCAATATCACCTTATCATTTCACCATCTTCAATGAAATCCAAGTTATCCATCTATCCCCGAATATCCTGTTTTTATCTCATTCTCCTAAGATTCTCCTCTTCCTTATCAATGGCGAAGAGAACAGTCAAAGTTAAACTGCCGTCTGTATGCCCTAGACGTCATTCAAACCCTGTCCTGTTTGTTCCACTTAAGCCTTATGTTCTCGTTGCGTCGGGCTCGACCCCCTCGCAAATAAAACCGCAGGCACACCAGTGGGTGTTGTGGTTAGGGCCTCATTGTTCGCAGCTATTTTGGGGTGGCTTGCCTATTAACTTGGTTTCAACCTGATCAGGTGCACATGTTCTCCTCAACGGACCTCCCGGGGAGATATGCAGTTCTAAAAATCATCATCAAGAGCACATTTTTGTTTAACTTTTTGAAATTTGTTTACGTTAAAAACCATATGTCACACTCGGATATCCGTAAGACCACACATTGAATGCCACCTAACCCTAACCTATGTATCAATAATTCAAGAAACTTGGCATATAGATATACCACTTCATAAATAAGATCATGGGTTATTAAACCGGCTGTAATAAAAGATGGGACATTTATGATTTCACTGATACATATAATCTTAATCATTTCTACTCAAAACTATTTTCAAAGTTAGAGTATGGCGTAATATATCATTTCTCTCTCTCTCTCTCTCTCTCTCTCTCTCTGTATACATATATATATATATATATATATATATATATATATATATATATATATATATATATATATATATATATATATATATATATATATATACATATATATATATATATATATATATATATATATATATATATATATATATATATATATATATATGTATATATGAATAGATACTTGTATTTGATCCATCTATTTTTATATAAATGTTTATCGAAGTTGCTATATAAAAAGGGTTTATAACATTTTAGTGGCTGTATTTAAGAACTTTTTTCAAACGGACCTTTCATTTTCCGAAAAGTGTGGTAACGGCTTGAGGTAGTTCTAAGTTTATAAAGACATTAAATTTCGTCACAATTTTCAAGTTCTTTTCATAATGATCATTTTCAAATGGTTACTATTTGAGCCCGCGTAGCCTATATACTGGTTGTCTGAAAAACATTTTTTGAACTATAGAAAAGTCCAGATTTTTCTTAAGCTCAAATATGCATGTTACTCATGCGCCACCGTAGTATGCTGCACTGTCTGGGTTTGTTCGACGAATCTCCGTCGAAGCACTCTGCCCTTGTTTGTGTTTTGCCCCATGGGATTTGTCCCTAAGCACCCATGCAGGCAATGTCCAGGGTCTCCATGGCGCCTCAACCCGTTCTGTACATGCTCTTGATTTAATCACCCGGGTAGGCTTAACGCTACTACAGTCAGCGCACTTCTGCCACCGTACAACGAACAAAGTTCGTGCAGTGTAACCCCACTGTGGAAGCAGAAGTTTGATATCGGTAGTACCAATTACGCCGGGTGGTCATACCAAACCCGGCCGCGCTCGAGATTGAGAAATCAGCATCAAAAGCACCTTTTTGTAAATCATTTTGAAATCTATTTACAATAAGAACCATCTAGATACACTCGTCCACCAAACTGCCAACTCAGAATTAGGCAAACAGGCGCGGCAACGGAGATCATGCGTTTCAAAGGATTGGGCCTCCTCTCTTATAATATAGATATATGTATGTATGTATGTATATATATATATATATATATATATATATATATATATATATATATATATATATATATATATATATATATATATGTATGTATATATATATATATATATATATATATATATATATATATATATATATATATATATATATGTGTACATATATGTGTATGTGTGTTTAAGAAACCAATATCTATCCTGTGTTGCAGTTGACGTGGGAACCATGTACAATGTTTGTAAAGGAGGTCCAAGGTGCGCCCACTGTTGATGCCAGTCCGCATCAAATTGCTTTCATAAGTTGAAAAACTATTTGTTCATTTTCATCTACATGATGTATATTTTGAAGATAAAATAACAGAAAGAAATCAAGATTGATTAGGCTATGTAACTCGCGAGTTCAAGTGACAAATCCATCATTTGAGAGTTCTCACATTTTTTCATTGTCTTATGCTAATCAAAGAATGGGCACTAGTTTCAAATAGCGTGGAGGAATGAAACTCTAATCCTGACTGGCTACATCATGTTTGCATTTTTTGTTTTTGAATACACAAAGTTATTATTATTTGTTTTGTTATCAGATATTGCTGTCTATATAATTCTGCGGATTAACAATAAAATCAGATTAACAATATAATAACTGCAAGGGGTCTGACTTGAAGTTGTCTTTGTGATCACCACACAAACATCAAGGTGAATCGCTCGTGGCAAACAGCAAAATATCAACATTGCAGATTAGTTGAACAACCGAAATGAGGCATAGTTCATATAGAACTCAATGTGAGTAGAATTACAGCTAAGCACAGAAATTGCTGTGGCAACTGTCAAAAAGGATTTAGGCATTTAGCCATATCACATCTTAACAATCGGAAACACCAGTAATGTATGTATATATATATATATATATATATATATATATATATATATATATATATATATATATATATATATATATATATATATATATATATATATATATATATATATATATATATATATATTATACAAATATGCCATGCCAGTGGGGGTAACATGATGGAATGTTTCCCCGAGGGAGGATGGTTTTCCCGAGGGCGGAGCCCGAGGGAAAACCATCCTCCCGAGGGGAGACATTCCATCATGTTACCCCCACTGGCATGGCATATTTGTTTTATCATACTGAACAAACCCCATTTGTAATTTAAACAAAGCAAGGTCACAGATGACTGGTGATTCACACATTCCCCGATAGGTGTCGCTAGTGGCAACGGGCAACATGAAGCCCTCACTGATGGCATCAGGCAACATGATGATTGTTCACTGTTAAGTCAGCCAATCACGGCTTACGATCTTCAAGTGAGGTATGATAAATATATATATATATATATACATGACCGTATGCCATGTTCATAATACATCAATATCAATGTATGTCTACCAGATAGAGCTACATGTAGACTATATGTATTTGGGCGACTCAATGGTCTTAGCCAGCAGGGCGTCTGGGTGCCTTTTTGGACACCCAGACCCTGAAAAAGAACCCCTCAGGACACCCAAATAAAATTGTGTGGAATTTCTAAAAATCCCAATCTCAAGCTTATAGTTGAATTTTTTCATTTCCTTATGATTACCATGACATTGTTTAATGATATCATGCCTTATTTTGATGAATTTATACATGTTTATGGTTGAAATATGAGTATATTGTCACCCCCCTTCAAAATTTGGACGCCCCAAAATTTCACAACTGCCAATTTTAGGCACCCAGTTTCTAAATCCTGGCTAAGACAGAAAATGCGTGTGCGCAAGTTAATATATTTGGTAACGTGCAGCAAGATATTAACCCTAACGTGACGAGTGGTTTTATAAACGATTTGGTAATCATGGAGGTGTGTAGTATTTTCCTGAGTGACACCAAGCGTGTGGATCCCTCCTCACCTGAGCGGGCCTGGAGAATTCCGCCAGTCAATATCAATTAGCTAATAACAAGTTTGGCTAGTAATCCGAGGTGTTTGCGGAAGCTTTAGCTGTCCAAGTTGCCTAGTATCACTGACTTTCGCTGGCACTGCTGCGCATGGTAATCAGTGTGAGATTTCTCTTCACACCCGCACTATCACGGCCCATTCTGCTCATGAATTTCTAGTAGGTTTAGGCAGGACTAGCTCCTAGTCTATTGACCTACTAAGTCCTATTCTTTTTGTGCTGGACCCCTAAGTATAAAGCTCTTATGTTCTGCTTGCGATGTGCTTGTGGTTTGGAGTCCATTGTTCTCCCTTTGTATTCCTAACCACAAGCACCTCGCAAGCACTACGTAAAGTTTTATACTTAGGGCCCCAGAGCTCTATCTTTAGTTTACTAGTTTTTACATGTAGTTTCTTAGGGACAAAATAGGTGCTGCAAGGGGCACACAAATGACCTAAAACTAAGAAACTTGAAATATATCACGCAGTCTTGTATAAACTAATGGTAGTAATAAATACCAGGGGTCTTGTATACATCAATGGGAGTAATAACTACTAACTGCTCTGGGCTTTGGTTGGTGTGCTATTCAGGTTAGATATGAAACAATTTAAATGAAATTGCTCGTCCTAGTAAAAGGCTATGAGTTGACGAAAATATGTACCTGAAGTGCAAAACATATTCGCAGTCACACAAGCTAGAAATAAATGTGAAGTCAAGTCGATTGTTTATTGAAGGTACATGTACACTTCATACAGATTTATTCTGTTTACTGGCATGTTTTGAGAAAGCATGTTCCGGATATTCTAGCAAATGAAAGGAATGGTCTAGCACGCTAACGCATATGTTCAGACAGCTTCCTCTATTTTCTGTATCTCTGTATCAGAGCAATGCTCTCACTTCGCTGCCAGCTAGAGGCATTGTGACTGCTGATACTTGTTCCTAGGACACGATTGGGTCCAATGTGGCAACTTGAACACGTCGACTCGGTGAGAGAGTTATCCACCTCTCCACCAAGACGTGCGTGTGTGACACATCAACGTCCGCAGAGAGCAGCTACATGTATAAGACTAGAAGTGTTCTTCAGAGAGCCTGGAAACAACTTCCACCTGACAAAGGCCCTGACTCCCCTCAACTCTTAGACCTGTTTCTAAATGGCGGCATGCTGAAAAGTCTACCCATTCTGTTGACTTGCAACACTCTGTAAATATAACTGACTTTGAACAATGTTTCTACTAATACATCACATTTGGACAGCATTGAATTCCAGCACGAAAAAGCCCATCTGGCCAATTCAAAGCCGTTGACCTCTGGAGGTTATTGAATCTGCTCTATCTGATGATGCATGACCTTACTTCAAATTGCAACAACATACATGTAATATCCATCACGAAAATTCACCTCTGGTCAATTTGAAGCGGTTGATTTTAAGGGATACACTAACCGCTCTCGACCTATTCTGTCCTCATGATAAGTTTAAAATTGCAAACATGGGAAACTCCATCACAAAGAGACACGTGAGGCCAATTTAAAGCTGCTGACTTAAAGGAGACTTGATTTCTTATCATAGTGGTGTCTGTTCTCTGTATTAGAGCGATGCTCCCGCTCCCTGACTAGTGCTAGCTAGAGGCATTGTGACTGCTGATATTTGTTCCTAGGTCACGTTTGGGTCCAATATGGCAACTTGAACATGTCGACTCGATGAGAGAAGTGTCCACCTCTCTGCCCAGACGTGCGAATGTGACACGTCGACGTCCGCAGAGAGCGACTACATGTAGTAGCCTAGAAGTGTTCTTCAGAGAGCATGAAAACAACTGCCACCTGACAAAGGCCCTGACTCCCCTGAACTCTTAGACCTGTTTCTAAATGGCGGCATGCTGAAAAGTCTACTCATTCTGTTGACTTCCTGTCCTCACGACAAGTTTAAAATTGCAAAAAATGGGAAACTCCATCACAAAGAGACACGTGAGGCTAATTTAAAGCTGCTGACTGAAAGGAGACTTGATTTCTTATCATATTGGTGTATATTCTCTGTATCAGAGCAATCCACCTGCTTGACTGCTAGCTAGAGGCATTGTGACTGCTGATAGTTGTTCCTAGGTCATGTATTGGTCCAATATGGTAACTTGAACACGTCGACTCGTTGAGAGAAGTGTCCACCTCTCCACCCAGACGTGCGAATGTGACACGTCGACGTCTATAGTGAAGAATGAAAATAAATCCTTACACTAGAAGTTGCTTGTTTCTCTTTCAGTTCTCTGGGTTCAAAATTCCCTCCAAAAACCTTCTCTTTTCTTATCCAGTCCTCAAGTAGTCAGTTACAAACATCATAGCCTTGGTCATCTTCAAATCCAGCTCTCTGATTGGTCAAAAGTCCTGATTCCAATCCATAATGAAACTAGTGCCAAACATTTAGTTCATAATGACAGTGGTACCACATTTTCTCCATATATACATTATGTACAATTCGTGGGTCCACGACAACGTCCGCAGAGAGCGCCTACATGTAGTAGCCTAGGAGTGTTCTTCAGAGAGCATGAAAACAACTGCCACCTCAGAGGACTAGTCAGCTCTCAACGCTGAGACCTGTTTCTAAATGGCGGCACGCTGAAGCCCCTACTCAAAAGATCCTCTCGATATCTTGAAATTGTTGGCTTCAGGGAAACCTGAGTTCTTTTTCTATTGGCACCTCTGTCCTTCTGTCAAATCGCAGCAACCTGAAAACCCTATTCGAAAGGCACCTCTAGGTGTCTTTAAAGTGTTGCTTTAAGGTATCGTGTGTTTGTTTTCTAAAGGTGCCTGTCATTCTGTCAACTTGCGACACGCTAAAAGTATTATTGAACTGACGATTAGCCAGATTAACAAATGATGGATGTAGGGAGACCTTGAGCAATGTCTCTACTAATACATCAAATTGAGAGAGCGTTGAATTCCAGCACGAAAAAGCCCACCTGGCTAATTTAAAACCGTTGACCTCAAGGGGTTATTGGACCCGCTCTATCTGATGATATATGACCTTACGTCAAACAGTGACAACGTACATATAACATCCATCAAGAAAAGTCACCTCTGATCTATGTGAAGCCGGTGATTTTAAGCGATACACTAACCGCTCTTGACCTATTCTGTCCACACGATAAGTTTAAAATTGCAAAAATGTGTATGTCCATTACAAAGAGACACCTGGGGCCAATTTAAAGCTGTTGACCTTAAGGAGACTTGTGTTCTTATCATATTGGTGTCTATCTTCTGTATCTCTGTATCAGGGCAATGCCCCAGTTTGACTGCTAGCTAGAGGCATTGTGACTGCTGATACTGGTTCCTAGATCACGTTTGGGTTCAATGTGGCAACTTGAACACGTCGACTCGATGAGAGAAGTGTCCAGCTCTCCACCAAGACGTGCGAATATGATACGTCGACGTCCGTAGAGAACGACTACATGTAGTAGCCTAGGAGTGTTCTTCAGAGAGCCTGAAAACAACTGCCACCTCAGAGGCCCTGATGCTGAGGCCTGTTTCTAAATGGCAGCTTGCTGAAAACCCTAATCCAAAAGATCCTCTCGATATCTTAAAACTTGTTGGCTTTAAGGTAACTTGAGTTTGTTTTCTATTGGCGCCTGTCCTTCTATCAAATTGCAGGAAGCTGAAAACCCTATTCGAAAGGCATCTCTTGGTGTCTTAAAAGTGCTGCTTTAAGGTATCGTGGGTTTGTTTTCTATAGGTGTCTGCCGTTCGGTCAACTTGTGACACGCTGAAATCAATATAACTGAACTGGCCTTTAGGCAGTTTAACAAATGATGGATGTAGGGGGACCTTGAGCAATCTCTCTACTAATACATCAAATTGAGACAGCGTTGAATTCCAGCAAGAAAAAGCCCACCTGGCCAATTCAAAGCAGTTGACCTCAGGAGGTTATTGAACCCGCTCTATCTGATGATGCATGACCTTACTTCAAATTGCGACAACGTACATGTAACATCCATCACGAAAATTCACCTCTGGTCAATTTGAAGCCGTTGATTTTAAGGGATATATTAACCGCTCTCCACCTATCCTGTCCTCAGGATAAGTTTAAAATTGCAAACATGGGAAACTCCATCATAAAGAGACACATGAGGCCAATTTAAAGCTGCCGACTTAAAGGAGACTTGATTTCTTATCATAGTGGTGTCTGTTCTCTGTATCTCTGTATTAGAGCAATGCTCCCGCTCCCTGACTAGTGCTAGCTAGCGGCATTGTGACTGCTGATATTTGTTCCTAGGTCATGTATTGGTCCAATATGGCAACTTGAACACGTCGACTCGATGAGAGAAGTGTCCACCTCTCCACGTAGACGTGCGAATGTGACACGTCGACGTCCACAGAGAGCAACTACATGTAGAAGACTAGGAGTGATCTTCAGAGAGCCTGAAAACAACTGCCATTCTGAGGCCCTTCTCTTTTTCAAGAATGGGGGTACTGGGGACTAAGACGCCTGTTCAAAATTGATAATGATGCAGTATCAACTTTGGTCTTAAAATACCCCTGAGACCTGCAGCTGATTTCTAAGTATTTTTAATGTTCAATTTGTTTTTCATTTCTAGCTGTCAGAAGAAAGATACGGAACTTTTTTGAAAATCATCATTTAAAAAATATAGATTTCTATAAAAAATCCAACTGCATATCCCATAATATATATGATTTGGACAATTTTTTTAATTTTATATCCATTTATAAAGGTCTGTTGAAGCAGAGAATCACATATCAGAATGCTTAATATGATTTACCTATCATAATTGCTTAAAAAATACTTGTTGAGAAGGAATTTACCCATCAGGAAACTAGAGGACGTGTCACTAAATGCTGAATATCTTTAACTAAGCTGCCACCTCTGCATCGCTATCACACATCAAATTGAAGCTGAGATTATGGGGATTTCAAAAATATTAATCAGAATTTGCCCCCGAATATGGAACCGACAAGTCCAATTTTGGCCTCTGGCTCATGGACTACATGACCTTACATCAAATTTGGACAACGTTACTGTGATCCATCACGAAATGTCACCTCTGGTCAATTTGTAAGCCATTCATTTTAAGGGATGCACTAACCGCTCTCCATCTATTATCTTCAATACAAGTGTAATAATGCTGAATTGTGACATTCCATCACAAACTGAAAGAGACATGTGAGGCTATTTTGAATCCGTTGACTGTAAGGTGACTTGAGTTCTTACACTATTAGTGCCTGTGCTTGCGTCAAAATGCGTCAACTCGAAATCCATCACAAAAATGCACCTCTAGATCTTTAGAGCTTAACCCTTCCAATGCTGAGGCTACTTTCGTCCAAAGCACAAGGATGCAAAGATTTTTGATAACCATCCAAACCTTGTCAAGTTGGTATTCATTAAAAAGCTCTCACTGAGTGCTCTCAGATGAGTACCCATATGCCAGGTTTTCAGTCATTTTTCAGGTTTTTTGCATTTTTTTTGTATTCGTAAAATTAGCTACCAGCAGCATAAGGCTTAATCGGTATTCTCTGAAGGGACAGAGTGGATCCTTGAAATCTAACAGCTGCAGGCGCTGTACGCCAATCCTCGTCAAGCTAGAACACCGCACCACTCCAAAGAGACCTGTGAGCATTTTTTGCAGGTGATTCTTGAAGTTTATTGACAGTAAGGCGCGTCACGTCTGTCGCGGGAAATCCGCCATGTACAACCTTGAAGCATCAGACGTCCTGGGGCTTTAAGGCCTTTAAAAGCTAATGTCTATGTAGAGTGTTATGTCAGATCTAATGAAGTATCTGCACACTGCGATGCCATCCCTGGTGGCCGAGTGTTCTTATGAAGTCCTAAAATGTCATGTGAGAAAGTTGCCTTGGGGTTAGGGAGGTTTTTTTGCCAGGTTTCCTCTCAAACGTACGCCTGTCTAGTCCCAACTCTGCCGCATTACGTCAGAAAAAGAAGCAATGAACGAAATTTCAAATTCCCTAGGCTGCTGGAGACCCTCCTTGATAGTCCTCCCTGCCATTATGTCTTCAGACCTAGAGACGTGAGGCGTGTGTTTATCCTAGTTGCAGGTTTTGCGACTAGAAGTGCATCCATGTGGCCCTTAGACCCTTATGTGAGCACACGTTTCGCGTCAGAGGCGGGGCTGCCCTGATGGCCGAGTTGTCTAAGGCTTCACAGTTGAAATGCACCCTGAGAT
This sequence comes from Maea johnstoni, assembly GCA_963942565.1. Lineage (NCBI taxonomy): Eukaryota > Metazoa > Annelida > Polychaeta > Spionida > Magelonidae > Maea > Maea johnstoni. The sequence continues at coordinate 23,853,386 of OZ012690.1, forward strand.
ATTACCCACCCCCCCCCCCTCCAAAAAAAGTGCTTACGCGTTATGTGGTCCTTAAACCCTTATGTGAGCACACGTTTCGCGTCAGAGGCAGGGCTGCCCTGATGGCCGAGTGGTCTAAGGCGTTGCCTCTGACTGCTCGATATCTATCCCCACCCAATTCTAGTTCAAATTCTAGCCGGGGCATGTGCGAAAGTTACCTGTGACTTGGGGTTGGGCCGCAAATGTATTGAAATATATATCTTTGTATCCAAGGAGTATACGGTCAATTAACTTATATACTGTGTGCTTCACAGTTAAAATGCTCCCTATGATATTACCACCCCCCCCCCCCCCCCCCCGAAAAAAAAGAAAAAGTGCTGACGCGTTAGAGGCCCTCATCCCCCAGTACGCCCATGCATATATCACACCAGGTAAGTCGATGATGTGGCATTAGGCATGACAGCTAACCGCCATCGGATAATCCCATTTAAACAACGGTTTAAGTTGTTTTTCCATGTGATGACCGCCTAGTCACGCAAAAGCCGGGGTTCGTGACGTGTTCATCGCAAATGGATAGGATATGAAATATTTTCTAAGAGTCTTCCTTGGTAAATTCATTGGCACCTGCGGCCCAAAAACAGCATTATCCTTTCATGCAACATGTCACAGAAACTGGCCATTTTTCTAAGACATCTATTATTTGGAATTGCACTCTGCAAGTTTCATTTGATAAATGTGTAACAGCAAATCATGTCTGTACTTTTAGATAAGGATGTTTTGCTAGGTCCATTGGCCAGAAAATTTTGCATGAAAGAAAATACTGTTCGGATGCTATTATACGTATATATATATATATATATATATATATATATATATATATATATATATATATATATATATATATATATATATATATATATATATATATATATATATATATATATACACACACATATATTATATGTATGTATGTATGTATATATATATATATATATATATATATATATATATATATATATATGTATATATATATATATATATATATATATATATATATATATATATATATATATATATATATATATATATATATATATATATATATATATATATATATATATTATGAGTAGCTTATGTGGATCAAACGGTATCATCATTATGCCCCGCTAGCTTAAGTACAACAGTGCATAAAGCACGGACCTTAAGTAATATTGTATCAGTTTCCCATAGAGGTGAACACATATACACTACATCGAGATCAAATGAACAACAAAAACAAAGTACATCCGTAGAGACTAAATTACACGATCACATTAACCTTCTAGAGCAAACATTTTAACCTTTTTTTCTCATATGCTGCTTTCCGCGATTATTTTTATCTAACACGATATTTTTGTCTTCAGGATTTTACAATGGAATTCTACTTCCGGCAATACTGGAATGACCCTCGCCTTACGTTTGAGGGTATCGAAGAGGAAGAGTTATGTATATCTACAGAAATGCTGCAGGATATTTGGTGGCCGGATACGTTTTTCGCCAACTCCAAAAATGCTAAGTTCCATACCGCTACCACCAAGAATGCCTTCTTGAGAATAAAACCTAATGGCGACGTACTGCACAGCTTAAGGTAAGTGCTCTAAGAAATGCAAACTCTTTAACCATATGGTAAAGCACTATATGGTCTAAGGTAAGTGCGATACCATACGCATTTTGAGTTAGTTTGACTATTCCAGATACATGTACAGGAATACCTACCGGTACTTCCAATAATGAATACTATGAATCAAAACATGTTTGATTTACTGAAATTAAGTACCTAACGTTCACACTCAAATCAAATTATACTATGTTTCACTACTGAGGCAAAGAAAAAAAAAACGAATAAAGAAACAGGACATTGTACCTTGAACGGCATGCACCTATAATCGCCAATAATCTCCGATGGAGTATCTCTTTCTCTAGAATTTACTATTGCAGGGCACCTCGGGTTCGAATGAGGAAACGGATATTTAAACGCATTTGCAAAATCAACTGCTTCCACTTGATCTAGTTTCCCGGCTTCTCTACATGGTTTTTGAGAAATTGAATTTTGACAATTGGATTTTGGAATATTGATTACGTATATTAGAACCACAAACCTAATCTCTGGTGATCCATTCGATGTGAGCTACATGTCCAAAAATATGATTTTAGGCGAGGAATTACTTTTTACTTCGTAACGTATATCTTGACCATCTCTGGTGAATTTCTAACGTAATTTTACACTGAGCCGAATCTGCTTTTTAAATATATTACCAATTGTTGTTTCTTTTGTTTTTTGTTTTTAGACTTCTGAATATCATGAATACCCTTCGTGCCAATCAATAATGTAACAAGTCATACATTGCATTTTACGTATACATATTATAGTATACATCATTATATACGCATATCATAGTATGATCTATTAAGCTACAGTACAGATATTTAATTTCTGCATCAGTCGACCGGATTTCTGCCAGTGCCCGGTTGTACAAACACCCATACATGTAGATAGCATGTCGAGAAAGTAGGCCAAGCACATCAATGACTCGTACGTAGCATGCGAAATAAACTATGTTCAGTTGTGAGGTCATCCATGCATCCATGACCAGGTAACCTGGTGGCAAACAGGCGTGCAGTCGTGTATTATGCCGGGTTGCCCACGCATTTAGTGCAGGCATCAAATGTCGGCACTGTACATGTACCTGGCCAAGCGACAAAACACGGAATATGTAAAGAACCGTGGACTTACGGGTGCAGCGATTTCAAACAATTGAATTTGTTCGACGAAAACATTCTGTATTGATTTTTTTCTCATTAAGATCCTTCAGGGTTGGGTATACGTCTTCAAAGGACTTAATTAGCATGAGCGGTAATGAAAGGTAAACATACTAAGAGTAATCCCGGGGATTAGTAGAAAATGAAAAACATTATTAATGTCAAAGTTGAACAATACTCTCTGAGAGAAAGCAAATTAAACTATCAATCAAATGGTGAGTGACGCAAGTAATTATGCAAGTTGTGCAGGTAAACTCCACTTGAGCCCACAGAAAAAACATGGGAAATATTCGCACTGTTCCTTTGAAGCACATGCGTACTCGTACAAAACACGCTTGTAAAGTTTTTGCACCCAGTGCTTACTTGATGTTGAATATTGCAAATAGGATGTTTTAGACGTAGGCGTAGTAGTAGTAGTACATATAGTAGTAGTAGTAGTTGTTGTAGTAGAAGTAATAGTAGTAGTAGTAGAAGTGGTAGTAGTAGTTGTAGTAGTAGTAGTAGTACATATAGTAGTAGTAGTAGTAGTAGTAGTAGTAGTTGTCGTAGAAGCAATAGCAGTAGTAGTAGTAGTAGTAGTAGTAGTAGTAGTAGTAGTAGCAGTAGCAGTATCACAACCAGAAGTGATAGTAGTAATTTAGTAATTTGTCATTGCTTATCTACCATAACATTCAATATTGCACCGTATTGTCAATGAACGAATATCAATGGTCAAAGACATTTCTCTTTTACTTGTTTTCTATTGGATCTTAAAGTTTTGCACACTATCAGCAGCCTTGATGTTATCTGTGAGACAGGTGCCAAAGATGTGGTTGAAATATAGGCGCGGGGAGCTACATGTATGTCCCCAAACCTTTTCAGATTAGTGCGTGGTATTGTGACATTTTTATTAGATTCCCAGTAATGGGATCATCCCGACTGTGTGTCAAAAGCAATGATCTTAACTGGGATAGAAAAAGCATGGCATGTAGAAAATGCATGATGGACTGCTGTAAATTTGATCTCTAAAGACATTGACTTACTATTCTGAGGACTATTTCTCAGCCGCGGTACTTGGTGGGTTAATATCTCAGACCTGAGACATGGCATGATGAAGATGAATCAATATATTATCCAAATCATCACTTGCAGCAAAAATAGCCGAGATTCGTTTGGAAATGGCACTTCTTACTGAGTAACTGGTAGTAGTAGTAGTAGTAGTAGTAGTAGTAGTAGTAGTAGTAGTAGTAGTTGTAGTAGTAGTAGTAGTAGTAGTAGTAGGGGAGGATGGTCGTGTGAGCGCTTCGGTGGATACAAGTCTATAAACCAAATATCTTTAGTAGAATTAGGAATAGTAGTAGTAGTAGTAGTAGTAGTAGTAGTAGTAGTAGTAGTAGTAGATGATGAAGAAGAAGCAGTGGTAGCAGCAATAACAGCAGGTGCAGTAGCAGTAGAAGCAGTGGCAGTTGCAGTAGTGAAGTATTACGTAAGATAACAATTTGCTAACTCCAGAATAACGAAAGGCTTATCAGCGCAAAAAGCGGACAATATTGAGTTGGATAAGATTAGTTGTCAGGTTGAAAGTAGGGAGACGCGACGGGTACAGAATAACACACGTGCCTGTCTACGGTTTAAATGGAAGTGGATGCAGGGTGAAATGAGGCGTCGGAAAATGGTCATCGATAAATTCCCTCAAACACAGCGAGCAACATTGTTAACGCCTATAAAAGCATTAGCGCTGGCATTTAGCTTAACCTTTCTGTAAGCCAAATTGCATAGTCTCTTTTCCCCTGATTGAAAAGGGCGCCGTTAAGCCCACTACCTGTACTTTATGTGGCACTTCTTGCTGCGCTGGGATACAACGAGCCCGCAGGTAGGGTACTATTACATTAATTTGTCTTCTGAACTATACACCAAGGTTAGCTAAGCGAACCGAAGCGCCGCCTCAGACCTTTTATCACTCCGAAAAAATCTCCAGGATCGAATTCTCTTAAACCTAACCCGCATATGATTCACCCTACTGATGGTGTACTATACTTATTGAATCCGTTCAGAAACAAAATATGATTACATTCCATAGTGCTCTTAGACTGCTCTGCTATTGGGGCGGCGAGCAGTCATTGCAACACTTTAACACACTCAGCTATAGGGGCAGTCCCTCAGTGATGAGAGACAGCGAACAGTCATTGCAACACTTTAAAACACTCAGGTATTGGGGCAGTCCCTCAGTGATAAGAGACAGCGAACAGTCATTGCAACACTTTAACACACTCAGCTATTAGGGCAGTCCCTCAGTGATGAGAGACAGCGAACAGTCATTGCAACACGTTAACACACTCAGCTATTGGGGCAGTCCCTCAGTGATGAGAGACAGCGAATAGTCATTGCAACACTTTAAAACACTCAGCTATTAGGGCAGTCCCTCAGTGATGAGAGACAGCGAACAGTCATTGTAACACTTTAACACACTCAGCTATTAGGGCAGTCCCTCAGTGATGAGAGACAGCGAACAGGCATTGCAACACTCTAACACACTCAGCTATTGGGGCAGTCCCTCAGTGATGAGAGACAGCGAACAGTCATTGTAACACTTTAACACACTCAGCTATAGGGGCAGTCCCTCAGTGATGAGAGACAGCGAACAGTCATTGCAACACTTTAACACACTCAGCTATTGGGGCAGTCCCTCAGTGATGAGAGACAGCGAACAGTCATTGCAACACTCTAACACACTCAGCTATAGGGGCAGTCCCTCAGTGATGAGAGACAGCGAACAGTCATTTTGGGAGAATGACTTTGTCATTCTTGGGCATTGCCACGGGATGGGGGGACCACGGCGCGTGCCTCTGTTCAGCTTGTCAGTCTTTCTCCGGTTGGCCAATAGGGTCGCAGCGGTGGGAGGGGCTGACTAATTCTTGCAGCCAGCCGAGTGCTGTCACCCGTGTCTCGCACGAGGCCCGAGCGTGCTGGGGAGCCACTAGCCAATCGCAGGCCTCCTTACTACGGAGCAGGCTGCCCCCGCACGCGAGCCACAGGCTCAGCGGGCTTTCTGCTGGCACGCGGCAATTCAGAAAGTTTACTCAACTAATTAACGTCGGTCAGCGCTCGGCTCCAAGCGGAATCGCTTTCTGTTTCTCTCTTTATCTCACTCTTCATATCACAATGCCACGCATTTACAAATGCCGGAAATGTGGTAAGCCACATCAACCACCAACGGGCAAGCATTGTAGAGAGCTCAGAACTGTAGAGGGAACCGTGGACTTACAACCTGACGAGGTTATGCCTCTCCTCTTGGAGCTAAAACAGCAAATGGCAGTGCTGACCGGGCAGGCGGATAAATCGGATAAAACAGATAGTGTGATGGGAGAGAACAGCTCTCTGGCCGACCAACATGACATGCTCGATCAGGAATATGTTGACGAGCCGGACCCTTTGCCGACGGACATTACTCCCACAACGCTGCGAAGAAGGACTCCGGTCATGAGTCAGGCGGTGGAACGTTTGGAGAGGATACGCTGGCAGGACGACGAAATAGAGGCCTCAGCAGACATTGGGCGAGCGAGATTGGGAGGTAAGAAGTCGGGCAGCTTGTTGGTAGCGTCGGAGGCCGTGGAGGAGAGAATTGACTGGCCCCATATGTACGTGTCTCGAACCTCTACGGGCAGGAGAAAAGGGATAGCGTACCACGAGCTCACGGTCGCCGAGTTTGCTTTCGGCTTTATTTCTATGATCGAGTCACCACGATGTGTTTGGGACTACAAGACTATGGTGCGGTTGTTACGTTTGGTAATGCAACATGAGGTGGATTATTCATGGGAGACTGCTAGGGCTTGGTATGAGGAGATGGGCGTGGAGGTCGAGCAGGGCCTCATGGAGTGGACGAACGGGGACAGGATACAGGAGCTACGGTTTCGCCACGCAAAGCATAAGCAACCGGAGCGCAAGGAGCCACAGGAGAATTCCCGAGCCCAGGAGAATTCACGACCGCAGCCGAAAGTGGCCCCAGCAGGCATGAAAGCCTGTGCAGCTTTTCAAACACGCACTTGCGAACAGTCGAGGGACCACCCCCCATTCACTCATACCTGCGCTTATTGCTTGCGAATCTGCAATCTCGTTTGCAGGCACACAGAAACTGAGTGTATTCGTCGTGTCACTGATGCCGCAAAAAACGGCAAGAAGAGGGAGCCGCAAGGTCCCCTCTAGTCAAAACAGTCATTCCCAGAGACTCGAACAGGAGGGGTGAGGGGGATTCTCGAGGGGGCCACATTGTAACGCCTTGCCTTCTCGAGCCTGGCCCAGCCGCTGGGTCAGGGCACTCTCAGTTGACAGTAGCAGATGGGGGTGTCTCAGTGCAGCAGCACTCGGGATACACTCACGACACAACGGATTTATACTATGTATCGGCCCCGGGCAGTGCAGGGGCACAGTGCGCGGGGGAGTCACCTGGTGGTCACAACGAACAACTACGCTCTATCTTCGACCGTGTACTCGCCCACGGAAACTACAACGCGTGCGGGGCGAGGGTGCGGATACCCAGCGGCTTATGCATTGAGGCATGGGCCAGGTATCTGCAGGATTACACCGACTCCAACATCGTCGATTTTCTGGCCTACGGATGGCCCATAAATTTCGACAGAGGGGCTTCCCTCGGAGTGACAGAGGACAACCACCCGTCGGCTCGTCAACACGGTGGCGATGTCGACCATTATATCCAGACCGAACTGGGTTTCCACGCGCTGGCAGGTCCTTTCCGTGGGCCGCCAGCAGATTACTTGCATGTCAGTCCGCTAATGACACGGCCAAAGAGGGATTCTGTGCGACGACGGGTGATAGTCGATCTTTCGTGGCCAGACGGAGAGTCCGTCAACGATGGCATTCCGACGCACGGATACCTAGACGGGGTGGCTGACATCACGCTTCCCACCGTTACCTACATGGAGCACCGTTTACTATCGCTAGGTCGCGGGGCCTATATGTACAAGACGGATCTCGCCCGGGGCTATCGGCAGCTCCGGGTGGATCCCCACGACTGGCCGCTGCTGGGTTTCCGTTGGGGAGGTAGGTGGTACATGGACATTTGTCCACCTTTCGGTCTACGCACGTCTGCTCTTTTCATGCAGCGTACCTCAGAGGCCATTTGTTACATACACCGCAGGGCAGGGTACGTTTCCCGGCCCTATCTCGACGATTTTGGGGGTGCAGAGCGGACGTCGTCGGAGGCTCAGGCCGCACTGCAATCTCTTCAGGGTATTATGCATGAACTGGGGGTCAACGAGGCGGAGAAGAAGATTTGCCCCCCCACACAGCGCATGATATGGCTCGGACTATACTACGATTCTGTAGCTATGACTATTTCGATCCCATCGGAGAAATTAGCAGAGATTATGGCCATGCTGCGCGGGTGGGGGGGCAAACAGAGGGCCACACGTAGCGAGATGCAGAGCCTTCTCGGGACTCTGCAGTTTGTCGCCGGCGTTTCCCCACCCACCAGGATATTTACAAATCGGATGCTCCAGAATCTCAGGGAGGCTCCGAAGCGGGGCACGGAGTCTCTCTCCTGGGGTTTCAAGCGAGACCTGTCGTTCTTTCTCGCCCTCCTGCCGCACTTTAACGGGGTGCGGATTATCGATAAAGTCGATATACACTATCAGGGCTCCCTGGAGCTCGACGCGTGCATGACGGGTTGCGGGGCCTGCACGGACAGACAATATTACGCACGGCAGTTCCCAGACAGCGTCATACAGGGTGAGCATACCATTGCCCATCTGGAATTACTAAACATTGTGGTGGCCCTAAAGGTATGGAAGAAACAATGGTCAGGGTTACGGGTACGCGTTTGGTCAGATAACATGAATGCCTGCCTTGCCGTGCAGACAGGACGCTCGCGAGATGCCTTTATGCAGGACTGCACACGAGAGATCTTTCTCTATACCGCGGCTTACGATGTGGAACTGCATGTGCTGCATAAGCCAGGGGTGGACTTGCGTCGGGCGGATGCGCTTTCCCGTGCACATACCGCTCAACGATTTAGGGACTGGGTGCAGAGAGACCCTCTGCTCGCCAGAGCACAGCAGATTCAGGTGCCGGACAGTTATTTTGAAATAAACAATATGCTGTAAGGGTTGCTTATGCATCTTTCTATGTGTTTTTCCAGATGCAGGGCGGCTGATGGCGGCAGCACGAAGGAGACGGGGTCAGGCCTTCAGGCCAGGTACAAGGGCAAACCAATGTTCACATGCTCTGTTATATGTCGCTTTTTGTATATATTTCGGTTTTACAGATTTCCCTGCGGCTACCAGCACTCTACTGATTTTCGCCGAATTTCTCTTGCGCTCCTACACGGCCACTAAGTCAGTCACTAACGCCCTTTCCTCTTTGCACACTTTTCACCGGGTGCACGGTTTTCCCTCGGCCGGGTTTCTCGATTTTCAGCTTACCCTCTGGAGGAGGGCATTGCCACTCACCAGTCGCAATGCCCCCATGCCGGCCCCGGCACTCACACTCCCGGGGCTGGTCACTCTGTGCCGTCTGGCTCTGCAGCGGGGAGATAAGGGCCTCTCGTTCGCGGCCCTCCTGGCCACAGCCTTTTACTGGCTGGCCAGGCTCTCTTCGCTGGTCTTGCCCGCGGGGGGTCGGCCGGACCCTACGCGGACTCCCTTGCTCGGCGATTTGGTCCTGGAACCCACCAGGGCCCTCTTGCTGATCAAGTGGGGCAAGACGGCTCAGGACGCCGCCTCGGCGTTCTGGGTTCCACTGCCGACGGTTGGGGGGTCGCCAGCTTGTCCAGTGGCACTGCTGGCGGCTCTCAGGGCCAGGCTCAGCAACTACGGGACACAGCTCCCACTTTTCTCTTACCCCTCGGGCCAGGTCGGGGGCAGGCCCATCTCGTTCGATGTCGTCTCGGCACGCAGCATGCTACGCTTGCTGCTGGCCCAGGCAGGGTGGCAACACCAAGCATTCACTTTCCATTCCCTCAGGAGGGGGGGGTGCACTCTGGCTTTCTCCTCGGGGGCAGCCCTCTCAGACCTGCAGCTCCTGGGGGGATGGCGCAGCAGAGCTATCGATGCTTATTATCCCCATCTGGAGGCCAGGGGCAGGGCCGCGGCGGCCCTTGCCCGGGGCTCGTCTAGGCTACTGTCACGCACTCGCACTACATTCCCTCCTCCACTTAACTAACTAGCTTGCCCTATTTTAACTGTTTGCCGCAGGGAACCACTAACTCTTTATTAAGTTCTCATGTTGTAGCTATGCCAACAAGGGTTGGACGTGGTTCATGGCACATGGACCAAAATTGTAACTTTGCAGTCCATGCTCAACTGGTTTTGTTACATGTATGTACAGGTGTATCACGGTTATCGCAATTTACATGGTACACTATGCTAGCCACACGTCAACGGTCAGTGGCTTACGTTATTTGCTATCTTTGCTAAGATGTGCTTAATCGATACATTGTTACTTTAGTGTAAGCTCTCTACTAACGGACAACACGTTCCGAAGTTGTTACTTTGTTGCAATTGTTCTTCTAGCTATTCTCGTGTAAATAGATACTATGTTTGATACATTGTTGCAATTTAATTACATTAAATGTTTTACGCCACGCTCTCTTCGAGTCTTTTCTGGTCACCCCACTCCCGCTCAGGTAATGTTGGGAGAATGACTTTGTCATTCTTGGGCATTGCCACGGGATGGGGGGACCACGGCGCGTGCCTCTGTTCAGCTTGTCAGTCTTTCTCCGGTTGGCCAATAGGGTCGCAGCGGTGGGAGGGGCTGACTAATTCTTGCAGCCAGCCGAGTGCTGTCACCCGTGTCTCGCACGAGGCCCGAGCGTGCTGGGGAGCCACTAGCCAATCGCAGGCCTCCTTACTACGGAGCAGGCTGCCCCCGCACGCGAGCCACAGGCTCAGCGGGATTTCTGCTGGCACGCGGCAATTCAGAAAGTTTACTCAACTAATTAACGTCGGTCAGCGCTCGGCTCCAAGCGGAATCGCTTTCTGTTTCCCCACCCACCCGCCCTCTTTTTCTGTTTGACATGCCAAGGTACCACTAACTCTTTATTAAGTTCTCATGTTGTGGCTATGCCAACAAGGGTTGGACGTGGTTCATGGCACATGGACCAAAATTGTAACTTTGCAGTCCATGCTCAACTGGTTTTGTTACATGTATGTACAGGTGTATCACGGTTATCGCAATTTACATGGTACACTATGCTAGCCACACGTCAACGGTCAGTGGCTTACGTTATTTGCTATCTTTGCTAAGATGTGCTTAATCGATACATTGTTACTTTAGTGTAAGCTCTCTACTAACGGACAACACGTTCCGAAGTTGTTACTTTGTTGCAATTGTTCTTCTAGCTATTCTCGTGTAAATAGATACTATGTTTGATACATTGTTGCAATTTAATTACATTAAATGTTTTACGCCACGCTCTCTTCGAGTCTTTTCTGGTCACCCCACTCCCGCTCAGGTAATGGCAACACCTTAACACACTCAGCTATTGGGGCAGTCCCTCAGTGATGAGAGACAGCAAACAGTCATTGCAACACTTTAACATACTCAGCTATTAGGGCAGTCCCTCAGTGATGAGAGACAGCGAACAGTCATTGCAACACTTTAAAACACTCAGCTATTGGGGCAGTCCCTCAGTGATGAGAGACAGCGAACAGTCATTGCAACACCTTAACACACTCAGCTATTGGGGCAGTCCCTCAGTGATGAGAGACAGCAAACAGTCATTGCAACACTTTAACATACTCAGCTATTAGGGCAGTCCCTCAGTGATGAGAGACAGCGAACAGTCATTGCAACACTTTAAAACACTCAGCTATTGGGGCAGTCCCTCAGTGATGAGAGACAGCGAACAGTCATTGCAACACCTTAACACACTCAGCTATTGGGGCAGTCCCTCAGTGATGAGAGACAGCGAACAGTCATTGCAACACTTTAACACACTCAGCTATTGGGGCAGTCCCTCAGTGATGAGAGACAGCGAACAGTCATTGCAACACTTTATCACACTCAGCTATTGGGGCAGTCCCTCAGTGATGAGAGACAGCGAACAGGCATTGCAACACTTTATCACACTCAGCTATTGGGGCAGTCCCTCAGTGATGAGAGACAGCGAACAGTCATTGTAACACTCTAACACACTCAGCTATAGGGGCAGTCCCTCAGTGATGAGAGACAGCGAACAGTCATTGCAACACTCTTACACACTCAGCTATAGGGGCAGTCCCTCAGTGATGAGAGACAGCGAACAGTCATTGCAACACTCTAACACACTCAGCTATAGGGGCAGTCCCTCAGTGATGAGAGACAGCGAACAGTCATTGCAACACTTTAACATACTCAGCTATTGGGGCAGTCCCTCAGTGATGAGAGACAGCGAACAGGCATTGCAACACTTTAACACAGTCAGCTATAGGGGCAGTCCCTCAGTGATGAGAGACAGCGAACAGTCATTGCAACACTCTAACACACTCAGCTATAGGGGCAGTCCCTCAGTGATGAGAGACAGCGAACAGTCATTGCAACACTCTAACACACTCAGCTATAGGGGCAGTCCCTCAGTGATGAGAGACAGCGAACAGTCATTGCAACACTTTAACATACTCAGCTATTGGGGCAGTCCCTCAGTGATGAGAGACAGCGAACAGGCATTGCAACACTTTAACACACTCAGCTATAGGGGCAGTCCCTCAGTGATGAGAGACAGCGAACAGTCATTGCAACACTTTATCACACTCAGCTATTGGGGCAGCCCCTCAGCGATGAGAGACAGCGCACAGTCATTGCAACACTTTAACACACTCAGCTATTGGGGCAGTCCCTCAGTGATGAGAGACAGCGAGCAGTCATTGCAAAACTTTATCACACTCAGCTATTGGGGCAGTCCCTCAGTGATGAGAGACAGCGAGCAGTCATTGCAACACTTTAACACACTCAGCTATTGGGGCAGTCCCTCAGTGATGAGAGACAGCGAACAGTCATTCATTGCAACACTTTAACACACTCAGCTATTGGGGCAGTCCCTCAGTGATGAGAGACAGCGAACAGTCATTGCAACACTTTATCACACTCAGCTATTGGGGCAGCCCCTCAGCGATGAGAGACAGCGAACAGTCATTGCAACACTTTAAAACACTCAGCTATAGGGGCAGTCCCTCAGTGATGAGAGACAGCGAACAGTCATTGCAACACTTTAACACACTCAGCTATAGGGGCAGTCCCTCATTGATGAGAGACAGCGAACAGTCATTGCAACACCTTAACACACTCAGCTATTGGGGCAGTCCCTCAGTGATGAGAGACAGCGAACAGGCATTGCAACACTTTAACACAGTCAGCTATTGTGGCAGTCCCTCAGTGATGAGAGACAGCGAACAGGCATTGCAACACTTTAACACAGTCAGCTATTGGGGCAGTCCCTCAGTGATGAGAGACAGCGAACAGGCATTGCAACACTTTAACACAGTCAGCTATTGGGGCAGTCCCTCAGTGATGAGAGACAGCGAACAGGCATTGCAACACTCTAACACACTCAGCTATTGGGGCAGTCCCTCAGTGATGAGAGACAGCGAACAGTCATTGCAACACTTTAACACACTCAGCTATTGGGGCAGTCCCTCAGTGATGAGAGACAGCGAACAGGCATTGCAACACTCTAACACACTCAGCTATTGGGGCAGTCCCTCTGTGATGAGAGACAGCGAACAGGCATTGCAACACTTTATCACACTCAGCTATTGGGGCAGTCCCCCAGTGATGAGAGACAGCGAACAGTCATTGCAACACTCTAACACACTCAGCTATAGGGGCAGTCCCTCAGTGATGAGAGACAGCGAACAGGCATTACAACACTTTAACACACTCAGCTATTGGGGCAGTCCCTCAATGATGAGAGACAGCGAACAGGCATTACAACACTTTAACACACTCAGCTATTGGGGCAGTCCCTCAGTGATAAGAGACAGCGAACAGGCATTGCAACACTTTAACACACTCAGCTATTGGGGCAGTCCCTCTGTGAAGAGAGAAAGCGAACAGTCATTGGAACACTTTAACACACTCAGCTATTGGGGCAGTCCCTCAGTGATGAGAGACAGCGAACAGGCATTGGAAACGCCTTTAGACCACTGCCATTATAGAACGGTCCCTCAGCGCATTGGCAACGCCTTTCACAACTCTGATATATGGAAGTGCCTCCAAGTGCTCTGTGAACGAAGGAATTCGATTTGCCAGGATTTACTGTTCACATTTGATTGCCAAATTGGTATTTTTTTCAAATCTCCTATTATATTTTCATTATTCTTCGACACTTGTATTTGAACTAAGATGAAGGCTACACGTGAACATTTTTGTACACGACAATTGAACAATGTAAACTAAAATTCTCACGTTTGAAACTAAGTCAACTACTTAAAATGTTCTGTCGGACCTGCACGTATTGGTTCAGAAATGTTCAGTGGAAATCATGTCGTGTTTCGTGGTTTGACCAATAGGCGTCAGTCGGAGCGAAACTGAATAATAGAACTGCAGAAGGTCATGGCATAAGCACCGTGTTCCATCATCACTTACCTCACTTCCGCCCCCGGTGCGGCGGCCGCAATGGGAAGTCACCTGACTGTGTGATTGGTATTTCTATCATGCATTGTCTCCGGGAAACGTATTCGTTGCTCGCTGCATTGATTGAGTAATTATCGCTTCTAAGGAGGCGCTCATCAGTATGCAGACACTGTGTGTGGGATAATACGAGCAAACAACGCCATGTGACAAGACGGCCACTAAATGCCAAAGTCTGCTTCTTATGCACCTCGCTATGCATACACACGTGCCTCTGCGAGACGTGGCTGTCTGAGATATGCAGGGTGACTCGCCAAGCTTCTAACGTACAGTGTTATTCTCGCCTAGGAGGAGGGAGTCACGTACTGGGATTTCTCTATCCCTCATTTTTTCAAAGTATTTCTGACAAGTCACGCATTTTCGGGAAATGCTTTTAAAATTTTCGGTAAAGTTTCGATTTACCGGAGAAAAGATAATCTTTTCACTTATCAGATGTGTTAACATTCTTCTAGAGCTTTCGCAAATGACGTTATTTGATTTGCATCCGGGATTTGCATGCTTATCTCAGTTTAACTGACAAGCCATGCATTTCAATGAGGTATTCAAAATGCACCAGTCCACTGGATTCCTACTATGGTGGCATCTGTGCTGATTACCACGCACAAATACTGCCCCGGGGCAGGGGCAGTGCGCACGCACCCAGAGACAAGACTTGAATGCCGGGAATGTGACAAACCAAAGCGCCCCTCTGATGGAAGTAAATATTGAAATCATATTAAGTGATTCAGGAAAATGTGAGCGCTGAAGATAGTACCATTATTCCTGTACTATACTTGATCATTCTTGTCCCTTTCTAGTAGTTATTCAATTAACTGGTACGTTATTTGGGTAAGGTTATCCATAAGATATTCAGGGGGGAGGGGGGATCCTTTCTTACCTGGCCATTTTTTTTTCTCCTCTGGTAGAGCAGTATTTCTCAATCTTCAAGGGCCAGAATTTGTATGTGGAAAGATTTTTTCCTGAAAAGGATAGCCCCCACCCCCACCCTTGAATATCAAATGGTCAAAAGACGGACGGTAAAACACTCGCCTGATATCGGCCAAGTTAGCCTAAAGTCCGTGTACCTAGTGTTAGTATAATTTTGAGGAATGAATCATCTAAGCAGAAAGCATACAACGTTTAATGCAATTACATATATTTGAATCAATATAAATTGCAGATAATGTATGTACAGTGATCCGTTCGTTAAGTACTGTATCTACAGTGCCGACGTTTAATTCCTGCACTAAATGCGTGGGCATGCCAGGCGACCGCATGCCTGATTGCCACCCAGTTTTCTGGTCATGGATGCGCGGATGAGCTTACAATTGAACGTAATTTGTAAGCTACGTGGGTCACTGCTGTGCTTGGCCTATCTTTTGATTTGTTATCCATGGGTGTTTATACACCCCTGCACTGGCAGACGTCCGGTCGACTGATGCGGGAATTAAATGCCTGTACTGTACCAGGGATTCTTCCAACACTATTATTCAATCACTATTCTGTGACAGGCAATTCCATATTGCTCAGCATCTGATACTGTGAGTTGCTAATTATCAGGGATACTTAAGTGATTAGAATGGTGTTTTGACATTCAACGGTAATTGTGTAAAACCCTGATAATGAGAATTAGTTCATTATTATTGAAATAAACCTTCAGGCTGCATGGAGATTCTAAATGTCAAAATCATATAATTGAATTAATTTGAATATTTTAATTTGTTAGTGTTCACACACATCGATGTATGTCTGTCTATCTACCTATCTATCTACATGTTCCTCTATATCTATCCATCCATCTCTCTCTCTCTCTCTCTCTCTCTCTCTCTCTCTCTCTCTCTCTCTCTCTCTCTCTCTCTCTCTCTCTCTCTCTCTCTCTCTCTCTCTCTCTATATATATATATATATATATATATATATATATATATATATATATATATATATATATATATATATATATATATATATATATGTTATATATATATATATATGTATGTATGTATATATATATATATATATATATATATATATATATATATATATATATATATATATGTATATATTACATGTATCTTTGTGTAAGTGTAGGAAGGTGTTTTCTTCTAGAGTTTAATACCTGAGGAACTATGCCGATAAATGAATCAGAGAAATAAATCACGGATCTAATGTGTAACGTATTGAGCGGTTCTGGAGCAGCATTGATTACATTGGTCTATTATTGTATGTGGACGGAGAGGACCCTAAAGGATGAGATCCCATTGGGAATGATAATATCAATGGCTGGGTGATGACAACAGTTGATGACCCGTTTTATCCCTAGAGGGCGGGGCTAATTATTCACAGGGGCTATAATTCCCCTGTCATCGCCCAACAGCTAACAGCCCCATCTCTCTCCTATCAATCACACTTGACCGGATAACCCAACTGTGAACTTGTAACCCATTACACACTTGCTGTTCAATATTCAAACCTACCATGTTTTATAATGCTTTTGGCACTCACTAGGATTAATCACTAAAAGAAATATTACCTCATAACATATGCGCGCCTTGTGATCTTTGGGATAAGCAACGCCACCTCATAGTTTGATTGGCAGTGCCACCTATACGCAGGATGTTCAGGTATAGTGAAACCTCAATGATATGAACGCCTTCGGCCCAGGACAAAAGTGTTCAAATTAAGAGGTGGTCACAGCTTGCTTCTCTCAAAAAGCAATGTACGAATAGCAATAGGATAAAGAGGTAATTCCTATTACGTAATGAGAGGTTTTACTTTAGCCCGAAAAGTTAATCTTTATCTTTACCGAAAGCTCAACAAAACGTTGAATCGTATCTTCTCAGTTAGTGGGGCGCAAACCGAATAAATCGGTTATAACCGAACAGCCCCAAGTTACTGGCAAGTTCCTGATATGCCTTGGTTCACTACACATTGCTCAAGCCAAACTTCAAACTCGGTACCATTTGTAGAGGGCACAGTTGCGTAATAGATTGCTTGCGGCACTCAGTGCCTTAGACTACTCGGCTCTTGGGGTAGACCCCGTAACAAGAAGATAACGCTTGATATCCGTATAGACAATAAGTTAAGAAGTATTTTTATACACTTATAATCCACCGGAGACCATATATCAAACTTAAGTCAATTGTGTAACTAGGGGCTGTACAATATGCTTTCCATTTTTCGTCCCTAGCTGTACAAATTCACCTTAAATATTCGCCATGTTAAGCCCTGGTCACATTCCATACAAAACCTCTTTACGACCTGAAAAAGACCAAAAATCGGTGCCAATCACGAGACCGACGTGCGAGCGTCGCACGTTCGTTTTGCAGGTTTTTGAGGTTTTATAGAGGTTGTGCTACCAAAAATCAGAGGTCGCGGGTCGTGGAGAGATTTGCGACTGAGTACGCAAACTTGTCTTTAACCATTTCAGTACTGAGGTTACTTTCGTCCAAAGGACAAATATGCAACGATTTTTGAAAACCACCTAAACCTTGTCATGTTGGTGTTCATTGGATAGCTCTCACTGAGTACTCTCAGATGAGTACCTATGTGCCAGGGTTTCAGCCATTTATCAGGTTTGTTTTTTTGCATCATCTTGTACTGGCCAAATTCGCCACCACCAGCATAAGGGATAAACGAACCCAGGAAAGTTGGCATTTTTAAGCCCCTTGTAGTGCGAATGAGGACCGCCCTGTCCTTCTGGTAACACATTTACACACAGATGTATATGTTGTGTATGTGTTTAAAGGACCGTCAGTAATGTACATTCCATGAATGCGCCCACACTAACGATCACCTTCACTGTGTATAATTGCCTTACTCCCGTTACTTAGTGCGTACTTTCACACAAGCCCACATGTAAATGTATGAGGGGAGTCTTACATTAGTTTTAAATCACTTGACAGGTACTACGTTGATGATGGCTCGTTTAAATATTCATACTTTCGTTTTGTTTGTGAAATTCAACGTATACTATGTTGATGAGTGCAATTATTGGTATTATTACTTATCATTATGCATTTATGTATAAAAGTTTTTCGAACGTTTGAAACAGGTTGTTTGGTTAACGCGCACTATATATTATCAGCATTTTATTGCTGATCGATTGTAGATAAATAGGTACATGTAGTCTAACACACGTTGAATAAGATCAAAGATAAGTTAAGAACAAGAGATGAACGTGACAAAATTAGTCAACAATATATAAAATATTTTGAATACTGAGTATTTGATACATTTTTGCAAAATAGTGTAAAAAGGGAGATTTAAAAAACTATATCAAAAAGCATATGTCACGTGTGCGTTTAAATGTTTGAGGCAGGTAGTTTTATTTCAGCAAAGTGTATCAAACAAATAAACCTTCATACTCTCAGTTTCAGGCACAGAAAGGGTGAAACAGGCGTGCTCTGCAGAATGCAATACTAGCTTCATGTGTTATAATTTCATAAACTAAAACTTAAATACGTTTCTCTGATTTAACACCATTAACATAGTACATGTATTCAATATAGAAACGCACACACTCCACGTAGTACATTAGATATCGTTAGGAGTATCGAAATAAAGTATATTCGTTGTCACATGTGGAAATTAGCAGGGATATATTACTAATTCACTTTTATATTCATTTTTTACTTTATCTTCGTTTTCAGATTAACGGTGACTGCAATGTGTCCTATGGATTTGACATATTTCCCCATGGACAGTCAAGTGTGTTCGCTAGAGATAGAAAGTTGTAAGTATTTGGATAACAGATGGCCTGGAATTTATCCTCATTTCCGCTCACGCATAAAAAGTCAGACATGCAAACATATGCACAGCAAAGTTTGTCCGTGAGAGATAAAAAGCTTCCCCAAGTACATGTAAAAATCCCTTTTGGTAAAATCGGAAATTTGTCTTCATTTCCGGTTGCTGGTGTCTGAGCATGCGTGATGGACTTTGTATGCTCTTTGGGCAAATACAATGTGTCACATTCATTATCGTTCCTGTTTGGTATTCAACGATCTAATACGATGAACTCAGTATGATCTTTCAAAACCGATCCATCGTTTATTTTCTAATGTTGAGATGAAGACAAATAGCGAGCATTAATCTGTATTCGTCGGGGGAGCCTGCTAGTCCCATGATAATGTTGCTGTATTCATACAAGTCGGATATAAATGGGTAACCAAACTGTTCAGTAATGTTGAAAAATGTTCTGCGATGAATTTTAGAATACATCAATAATAATCTACTGGACTGGGAAAAAAAAATTTATGAAGCAGTATCTTTTACCTACTCTCTCTCTCTCTCTCTCTCTCTCTCTCTCTCTCTCTCTCTCTCTCTCTCTCTCTCTCTCTCATTAAATTACTACTACTACTATTACTACCACCACTACTACTACTACTACTACTACTACTACTACTACTACTACTACTACTACTACTACTATTAATACTACTACTACTACGTCAATGTTTTATTTTGTCAGACGGTTACAGTATGAAGGACATAGAGCTGAAATGGTTGGGGTCTAACCCAGTGGAGATTCATCCCGACGTACAACTGCCTCAGTTCAGAGTGCGTGGATTCAAGCTTGTTGAACGTCTCGTTGTCTTGGCAACAGGTGAGTGAAGCAGTATGACAAAGAGAAATCTACTAAAGCAACATTGTTTTATTTTTTTACAATCAGATCTCCACTCGATCTAGGACTCTGTTGATATACAAATTATAACAATGCACAACAGGTAATTTCATTATTTTTTTCATTCATTTTGATGAGTGAGAGATCTTTCACCTTATGTTACGGGCGTGTCTGGCTTCACACACATAATTGAGTACTGTAGATTCAAAAAAGAATGTGTAGAGTAAATTTTGCGATTTTACAGAAAATAGATTTTTGCGGTTTTTTAATTGCGAGTTGGCCGCAACATGAAGTGCCAGCTATACACTTAGAGTGGCAGCACTAATCATTGCTAATTTTGATTTTGCGTCCGAGGCCAAACGCGAAAAAACGCAAAAATTAAACTAACGCAATCTTTTCCGAATTTACAGTATTCTACAGGTTCCTGATAGGTGTCTGAAGTAGATACTACGTAAGATTAAAATGATTATTTTGTCGATTCTGTTGTGGGTATCTGCAATTTTTAGATGTAGTGATGTCACCTACGCTTCTCGAGACGCCACTTATGCACCAGTCAATTGAATCCCTGGGAGGGGGGGCCGGGACTTGGCCGGGAAACACGGTGCTTCTGCTAA
The DNA here is from genome assembly GCA_963942565.1 of Maea johnstoni. NCBI lineage: Eukaryota > Metazoa > Annelida > Polychaeta > Spionida > Magelonidae > Maea > Maea johnstoni. The sequence goes on from OZ012690.1 coordinate 23,873,977, forward strand.
ATACTGCTTAAAATAGCTGCCCGGTGTACCGGGATTACTGTGATTTATTGTTGCTGTCCCGAGGCGGTGCATGATAGGCGGGGATTTGAATAGTGACTTTATACTTTGCTGCCACGATTCCAGTAGGCCTATCAGGTCCACTGTGTTGACCAACTACGGACTATGGTGCGCAGTCTATCTAACGCGCAAACGTTTCTTTGATATGTTGTGACAATGGTCATACTATTACACCTATAGCGTAAGGTATGACCAATGCCACAACATTTCAAAGATACGATCGCGCTAACCGCTCCTTCTTCGGTGCGAAGAAGACGATTTTGCTGTGTCACACCTGGGAGTAGTAGACAGGGAGTGGGCACTGTGCATGCGTCATCAAATTTCGCTGCCTCACACCACTATGAGTCATAGATAACATGTGTACCCCAGGACTGGCTGCCTGCTGGTTTCACAGGCCCTGGGTCAGACTGAAATTGCCGCGAAACCAATCACGTGACCAATACTTCCCCAGGCAACACCGCGTAACCCGAGGCGCACATACCATAGGTACTAGCATGCTGTGCCTATGGGGTTGCGGATCAAGGGGATGAATTTCTCTGGTCACACGTGGGAGCAGGACGGCGTGGTAAATATGATAATAATAATAATAATTGAAAAAAGATATAGCGCCCTATCTACCTGTAATGTGTTCATAAGCGCTTTAAAGAATAGTCAGTGGACACATGTTTATAGTGACAGTCCTTGTAGTCGATGAAATAGCAATGTTTCTTGGAAGTTTTGCACACTATCAGCAGCCTTGATGTCAGGTAGCTCATGAGATGGATCATATTTAATTATTTACATAAGATGATCCTATTCCCAATGACATGGTGAATGGGATTAATAAAAAAATGAAAAATAAGATAAAATAGAATTGAAATATTTTCCCCCAAAAAAGAAAAAAAAACTTTAAAAAAATAAAATTGATCACTTAATTCAGGTTGATTGTTTTGGTATGGGTTACACATATATAGTAACAGTGTGCAGGGACCCTGGGCTGTGTGACAATTCTAGTGCACTGGGGGCTTATTAATTGAGTTACATAAAGAGAAAAATTACTTATTAAAGAAATATTTACAAAAAAAAAGAAAAAAACTTTTCTAAAATAAAAAATGATTATTGAATTGTATGAATAGAACCTGGGCTGCTTGAGTGAATTTGGGGCTTATTGTTTGAGTTACTTGAACTGGTGAAATGTTTTAGAAGAAAATAAAGAGAAAAATGACTTAGTATAGAAATATTTAACACAAAATAAAAGAAAAAAAAAACATTTCTTAAGTAAAAATTGATTATTTGATTGTATGAATAGAACCTGGGCTGTTTGACAGTTTGAGTGCACTGGGGGCTTATTGTTTGAGTTACCTGAACTGGTGAAATGTTTCAGAAGAAAATAAAGAGAAAAATGACTTAGTACAGAAAGATTTACCACAAAAAAAAGAAAAAAAACTTTTCTTAAATAGAAATTGATTATTTGGGCCAAGTTAGTATTGGCTCCTTGAAGTTCATTTGGGCTCCCTCGAAAAACTCCTGAAAATTCCCAGGGCTCCCTAGAAAGAATCCAGGGAGCCCTCCGGGCTCCCTGGAAAAATTGTAATTTCAAGCCCTGGGTAAGTTGTAAAACCTGGGTTGGGATCAGATGCTGGACTCTCAATCACTGAGCTGCCTGATGAAATTTCAGCTGGACTGATGAAATGTATTGCACTGATATAAAATTGAAAATGATAATACTGATGAACCATCATATGAAATCTGAGCCCATAAGACCACTTGGCCACATGTACTTTGAGTTTAAATTTGATTTCAATGCTTAATTGATCTCTGATTGTATAGAGCTCTACATGATTCATCTAGGGGTTGTTTTCATCTGATCATAATTTGGGATGCAAATGAGGGGAAAACCTTCTGCGCCATATATGGACCTCATGGCACCATTTATTAAAGAGTCCTGTCCAAAATCCATGGCGACAGACAGATTTGTAATGAACTGTAACCTATTGTTTAATATATTGAATTTAGGTCTGATTTTTCACTCTTCCACCAACCATTTTCTTATGCCAACACCCACTGTTTTCCCAACAGGGGCCCCGAAAAATGTTTGCTCAGGGTAACCCTACCCTACTAATGGCTACTTAGTTTTTCTCCCCTACCCTAATGGGGTTTCTTCCAATCCTCAAATCCAGGTCAGGAAAAAATAGGGAAAGACATCCCAATCATGGACATAAACACATGAATAGTTGTATACGACCTTGAATAATAGCTGAAGTAAGTGAGCTGTACATCCTTCAAAAGACAAGTCAAACAAATGTTCCTGGTAAGCAAATCTCAACCCTATGGCAAGCATTTTTTCTTCTTGGTCGAGCAAACATTTTTTTTTTACTTGACCAAAAAGAAAAAAAGGATTTATTGGTTCTGGTGGGTATAATTTTTTTCAGGGTATGATTTTTAAATCTCTCCAAACAGTGCCTCCACAGAACAGTGGGCATCATTTCATCACTTTTTTCGAAGGTCATCTTAGTTTTTAAAATTCACCACTATGGGTTGATGTGAATTATTTGTCTGCACAATATCTCAAGAACCACTTCATGAAACATTTTCCTACTTTGTGGTTGCTTCTTCGGAAGTTTCTTGGGGCTCAATTACATTTATCGGTGGTCATCTCAGTTTTCGAAGCTCACCACTTGGGGGCAATGTGAATTATTTGTCTGCACAATATCTTAAGAACCACTTGATGAAATATTTTCCTATTTAGTGGTTGCTTCTTCGGAAGTTTCTTGGGATGCTCACACTGGAAACACACCCCAGGCTTTGACCATGGCTTGAAGTTGCCCAAATGTGGAAGTAGAATATCAAATTCCCTAGGAAGGTTGACTTGAAGATGGGAAAGTTGAAACAGACTACTCAATCATTCACTTAAGGAGTTCAAAAAAATCAGCCATCTGTTGAACTCATTCTATGACCCTATGCCCAACACTTGTTTATACTTTTTCTACAATCACTTCATTGTAGATAAACATTTCCAGTGTACTGCAGTGCAATACACAGAGTGTTGATATACTTTTAAAACTGAATTGTAATTCAGAGACTTTCCATTGACAACGGTATCACAACGGACGTCAGGTGTTTAATAAAAGTAATGTGAAGGGTGTCTTCTCCAAGTCTAAAATTTTATTTTTATAACTGCTGAAGGTTTTGTTATTTGTGATGTAACTGCTAAGATTTTTGTGGTTTATTTTCACAAAATAAATAGTTGAAATCTTAGGAACTTGTGTATTCTCGTTGAGCATGCCCAAGGGGTGGGGAATACTGCCACAGAATTGGTCCCTGCCAGTGGGGATGAGTGCTATTTATTGATTTTTTCCTGAGCAGTATCCCCGCATGTCCCGGCCCCCCCCCCCCCCCCTCCCGGGGATTCAATTGACTGGTGCATTATCATACCGACATGTACTTTAATGTATGGAAGGCCAGCGGACAGTATCTCAGGATACCAATTTAATATTAGATTACATATGTCAAATGTATCGTCTACTTAGGGTTAATCCGCACTCCCGCTTTAAATACGAACGATACCTTTAAGATATGGAGTGTACGGAAAGGGGCAGGTCAACCAAATAACTGTAGTACACATGATGATAATGTACATTGGTATTAACCAATAACTCAAGTAGGCAGGGTTAAAACAAAGGCTTAAGCATAGTTAGATCGAAAGGGTGATGTATATGTAGATATGGGATACTAGATTTTATGGAATTACTATATCAAGCTTCGACTACTTTTTAAATCAATCACTGAACATTATCGTATTCTACTCTATTCTTATATTTTGCATTCTCATTAAAACATGCTAGGTCTTAATTATCCCACCTGTTACTCATCAGTTGACATCGATAAACCGACTTTATAGGTTCTATGTGCAAAATGGCTTTATACATGCACTTAAAGGTGTAAGGCCGCTGAGTGACTCTTTGGCAAGATACATCGCTCTTAAAGGCTGTGTTCAGAATACGAAATGTACGCTTGCGTTAGAGGCACCATAAAACTTTTGCCTATTCTCAATCTTGATTGCCTCGTTTGTTGGACTGCCATGATTGCATACTAGAGCACGTAGAATGGCCCATTAGGATCAGATAATGGAGTCTATACTCTCTCACTATGTACCACATGAAGTTTTATGGGATTTTATTAGAAGGATGCAGATGTATGGACACTTGCCAGCTGACAAGCTTTAAGTCAACAGCCATTTGTATGTGAGGCCAAGGCAACGTACATGTACTGTATATAAACTCATTTGCAACTCGAAAACGCACGTAATCTGACAATTATATATATATATATATATATATATATATATATATATATATATATATATATATATATATATATATATATGTATATATATATATATATATATATATGTATATGTATATATATATATATATATATATATATATATATATATATATATATGTATATATATATATATATATATATATATATATATATATATGTATATATATATATATATATATATATATATATATATATATATATATATATATATATATATATATGTGTGTGTGTGTATGTATATATAACGTCCTTGGGACAATTGATTTTTCAAAGCGCTAATTCCTTGTATATTCATATTTATAAAGTTATTTACTAACAATATTTTCTGACAATAACATGTTTCTGGCTTTTAAATATTTGCAGTATTTCCCAGACATTTACATCTTTAATGAATGAAAAAAACAGGATCAATCCGCTGATCATTATTTGTTAGTGGTGTTTGGATTTTAACTAACATGGCTGCTGAAGAAAACACTCAGTCTAATTCTAAACTTCTGGGAAGAAAATGATAATAACCGTTTATCACCAAAAAGCTAATCTTGTAATGTAGCATTTAATGTAGCCCCTGTTTATGAGGGCACGTGTCGTACCTATATTAACATCAACAGCGCCTTCCCATGGGGCTATATACACCACGCAGTGTGACATTTTTGGTAGAGTAGTGGCTTTTAATGGACCCTTAACTGATGCACAACAACATTAGTTCACCCTCATAAATCTCACTTACACTGGACCAAATTACCCTTTATATCCTTGTTTTAGCCGTATGTTATACTCATCCTCAGTAACCTATTCATGCCCATGCCCAATAGAGACTTGTTTATACGGTCTAGACAAAATACATTAAACGTAAAGTCACACTGAAATGATATCTGTAAGATAGGTAAAAGTCACCTTTGCTACTCCTTTAGCATTAGTGTGATCATTTGAACAGTCAATGGTGGTTTACAAAAATATATCATACGGTGGTGAAATCGTCGGATTTGTTCGATCATTCGAAATAAATACGGAACCAATGTGTTACTGGCGAACATATTGGCTCAACAGTCGAATGGTTTGTAACGCCACTTTAAGTGATGAATTCCACACTATTAACAGTTCCCGTCGGATCTTGCATCAGCACTCTCTGAGGGTTTTACACCGTTACTGTAAACCACGATACATAATTAAAAGCAGCTATAAGATAATCTAGAGAACCAAATAAACATGAAGTGACATTAGTGAAATGAATAGTTAATGCATTTGGCGTCGTGTGGAATTGATATCATTGCATCACCTCGTTTTCATGTAGGTGGGCCTTTCCTCTTGTATTATATGACTTTCTGTATTGCGCAATTTGTTTGGAAGCGCTTAAACTTTGTACGAATAACACTTTCCAAACGATACTTATGTTTTGATGTTATTCAATACATACCCATTAGGAGGTATCTACGTCATTGACTGTTCTGCTTCTTACGGCATAAACAGCCATTTCCTGAAGCCGTTTTACGTAATTGCTGTCACATAGAATTTAACGCCACATGCTTTCATTGGTTTCTATAGATAACTGCATTGAAAAGTGTATACTTCAACGCCTTTCCATGTTACATTACGATATTAAACGCCACATGTTTTAATTGCGTTTCTTCTCACAGATAACTGGATCTAGAAGGATTAACTTCATCGCCTTTCCGAGTTACTTTACGATATTAAACGCCACATGTTTCCATTGCTTACTACGTATAAACGCATCGAAAGGGTATACTTCTTCCCCTTTCCATATTGCTTTACGATATTTAGCGCCACGGCTTCGTTAGTTTCTGCAGAGAACTGCATTGAAAAGGGTATACTACATAGCCTTGCCATGCTACTATATGATATCTAACGCAACAAGTTGCATTTCTTTTTACTCTTTGTATTCTAACGCCACACATTGCATATTTTTATGTTTCTCTACGTCGTTTAAGGCCAAATGTTTCCATTGGTTTCTACAGGTTATTGCCTTAAAAGGGTATAGGTACTAGTAATCGCCTAGTCACGTTACTTGACATTTAAAGCCACATGTTGCATTGGTTTTAGGTTACTTTATGATATTCAACGTCACATATTGCGTTAGTTTCATGTTACATTACAATATTCAACGTCACATTTTGCGTTGGTTTTATGTTACTTTATGATATCCAACGTCACGTATTGCGTTGGTTTCATGTTACTTTACGATATTCAACGTCACATACTAGTATTGCATTGGTTTCATGCTACTTTACAATATTCAACGTCACATACTGTAAAGTTCGAAATATTGGCGTGGAACTATTATTGGCGACATTAGCGAGTGGGTCAGATTCGCTAATATTACGATCCGTTTATATTTCTTCCATTTTTCAACGATTTTACCTTTCACAAAAAAATTGTGAAAGGAATAGAAAAAATGCAAAAGATAACAGAAATTTGACTGGAAACGGTGAGCGATAGATGTGGGTACGCTGCCCGTATTTTTTAGTTTTAAAAATTGTCAATGGATGGCGCCACGCGTGTGACGATTTTGACCCATTCAACATCGTTTTTTCTCAGTAATTTACTAATTCCGAGAATGAAAATGATATACTGAAGCGAGAGTTATCATATTTAAATGCATATGTGGCCGGGGACTGAATAAAAATGCAGTTTTAATGCACTTAAGGGTGCACAACTCGAGGTCTAGTTTGAATATCTGTCGGCAGATGGCGCTTTTCGAGATAGTTCAGACGCTAATATTACGATTCGTTACCATGAAAAATGGATCAATTAGCTAAATTTAAGCACGCTAATATTTCGAACTTTACAGTATTGCTTTGGTTTCATGTTACTTTACAATATTCAACGTCACATATTGCGTTGGTTTCATGTTACTTTACGATATTCAACGTCACATATTGCGTTTACGATATTCGACGTCACATACTAGTATTGCATTGGTATCATGTTAGTTAACGATATTCAACGTCCAGTATTGCGTTGGTTCCATGTTACTTTATGATATCCAACGTCACATATTGCATTGGTTCCATGTTACTTTACGATATTCAATGTCACATATTGCGTTGGTTTCATGTTACTTTATGATATTTAACGTCACATATTGCGTTGGGTTTATGTTACTTTACAATATCCAACGTCACATATTGCGTTGGCTTAATATTACTGATCGATATTCAACATCACTTATTGCGTTGGTTTTATGTTACTTTATGATATTCAACGTCACATATTTCGTTGGTTTCATTTAAAAATCACATATTTCATTGGTTTCCACAGGTAACTACAGTCGCATGGCGTGTGAGTTCTACTTCGTGCGCAGCATGGGTTACTACATCATCCACATCTATATTCCGTCCACCCTGATCGTGGTGCTGAGCTGGGTCAGTTTCTGGCTCAGCCGGGACGCCGTACCCGCCAGGGTGGCGCTGGGCATCACCACAGTGCTCACCATGACAACCCTCATCTCCAGTACCAACGCATCCCTGCCCAAGATCTCATACCTAAAAAGCATCGATGTTTACCTAGTGACTTGTTTCGTAATGGTGTTCGCCTCCTTGCTGGAGTACGCTGCCGTCAGCTACATAAGTAAATCCCATAGACGATATATCCCTCCTGTGCGGAGGAATACAGAGGAGCCTAGTAGTGATGGGGTTGTTTATAGAAACGGTACGCTCACCTGTCGACGTCCGCCGCAAGACAATCAAAACCAGGACGCCTTGCATACGGTGAGTCGTCTACTGCATAGGTGGAAGAAACTTCTTGGAGTTTCTTGTCGTCTCTTTACAATGTGGTCGAGAAATTTACTATTTTCCCATCGTCCTTACAAAGCAGAAATATTGAGTGCTGGGTGTGTTATAAACGATTGGTATTGGTTTTGCACACATCACACAAGCGGGTCATAAATAAAACTGCGAACATACTTTATTTGTTTTGTATATATATTATTAATTTACCTATGTAACGCCATTCGGTTGCCAAATGTATATTTTTACAAAAGAGGTGGTCGCTCGGGCAGGTTTGACTGTATAAGCTTGATAGTATTTATTCAGTCAAACCTGCCAGATCGACCACCTCTATTAAAAGACCACATTTTCATTTCCCTGGTCTAACATTATAGTCTAAATGGCCCTCTAATAAGAGACCAGCTGTCCTAAGAGACCGATTTTTGGTCTTCCCTTGGGTAGTCTCTTATATAACAGGTTTGACTGTAAAAGCTTGATAGTATTTTATTCTAACTGTGATACCCTCACATTTCAGGAGGTGCGCCTGACGTCGCTGCGAAAACTCCATACAGAGTGCGATCTTAAAACATACGTGTCGACGTCACAGCCCGTGCCGCCTATGTCAAGTCACGCGCCACGTGCGCCGCTGGCTAGTATGGAGGACATTCAGAGCACCGGGTGCTCCAAGTGCGTGTTTCACTGTCTCGGGTTCTGTGACGGGAAGCCCAGTGCTATAGACAAATATTCACGGATTTTCTTCCCCTTAATTTTCGTACTATTTAACGTCATGTACTGGATAACGTACGTCCACATAACGGACGAGCCCAAAAAAGCGGAATTCAAGTTCATCGATTAGTGCATGGATCGTGGGGATCGACAAGGATGTTATCGATTAGTTTATGTATAGTATGAAATCCTAGTGCAATTCATATAATTGTCCTCACAGTCATGTCTACAGGTTTATATTGGTAATGATAATAACAAACACACATACTTCGTAAACGTGATGCTCCACGGCTTATTTGAATGTGCCTTCGATGTTCGCGATATATCTTTCACTTACTAATCCTATAAGAGTTTTGGCATTTCTTACTCATTGTCCGTTATGGCAATTCCTTGGTTTGGTGAACACAGGTCTATTCTTGTGTAAAGCTAACCCCGTGTTTAAGTGTCCCCCAAACATGATACAGTACTCTCGGTTAAATTTTAGAACGATTTTAAAATGTAAAACACTTTTATGAAATTAAATGAATATACCTTATTTGAGACTATATTTTAATCCGAAATTTCAAAAATCAAACCATGCTTAAAATGATTAAGATTTTGAATATTAACCATGAATTACTAGGGTATGTCATGTAATTATTAGGCACCTGGATACACCCAATTAAATTGCTCACACTAGATCGAGAAATGGTCAAAATGGACGACGTCTGAAGAATGTCAAATAGGTACATACCACCAATCGTTCTCACGGTAACTATACAGTTTGACAAAATTCGATCACCTCGAAAAGTATGGCAAATATACTCAGTTATGTACATAGGAAGCTTTGAATTAATTTGGGAAAACTACGTATTTTCCGAGGTTATTACTTGTGTCAAACTGTGTGGGCGAGATGATCATGGTTGGCATAAAAAGTCATGTAAGTGTAAATAGGCCCTCTTTCCAATATGTGCGAATATATCTAAGCTAAACAATAACCATATATACCTTCACAAGAGCCTCCTTCTAGGCAGTAAGTGGCAAGCTGCAATGAAAATGGCTATTAGTGTTCCCGTAAAAAAGTTTCATGCATGAAAAATTGTGGCATGGAAATAACATGCATGAAAATAAAAATTTCATGCATGAAAATAAAAATTTCATGCATGAAAATAAAAATTTCATGCATGAAAATAAAAAGTTCATGCATGAAAATAAGAATTTCATGCATGAAAATGAAAATTTCGCCCAAGGCATGATTTTTTCGCCCCATACATTTCCATGCGTTGTTGGGCTATACACAACATAGAATCTTCACCCACGAACATTTGGGGGGGCAAAATCTTCATTTTCATGCATGAAACTTTTCGTAAAAGGTCCGAAAGAAACTATCACACGTTATTATACGACGACCACAACAAACCAGTTGTGATAAAATTACAGGAATAGAAAATTGGATGGATACCAGAAATGATCGCTATCTTACCAGATTCCAGAACCAATTTGGCCTGTTTTGTCGATACGAATGCCTCTGTTATGTATGTCAATTGTATCCATGCTATCAACTTACAATTCGGATGTCTTCCCGCCCTAGATTAAAAATACATAAATGCTTATTGTAAATAAAGATGGCGCTAGCTGACTATTTATGCCGTTACCTTGTACCTTGTACCACTTTTCAGCGCTATGAGTTATCATTTATTTGAGCACGAAGAGAAGTTCACAAATCTTAACTCAAATATGCATGACTCTATGTACCTTTCAAATGAACGGCACCGGCTGAAAATAAAGAATTTGTAAATAAAGGTGGCGCTGCTATTCATGGATACTTGATAATTTGTGAGTTGCCATAGGAACTGGAACTATAACGGGTATAAACCTTTTCAGCAACAGTTGAAATGTTCACTTATTTCGTTTTATTTCTGTCATCAAGTAGAGGGACAGCTCATGTATATGCTATAGCAATGGTGTGTCTCATCTAATGACACAGTGTAAGGTTCAAGGTCGACTGCACCACCATAGATAATATATACAGTGCCGCCATTTCATTCCTACACTAAATGCGTGTGCAGCCCAGGCATAATACATGACCGTGTGCCCGATTGCCACCAAGTTTCCTGGTCATGGGTATATGCATGACCTCAAAACTGAACGTTGATTCACAAGCGCTGTGGGTAATCGATGTATTTGGCTTATTTTGTTGACATGATACCCATAGGTGTTTGTACAACCAGGAACTGGCAAACATCTGGTCGACTGGTGCAAGAATTAAATGTCTCTACTCTACTTGTAATAGTATTCCTAAAGGATGCTGTGGTTTCTGTGGTATAAACGTACCCGATATATTGCGAGGCGAGTCCGGGCAACCTCGAAGGATAACATATATTCCACAGCTTCCCTGGGGTCATGATGTAACGTTTACGACAGCTGGCTTCAAACAATCATGAGCCAAGAAAAGCTTTGTTGACAAATTGTGTTCAATGCCTTTGGGTATCCTGTGTGATTAAGGCAGCTTAGGAAATAAAGGTTAAAAATGTGTTGAATGATACAGGTATTCTGGTTGAGAGGCCAGATAGTGTTATTGCTTAGACTTCATATTCTGTTGACTTATAACGAAATGTATTATTCTAACCAATTAGACAGTGTTCAAAACATGGAAGGTGGCGTTCAACCGAAAGGCCAGATTATACAATTTTGCTGGACCATGTGGATAGAAAATACGCTCTTTTATCATTAGTCGCCATAAGGGAGCATCAGTTTTGGGTATCTTTTGAGTTCCAAGATAGGTTACTTACGGTGACGAGCTTGCGTTCAATGTATTAAGGGGTTGACTTCTAAATGTGTTCAGAATTAGAGATATGATTGAATATTTATCATTGCTTTTATCACCCTACCCTAGAACGAATGGCTAGTAGTGTGAATGTGTTACATTAACCCTTCTAATGCTGAGGCTACTTATGTCTAAAACACAAGGAGGCTAAGATTTCTGAAAACCATCCAAACCTGTCATGTTGGTATTCATTAGATAGCTCTCACAGAACACTCTCAGATGAGTACCTATGTACCAGGGTTTCAGTCATTTTAAAGGTTGTTTGCATCCTTTTGTATTGGCCAAACTAGTCACCATCAGCATATAAGGGTTAAAGAGTACTAGATTTTTATGGGTTTTTATGAGTAATAGTTTTATAGTGTATATGTATCACATTATTATAAGTCTCGAATGCGTGGAAGACGTCAAATGTGTTTTATGACTTGCGCGACTGGTACCTAGAGGATGGTCGCTACACAGCTTTCTCTATCATTAGGTATTGGCTAGTTATGATATGGCATGATATGACGAAAGTCACACTAGATATCAAAAAGGTTTGACCTGGAATTTCTTGCCGGTTTAATCCAACCACCCTTGCTACACATTTACATTACTCCCTTTCATATTCAAACCAACGACCACGGTATTAAACATGTTCGAGTTACAGTCGTGCCATATCTTTGCGAAATGAGGTCTTCATGTAATTAAAATGCTGGAGCTACCATAAGATGTTCCAAGATCAACATATTAGGCCTAAAAAAGTTGTTTGTTTCCTGTAACCCTACCCTAACAAAGACCAAAAAAAAAATCTATTTTTTTTACCTACATACCTACCCTAATTTTGCTGGACCGTTACAGGAAACAAACATTTTATTTCTTCTAGGCCTTAGGTGGCTAAGGTATATCGCCACGGAAAATAATATCCCGCCGTTATGATCCACTACCCTGGATGTCGTGTTGGTGTGTGCGAGAGCATATTCGTGTGGCATATTTGATATGAGTGAAGTGTCTGTAGAGGGTCAGACGTGAATGGAGGGTGGAGAGTAAGTGCAGGTCCTTTATCATGTTTGGGGTATATGTATGACATTTGTGAATAAACAACAAATCCAAGACAAAATTTCAAGGACCTCTTGATGCAATACATACATTATGTGTATATATATATATATATATATATATATATATATATATATATATATATATATATATATATATATATATATATATATATATATATATATATATATATATATATATATATATATATATATGTATATATATATGTATGTATATATATATATATATATATATATATATATATATATATATATATATATATATATATATATATATATATATATATATATATATATATATATATATATATATATATATATTGTACTATTATGTATATATATATATATATATATATATATATATATATATATATATATATATATATATATATATATATATATATGTATATATATATATATTTATATGTGCGTGCGTGTGTGTGTCTGTATGTAGGTATGTGTGTGTGTGTGTGTATGTATGTATGTATGTATGTATGTGTGTGTGTATGTATGTATATAAAGATAACTAGGATATGTATTGCAAATGCAAATTGGTGGAACTGCAAATTGGTTTTCCAAATTTGGATTAATTGATAGATTAGGTGAAGGGGTAATTTATTAATAAAAGTATTAATAAAAGTATAGGCTTAGGAATGTGAAATAGAAAATGAATTCTTTCAAGAAGATCTCCTGCTTCATTTGATTTATTTTCTTATTAATAAAGTGGGCGGATAAAAAGCTCAATCATAAATCTGGAATGCTGAACTCATGTCAAGCATTATTTGTCCATCCAGCTATCAAGCATTTTCCGTAAAATATGTGTCGGGTAAATTGTTGGTTAGGTCCTGATTCGCATTTTTATCAACTGATCGTAAGTGATGCTTAATTCATTAGAAAGGGTATAGTACCGGTATACCGTAAAGTGTCAGGGTATTCAAGTCCCGATTCACATTTTATACCAACTGATTGCAAGTGATGCTTTATTAATTAGAAGGGTATAGTACCTGTATACCCTAAAGCGTCAGGGTATTCACGTCCTGATTCACATGTTTTACCAACTGATTGCAAGTGATGCTTTATTCATTAGAAGGGTATAGTACTGGTATACCCTAAAGCGGCAGGGTCTTCAAGTCCCGATTCACATTTTCTACCAACTTATTACATTAGTGATGCTTAATTCACTAGAAGGGTATCATCTAAAGCGGTATTTAGATGCTCTGAGTGCGATAAGTGATTTGTACGTGTAATCACCCATTTAAAAACATTATCAGACCCAAAGTGCCATGTGGTCTCACATACATGTACCATACCTATATAAAATAACGAACTGTTTGAAACATTAGTTAAGGTTGGTCTTTAGTACGATAAATATAAGAGTAAATGCTGCGAATGTAAGAATACCCACAATATCACCATGTCGCTATGAGTATGCATGGCTTGAACATACTATATACACATGCTGACTATGTACGACTACGTGAAAGTATCACTCCTTACACTATTGTGAACATACTGTATATCGTGAAAGTCATCTTGACGTTTTTCTAATTGAAGTACATTTCAAGCAAAGTGGACGAATACTTGTACTAGTTCGCAAGCACCCCTGCCATTGCAATGTATAGACGATACCTCTACATGTAGAGATATCAAGGTTTAAGTCGCACTTGATTTATATATATAAAAAAACTTGTCCTAGTCCTAGAACCTAGGACTTCTGATACTCGGAAATGTTCCCCATGCTTTGAGGCTAACTGCATGGGGTCCTATTATTGACTGCACAAATGCTGTCGTTGCCACTGTCAATGTACATATAACACATCTTAATAAAGGATGCATTTTGCTATTAAACACGAGATAACTACTTGTCATAGTTGTATTTCTTGTGATTGTGTGTTTCATTTGATTGTTAGTGTTTTCGATTAAAAGTTTCATTTTCCTACTCGCAATTATGATCTATTTGAGTGTTACATTAACGATTTTCTTTCAAAGATTATACTGCATAAATACGGTGATAGCAACCAAATGAAGGCTAAATAAAGTCTATTTATTTTTTACGATTTGAAAAGAGGGTAATATTGACTGCAGTTTTCTAGTTTCTTTAAATGCCACGAGGTGAAACGATCATGTTTTCATAAACCTGCAATCTCGTCTCGAAACGTATTCTCTGTAGACAATGTTTCTGGTGCGTTGCAGTATAATTGGAATAATGATCTTTTTAAGTTAAATGACCTTGTGTAAGAGGAATGGTACTGATTCCAATGCAATGGCAAATAAATGCATTAGACGAGTGCTGCCATCTATTTGATTTGAGAAAAACGTCATGAAAAAGCACCGTAAAGTAACTTTGATTTAATTTAGTTCCCAAAGTCGTTAATTGGTGGCATTGGTAAAACCACTTATAAAACCTAAACACCGAAGTCTCTTGGTATAAAGCCCATATATGTGCTCGATACGACTGTGCAACCGGATCATAATATAAAGCATGGGACCAGTAATGGTGTGTCTCACGCAGGGGCTTGAAGCCTAGAAATGCAGGAGTTCCACGTCCCAGGATATGGTTGTTTTATTTGCGAATAGATAAGTCTACCATCATCATTATCTCTCTCTCTCTCTCTCTCTCTCTCTCTCTCTCTCTCTCTCTCTCTCTCTCTCTCTCTCTCTCTCTCTCTCTCTCTCTCTCTCTCTCTCATGAGCTTATTATGGCTGGCGTATGACTACAAAAAACACTGCTGTTACAACGATAAAACAGACTGATAGGTTAGGACAGGATGTTATTACAGTATTATGGTTAATATACCCACACAACTTGACTAGTAAATGTGTGAAGGATCGCCAAATAAAATAGGTGAAGCACACACACTTTGGTCAGTTTTGTCAAGTATCATGTACTGATTTGACCGATTGGGCAAAACCGTGATCGTGTTATGTTTTAAACAGCAGTGTAGGAACAGTCAGTGACAATGCCTTTAGACTCCTTGGCCATCAGGGCAGGCCCTAGGCTGCTGCCAAGTAAATGAAATGCATATGATCCTGCATTCAAAATTATCATCTAAAAGTATGCCTCTGAAGGTCAAGATACTTTCTTTACCTGTTGTTGGTGAGGTTTTGTGGCAAATTATATTTCTATATTGATGATATAAACAACCACAGTTGTAACCAAATCGCACCAGTAACACCCTGTAGGTGGCGCCACTTTACTCGAAAGTTAGCATTCAGACTCTAAATCATTTTAAATAAAGGCATACTAAATGGACCCTTTATGCAAAGTTTGAAAGACATGTGACGTTAGAAGTTAGTAAGCAAGAATGTACTTCAGTTTCGTTTCTATTGCATTTCCTAATTGAAAAATGTAAAACAATGCATTTAATTTATACAAGGCATTGAAAAGGAAATGACCTTGCAGTGTAAGATGAAATAGAGCATCTTGGGAAATGCTAGGCCAATATCAGTGTCTGTATGGACAAAAATGCTTTAACTAAACATTTATAACATTAGTTTGTGTTCATATCGGGTTGTGAATTAAGGAAAACATAACTTTAATCGTAATCGTAAATAGAATCGCTTTAAAACCACCTCCAGTGGGGGCACTTAATACAATATGTAGATATACATATTAACGCCCCGGCATAACGGTTATTGGTTATTTTATTTTGAAGCATTAGTCATACAAGCTGACTGAAATGGCTTGGAATCTCACATTAATATACATCTGTACTCTGCACCTGCTGTAAATTAAACTAATTTAATCAGTTCCTCTGACTTATGTCGGCTGAATACATACTTTTTATCAAAATAAATTCCATACATTTTTTTATTGAGAGTTGATGTGTCTGTTGTCATCAACATTGTTCTTTTGAATATTTCAAGGTGATTTGGATATCAAGGTGATTTGGATGAGGATATCAACGAAATTGTTAAGTCATATCTTTTCAACCTATGCTGCCATTAGTGTGGTATCTCGACATATATCTGTAAATGTTCAATGGTAGTATATGCAAAGTGGGTGTTGATGCAATGTTTTCGTGAGGATTAGCTCATTCCTTTTACGCTATACATGATACCCTGAAGTAGACATTAATGACTAGCGGTCCGATAGAAATATATTTAACTTCACAGACATCTAGTTGAATAAAAAACTCTGAGATGAAAAGTATTGTACTGAAGGAGAAATTTTGCGACGATTTTCTATCTAAACAATTAATTAATATTATTTTCTGATATTAGTGTCATTTAACGCAGAATTTACTGATAAAAAACTTGTATTTCTTAACCATATGTTTTCTAAGACATAAAGTATTTTCATTTGATCTTGAAAAAAAAAAAATTTCAGATAGAACAAAAATTTCGGTTATGACAAAAATATTTTGCTTGACATTTTTTGTGTTTCGCATCCCAGACATTTCTGACAGGTCTCCGTGAGTGTTGGAGCGCCATCTATCGAAGAAGTGTCGAACCACTTGTGGCGACCTATTTACCCACTAAAACATCGCCGGAAAGTGGGCCGTGTTGGCCCGGATCGCTTTCTTGGATTGTCAATCGGACACCCTCTACAAATGGCGCTTTTCTTGAACATTAAATATCGTCTTACTCGTAAGATTTCTTGGACGCCTACGACACTAATTTCACCCATCAAAGTCGCTCTGATTGAATTGTAATGAGTCAAGAAAAAGTCGAAGATGGTTTCTGTGGATTTTTCTTCCCTGATAACCAAACTTGGTAAGTTCAAACCAGCGTCCAGAACTTTTTGAAATTTGCTGTCAAAAACACAAAATTGAAAATGGGCAATCTGAGTGGTGTCAGGCGATTATGCCCCATATGCGGTTACGCCCCCATCGATTACGCCTCACTTTTACTTTTCACAGTATACTTCCTTACCTATATCACACTTTTTGTAGTCATTTCCAATAAAACTGCTTGTATAATATGACGAGAACTTTAAATGATTGCGCAGCTCGATGATATTTCTGCATGCCCCTTCAAATGCAGTCGCAAAGTGTTTGTTATTGTTATCCGTGACGTCATTCTTTACTTGTACTCCACGGTAACATAAGGAAGCCCGTTGATATGAGCTTCATATTTGTGCAATAACCACACACAGTATGCGTAGCGATTGACCGAAAATATGGCATTAAAATTACTACGACTTCAACCTGTCGCAAAATCGTCGTTTCGCATCAGATTGCAACTAAATTAAGAGACATGTAGAATTATTTCTGGCGGTTCAACGTTGTAACGATTTAAACTGCATTGAAATCGATTCATGGAAAGATGAGCAAATTCCGTGAACATCGAAGTTACGACTTTGTAATCCGCAGAATTTCATCGTAACATGACGTCATTTCATGACGTCAGCATTTGGCGCATGTGAGCAAGTATGTTTCAGTTCTTGCATAGTTACACCTGTTGCACGATCATCGGCGACCAAAACGCTATTTTGATGCAATTTAAAGGAAGCCACCCATATTTATTATTTGATTAAGCAATATTTAAAACATGAAAAGATCTGGCAGAAAAATGTGCTCTTAAAGCAAAAGGTTATGTTCATTTACGCGAGATAATCGTCAAGCGAGACAAGAGACAAACAGACAGACGGAGATGCTGAAACCAAAAAAGTGGCATCGGTATGTAGGTGACGACATCCTATATACCGTAAGTGCTCACTGCACGAGCTATTAAATTAAATCTTTACGTGTGGAAATTGGGTTTCCTTTTTTTTTCTGGTACACTCTCCGCCACATCCCACCGATTCAATCTATTGAGCTACAAACTATATCTCTGCCACCAATAACCACTTTTGGGGAAATTTCAGCTGACCTGTGATTATACCATCTTTCTTGAAGAGCAGGTTAGGTCTGGAGCAGCCTGGGCTTGAGGAGTCACCAGGGGCTCGTTATAATGGGTAACCACTTTTAAAATCAGTGCTTGTCTGCAACAATTTTATGGTGGCAAACTGTCACAGGCAAGCACTTAGTAAACTCTAGATCACCAATATGCACTTGTAAAGTGTCTGCAGTATGCCCACCCTATGGCTCCTTACTAGGGTTGCATATTATAGCATTCTGGCATGTAAAAAGCTGGTCATTATTGGCCACAATGCTGCAGACTGATCCGGGTTGCCAACCCGGTCCTAGGTCCGGGTTTGGGATTTTGCACTCCACCTCAGAGTTTTAAAACCATTTTTAAAGAATTAGAGAGTGATTTTAGTGATGCAATCAAGTTGATGTGATTAAAAAAAGTGTATTTAGTTAAATAAAATACCCAAATACATGGATGGCCTGATAAATTATGTACAACACAGGATATTGATTCCAGCCTGCACTCAGTGACCCCATGGTTGCTGTCAAAGCGAGTATCAGAGCAGTTCGTGAAAGTGCCAAAATCATGTAAATTTAGGGTTTCAAGTTTATTGTTTCTTTTCATCATGCTATAATAGTGATTAAGTTAGCAGTGGAGAGCCGTGTGGCGACTTAAGCTTCGCACCTGCTGACAACCTGTCCTCGGCACAAGCAGGTCCTCGGCTTAATTCGCCACCCGGCTCTCCATTGCTAACTTAATCCCTATACCGGTACTCCAGGGGCTTAGCCGCAATGCGTCCAGCGTATCATTTGGACACGCAGAACACTGTTTTTTGACAGTTTGGACACCCAAAAGTTTATGTCAGAATTTGCTGAAGATGACTTTTCTTAGAAGGTAGAAGATGTAGAAGCTGTAGTGTCACGAAGATGACTTTTCTTAGAAGATAGAAGATGTAGAAGCTGTAGTGTCACTTTTATAAGACACACAAAGCAGTATCTGGCCTAAAAAAGCAAAATCTATAAAGGTATAGGGTCTATCTTAAGTATTAATAGTATGTATTTTGTACCACACTTTGGACATGCAAAAGTCTATGAAACCTCTATTCGGACACCCTGTTTTCAAATATCGGGTAAGACCCTGCGGTACTCGGGTACCGATAGGAATCTAGATTCATTTCAAAAAGTACTAGTATTTTACCGTTTCGTTAAGAACCGGTACTAAAAGGCACAGTTTCATTTTTTTGAGTACCGCTTCGTTTTAACAAATTAAACAAGTTGCGCCACCACGCCCTGCCAATCCAATGACGCATCATGTGCTGATTCCCGCAGAAAGAGTTCTAGACACGCTGTCTGGAATAGCATTCAGCGGGAAATACGATACAATGTAACATCCCACGTTCTCAGTCCGTGCTGGCGCTCATTTGTTTCGGTTAACTTTGTCAATGTTTGTCGCTATCGTTGGTTCTGTTCCCCAATTCTACTATTTATTCTTGAGGAATAGAACCACACTTGTTAGCGACTGAATGTCATAAAAAAGCCGATCAGGCCACGGAGATCAGAGGTACCGTTTCACTGTTGACGATACCGGTACCAGTATCGTAGTCCTTTTGTGTTAACGTTATGCAACCCTACTCCTTACCTCTGATATTTATTATATTGTAGGACACAATTTACAAGAGATTCGTGTGCGTGCACTGAACAGCATCCTGAGTAAGCTAGAGCATGGTTTGGTGCAGGACTCGGACCTGGTGCAGGAGAAGCACCTGTTCATACGCCTCCTGGAGTGGTTCAACTTCCCCTCGGCCCCACTGCAGGCAGAGGTCCTGGAGCTCATTCTCAGGCTATCAAAGGTTAGTATATAATATACACAAAAGAACCACAAAAGCTGCTACTCATTCTGAGGCTTATGATTATTAACCTTTCCAAATTAATTCTCCACACAAATGTTTGATGCCAAGTTGTAACGGGAATCATTGACCAAAATTCAGTACCAAGTTGTTCAAGTTTGACAACCTTATAAAATTTTGGCCTACCATAGTCATGGGGCATATGTATCAAAATGAACTTAGAATCGAGCACAACTTTCCAACAGCCAATTGCTTAATTTTCAAACTACGTCAGGTAGGGATGGGGACCGGAGACCGGTCCACATGTCATACCGGCCTGAGCATTGCGGTTAACCGGTCTGAAACCGGACCTCACTCCATGCGGTTCGGTTTTCTATGCACGCTGGAGGCGTAATAAAACTGTCAGTACCTACCTCCTGCTGGCCTCACAATGTCTGTCAAGTGCGCCGATCAAATAGCCATTTCAAAGTCACGATGAATGGCGCTTCCTGTTCTCTGGCCACTTTCACTATGCGCAGAAGCCTTCTGAGCATAGAGAAACTGGCCAGGGAACTAGTATATAGGAACTTACAAGTTCAGGCAAGTTCAGCCACGCATTCCATTGCGTAGTTTCGTATCCAAGAAATGTCATTAATAAACCGTTTAGGAAACCGTGATAAAACCGAACCGTAGAAGCAAAACCGAAAACCGAACCGAACCGTAGAATTCTCAACGGTCCCCATCCCTAATGTCAGGGTCTCTTATCTAGATTGGCAAGCCACGCTCTTCTTTAAGTGAATTTGTTTATCTCGCACACATACATGTACATATGCATTCATGGTTCTCTAGGTTAAGTATATATGCATGTGTGGCATTGGAAGGTAAATGGCAGTCTGATCCTTTCAAAATTAAGTATATACCGTAAATTCTCAGTCATTTGGGACGCTATTTAATAGTTACGATTTTTGGGGGTTGAGGGTGGCCCATGTTTTCTGAAAATACAGAAACAGCAGAGTAATAGTGGCACAAATTTCCCTTAATGATGGCCAGTGATGGATCAAGGGTGGCCCAGATTTCCCTTGAATTATTTTGCACAATAATTATAGTGGCCTAAATTCTTAGCGTGGTCTAAATTTCCGAGAATTTACGTTATGTGCTTCTCTGACTTTAACCCTTCCAATGCTGCCAGGCTACTTTCGTCCAAAGCACAAGACTTAAATAATTTTGAAAACCATCTAAACCCTGTCAATTTGGTATTCATTTGAAAGCTCTCACTAAGTGCTCTCAGATGAGTACCCATGTGCCAGGGTTAAGATTATCTTTCAGGGTTTTTCCATCTTTTTGTATTGGCCAAATTAGACACCAGCAGCATAAGGGTTAAACCATCACTTTATTTTCCAGCATCCATCAGCTGTTGAAAACCTCCTAGCTATAGGATGTGTTGAGTTTCTCACACAACTTCGTCCAAATTGTGATGCCAAACTCAAAGCTCTCATTGACGAAATAGTGGAGAATCTTTTCAAGTTACCCAATGTAGCTGAGACTAGGAACCAAGAGACAGAGTACCATGATCAGCACTGCAAATACCAAGCAACAGGTTTGTGCCACCTTCCTATACAATTCTGATTAGCTATTTGAATAATTCTGGTGTACATATTTCTTGTGACATCAAGTTACATGAAACAGGTTTCCCGTTAAAGTACATTTAATGTTTCAACGTCTCTTTCATCGTGAAATGTGTCATCTACATTATTAACTGATGTTTTTCTGATGTGTTGGTTAAAACCAGGTGTTTTCAAGATAAAAAAGTATCAATATAGAAAAAATATAAGTGTTTGATACTTTTGAATATGAATGACTTTACTGTATCTTTTCTCGACTGAAATCTCCCATTCACTTCATTTTTCAAAATATTTAAGAACTTATTAGACCTTATGATCTGTAACTTATATTTTCGAAGAGAGAAAAGTGTCATCCAGATAAAAAGGTGGTTACCACAGTTGCCAATGCAAAAATATAAGTGTTTGATACTATTGAATATGAATGACTTTAATGTATCTTTTCTCTACTGCAATCTCCCATTAACTTCATTTTTCAAAATGTTAAAGAACTTACCAGACCTCAAAGGAGTTTCTTATTTCTTAGAAGATAGAAAAAATGTTATCCAAATGAAAAAGTGAGGTACCAATTACCAAAGTAGGCAATGCAAATAGTTGCTTTTAATACAACTGAATATGAAGTGACTTTTATGTATCTTTTATCTACTGCAATCTCCGATTAACTTGTCAAGAGCCAAGAGCCTTAGTAGCTCGTGTTTCTTGTAATAGATATTCCGACTTAAAATAAAGATTACATTTACGTTTTTTTACATTTTATTTTACCTAAGAATGAGTTAATTATTTTTTTAGAAGAGAGAACAGTGTCATCCATTCCTAGTCACCTGCTGCAGCCGTCAGAGTCGAGGCAGCAGCCTACTAGTAGGGAGTACAGCCCAGCCAAGTACGCCGCCACGCCACACGAACCAGAGAGGGGCTACTTTACTACAGTAGATGCTCCTGCCAACACAAACACTCTTGGCAACCAACAAGGTATGGCAGGGTGCAACATAACCACTTGCCCCGTTGTAATTCAGCAAAAAACAAGCACTAACTTGCCCCGCTCGGCAAGTGATGTTTTTGGCAGAAGGTATGGCAGGGTGCAACATAACCACTTGCCCCGTTGTAATTCAGCAAAAAAACAAGCACTAACTTGCCCCGCTCGGCAAGTGATGTTTTTGGCAGAAGGTATGGCAGGGTGCAACATAACCACTTGCCCCGTTGTTATTCAGCAAAAAACAAGCACTAACTTGCCCCGCTCGGCAGGTGATGTTTTTGGCAGAGGGTATGGCAGGGTGCAACATAACCACTTGCCCCGTTGTAATTTGGCAAAAAAACAAGCACAGCAAGATCATATTGCCCCCGCTTGGCAAGTGATGTTTTGGGCAGAGTCTTTCAAATGTAACTCCCCTTTGTTTTAAAACTGATTGGTAGGGCAAGTGGAAGTTCCAGTGGGGCAAGTATACTTTCCAAGGTAACTTGCCTCGCTTGGCAGGTAATGTTTTGCAACCTGTATGGTTTATAGGCAATAGGTTTTTACAGATGATAGCTTGTTGGAGACCAATTTGTGAAATTTAGTTGCATGTATATATTTAGGATTCAGGCGCCAGGCAGGTTTCTCCTCAGTTCTGGAATGGCCAATGAGGGACTTGGGCACCCACAACTACAGTAACTTATATCTGTCTCTGTTTATTTGACACAGAAAATACCCCCCTGCTTCTGGGGAAGCCTGTGTGGTATTTTTAGTTCTATATTCGCTCCTCTACCACAGCCGCTGCCAGTTTTACAATGCCTTTAAATAAATCTGATATTTAAAAAAGCAAAATAATTATAATCGTTAAAGTGCATATCTTCTTCAAACAATTTTCATGTGAAAGCTGTGACAATAGAATTATGAATTATTTATAACCCTGCTAGCATGTTATCTGCATATTTCATATGTGAAATATTAATAAAAAATTATGTATTTCATTTGTTTAGATGTTGCTGCTCCCAGTTGTTTCAAATGTTCCACTTTTCCCTGGCTGCCGTTGACACCAACAGATAGACATGTGCTTCTCTCAACTGACAGGTCAGTATCCACTCACAGCCAACTGCAGCGCCACCTAGTGGTCTAAACTCTGACTAATCAGGGATGTTGTTAACTCATGGTATTCATAAATCAAAATAAAGAAACCAAATTATGGTGCTTACTTTTACTCTAGTGGCACCCCGAGATGATATTTGAATGCTTGTATTTTTCACAAACATTCTCATGAAACCATGTCCAGTTACGTAATTACTCTTGAAAGCAGGAATTGATAGAAGCAGATTTATCTTTGAACAGCTTAGATGAATAATATATTGACATGGAAAAAGAACAAATGAAAATATCAAGTGAACCATTCATAAGTGTCTAATGATCCAATTAACAAATGATTAAATTGAAATAGTTGCAAATCCAAAAAAAAACTGATATTCTTTATTTCTAGGTCATAGCTGAATCTTCTAGGGACCTCATATTTCTTGAAAATCCTTATTTTCAAGCTTTTTGAATAAACATTCAAGATAATTAAAAAAAAAAAAACTTTTCAACAATTTAATTTATTAAAATGATAAATTGAAATACTATCAAATCTCAATTTAGCAACAGAATCTACATGATGACATGACGGTAACTGAAAGAAAGATTCCCAATAAAATTGGATAGATTAGATAGATAGGTATTAGCTCGCATGATTTCTACAACATTGTTTTTATTCTCCTATGATTTCACTAGGTCTTTGAGAAGCCCTGATCCCTCACTGGTTGTGAGTGCCTGTGAATTCTTGAGTGATGTTGTCTTTCAAGATTTCCCCGCAGAGGTCTTTCTACAGAGACCAAGTATTGTGAAGGTAAAACACACTTCTATATTATAAGAGAGGAGGCCAAATCCTTTGCAACGCATGATCTCCGTTGCCGCGCCTGTTTGCCTAATTCTGAGTTGGCAGTTTGGTGGACGAGAGTATCTAGATGGTTCTTAACGTAAACAAATTTCAAAATATAAATCAAAAAGATGATTTTGATGATGATTTTTAGAACCGTATATCTCTCCGGGGGTCCGGTGAGGAGAGCATGTGCTTACCTGATCAGGTTGAAATGTAGGTTAGGGGCTAACCACCCCAAAATAGCTGAGAACAATGTGGCCCTAACCACAACAGCCAGTGATGTGCCGCAGTGCAGTGCAGGGTCCCACAGTATGAAGCCCTTATGTTCTACTTGCGACGACGCAAGCAGATCATAAGGTCTAGAAACATAAGTAAAAAAACAAAAACAGCAGGTGGTGCATGTCCAAGCCTGCGGTTTTATTTGCAATGGGGTTTTGAGAATCAAAATAGCAAGCACTCAGGGCACATGCTGTAGAAGGACTAAGGAACGTATGTGCTAAGATAGTTACTTATTTCAGGTGTGACGAGAGAGAGAGAGAGAGAGAGAGAGAGAGTGGGGGAGGAGAGATACAACGAGAGAGAGAGAGAGAGAGAGAGAGAGAGAGAGAGAGTTACAACGAACGAGAGAGAGGGGAGAGAGATACAGAGAGCTATACAACGAGCGAGAGACATACAACGAGAGAGATACAACGAGCGAGAGAGAGGGGGAGAGATAGTTACTTATTTCAGGTGTGGCGAGAGAGAGAGAGAGAGAGAGAGAGAGAGAGAGAGAGAGAGAGAGAGAGAGAGAGAGAGAGAGAGAGAGAGAGAGAGAGAGAGAGAGAGAGAGACCGGGAGAGAGAGTGGGGGGAAGAGAGATACAACGAGAGAGAGAGAGAGAGAGAGAGAGAGAGAGAGAGAGTTACAACGAACGAGAGAGGGGAGAGAGATACAGAGAGCTATACAACGAGAGAGAGACATACAACGAGAGAGAGATACAACGAGCGAGAGAGAGAGGGAGAGATACAGAGAGAGATACAACGCGAGAGAGGGAGAGAGAGATACAGCACGAGAGAGAGAGGGGGGGGGGGAAGGGAGGGAGATACAATGAGAGAGAGGGGGAGAGACAGCGAGAGGGGGGAGGGGGACAGTCGGACAGACAAACAGACAGATAGATGTACAAATGACATACGTTATGCAATACTTTCACTTTGAAAATAGTTTTGAGTATAAATGTTTATAATTAGATATATCAGTGATATCATGAACATACACAGGCCTATATTCTTTATTACAGCCGGTATTATAAACCTTGAACTTATTTGTTGATGGTATATCAGGTGTGACGACAGAGAGAGAGAGGGGGGAGGAAGAGAGATACACCGGGAGAGAGATACAACGAGAGAGAGAGAGATAGAGAGAGAGAGAGAGAGAGAGAGAGAGAGTTACAATGAACGAGAGAGAGAGGGGAGAGAGATACAGAGAGCTATATAACAAGAGAGAGACATATCATATAACGAGAGAGAGATACAACGAGCGAGAGAGAGAGACACACACCGAGAGAGAGAGGGGGGAGAGATACAGAGAGAGATACAACGAGAGAGAGGGGGAGGGAGAGAGAGGGGGTGGGAGAGAGAGATACAGAGAGAGATAAAGCACGAGAGAGAGAAGGGGAAGGGAGAGAGATACAACGAGAGAGAGGGGGGACAGAGACCGCGAGAGGGGGGAGGGGGACAGTCGGACAGACAGACAGATAGATGTACAAATTACATACGTTATGCAATACTTTCACTTTGAAAATTGTTTTGAGTAGAAATGATTATAATTAGATATATCAATGATATCATGAACATACACAGGCCTATATTCTTTATTACAGCCGGTATTATAAACCTTGATCTTATTTGTTGATGGTATATCTGTATGCCGGAATTATTGATACATAGGTTAGGTGGCCCTAAATGTGTGGTGTCAGGGATATCTGGGTGCTTTGATATGTTTGCCAGTATAAGACATTTCAGGGTTTCCGTCCGCAGGACGGGTACTTTTCTAGTTGTAATATAAACTATCGGCAGCACTAAAGGTACACATGTAACACAGCTATATAGTAATATCAATCGAAAGCGCGATCAATCGATAGGATTGGCAGGAAATCCGAGCGTCTCAAGTCAAGTTTTGGAAAATCGATTATTTCCGATTATCGCTAACTTCGTAAACAGGAACATAATTTTCCCCACAAACCCCTTATTTACCACTTGCTTGACTACTGATTTCACTGCTACAGATACTAATAAAAAAATTAGCCTACCTTATCTGTTCTCTATTCTCGCCTCCGCATCCAGATTACATAGTGAATTATACTTGTATTGACAAGTCTGATTTTTAAAAGACGGCTGTCGTCGTGTCCACACTATACATCGGTTAACTTCCGGGTTCGGTACTAGCGTGTTTTGAAGGATAAAGGGACATTTGAAATCATTGTTTATAATCAATTGATCAGTCGGAAAATTTGGTGATTAATCGAGCCAAATTTCGGAACGATTCCTAGCCCTAATATGTATATATATTTGTAGAGTTTGCTGTCGTTGCTGTCAGTGGATGGGAGACTGGATGAGGATGTCATTCACCATGCTGCCTTGACCCTATGTAACCTAGTGATCGGCCTGCAGGCTCGCCTTTATTTCTACCAAGATCCCGTGCTCTACACGCCCAAACAAGGTAAGGTCAGCCTAGATTTCTAGGCTGTCATATGTATTTTTCTGTTATGTTTTTTCTGTTACCTGGCATCAAATATTCTAGGTGGCCGTAGTGGTCCATTTAGTTTACACTTATCTCACCAGTAGTTTGAGTAAAACCTCTAGAGATCAGAGGATCAGGTGGTGCCATCTATCTACCATACCTGGTGCTACACCACACTGCTTGTTCAGCACAGAAGGGGATGTCAGTTTTTAGGGACTAGGAACCTAGTCTAGCCACTAGCCTATCCATACTTATAGCGGCTGTGGCAATTTTCGTAAAATTCTTCACGAATATTTCACATTGATATCATCCACATGCTGTTCAACTGGCACTGACCGTATCATTTGCTTATCCAACCATTTTTGCATCTTTGTAGTGCCCAAAAGCATCTTGACTTTTTTGGGTGATGTCTCATGGACCAGAGTATAATAATCATTGAGTTTGTTGATTCATATTTATTATTTTTATGACTACATCTATCTATTTTCATCTATTTTTGATTGTTTGTGAAGACTTCATCACGCTGAGCAGTTCCTCTCCCTCGTCCAACGCCAGTCCGTTTGAGCCGGCATCAGATCCTAGGCCTACTGTGATTGGTCGAAGTGACGCCCGTCACCGTGGAGACGGCAGGGACCATGACTCATCGAGTAGTTCATCAGGGTGAGAGTCGGGACTTTGATTGTTTGCATGTTTGGATTGTTTCATTGATAATGCTTTAATTGTATAAAGGATTTGGAATTTTGCAAAAAAAAATAAAAAATGCAAAAATCAGTGAAGAATTTTTTTCCACAATGAGATGTTCTGAGGTTCGACCAAGTAGCCATACATGCCTCATTTATCTTCAATATATCTATAGAAGGAATTCCAAATAAACAGCCAAAAATGTTTTTCTTCAATTGGAGGTGAGACTAGGTGG
Source organism: Maea johnstoni (assembly GCA_963942565.1). Classification (NCBI taxonomy): domain Eukaryota; kingdom Metazoa; phylum Annelida; class Polychaeta; order Spionida; family Magelonidae; genus Maea; species Maea johnstoni. The sequence continues at coordinate 23,902,425 of OZ012690.1, forward strand.
CTTCATAGGCCTCACTGATCTTCTATTTCACAAATTCTGTGTAACAGCCTAAAAATATAGTGGTTCTGAGGTGCCACTATGTAGTTATGTGTGCCTAATTGACTGTCAGTATATCTTTATAAGACATGCCATGAAAATTATTTTTTTATGAAATTAGTAGTTCTGAGGTGCCACTATGTAGGTACATGTGTCTTTAAAAAAATAATTGACTGTCAATATATCAATATAAGACATGCCATGAAACATCTGACATTTTCATTCTTTTTCTTTTTGTAATTAGAGGTTCTGAGCTGTTGCCACTAGGTGTCAGCACTGAGCAGGAGCTCCTGGATGTAGAGCAGCTACAGGCGCTGCAGTTCATGCAGATGACGCTGTCGCAGTTCTGTCTGTGCGTCCTGGAGAAGACGATCCCCGCCCTCAAGTCCACCAATCAGGGCCTGGTGCTGGCCTCGCTCGGTCTACTTCAGCAGCTCCACAAGCTGCTGGCCGAGGCCTTCACTCAGGAACTGTGGGATGACGTCACGGCGCCTGGCAGAGAGCTGGTACGTAGAAAGTATCTACCGTTAATTCTTGGTAATTTGGGACACTTTTTAAAAATTACGATTTTATGGGTTGAGGGTGGCCCATGTTTTCTGAAAATAACGAAAAAGCCTAAAGGAGAGTTACAATGGCCCAGATTTCCCTTTAATTTCTCTTAATGACGACCTTCAATAGATCAAGGGTGGCCCTGATTTCCCCTAAATTATTTCACTCAATAATCATAGTGGTCCTAATTCTTAGAGTGGTCTAAAAAATTTTCAAGGGAGACCACAATATGTATTTATATATTTGAATAAGGCATAAGATCCTCATACAATGTCATGGGCATTATACTGAGGCGGTATGAATTCAATCATATGCTTGAAATTGACATTTTAAGAAAATACTCTGGGTATCCTAAGGAGTGATTTTTGAGGGGTTGGGTGTCCAAATAACACCCAGATGCCCTGCTGGCTAAGACTATGCATACAATGTTGTGTTTGTGTGTTTGTAGAGTGAGAGGTTCAGCGAGTGTCTGGAGAAGTTATATGAGGTCCTCGAATACCACCATCACAGAAATGCTGCGAATGTCACCCGATCCTTCGACGCCGCTCGTAGCCGCCTGACCTACGTTGCAGTGGCCTGCTTCCTGGCTCAACTTCTCGACCACTTTGTTCCTGTTGACAAGGTAACCCAATAGGTGGCACCACTGGCTCATATACAGAAGAATGTACTGAGGCCTTTCTCTTAAAAAATTATCAGTTGGTTTCTCTGTTCTTGTGCATTTTTTCGCTTCTGTAATGGACAAGTTTGATGAGGCTAATGTACATGTACATCAGCCATAGTATGTACCATATGTTTTCTCTGTTTATTTTCCCTGCTTTTTTTTAGAGAGAGTAGTATTACAACTAAGGAATAAATTATAAAATTGAAAATGGTCTGTTAAATACTAAATACTGCTATCTCTGTAAGGATGCACTATAGCTTTGGATTAAACGTAATTTATTTCTCCTGGTTTAATTTTTTTGTGAGTGTCCTTACCAATTTTCAACTTGCTTATTCCCACCCCACATCTCACAGTATGCATTTGACATTTTAAATTTTTTTCTTGTTTGTTCAGTCATGTGATACCTTAGTTTTGGACATTAGTTTTGCCAATTATTACGCCATTTTTTTAAGGGATGTTATTGCTAACTTCTTTTGTTTTTCTCCTTTCTGTAGGTGACTCAGGTGGTGTCTGAGTGTGGGAGTGAGGCTCTCAGACTCCTGCTCGTGGACGTCAGTTTTGCGGACTCCCACCCTGAACCTCACAGGAGGCTGGTGCTGTTCTTACAGCAGCTGGATAGCAGCAGCTACAATGTTTACCAGGACGCACAGGGCATCGCTGCTTCAATGAGTGCCAGCTGTAGGTTTCTTATGGAGTTACAATCAGCGGTAAGTATTGACATTCAGTGCTCTTGTAGTCCAGTTGCTTAGCACCTAAGAAGAAGGGGGCCTGCCCTGATGGGCGTGTGATCTATGGCATTGTCACTGACTGCTCGCTGTCTCTCAACACTGAGGGCCTGCCCTGATGGGCGTGTGATCTATGGCTCTGACCACTGGCCGGGTTCTAATCCCAACCCGGGCAAAAGTTGCCAGTGACTTCGTGTTAGGCAGTGTTTTTCTCTGGTTTCCTCCACCAGTTACAACTAAGCCGTAATGTGGCAGAAAAAAGGGCGAAAAACAAAATTTTGAATTCCAACTATGAAGAAGAGGAACAATGCCTCATAGTGAGACACTTTGGTGGTCAGTCCTCATAAAGTCCAAGTTCAGACTTTTTCCAGGGCCCAATTGCATCTTCATAAGCTTTGTAAATGTGTTGTGTATGTCAAACAGTATATCTTTGGGCTCCCTGCATCTATCTTCTGTTGTGAAAATCTCTGTGATGAGAACACCCGTTGTGAACACTGCGTACAAGTCCCGCATGTTCCTAATACATTGGGAAAAAGACCTCTTAGATGTGAACACCTTCATTTGTGAACACCCCTTTCAAGTCCCATTTGTTCCTGAAAAAAAGCCCAAGATGTTAACCCTCATGCTGCTGGTAGCTAATTTTACTTCTACAAAATGATGCAAAAAGCCTGAAAAATAACAAACCCTGGCATATGGGTACTCATTTGAGAGTACTCAGTGAGAGCTTTCTAATGAATACCAACATGACAGGGTTTAGATGGTTCCAAACATCTTTGCATCCTTGTGCTTTGGACAAAAATAGCTAAACACTTTTGCCACCATTCAGTGGTGTTCACATATCAGGGGTTTCACTGTAGCCTAATTGCTAGCTCTTTCCAGCACTAAACAATAGTTATGAAATCTATAAATCAAATCTGATCATCCATTTTGCACACTGTTTTGTTTGATTTGTTTCAGGTTGCCCAGGATTGGGTGAGACTTCTGGATCTTGCTGGGAAGGCCATCCCAAGTATTCCTTACCACAGTCACATGGCACTCATAGAAAACTACATCCACCTGCTCGCTGACATGTACGTTACTGGAATCTTATCCTCGTTAGATTATGGGGCGGCAATACAATCTTCTATATTCCCTTTGTAGTTGAGCACTCAAAACTACTGGAAGGTGTATTCATCCCAAGTATTAAGTCCAAATTCAGAATAAAAAATGTTAATTTGTTTAAAAGGTAAAGGTATTCGGTTTATAGTCTTGTATCCACCGAAGTGCTCACTCGACCTTCCTCCCCTAGCAGGCCTGTACACACGAAAACCCTTTAAAGTACAATTTATAAATGAAAATTAGAAAAAGAAACCAATGTATGCAATCTATTTATTTATTTGTTTGTTATTGTTGTTGTCATTATTATTATTATTATTATTATTATTATTATTATTATTATTATTATTATCATTATTATTATTCCTATTATTATCATTACTCTTATTATTATTATTTTTATTATTGTTATCATCATTATAATTAATGTTATTATCATTATTATTATTTTTATTAATATCATTTTCCATCAGTTGTAGCTCTGATGAGACAAGTCCTCATATACTTGGTCGCGGTCAAGACATACTGGTCAAGTTCCTCTCCCATCCACTGTCCCAGGTCAGAGTGACCGCATACAAGACCTGTCTCGCCATAGCCAAGGTAGGATCACATTATCACATGGGGAAACATGATAGGGCTTTGAAAAGATGCTTACAGAGAATCTATTGACATTCATGGAATATATGATTAGGCCTAAAAAATAGTTGTTTGTTTCCTGTAACCCTACCCTAACAAGTTTTTATTCAAAAAAATCCCTACCTTAATTTTTTTTTTCCGCCCTCCCAACTCCCAATCAATGTAAAACATGCATAAAACACTCATTTTTGACCAAAAAAATAATGCAAAATTATTTTTTTTACCGACCTACCTACCCTATTTTTTTTCAGACCGTTACAGGAATCAAGCAATTAATTTTTTTAGGCCTTATTGACCTGATGTAGTTGTACAAACACTGATGACAATACTGTAAACAGTATTAATTTGGAGTGCTAAAAGTATCGCTTTACAGCCCTGCTGGAGGGTACTTGTGCTCTTAACTTTCAAACTAAACCATATATTTTAGTTTAGTTCATTTGAAAAATGATATTTTCGCGCTATCATGGGAAGCGATAAAATAGCGAAAATTAAATGCCTGTAAAAAATACCATTTGTACAGTATCTGTTTGCAGTCATACTATGGATGATGATGAGGGCTTGATGTAGGACAATAGATTCAATTCAATTGTCCTTTGGAAAATGACCATCAAGTTTCGGTTGACCAGACCAATTCATTTCTTGTCTTAAAAAGACAATGTGTTACAAGGTTCAAAGATTTCATCGTAGATAGTAATGATAATTAAGAATTCTCTTGTCAGTCCTGCAGGTTAATTTCAGTGTTACCTGAGAGTTGCGGATACAGTCTTAACCCTTGTCATGCTAGACCCCCATATGGGAGAACCTATCCCCTGGGACCAGGGATATTGTGGGTCTACCCACCAAATCAGAAGGATTTCATAGATTTCTATTAGTGTTTCAATAATGTGCTTCACAAACTGAAATAGAAACATAGTAAAAGGCAAAACCTTGATATCTAGTATAATTCAATACCCCTTAATGGACCTATGTAGTTTTTATTTTGCTAAGTGCAAGGGTACCAAGAAAACGGACATATCTAGTTTTGGTCACACAGGCAAGCTATGTAGCACCAGATATATCCGGTGTTAGCAAGAGCAGGGTTAAGTCCCCCTTTACAAATTCTAAATGTTGATTTTCTTGCTAAGAGTGGTCACTCTTTAATATTTCTTTAAAATGATGAAAATCTACATCTCTATTAAAATGAAGCCCCCCCCCCCTCATAGATAATTTGGCCAATGCAGAATGATGCAAAACGCCTGAAAAATTACTGAAACCTTGGCACATGCTATCCAATGAATACCAACATCACAGGGTTTAGATGGTTTTCAGAAATCTTTGCATTCTTATGCTTTTGCGAAACTAGCTTCAGCATTGGAAGGGCTAATATAACAAAAAAATGATTTCAATTTTCTACTTGTAGAGAACTCTGAACTGTGAGGATGTTGCGGCAGTGGGCACTGCGGGAAGCAGGCGAATACGATTCCTCATTGAGGAGAAGGTTCTCTATGAAACATGCTGTTTTGGTCTGATGGACAGCAGTGGAGAAGTGGGTTCAGCGGCCAGAGACATCATGCTGTATCTACTACAGGGTGAATTACTGATGAGTCCCGTACTGTGGCATCGTCTCCTAGACAACATTGTCACAGTGCTGCCAGTCTTACAGGTATGGGATTAAATTACCAGGGCGACAGGGGAAGTCTGTGTAGATTATCGCTTAATGATTCATTTCTCACCTGAGATGTTGGGTAGGATGCAGAATTACTGTTAAAAGAGTTTTTTCTGCAAGAGAGGTAAATCTCCCTCATTTTTTAAGAATATCAACATTTTGAATTATAAAGGGGGTTGACCAAACCCCTCTGTTTTTACAACTGTGGTGAACAGGTTATGACCTTCACATCAAAAAATGTGAATTTTGTTGATTTTGCAGTTTTTACATCAAAAATGTAAAAAAAATATATATATTTTTGATTTTCACTTTAAAAAAATGTGAATTTTGTTGTTTCTTCCAGTTTTCACATTAAAAAATGTTAATTGTGTTGTTTTTGCAGGGATTCAGCAAGCTGCAGGATCCTCTTGGCAGTTGCATTATGGGATTGGTGGAGACCGAGTCGTCCTCACAGTCATCGAAGAAACAGCTGCCTAAACTGGAGCGCCTACGAGGGGTGCTCAGAATGATGTTCATACCAGATATCAGGTAAACTGCTCCTCATGTACACTTTAACACTTATGCCGCTGGTGGCTAATTTGGCCAATACAAAATGATGCATTCTAAGATAAATTCTAAGGTATTTAAATAATATCATAACATCTGTACCAAAAATGGGCAATATTTTAACGATGTATTTCAACAAGGGTTGATTCTTTTTCGGGTGTCTTTTTTGCCTGAAGCATGAAAGGTATAATCCTTTAATCTGAGGACCACAGCAAAAATCAAAGCCTGTATTTGACAGTGTTACCCTTGTGAATTAAAGATTATTATTATTATTATTATTATTATTATTATTATTATTATTGTCATTATTATTATTATTATTATTATTATTATCATTATTATTATTATTATTATTATTATTATCATTATTTCTATCATTATTTTTATTATTATTCCCTGTTTATATAGTTATTCCTCTCCTGTTGTGTTCATTATTATTATTCCCCGTTTATATAGTTATTCCTCTCCTGTTGTGTTCATTATTATTATTCCCTGTTTATATAGTTACTCCTCTCCTGTTGTGTTCATTATTATTATTCCCTGTTTATATAGTTACTCCTCTCCTGTTGTGTTTATTATTATTATTCCCTGTTTGTATAGTTATTCCTCTCCTGTTGTGTGCATTATTATTATTCCCTGTTTATATAGTTATTCCTCTCCTGTTGTGTTTATTATTATAATTATTATTCCTTGTTTATATAGTTATTCCTCTCCTGTTGTGTTCATTATTATTATTCCCTGTTTATATAATTATTCCTCTCCTGTTGTGTTTATTATTATAATTATTATTCCCTGTTTATATAGTTATTCCTCTCCTGTTGTGTTCAATATTATTATTCCCTGTTTATATAGTTATTCCTCTCCTGTTGTGTTCATTATTATTATTCCCTGTTTATATAATTATTCCTCTCCTGTTGTGTTTATTATTATAATTATTATTCCCTGTTTATATAGTTATTCCTCTCCTGTTGTGTTCAATATTATTATTCCCTGTTTATATAGTTATTCCTCTCCTGTTGTGTTCATTATTATTATTCCCTGTTTATATAGTTATTCCTCTCCTGTTGTGTTTATTATTATAATTATTATTCCTTGTTTATATAGTTATTCCTCTCCTGTTGTGTTCATTATTATTCCCTGTTTATATAGTTACTCCTCTCCTGTTGTGTGCATTATTATTATTCCCTGTTTATATAATTATTCCTCTCCTGTTGTGTTTATTATTATAATTATTATTCCTTGTTTATATAGTTATTCCTCTCCTGTTGTGTTCATTATTATTATTCCCTGTTTATATAGTTATTCCTCTCCTGTTGTGTTTATTATTATAATTATTATTCCTTGTTTATATAGTTATTCCTCTCCTGTTGTGTTCATTATTATTCCCTGTTTATATAGTTACTCCTCTCCTGTTGTGTGCATTATTATTATTCCCTGTTTATATAATTATTCCTCTCCTGTTGTGTTCATTATTATTATTCCCTGTTTATATAATTATTCCTCTCCTGTTGTGTTTATTATTATAATTATTATTCCTTGTTTATATAGTTATTCCTCTCCTGTTGTGTTCATTATTATTCCCTGTTTATATAGTTACTCCTCTCCTGTTGTGTGCATTATTATTATTCCCTGTTTATATAATTATACCTCTCCTGTTGTGTTCATTATTATTATTCCCTGTTTATATAGTTATTCCTCTCCTGTTGTGTTCATTATTATTATTCCCTGTTTATATAGTTATTCCTCTCCTGTTGTGTTCATTATTATTCCCTGTTTATATAATTATTCCTCTCCTGTTGTGTTCATTATTATTATTCCCTGTTTATATAGTTATTCCTCTCCTGTTGTGTTTATTATTATAATTATTATTCCTTGTTTATATAGTTATTCCTCTCCTGTTGTGTTCATTATTATTCCCTGTTTATATAGTTACTCCTCTCCTGTTGTGTGCATTATTATTATTCCCTGTTTATATAGTTATTCCTCTCCTGTTGTGTTCATTATTATTATTCCCTGTTTATATAGTTATTCCTCTCCTGTTGTGTTTATTATTATAATTATTATTCCTTGTTTATATAGTTATTCCTCTCCTGTTGTGTTCATTATTATTCCCTGTTTATATAATTATTCCTCTCCTGTTGTGTTTATTATTATAATTATTATTCCTTGTTTATATAGTTATTCCTCTCCTGTTGTGTTTAGGGTTCGCAGTGAGGGACTGACCCGCCTTGCCTATTTTCTGACTCAAGAAGAAGGCCACTCGGAAAAACTACCTGTGTTCTCAGAACTAGACGTGAAGAATCTGACCAACATTTTTCTTGTTAAAGATCCTAAACCTTTAGGGGAGAGAGAGGCTTCTCGCTCTGTGTTTCAGGTAAGTGTTGTAATATAATCAATAGAGATTTCTGATATACAGGCGTGTCCAAATATTAAAGTCCTGGAGCACAGACCATCGTTCCTGAAGCACAGCTTTATTAGAGCACCAAATGATTTAGAGGTTTTCATCAGTTGGCCCTAAAAAAATTAGTTCACTTGTTTAACAAAGCTGCATAAAGTTTTAAATTTGAGAATATATAAAAGGTTCTACTGGCCAAGCAGTCTGATGATTTGCCAATTTAACAGTGCTTGATGGATTTGGTCTGTCATATTTTGGAGTCTCTGCCGCATGCTATTTGCGACAGATGGACCTCCCTGATATAAAGAGACTGTAGAGGGAAGGAGGAAAAGAGGGCATCCTATCTCTATGCTAGTATCATACAACACGCTTGTCATTCAACACAAGTGCACAGAAATTAAACTGTGGATCAAAGGTAGTTGCCTGCCAAGCGCATTATTTAGATTGCGCAACATTTACATAGTATACAGTACATGTATATGGCTTGGTCTTTAGTATCTGTTGTATAGTAGTGGGGAGAAGTTGCTGCATTTCTACAAAAACACTAAACCCTTATGCTGCTGGTGGCTACTTTGACCATAACAAAGTGATGCAAAAATCCTGAAAAATGACTGAAACCATGGCTCATGGGTACTCGTTCGTTAGTACTCACTACTCAGCAAGAACTTTTAAATGAATACCAACATGGCAGGGTTTAGACGGATTTCAATTTTTTTATGTTAATTATGCCTTGGAAGAAAGTAGCCTGACAGCATCAGAAGTGTTAAGTCATGTTAAGTCATTGTTTTTTCTCTGAAGCAAGTAAGGAGGATCAGACTACTCTTTCAGTATCTCTATGGGTATCTAATGTCAGATGAATTGACAATTGCATATTATATTGTGATTGCTCAAGTCGGTGATTTGTTTTATTCTGCATATCTGGTCAACTGTTAAGCATTTATCTGACCTAATGTTTTTATGTATACTGTGAATCATTAATTTTCATTGTGAAATTATTATGTTCTGGAGTGACAGAGTTTGGGAAGAATAAAATTGATAAACACCTACCGCATTACCCATGTACACCCCACATTTTTATACAGCACTCCAACTATGTCAAGGAGGGTGTTCATATTATCAATGGGTACATAAACCAACACTTTTTCTACATCAATGCTACGGGTGGGGTGCGTGCAGATGCATATCAATTTTATCACTTCTGAAGGGCTTGTTTGTTCCTTCCTTGCTGAGTGAGAGCAAGCTCATTTCTAGCCTAGATTTCTAGACTGTCATATGTATTTTTCTGTTATGTTTTTTCGGTTACCAAGCACCAACTATTCTAGGTGGCCATAGTGGTCAATTTAGTTTACACTTATCTCACCAGGATTCAGTTTGGATAAGATCTCTAGAGATAGGAGGATCAGTTGGTGCCATCTATCTACCATACCTGGTACTACACCTCACTGCTTGGTCAGCACAGAAGGGGATGTCAACTTTTTACGACTAGGAACCTAGTCTAGCTCGTTCCCTGCTCTGGGCCAAGTGTGACCTACTTCCAGTTACTTAGCAACAGCGGGTTACAGTACAAGGGTCAAGTACTTAACCAGACACTCCACAACTCCCGCCTGGCCTGCGTGTTATTAACGCCTGTGTGTTATTAACGTGTTATTAACGGGGAATTGTATAAGGGGAAATGGACTTTGGGTGGGGTGCGTATCATCTAGGGGGTGAGTGGTGTACACAGGATAATATGCTATTCTGTTGCTGATGTCATAAAAATCTATTATATTTGTGATTGATCCATTTCTTCCTGTTTTTAGGTCAGTGATTTGGAGAAGGTTTATGGTATTTTGAAGAACCATTCAGTGGAATCAACGGTTAGGAAGTCTGCCATTCAGCAGATAGCTGTCATTATTACAGGTAAATCGTCACCGGCCATGTGGTTTGTCGGCCAAAATAGTAGTACTGTTATTTCATAAACCTTCCAATGCTCAGGCTACTTTCGTCCAAAGCACAAGAATGCAAAGATTTTTGAAAAACTTATAAACCCTGTCACTTAGGTATTTATTGGATTGCTCTAGCTGAGTACTCTCAGATGAGTACCCATGTGCCAGGGTTTCAGTTATTTTTCAGGTTTTTGAATCATTTTGTATTGGCCAAATTAGCCACCAGCAGCATATAAGGGTTAACCTGTCCTAGTAGAGAGTTTGCAATCTGGTTTTCCTTCCTGTCCCTCCTTGTAGGACAAGTGACATAATCTGTAACTTAAAGAATGGAGATTGATAACCAGGAACTTCATGAAACCCTGCAAGCAAAGAAAGTTTACTGAGAAGTGCTGTTTAACTTTAAAAATGGTTTGATTTTTAATCGTTTTGGGCACTCAGATATAGAAGTGTTGTTCCAGGGAATTGCGCACCTTAGTTTATTTTGAGCAATATGCTCATATATTTACGTTTACTTGTTGTATTGATACAAAAAAATATATGATATAAGACAGGCCTCAACGCTAACTCAAAATGATACTGGCCCTATAGGACCAGTAACACCTAGCATCTACTGGTCCTGCAAAATGTTTACTGGTCCTACATTTTTTCTTTAACATATTAACAAGAAAGAACATTGCATAAGATTCACCACAACAGCTATTATAAATTTTATCTCCATTTATTTCAAAAACAATTGGGGTCATTCTCAGGGGGAAACTTTTTAACAAGAATGTCTCCAAATGTTTACTGGCCCTGTAGGACCAGTTGAGGTCTTTTTTTACTGGCCCGAAGCGGTTTTTGGGAATTTTTACTGGCCTGGGGCCATAGGTTCACCCTAATAGCGTCGAGCCCTGTAAGAAACAGAGACTACAACACTATTATTATGCTGTTTGTCGTTTTGTAGAATAAAACATGAATTGTTATCCTACTCAAATGGTTTTCATAAATTTTTGCCAACTCCAGCCCACTTAAATCAATAAGGGCAATCTTTCCTCAAAATATTTTAAAAAACTTAATTGTTTTGTTTTATCAAAACCTTTATCAAATCGTTTACTTTTAAATGATCTTCAGCCCTACCTTTAACCCATTCATACCTAGCCCATATGGAAATACGTTTATGCCAAACAATGATTTGAGAAAAATTCATTGAAATTTGATGTTCTTGATAATTCATAATTATCTTTGATATTTTTGTAATATTAATTTGATGATCCATGGTCAAGTACGTCAGACCATATGAGCTTGAATATAGAAGCAAATGAGTAAAAACATTTTGTTGGAATTTGAAGACTGTTCCTTCTTGTTTCAGATGCAAGTCTTTACAAGGCATTTGTTAGACTTGGTGGAGTCGACAGGGTCCTCAGTCTCTTGTTTGAGGGAGTAACTAAAGGTGGCGCCACCTCAGAGTTCCTCCCAGGCTGTGTACAGGTCTTGCTGCAGGCCCTGTTACAAGATAGCTCTCTCAGACACCAGCTGGCTAGGGATATAAAGCTGTATTATGCGCTTGTAAGAGGTGAGTTACTGTATCCCTTTGTAAATTTTGTGCTCCTAAACTAATGCCCTTGGCAGGAAGCTGCCTTTGATGTGCAGCTACATCTTTGCATACGGTTGCTATTGACAAGCTATTAGTTGTTGGTGGTTTTGTGCGATACAAGCATAGGGATCAGATGTCCTAATAATGGTGCGGTTTAAAAAATGCAGAATCCTGGTCTGCGCAAAGATTGCATTAATTAAACTACCACAATATTAATAAGGTATTCAGTATGTTGTGAAAAGCATATCAGTCAAATAGTTATCTGCCATATTGTTCCAAATTTTGTTTAGGCTGAAATAACTCATAACACATTGATGGTGCGAGGCTTAATTGTTTTGTTGATTACTAAAAAGAATCTGTCTTCCCAAAAAAACAAAAGAAGCTTACAATTATAAAAAAATTCTCTGAAAAATGTACCTTTTGTAAAATTAGCCCAAAAGAAATAACTATTGTATAAAAATGTGATTTTAGCATTAAACATACTTGATCAGTTTGACTAGTGTATTTACTTCTCATCCATAAACCCTGTGACTGTCATACACCATAGTTTGGAGGTCTAATGTATTGCACACTGTCTGCTCTTTGTTTATCACCACTGCAATGTTTGGGTTCCAAATCCTATTTAGGGCATTCAAGGAGATTAACAGTGAATTGAGGTTGGTTGGTGCAGTATAGTAATTGGTCCCTCAACCACTAACTACTGGATTGTCAGGATTAAATAGAGACTGGTATAAAAAGTGACAACAAATACAAATTCAAATTCAGTCCTAATCAAAGAAGCCGAAATGAATAGACACATGGATTGGGTGCCAGAGACCAATTGCCAAAGGACCCATTACAAAGCCCTGGAAACTCCTAATCTCACCGTCAATCTAGTGTCCGTGTGACGTCACTAGGAGACAAGGACCAATGAGTGCTCTTGTACCATTTACATTATAGAGTAAGTTACGCACCAACATGCACAGAGCACACCTCTTGAGCAATTTTTATCAACATCGGGCTACTAGTTGTGTCCAGGCTGTTAAGCGAGACCTGCTGGTTGCATATCTGGTGATCGACATTTGTGCTGAAATGAATGTGTCAGTGCTGAAAGCAGTTTGCTAAGCCTTGGTGGTCAAATGGTCCATCAAAATGAATAGTATAATGGTCCACCAGAAATATTAGGGGTCCATATCACTTTAATAACCAAAATGGTAGCCAACAGCAATTTCATAATCGAACATTCATGGTTAATTGTGCAAAATTTATGAATTGTGATAGTTATAATCTAATGTAGAAGAAATGTGAAACTGGATGTGATGCCTACTAAATTAATGTGGTCAGAATATTTAGTAGACTTTCTGGGCAAGTAAACATTGACTTTTTACTAGCCCATTCAAATCTTTGGTGGAAACTGAATGGTGGGCTACTGTCTATTTTCACCACTGATGTGTGCTTGTTTTCTCCAGCTGCCCTGCAGTACAGCAGTAGTCAGCTGGTATGCTGTGATGTGGCGTCTATCCTCATCTTCCTCCTCTTCAATGAGATGGCTTCCGTAGACACATGGTGAGTTCAGACAGGGACACTCAGTTTTTCCCACCCTCCCAACTCCCGATTAACGTAAAACATGCGTGAAACACACATTTTTGACCAAAAAAATAATGCAAAAAAATATTTTTTTTACAGACCTACCTACCCTATTTTTTTTCGGACCGTCACAGGAATAGAGCTGCATACCGCTAAGGGTGAAGCGGTACGGTACCATAACCGGTACCAACGAAACGATACAGTATTTTAACGGTACTGCTATCGGTATCTAGAAGTCTTGAACTAGGCTAAGTACGCACTTAGCCTAGCTCTCGACATACATAGATAACATATCAATACCTGTTAGGCATGTTGATAACATCACATGAAAAGCCGGCCGAACTTGTTTACTTCGAAGGCACCACATCGCCGCTGCCACACGCACAGTGCTCATTGTGATTGCTATCACCATCGCGTAGTGGCACGTAGTAGCGACATGCAGCGCCACTACGCGGTGGCGATAACAATCACAATGACAACCATGCACATGGCTGCAGCGATTAATGGCACTACGCCTCGCTTTATATAGCGCACCTTCGAAGCAAACAAGTTCCGCACAGTAAGCACAATATTTCACATGATATTACTAACACACTTAACATAGATCGATATGTTATCTATGTATGTCAAGCACCAAGCCAAGTGCCTGCTTTGGTTGTGATGTTTTGCAAAATACCGATAAGCATACCGTTAAAATCTGAAACGGTATTTACCGGTATTTTGCGAAGCGGTATTCGGTACGGTGCTGGTACCGGGTACCGGTGTACAGCCCTACACAGGAAACAAACAAGATTGGCACCTTTAAAATTTCCCGATACAATATGATATTCATATTTTCTTAATAATTCAAAATGTTTAACAGTATTTCATGCCTCCCAGACAATTAATTTTGTTAGATTTTACAATATGAACTTCAAATATTTTGCTAAAAGATGGTACACTGCCTATGTGTGGAGATGTCCTGGAAGCAGTTAAGCCAATTTTGTATCATTTAAAGCAATATTGGTATAGCAGTTCTTAAAAGATACGATACCTTTTCCTATTCAATATCAATATGTGATATCATTTTGAGAACCGGTGCCGATTCCTAAGGGTCACATACCATTCCCCATGAGAAGCACCATGTGGACTTATGATAACATTGGAAATAACTTTGGAATAAATCATGAATTTATGTCATATTTCAGGAAGAGTGGCTGCGGTTACACAATTAGTGCTCTAACTGATTTCTCCTGCCCGCAGTATTTTTATAGGTGTTTTTCTCAGGCCTACTAAGGTCATAACATAGTTTTATTACTCTTGTAATTTTGATTGAATCCCAAATCCCAATTAATGTAAAACATGCATAAAACACCCATTTTTGACCAAAAAAATAATCCCAATTTTTTTTTCACTGGCCTACATACCCTAGTTTTTTTTCCGACCGTTACAGGAAAAAACTTTTTTTTTCTAGGCCTAATGACTATATTACAGCAAATAAACATACAATACTTGCTCTATGTTTCTTGATAATGTTCTGTATCTTTGTAGGAGTGCTCACAATGCTGAGAGCAGCCTAGCAGTGCCAATCAGTCTGCCTATGGCTGTCACCAGAAGGTAAGACAATAGCCACATTCTTCTCTTGAATTTAGTGCATACAGTAATACTGTATAACTGGTATTTATGTAGGCATTTCATTTTCGCGCTCCCCCACAATAGCGCCAAGGTAACACCCTTCAGATAAATATCCTGATTTGTATCTCCTTTGTATCTCTGCTTGAATGCGCAAATTTAGAGTAGCACAAATACCCTCCAACAGGGATGTAAAGCAAAATATTTAGCACTCCAAATTAAAGCGGTATGTACAGTACGCAGTGATGGCCATGGGATAAAAAGAAAGATGCATCCACCACTCTATCACCTGCTCTGCTATGATTCTTGATGCTGATTGGTCAATAGGTGTTAGATCTGGAGCCGTTCACCCTTTGCAGATTCAATACCACACGGCAGAATTCAATACCACCACTTGGAGCACAAATTTAATTTGATATCACCACTCTGACAGCCTAGAGGTCACCAGCCTCGTTCTGACCTCCAGCGGTGCGCATGGGCATTGTGTGAAAATGACCAAAAGCACACGCTTGTTCAGTATGTCACTTCAGCTTCATTTTCCGTCGCAGTTGACTGAACAGAGTATGAATATCGGTAGAATTGTATGAAACTTCAAGATAAGACTAGTCAGAACGGATATGGATTGTTTTTTGTTGATTTTCCCCCATGCTTTACTGTCAAATTAGCAGCAGTGAGTCTGCGCTGGCTCTCTGCCTCTGGTTGGGACCGGCCCTACTGAGATTCTCCTCGTGAACGGCTCAATGAGATGTATTTATTCTTTTTTCTTAGCATGATAGAGCAGGTGATGAATTCGTTACGCCCTGTTTGAAAGTGGAATCCGGCCTCTATCCCCCCTCAGTCATCCAGATCCCACTCGGCTCCGCCTCGTGAGATCTGGATGACTTCGGTTGGATATCAGGCCGGATTCCACTTTTCAACAGGGCGTGACTAATAATACCAAGCTCCAGCAAATCTTGCTAACTGAACATGGAGCACAAATGAGTGTTAAATCTTGGCCAACAGTTGTGGTGAATAAGGGGTGAATGGGTAGGTTTCTTTTTCCAGCAAGTGCTGACAGCTACTGCTCAAATGGTGAGCAGGTCAAGTGTTGTCATAAAAGGTAGATGAGTGGGTTCTGAATAGGGATATTGTGGGTCCTACTTGGGGGTCTACCACTTGATTACATCTATGTATGTTGCTCATATGGATCTTACAGCCTTTTCAGCTTTTAAACTCCACTTTAAGCCCTTGCAATGCTGAGGCTACTTTTGTCAAAAGCGCAAGGACGCAAACATTTTTGAAAAACATTTAAACCATGTCATGTTGGTATTCATTAGATAGCTCCCGCTTAGTACTCTCAGATGAGTAACCATGTGCCGGGACTTCAGATTTTTTTCATCATTCTGTATTCACCAAATTAGCCACCTGCAGCATATGGGTTAAAACATCATCATCTATTATTTCAGATATAAGCTTCCATTTCTGCCCATATCTCACCACGCTGTCAGCCCGAACCGTGTTGATCTCCCCCCAGCCTCCGACCCCCTCCTTGCTGCCCCCTACTGGGAGATGCTGAGACTAAACTGGAACATCGCGTGGCATGATGGGATAGATTCTCTACTGGACCAGCTGAAAATGCAAGATAGAACAAAGGAAATAAAGAATCTCAAGTGAGTGACCATGGATATCCGAGTAGTGTACTTAATAGTCATCATTTACAGGTATAATAATGTATTTTTCACCTGTTTGCAGTTTTGGAAATGGTCTTTAATTACCTAATTAGACTATTTGTCATCAGTCACAGGCAAAATAATGTGTTTTTCACCTGTTTGCAGTTTTGGAAATGGTCTTTAATTACCTAATTAGACTAGTTGTCATCATTCATAGGTAATATAATGTGTTTTTCACCTGTTTGCAGTTTTGGAATTGGTCTTTAATTACCTATTAAGACAAGTGGTCATCACTCACAAGTAAAATAATGATTTTACCTGTTTGCCCCTTTTAGAGCTGATCTTCACAGACAGGGATAATCAAGATAAAGATCAGTTTCGATAAAGCAAAGTAACATGTTTGGGTATACAAGATTTCCCTATATTACTAGTCATAAATATATATATATATATATATATATATATATATATATATATATATATATATATATATATATATATATATATATATATATATATATATATATATATATATATATATATATATGTATGTATGTATACATATATATATGTATATATATATATATATATATATATATATATATATATATATATATATATATATATATATATATATATATATATATATATTTATAAAGTGATTTCATCTGTTTTTGTTTCAGTTTCTCGGAGCGGCTCCAGCTGACCTTTACAGATAAGGTCATCTTGAGGACCAGCAATCCCCAGCACGGCCTCCGACAGTGCATCAACGACATCCTCAACGCGACCACACATGCCGACGTCCTCACGGCCCTCCAGAGGATGCTGGGATACCTCGCGTGTGGCACGGACGGCAGCATGCTGAAAACCCTCCTACAACTCCACTGGCAGCAAGCTCTCACCAGGTGAGACGGGCGGGGCACAGCGAAAATCAGATGTTACCCTCGTGAAATAAAGATTTTTATTATTATTATTATTATTATTATTATTATTATTATTATTATTATTATTTTATTTTTATTATTATCATTATCATTATTATCATTATTACTATTATTATTATTATTATTATTATTATTGTTATTATTATTATTATTATTATTATTATTATTATTATTGTTATTATTATTATTATTATTATTATTAGAGTCAGGAACTCTGTTGTAACAGGGAATTTGTTCTTTCGGAGGGGGACGTGATTTGTTTTAACAGAAAGGTGGATCTTCATTGTTTTTAAACAAAAATAAAGAAAAGGTATAATTCTTAATATGGATATGAATATTTTGAGTTGAAAAGGGGGTTCATCTTGTGAACCACTTGAAGCCTGTCTGTTTCCATATGGCTGTATCTGTATCGCCTTGTCTGAAAAGATCCTCTTCCTACTGCTTCTTAAGAAATCCAAGGTTATTTCAATTTTCCTGATGAAAATCTGCGTAGTATTCATTTTCTCCTGTAGTGTATGCTACGGGTGTCATCGATTGTCATCAAGTCAGCGCACCTCCAAATGAGACCCTATCGATAGTCATATCGATAAGGCAATCATATAATATCGAATCGAAAAATATATCAATAAATCGAATCGATAAAATTTGATATCAGTGACATCAGTAGTGTATGCTCCTCTTGTGGTATTTGTAGGTTTCTGCAGGTGGTGCCCTCTAGTGTGAGCGACGAGAAGCTGCTGACGGAGATTCTGCGGTGCCTGGTGGCTGTGATGAAGCTGGACAACCCTCTGTCTCGCGAGACCTGTGACTGGCTACGCGGCATACTGGAGCTCCCCTCTAGTTCCCTATTATCACTCATATGTCAGGTCGACCCACAACCCCCAACACATGGTGAAGAGGCAAACAACGTGCATAGGTGGGTACTACTATTTTCTGTCATAGGTGAATTCTTCTGATATGGTATTTGGATTATTTCTTACAGTGGCACCTCGGGTCCAGATTAAAGCTAATTGTAATTGGATTTGATATACAAAAAATCAACCAACCTCTGCCGTGTTTGAAAAAAGGTATTTGAAAATCCACAGGATATGTGATCTGACGTGGAAGGTGATAACTTGCCTAATTTGGCTGATGCCCAAATTTATGACTTTTTCTGACTGTGTTCTTTCTAAATATTAAGAAATATGTTTCAGAAAAAAGTGAAATTTCTGTATATCAATTAGAGCCAACTCTACAGTACAAGTACATTTGAATAGATACATAAGTTCCTGATTACTGACTTGTGTACTTCTTTGTTTCAGATTGTTAAGCAAACAAGTGCTGTCATTTCTATCAGTCTATACCAGCAAACTACCATATTCAGTTTTCCAAAGGTAAGTCGCACTTCACTATTCAAAATGTAGGGTCAATTTTTTTTTCTACTGAGACATTGGTCCACTTGCCCTTTAAATATGGAAAGCCATGTCCACACGCCCGGTTGCCACCCTGCTGCCTAGGTGTGGATGTAGGGATTAACTCTCAAACAAACGTAGCTTTGATTCGCAAGCTACATGGCTCATTGATGTGCTTGGCTTATGTTGTTGACATGTTATCCATGGGTGTTTGTGCAACCAGGCACTGGGGGATGTCCGTTCAACTGGTGCAGGAATTAAATGTCTGTACTGTAATATTGTCTTACTTTTTCTATCATTACAGAGAGGACATGAGTGGCGTAGCAGGAAGACTTTCAAAGAATCTTCTTCTGAGACTGAACCTGGCGGACGCTCCTCATTTCTACAACCTGGCGTCGCTGGAGGCCACTCTACAGTGTCTTCTGCACGTCACTGCAAGGTCAGTAGGGGAATGAAATGCAGGGGTTTCCAACTATCACATTGTCGCATCAGCGTGCGATAGAGGCCTCAAAAATGTGCGACAAGACAACACCTTTTATCATGGTTTAACACAGGAAGTTTTCAGCCAGCATGACCAAAGGAGTCTACTAAATGTTTCAATTGAATTTTCAAGTACAGATTTTATCTTGAAAATGCTTAAACTCCCTTTATTTAAACCACCTACTGATTGATCTAACCTTTATTCATGCTACGGAGGCTGATATGATAGTGTCACAAGTTGACAATATTTAAACTGATGGTTTCACAACACCCACCAAAAATTGCTGTACTCCATGACCAATTGTCTGTGCTCCAGGAATTAAAATTTGGACACCCCTGAAATGAATTGACATTAGCTCTTCCTATGCCACAAATGCATGTATGCGTTTGTGGCAACATAACCTAGAGAACCATGCACACATATGTGCATGTGAAATAATCAAGCTCAATTTTGATATTTCCTTAACAATATGGTATTGGAGCATATTTTAATGGTACATTCTGCCTCCCAGGACCTAATTGCTTAATTTAGTCCTGTCAACTTCGGAAATTTCACTTATAAATTACGAACTGCCTTCATTTTGAGACGTCCAAGTAGCAGTTGAGTCAATTATCTATTTGTTTAAAGCATTACCAATATAACAGTTTTTAAATGATACAATATTTTTTTCCCATTCAATATCAGTAATTGTATTAACAGGCATTGTATTAAGTACCTGTACTAATCCCTAGTGTCATGCTCTTAATGTCAGCATTGATGAAGATGTGTGTACTGGTTTCTTTTGTAGGCGTGGTTGGAGCAGTGGTTGCCCAGATACAGACAGCTACAGCCTGTGTAAAGACATGCTAAACAGCCTCCTAGAGGTAACAATACCTGTTAACCCTTATGCTGCTGGTGGCTAATAATATGGCCAATACAAAATGATGCAATAAAACCCTGAAAAAATGATTGAAACCCTGGCACATGGTACTCATCTGAGAGTACTCAGTGAGGGCTTTCCAATGAATACCAACATGACCGGGTATAGATGGTTTTCAGAAACCTTTGCGTCCTTGTGCTATGGACGAAAGTAGCCTAATAGCATTAAAAGGGTTAACAAAGACCAATGATTTGGACTTCACCCATTCAGCCAAAATGTAGTGTTTGTTTTGGTAATATCCTTATAACCAAAACAGCTTTCAAAACATTTAGATGGAGATATGTTAACTGAAACCCAATATAAAGTTTGTATTCCACTAATAATTTGTAAAGAAATGTATTCCAAAGTTATTTTTGAATATATTTTGGGTTGAGATACCATTTGTCAAAGGGCTATTCAAGCATGGATGGGTCAGTAGCGGCCTTAATAAGCTGATGGTCTTTATTACTAGTGAAATGTAGATTTTTCAACTGGAGAAAGTATGTTCTGATCCCTTAAAGAAATTCTCTTTCACACATTTTTGAAAAAAAAGTTGTATCTATAAAAAGGTGGTTCACTGGACCATAGAACCCTGCAGATATTGTGACTGCAATATGGTCTGATTCTGAAGATAGGTACTTTCTTATATATTAGTCGACTGAGGAATTCCTATATGTAAATTGCTTTATACAGCCAGGTTTAGTTTTTCAATTTAATTTCTAACCCTTAAGTTGCTGGTGGCTGAATTGACCAATACAAAATGATGCAGGATCACTGATGATTGGCTGAAACCCTTGCAAATGGGTACTCATCTGAGAGGAATCAGCGAGAGCTACCCAATTAATACCAACATGATAGGGTTAAGACAGTTTTCAAAAATCTTTGTGTCCTTGTGCTTTGGATGAAAGTTGCCTTAGCATTGGAAAGGTTAATCATCTGATGAATTCCTAATGTAGATAACTCTATGTATTAATCAGGGTTATTTTTTCAATATAATTTCTAATAATGAGCAACGTGTGTGTGTGTTTTGCCTGACTTCAGGTGGTGTCAGCGTTCCACATGTCGCAGAGGGATCTCTATGTCGTACATGGGGAAGGGAGGAATTTGTATATGTACATTGCTCTGTACAACCAGGTTTATATTAGTTTTTCAATGTAATTCTAATAATGAGCATGGCGTGTGTGTATTTTGCCTGTTCAGGTGGTGTCAGCGTTCCACATCGGGCGTGGAGGGATCTCTATGTCGTACATGGGGAAGGGAGTCACACGCAGCGCCACCCTGTGTCTACGCCACCTGGCATGCCAAATGGAGACTGCTGCGCAGAATCAGGTACTAGAATGATGCTGATGATGATGATGATGATAATATTAATGATGATGATGATGATAAACATAATGATAATAATAATAGTAATAATAATAGTACTGGTATCGAGACGTTTCGGACAGAGCGGTCTCGAGTTATGTACAGCTGATCGAGCAGGCATTCTCATGTCAATACAACTCGAGTCAAAGAAAAGGGAAACCAACACTTGAGAATGTTGTAAAATTCTCATTAATTTGCCATTAAACTGGCACTTGGCAGGTTCAAACAAAAGCTCCCGCAGCTGCCGGGAGCTGACATCAGCCATTGTAAGCGCTTACTCGATCCTCAAACCGGCATGTGCCGATTCTACCCAGCCAATTAATGGCTACCATATTTGGTGATAAAAGTTTAATAGGCACATTTGTTACTGATAGCCGGCCGCCCGGTAATGCTATTCACATGTGGCCAGACTATAGACGGTTCAACATTCTCCATGATTGATAATGGATAATGCTGAATTCAAAGCAAGGAAAGGCAACAGGTACTGATAACATAAACATGAATAGAGGGAGCTCCTACTTAGATCATAGTGTTGTTGTAATAAATAGGAACTTTCAGTTATGGTTGTTTTACTTTTTAAAATTCATTTACTTATCATGGCATATTAGTAACAATATAAATAACATAAAAGTTTGTCTTTGAATGTGAAAATGGTAATGCCTTAAAGTAAAAAAGGATTTACATTCCTGTAGACAGAAATGTGAGAGATACATTTTCAAAATCTGAGGCTAGCCACAGCATTTATCAAATCCTGCAGTTTACTGTACTAACCTCAGGAAATAAAGATTATTGTCATTATCTTTATCATTATTAGTAGTAGTATCATTATTATAATTACTAGTATTACCCATATGCTCTGCAACACCTGACATGTAAAAGAAATCTTCAAATATTACAACTAGTATGAATGTAAATGAATCCCAGCAACTCCCAAAACGACGCTAAGGATCGGAATTGGGATCGGTATCATAATAATAGTGATGCCAATCTCAAGCCCAAAAATACCAAGTCAATACCAGTCCTAAATAATAATATTGATTATAATAATAATGATGATAATACTGATAATAATAATAATAATTAAGAATGATAATAATAGTGATAGCAATAATAATGATTATAATACTAATAATGATAATAATGATGATAATATTAATGATAGTAATAATAATAATAATAATAATAATAATGATAATAAACATCATAATGATAATAATGATATTGATAATAATAATGGTAACAACAGTAATGATGATAATAAAAAGTATCAATGATTCTTGTGATACTGATGACAATGGTAAAAATAATAATAATTAGGTACTGTCTATGTAAAGTTTCTAAACTGGTTCAGTTTATTCTGGCCTCTTATGCCGATGTTCAGACTATTTTCAAGTATTATCAATTGGACCAACATTCCTGTATTTAGGAAAGAGTTAAGTACTGTAGTGTTTGCAATGCCAAAAGCTTTAACCTATTAGCAGTGTCACTATACTGAACTACCCTGCGTTAATAAGGTAATAAGTGGACAAACAGTAATGCTCTGAGAAGTTACAGTAGCTCGCCAGAGAGATGCCCTTGATGCACTGTTTAATTATTGCGCACTGGTCTGAATGACAAGCTATCATGTCAGCGTATTGCCCAATACTAGCATACCTATCACATGTACAAATAATGGTGTGCAGCTATATGAATGCGGACTCCAGGGGTGCGCAAAGTATGCATTAATTAAACTGCCATAATATTAAAACGGTATACAGTATTTGAGGAAGGTATTGTGTTTATTTCAGGACTGGTCCAAAGAATGGCTTTTCTCCAAGCAATCCGCTGTTGACGTCACAGACACGCTGGGTCTCAATTGGCTGATACCCCTTTGGGCATATAGAGACCCTGAGGTAAGAAACCCTTATAAAACCTCGCCCTCTCACTGGGGTCTCAATTGGCTGATACCCCTTTGGGCATATAGAGACCCTGAGGTAAGAAACCCTTTATAATACCTCGCCCTCTCACTGGTGTCTCAATTGGCTGATACCCCTTTGGGCATATAGAGACCCTGAGGTAAGAAACCCTTTATAAAACCTCGCCCTCTCACTGGGGTCTCAATTGGCTGATACCCCTTTCGGCCTATAGAGACCCTGAGGTAGGAAACCCTTTATAAAACCTTGCCCTCTCACTGGGGTCTCAATTGGCTGATACCCCTTTGGGCATATAGAGACCCCAAGGTAGGAAACCCTTTATAAAACCTTGCCCTCTCACTGGGGTCTCAATTGGCTGATACCCCTTTGGGCATATAGAGACCCCAAGGTAGGAAACCCTTTATAAAACCTCGCCCTCTCACTGGGGTCTCAATTGGCTGATACCCCTTTGGGCATATAGAGACCCTGAGGTAGGAAACCCTTTATAAAACCTCGCCCTCTCACTGGGGTCTCAATTGGCTGATACCCCTTTGGGCATATAGAGACCCTGAGGTAGGAAACCCTTTATAACACCTCGCCCTCTCACTGGGGTCTCAATTGGCTGATACCCCTTTGGGCATATAGAGACCCCAAGGTAGGAAACCCTTTATAAAACCTCGCCCTCTCACTGGGGTCTCAATTGGCTGATACCCCTTTGGGCATATAGAGACCCCAAGGTAGGAAACCCTTTATAAAACCTCGCCCTCTCACTGGTGTCTCAATTGGCTGATACCCCATTCGGCCTATAGAGAACCTGAGGTAGGAAACCCTTTATAAAACCTCGCCCTTTCACACCCTTTTCATCTGTACGCCTTAACTGGCTAATACCTTTTTGGGCATATAGGGACCCCGAGGTAAGAAACCCTTTATAAAACCTTGCCCTCTCGTCGGGGTCTTAGCCAGAATTTTCAAATTGCTTGTCTGAAATAGCAATCACAAAATTCCTGCCCATCATAATTTAGCTATTCAACTACTCCAAAGTCTTATACCAACTACATATAAAAGGCTATTGTGTCAAAAAGGTCAATTTACACTTGAGCAATTCCTTAGAAGATGGTCTGTTAAGAAGCGTTTGATGATTACCCCCCTAAAAATCATAATTGAAAATTCTTCATAGAAAAATGTGTCTGTCCTTGGCAAAGAATTTAAACTTAATAACCCTTTTTTTTATACCTCCTTTACTAAAGGTGCGTGCTGCTGGTTTTGGTATAGCCTCTGCCCTGGCTTCCACGGCGACGGGATGCGTTACCTTGACGACCCATTGCCAGCACATCCCTGGTGGGGTATGGGGAGCAGCATTCAGCATCCTTCTCGACCAATCAGAGTGCAGCCAGGCTCGCCAGGCAGTGGCGCTGCTATTGGTCAATCTGACGGCCCACCCGATGCCGAGCGGGAGTGTAGCGACTAGTGCTGACACCTGGCAGGGACCCATTGTACAAGACCAAATCACGCAGGTATGTATCCTTAACCCTTTTGCTGATGGTGGCTATTTTGGCTAATACAAAATGATGCGAAAAACCTTTAAAAAAATGCCTGAAACCCTGGCAAATGGGAGTTCAGCTGAGAGGAATCAGCGAGAGCTATCTAATGAATACCAACATGGCGTGGTTTAGATGGTTTTCAAAAATCTTTGCGTCCTTGTGCTTAAGACGATAGTAGCCTCAGCATTAGAATGGTTAGGATATTTGACCTTTCTTTTTACAATTTTAGAAGTTGTTAACAGTGATCAAAGTGATGTACAAGTAATACCTATTCTATCTTAAATATATTAGTTCATAACTATCTATAAGAAATTATTTGAATTCTAGTACCTAGTATAAAAAGTTTTAAAAGTATTTTGTTTATTGCGTATCAAATCAAAATCATAACATGAAGTATCTACTCTGTTAACATATTATAAATAGAGTGGGCATCTTGTATCTAATGTACAGGTCAATACCAAATTTGTTTACAAAGACCGTTTTTATTTAGCATATACAATAATATGTAAACATAATGTTGGTATTATTATAGTTATGATATCTGCCGTTTGTCTATCAAGTTCTCCAATAACATTATACTATTTACCATAGAAAGACTTGAGGTTGTCATTTGTCTGTTGCTAATACAACTCTGTCTCTGATTTAACCGCCATGTTTTTAGTGCTTGATTATAGTCCGTCTTTTCTTTGGGAAGTTATGAAATTCTCTCTTGCAATGTAAATTGGAATGTTTTCAAAAGGATTGCAATAAAAATTGGAATATTTTTCAAAAAGAGATACGAGAAGTGTAATTGTATCTGTTGATTTAATCTTCCTAGCAGACAAGAATATTTTTCTTTGCCTTTTGAAAGATATTTTACGCCTGCAAGTCGCACGCTGTTGCTAATAAGATTATTTGAATTGATTTGATTTGTTACAGTTTCACTTTCCCTCTGTAGTAGTTGTGAGCATATATATCAAATTCATCATAGTTTTCTTCTCACTCTGTAGGTGTCGCTAGTGGGAACATCGGCGCTGATGGCTCTGCTGCACCACAGTAATTTCTACCCTGAGATGGTCACTCTTCTCTCCAACTACTACCCCCAGTCTGCCATACACCCCGTCAGCATTGCCACCTCTACCTCTGACAACACCCTGGGATCACAGTCTACTCTTACTACATCTGGTAAGTACATTTTTCAAGGGAGACCAGAATGTACTGAGATAATAACCATAATCATATATTAACTCATCAAAATTAAGCATAATATCTTTTTTAGGGTGTCCTGAGGTGATTTTTGGGTTTTTTGGATGTCCAAAAGACTATGCCATAAAGAATGTTCTTGTAATTCCCCTGTGACAGATGTAGGTATGTTATAGTGAGTGTACTTACTTTTAACATTGCAGAATCATATACCTTTGAAAACATAATCATACTCAACACTATATTAGAAATGTTTTGATAATTAAAGTTTGTTTTAAAAACTTATGCATCATGTGATAGATCTTATCAATATTATCATTTTTTGTTTCAAGATATGTAATTTATATTTCTCATTTCTTCTTTGTTGTAGATACTGCAACCCCTATTCCCGCTGCTCAGAATCCTGCCCTACCCATCACTAGGGTCAACCAGCACCCTGTACCCGACTTCTCCTCCACCCCTATCAACCCTAGCGCCACCCTACCACCAAGGGCCGTACCCGTAGGAGGGGTAGATTCTGATGGACACCCCAGTCCTGCAGGCAGCGGCATGGGGACCCCCAGCAGTGGCAGCGCGACACCAGCTTCCTTCCAAGGTAATTTACATTGGCAATGCAATATATAAACTTTTATCCATTGAACACCCGAATAGAATTGCATATAGCTTGAATATCTTAACTGCCAATTTGAGTATGATATTTAGAATATTTTATACATCTTAAGAGCATTTCCTATGATATTTAGAGTGCTAGATTAAATTCTAGATCAAAAGTACCCAGCTTGCTGTAATGCCCTATCAGAGTGAGAGAGAGTAAAGATTTCAAAATTGTACAATGGACTCTAATTTCTCGATCCAAAATAAGAAGAATAACTTTGATAAAGTTTATTTCATTTTCATCATAAATAAAACGAGATATGAATAGCTTATTGGGGTAAATTGAGCTCTGTCATTCATTCATAAATATCAATACATATTGGGGACATTCAATAGCATATTAGGCTTACTCTGATAACTGAATGGTCTAAGGTGCTGCCACTCACTGCTCGCTGTCTCCACCCGTGTGTGGGTACAAATACAGTTCTGGGGGTGTGAGAAAGCACCAAGTAACTTTGGTTTAGATGGTGATTTTCCCGAAGTTTCCTGGTTCCCCACCAATATAGCCCGAACACTGCAAAAAAGTGAAGATAATCAAAAAATTTTGGTGAATCTCCCATTATTTGAATTAGATTGTTACTTATTCTTCTTGGTATATCTTGGATAAGATTATTTTTTCCCTAATAACGACCCTGTGAAATATCCTATGACTGCATGTTATTATCCTCGATTGGTTGAGTTTCACCTGCAGGCGTGGCTGGTGAAATTTAAAGTCAAGACTTTGATTTTTTTCCTCATACTACCCCTGCGAATACTTGAATTTTTTTGTTGAATTTTTAACTGCAAGTGTGGCTGGTGATTTTTTCCCTCATACTAACCCTGTGACTAAAACTTATTTGTTGAATTTTTTAAAGGCAACTATGGCTGGAGATTTTTCGCCTAATACTACCCATGTGACAACTTAAATTCTTTTGAATTTTTAGCTGGGGGCGTGCCTGTGGCTATAGAGAACGAGTCGTACAGTCTGGAGGTGCCCCCCGCGGTGCAGTACCAGAGCGTAGCCACGCCCTGCTTAGTGGCGGCCATCTGTAGGCTGCTACAGAACCTCCTCTGTCAAGTACCAGAGGATACTGTCACATGTCTACAACAGGAGGGGATCTTGAAACTCCTCATTAGGTAATGTATATATTCCATGCGTTGTCTGTCAAGTACCAGAGGACACTGTCACATGTCTACAACAGGAGGGGATCTTGAAACTGCTCATCAGGTAGTGTATATATTCCATGCATTGTCTGTCAAGTACCAGAGGACACTGTCACATGTCTACAGCAGGAGGGGATCTTGAAACTGCTCATCAGGTAATGTATATATTCTGTCACATGTCTACAGCAGGAGGGGATCTTGAAACTGCTCATCAGGTAGAGTATATATTCCATGCATTGTCTGTCAAGTACCAGAGGACACTGTCACATGTCTACAGCAAGAGGGGATCTTAAAACTCCCTATCAGGTAATGTATATATTCCATGCATTGTAAGAGTGGCAAGCGTGAAACTCACAATTATGTAGTATCTTCAAATATACCATTCAATCCATTTATGATTGTCCCACCCCAAATCGCTGTGGCAGTTTTGGCTATATCATAGTCAGGGCAAAAAAGTCTAATTTTAACCATGAGTCTACCACTAGACTCGTAATAGAATTAGGTTAATGTTTCGATTTCCACGGTTTGACCACAGGTCAGTGGTAGCCCCGTGGTTGACCATCACCACCATTCTACCACAGGTCTGCCATGTGTCTACCATGATGGGTGGTTAGAATGTAGACACTATGTGGCACTACCTAGGTGTTGCGGTAATAATGTGGTAATTGCATAGACTGTTATAGACCGATCACTAGAGACACTTTTATCACAAAACAACCTAGTTTCTGACACACGTCTGGCACAATCTTTATTTTTCGCAAGGGAAAGTAGAAAATCTTTGAAGGAGAAGTGCGAATCAGAACCTTACCAAGAACCTTTCTCCAAATATCCTGTCAGATCATGCT
The DNA here is from genome assembly GCA_963942565.1 of Maea johnstoni. Classification (NCBI taxonomy): domain Eukaryota; kingdom Metazoa; phylum Annelida; class Polychaeta; order Spionida; family Magelonidae; genus Maea; species Maea johnstoni. Next base: position 23,931,373 of record OZ012690.1, read on the forward strand.
TGTATGTGTTAGATAAATATAATTTTCGATTTATTTATTTATTCAGCATGATGGATGCCAGCCTGCTGGACAGCTACTGTAAAGAACTTCTCACCATAGAAACCGCATCCTCGTCCACGGTAACAGAGGACCAGTACTCTCTGTCTCTTAGAGACCTGTTCAGCATGCAGTGCAGTATACTACAGGTCCTCCGGGCATGTGTGGTCAAGGAGCATGCAGTGACCAGCATGCTTCTGACCAATACAGAGGCCCTTGGGCAAGTCACACAGTTCTTAGGAATCTCCATTGAAAGTAAGCTACTATCCTACCTATAGCTAAACCTGTTGAATACCTTGTCAATAAAGTGTTCACCATGTACAACATTTAAAGAATAAAGGCTCTTATCAATCACCCGGATTGCCACCAGGGCACCTATGCTGGGTACAAGCTTATTAGTAGACTCTCTGCTAGAGGCCATGTGGAGATCTGCCGGCTTCCAATCCATAAATGTACGTTCATGATAGAGGTGACTAGTGGGGCACTAGTATATTGCCAATGACACCCAAATTGAAATTGATCCATGGCCCTTGATTGTCTCTTCACCCCATGCCCTCCTGTGTTTCAGAAGGAGGGGACCTGCAGGTGTACTGTGAGCAGCTGTGGGAGACTGTGCTGGTATTCTACTCTACCCTCCTAGCCCTGGCACCCCAGCAGACTGTAGAGAACCTTGGACCCGTACTGACCAGACACTGGGGCATTGTCTCAGGTATGTTGATATTCTATGCCCCTAGACTTTGTAGTGGGCCCCTAGACTTTTCAGTCTAGGGGCCCAAAATAGTATGAAAAATAACCAGAAATCCTGTTTTTGACCACATTTTTTATCGGAAGACTTTTTCGGGCCCCTAGCCTGAAATCTAAGTGTCAGACCCTGACAATTGGTAGGCATGCAACGTTGCCTCACCCACTTCAGTGAGTTACAAAGCATCCTCTTTTTTTTGCCTGTTTAGGGGCTAAAAAATTCTATTAAATGAGTGATGTTGTGTTATAATAGAGAAAGATCAGAGATGTTTTGTTTAACCTTTACTGTACTTATCCTCTCAATTTTACCTAGTAGTGTTGGATATACTTGTTCATAGGTGTTGGTGTCAAGATTTTAAAAGCCTTTATTGTAATCATTTTCTTATAGCTACCTGTTTGTGGGTCCATTATTGTTCAAAGTGGGTGATATCAAGATTTTCATAAAACCTTTTGTATCTATTGTCTTATTGTTACCTTATAATTTTGCTTATTCTTGTCTATTAACCACTATATTTATTGTCTCATGTCCTAATAGTTTTGCTTATTCTTGTCAATAATTAATGGCATCAAAAGAATTAAGACTTTTATTGTATTGTCTTTTAGGTTGTCTAGAGGAGGTCCTAGGCAAACATAGTAATGAGCTGTCAAGCCTACAGATGGCAGCACTCAACTTCCTGGCAGTTTTGCTAAGCGAGGAGGGCAAGCGAAAACAGAGAAACGGCATCAGTAACGGAGAAGGTATCTCTCTGGCTCTCAATCAACCCACTGGATCAGGTAATCATCTCACTAGTGAATTTCCTCAAAAGACAAATTACACTTAAATACTACAGTACACATGTCCCTTGGGATGTTCCGTTATTGAATAGCTCTGAGCAAACCATAAAACACAAACAAATGTCTCACAGTCCAATAAGAAACAGTTGTATATGAAAGAACAATAATTTTTAAAATGTATATATTTCTAAAATTTTAAGAATTGAAAACAAAAGAAGGACAATACACGCTGGTATGTATTAACCCTTTCAGCTCTAGCCCCCAAAACCGCCTGACCTTTCTAACAAAAGCAATTTTCAGAAAATACTTGATGAGTTGTGAATTGGAAAATAGCTTTCAACTCTCCTTCAAATATATCTCAAATTATTGCTTTAATTCTGAGATTATTCTCCAAATTAAGATATTCAAATGATCCCTGTCAAGGAAATCTCCAGGTATGAATGGGTTAATTAGGTCAAGTTTTTCATATGTTCTTTTCTCCTCCATTTATAGCGATGTGACACTTCACAGTACTGTACAGTGTTTATTTACAGTTCCTATTATATAAATTCAGAGTTGGAGAGCGAGGGGTCTGATGACGATATCTTCACCAATAGCAGTGGTGCTGCTCTCTGTAAGGCCCTGATCAAGCTATATGATGTATTTCTCCTGAAGCCTAGCTCCCAGGCTGCCATAGAAAAGCAGGCCATCTCTTCCGCCCTCAGGTCCTTACTGGCTGTGTGTCTGACAGCCAAGACCAAGGCCCTACAAGGTAAGCTGTATGATGTATTTCTCCTGAAGCCTTGCTCCCAGGCTGCCATAGAAAAGCAGGCCATCTCTTCCGCCCTCAGGTCCTTACTGGCTGTGTGTCTGACAGCCAAGACCAAGGCCCTACAAGGTAAGCTGTATGATGTATTTCTCCTGAAGCCTAGCTCCCAGGCTGCCATAGAAAAGCAGGCCATCTCTTCCGCCCTCAGGTCCTTACTGGCTGTGTGTCTGACAGCCAAGACCAAGGCCCTACAAGGTAAGCTATATGATGTATTTCTCCTGAAGCCTAGCTCCCAGGCTGCCATAGAAAAGCAGGCCATCTCTTCCGCCCTCAGGTCCTTACTGGCTGTGTGTCTGACAGCCAAGACCAAGGCCCTACAAGGTAAGCTGTATGATGTATTTCTCCTGAAGCCTAGCTCCCAGGCTGCCATAGAAAAGCAGGCCATCTCTTCTGCCCTCAGGTCCTTACTGGCTGTGTGTCTGACAGCCAAGACCAAGGCCCTACAAGGTAAGCTGTATGATGTATTTCTCCTGAAGCCTAGCTCCCAGGCTGCCATAGAAAAGCAGGCCATCTCTTCCGCCCTCAGGTCCTTACTGGCTGTGTGTCTGACAGCCAAGACCAAGGCCCTACAAGGTAAGCTGTATGATGTATTTCTCCTGAAGCCTAGCTCCCAGGCTGCCATAGAAAAGCAGGCCATCTCTTCCGCCCTCAGGTCCTTACTGGCTGTGTGTCTGACAGCCAAGACCAAGGCCCTACAAGGTAAGCTGTATGATGTATTTCTCCTGAAGCCTAGCTCCCAGGCTGCCATAGAAAAGCAGGCCATCTCTTCTGCCCTCAGGTCCTTACTGGCTGTGTGTCTGACAGCCAAGACCAAGGCCCTACAAGGTAAGCTGTATGATGTATTTCTCCTGAAGCCTAGCTCCCAGGCTGCCATAGAAAAGCAGGCCATCTCTTCTGCCCTCAGGTCCTTACTGGCTGTGTGTCTGACAGCCAAGACCAAGGCCCTACAAGGTAAGCTGTATGATGTATTTCTCCTGAAGCCTAGCTCCCAGGCTGCCATAGAAAAGCAGGCCATCTCTTCCGCCCTCAGGTCCTTACTGGCTGTGTGTCTGACAGCCAAGACCAAGGCCCTACAAGGTAAGCTGTATGATGTATTTCTCCTGAAGCCTAGCTCCCAGGCTGCCATAGAAAAGCAGGCCATCTCTTCCGCCCTCAGGTCCTTACTGGCTGTGTGTCTGACAGCCAAGACCAAGGCCCTACAAGGTAAGCTGTATGATGTATTTCTCCTGAAGCCTAGCTCCCAGGCTGCCATAGAAAAGCAGGCCATCTCTTCTGCCCTCAGGTCCTTACTGGCTGTGTGTCTGACAACCAAGACCAAGGCCCTACAAGGTAAGCTGTATGATGTATTTCTCCTGAAGCCTTGCTCCCAGGCTGCCATAGAAAAGCAGGCCATCTCTTCCGCCCTCAGGTCCTTACTGGCTGTGTGTCTGACAGCCAAGACCAAGGCCCTACAAGGTAATGTATACATCTACTTTTATTGTAGCTATTTTCGTCCGAAGATTTGTGAAAACCATCTAAACCCTGTCATATTGGGATTCATTTGAAAGCTCTTGCTGAGCACTCTCAGATGAGTAACCATATGCCAGGGTTTCAGTCATTTTTCAGGGTATGTGTACATCTGCCTTTACTGTGCTTCTACCTTGACCCAGCTTATTAAGGTTGATGCTGCCTTAAGCTTTCCTTCAAGATTATCTTTAAGGCTACATATTAGTTGAAAAATTAAGGGAATTTTGACCCTCCTTCAAACAAATATACAGCTTTTAAAAATTGTTTTTGGACAAAAAAAACAAATCATTTGATGAAGATGCTTAACTTAAAAAGTGAAGAGGGAAAAAGCTTTTGATAATCATCTACGCTGTTCTAAGAATTTCTGATAGCCCCATAGATGCTCTATCAATTGAGTTGTTTATAATGAAATGTAAGTTAAGTATTTCTGTTAAAGCAATTTTGAAGCCCACAAGACATTCTGCAGTCATACTGTTGTTTATACCATAAGATAAGCTGTGGTCCTCTACTCTCATGGTGTAGACCCCTGTATATTTGACCTGTGACCTTTGACCTTTGCAGCTGGCTTTGTTGAGAGTCAGATTGAGCACATCAAACACCTCCACGTCCAGCTGAATATGGAAGCCCTCCAACTCCACAAAAACTTCACTCCCAAGAAGGTAAGGCGTGCTCAGAGCACTATTTCCCTGGCTTGGCTCAGCAATACCAGTAGTAGGGGGGGGGGGGGTTGGAATTGGTGTTTACATAGCTTTCAAAAACTTAGGTCATATTGCAATTTCTTCCCGGAACTGGGAAGAAAGTCCATACTCTTTAAGAGTAGTTCCAATGGGTCTTTCAGTTGCAGAAGTACCACAGACAGAACTGGGTTTTATGTCGCTTTTAACAACTTAGGTCATATCGTGATGAGATAGATACCCGGAAGCGGGAAGAAATTCCCTACTCTTTACAAATAATTCCAAGGGGTATTTCAATTGCAGAAGTACCACAGAGAGACCTCCACAACACTGCATGTTTTTATAGCAAATGTGGCCAACCCGCTTATAGGGATTAAGTGATGACTCAAAGCTGTGACCTCACACTTGGGAGCCAGGCATTGTATCCACTAGGCTAAGGCGGATCTCCTCTAATGGAGTTGAGTTGTTCAGGGGTGGATTCAGGGGTTCATACTCTATTGAGGGGGAAGTTTCATTTAACAAAGAGGTGGATTAACTTCATTGGTTTTAAGCAAAAAAACACACATTCCAAATCGTCTCTGCAACTTGTGTCTAACTGTTGTATTTTGCATTTTTTATTGGGGGGGGGGGGGGGGGGGGATCAAGAATGGTCAGTAGTAGATGTCATTAAACATGTATTCATCAATTGCTGTTGTCCATTGAACAAATTATGACATATCGGCCACCAAAGACTACTATCCTTCAGAACTAATTGTCTGTGTTTCAGAATTTTATATTTGGATACCCTTAAATTGGTCAACCATAGTGGTGTTTGAAAAGAATTTGCTAGAAAGTTATATGCCTCTTCAAAAAAATATCACATTTTAGCAGGATGTCTTATTGTGAAGTATGTCTTATTGTCTTGAACCCCTTTTAGTGAGACCTAATTTTGCCATTCCAACACTATATATAAACAAATTACAATATTTTGGATGAAAAATGCTTTTCTTTCTGACTTGACTCCTTGACATCAATCTTACTATTTTTGAAACTTCCCAAACAGATAGAATATGTTAATACAACCATTCATTTATAATTTGATTTTGGGTGCTTACCTTTAAGTTGATTTAGTATATATATATCTGTCATGTTCATTGTTTCAGGATGATCCTTTGATATCCCAATTGCTGTGCTCTTTGAATCTCCTGAGAAACTTTCTGTACGGCGACAGCGACGTAAAGATGGCAGCATATGAGGCGGGACTGAGTAACGTCATTCACAAGCTCTGGTCTTGGTGCCTGTTAGAAAATACCCTTCTACTAGCCGTATTGGGACTCCTACAGACCTACACTGCCAAGTGTACATCAGGTAAGTGAGTGCTATATGAGGCCGGACTGAGTAACGTCATTCACAAGCTCTGGTCTTGGTGCCTGTTAGAAAATACCCTTCTGCTAGCTGTAATGGGAGAGATGATATAGGCATTGTTCGGGGACACCACAGATTTTTTACCTAAAGATTTTCTTTAGGTAAAAAAATCTGCGGTGTCCCCGAACAATGCCTATATCATCTCTGTGGATGGTTGTATCCTACCAAGCACATTATTGTGCTCAGCCAACACGTCGGCAAAGAAACCACAAGAATTTCATAAACAGACACCATGGCAAAAGAAATAATGATGATATGAAATAAACATTAAACAAAACATAAATACTGTATTTGGGAGGTGTTCGGGGTGTAAACTTCTGTATATTGAACAGCACAGACAAAACCCCAGTGGTGGACTTTGCATCTGATGTTTTGTAGTGAAGACAAAAACAAGCTGTGGGGGGTGGCCAGCTAATGCCTCTGGTAGTTAAGGGTCAATAAACCACACTTGGCATGCAATGAAAAAGTTAATTAAATAAAATGAATTAGGAGTCATTTGAAATAGGAGAGCAGTAAAACCTGCATAATTTGAACACATACTTATATATTATGTCTTGTATTCCCTATACAGATATAATTTTAATAAGACTACTAAAGACCTGTAGATTAAAATTGAGTGATGGAGAAATGTTAATCAGGACATTACCAACAACTCTCCTTCAAATATTTAATAAAACTATATTTAATTCAAAAGTTATTGCCAAAAGTATCATAGATCCAGACGACAATTGCGGGAGGACTTCTTGAGCATTATTTGGTTTAACTATGTCTTTGTTTTGTGATTGTAGCTGCCAGTTCACTGGCGTTCACCTCAGCATTTGCGATAGAGGACCAGCCCACTATCAAAGCGCAGCACAACAGCAACTCACTGGTGCACTGTATCATCAAGCTCACCAGTAAAGAGAGCAAGGGAACCAGTCCTGTCACAAAGGTGCTCTTTTCGCTCCTCGCCACATTGTCGTTATCCACCGAGTGTCGCGGGATTCTATGGAAGGTAGGAATTTGGAAGAGCGAGTGGCCTGAGATTATTTCGTTTTGGCATCTAATAGCCCGGAAATATTTATCACATTTCACAAGATTGTAAAGGTAATGAAAAATCAGCAAAATTTGCTTTTACTAAAGATAGAGGCGGATAGGAAATATGCAGTTAAGGTATTTTTTAATGAGAGTTAGTTGTCAACAATAATCAGAGTAAAGCAATGTGAACCCTAATGCTGCTGGTGACTGATTTGACCAATACAAAATTATGAAAAGAACCTTTAAAAAATACTGAAACCCTGGCACCTGGGTACTCATTTGAGGGTACTCACCTAGAGCTATCCAATGAATACCAATATGACAGGATTTAGGTTTTTTTGCGTCCATTAGCTTTGGATGAAAGTAGCCTCAGCATTGGAACTGTTATGTAGAAATCTGGCTTGTATAATTATGAATTTACTGCGTATGTTACTCTTTTTGACCTATTGGTCGTTAGTCTTTACTTAACCTTTCTTATGTTAATTTCACCTCTTTGAGCTATGAGTATTAGTAATAGGTAGTATAAAACCTAAGTTTTCACACCTAAGTAAAACTTTTTCCTTGTATTATTTTTTCCAGAGCAACTTCTTACATGGTTTCTCTCTCCTCAACCCCAAAAGATGTCAGAATTCTAAACAAGAACAACAACTTGCCCTGCTCTGGCTACAACTTCTGCGTAACCTCTCCTTCTCAAACGAAGGTCAGCAGATGATTCTAAAGGTCAAAGGTGAGTAATGCTGCTGGTGACTAATTTGGCTAATATGAAATCAGGCAAAAAAATGATGGTTTTCAAAATCTTTGCGTCCTTGTGCTTGGAGGAAAGTAGCCTCAGCATTGGAAGGGTTGTAGTTATATCTACTAGTTAGCCCACCTCTTTTAAAGACTTCTCACAATTGTTTTCATGAGACTTGGAACTGACTATGGATTGGCACTTATAAAAGTTTTACAATACGATACAATATTGATATTTCCTTAACGATTCGATACCTTAGCACCATTTTTAATGATACTGCCTGACTCCCAGGGTCCTAGTTTTATTAAATTTAGCACTGTCAGATTTGGAAGTTTTGCTAATAAATAGCAAACTGCCCTTGCGCGGAGGTGTGTCAGTAGCAATTAACTGACAATTGCATATATATTTCAAATCTTAAACAATATAATACAATACTTAACATTGTTGATACAATAATCTTTCCCATTTGGTATTGCTTGTACTGACCTCTTATTTTAAGTCATCTCATAACTATATATCTTTGTATTTCTGTTGCTGTCAGGAAATTAAACAACAACCTTTAGTGTACATCTTCATTTTGTATATTTGAACTAATTATAGGTTATAGAAGTAGTAGTAGAGAAAGCAATAACCGGTATTGTTATCATTATCATAACTACTATCAATGCATCTACCACTTTTTGTTACTACTTCAACCACTACTGCATAATAAAGCCTTACTCTTGAAATAGGCAGGCATTCATGTACCATATCTCTACTTGTAAATGTGCAAAACTTCAAGACACAGCTGAAAATATTGCTATTTCGAAAGGAATTTATTTGACTTTATGGCCCATTAACATCTGTCCACTGACTTTTCTTTATCTAGCATTTTTGATCATAAGTGGAAAGGACGCTATATCAAATATCAATTATTATTACTTGTAGATGCCCTGTCACTATTATTGGAGTATGGAAGCAGTGGCCAGGAGGCACTGGGGGATGCAGCACTTCATATTCTACGCAATCTATGCTTTCATTCTGCCAACAAACCAAAGCTTCTGGCTAATGGTAAGTTATCACATGAGAGAGCTTGCGAAGAGGTCTTTGATATATATATATGTTTCTCAAATCAGGGTTCACCCTTAAGAAATCTTCTAGGTGCTCGAAGGGCAGCTAGAAGATTTTTCTCCCAAAAAGCTAGGCGCCCGTATTGGGCGCGGAGCGAGCGCCGAAGGCGTGAAGCCACTAGCGGCCGGGGGTCCAGGGGCCGCTTAAGGCCTCAGGAAAATGTTGGATTCTAGATGCTCTGAGATGCATTCTCCTGCACTTTCAGTGCAATATAAATACAATTCCAAAGTTTAAACATGTATAAACAATCTTATAAAAAACCTGTAGGTGGCCTGTTGCCGTACCTGGTGCGTCAGGTATCTAGTGGTTCTGAGATTGCTCACAATGCTAATCATGTCTTTGTTTTACCTGTAGGTGGCCTGTTGCCGTACCTGGTGCGTCAGGTATCTTGTTGCTCTGAGATTGCTCACAATGCTAATTATGTCTTTGTTTTACCTGTAGGTGGCCTGTTGCCGTACCTGGTGCGTCAGGTATCTTGTTGCTCTGAGATTGCTCACAATGCTAATTATGTCTTTGTTTTACCTGTAGGTGGCCTGTTGCCGTACCTGGTGCGTCAGGTATCTAGTGGTTCTGAGATTGCTCACAATGCTAATTATGTCTTTGTTTTACCTGTAGGTGGCCTGTTGCCGTACCTGCTGTGTCAGGTATCTTGTTGCTCTGAGATTGCTCACAATGCTAATTATGTCTTTGTTTTACCTGTAGGTGGCCTGTTGCCGTACCTGCTGTGTCAGGTATCTTGTTGCTCTGAGATTGCTCACAATGCTAATTATGTCTTTGTTTTACCTGTAGGTGGCCTGTTGCCGTACCTGGTGCGTCAGGTATCTTGTTGCTCTGAGATTGCTCACAATGCTAATTATGTCTTTGTTTTACCTGTAGGTGGCCTGTTGCCGTACCTGGTGCGTCAGGTATCTAGTGGTTCTGAGCAGAAGAGGCAGCTTGCAGTGTCCGCCCTGCAGGTTCTACTCCACAATAACCAGAAGGTAAAGACAGTAAAGAAACCTGCTAGAAGTCTATGACTTCATTAATTTCCTGAAAATATTTCTGTACAATGCATTTTATTTATAGAATTGTATTACAGAGTTGATTCATTTATAATTAGATAGATATAAATCCACTGAATGAATATCATTTGCAGCTTCAGAAGCTAATCAGAAGAATTTCAATTTGAAATTGTTTATCATCACCTTTTTATGTCTCATTGTCGCTAAGTCGTGACTTGCTGGTTGTACGAGTAAACCAGAGTTCCCAGCATTTAGCACAGCCTAACCCCAGGTCATTGGAATAAAGATACAAGTGAACTTGGATATGACAGACTCAATGGGACCAGGAAAATTAGTCCGTCATATGCAAAATCTGTCTTATACATATGACGAATATATGATATGCATCGGACTGGGACCAAGCATATCGTCCGTCATATGCAAAAATCCGTCGTACAGTGGTCCGTCATATCCAAGTTCACCTGTATTAGTATTAAAATAAGGAACTCAAGGTGCTTGAATTATTACTTAAAATGAGGAATGTAACGTTAAAAGGGAAATCATTTTACTGACTCACTTTGTTTTAATATTTTCCGCTGTTTTAGAAACTGTTGTTTTTTCTATAATGTAATTGTGTTTCGTTTGCAGGCTAAAGTGAGCATGAAGAATGCTAACCTGTTGGCACAACTTCAGGAGGTCTATACTCGACTGGCACAGACAAGTCCTCAACAGGGTGGGCTGCAAACCTTACTCAGCAGTCTGGCAGAGTAACAACCAGAACTCAGACAAATCCACACCAGAACCAGCACCAAACCTTCCTCAAAAGCAAGTGCCCTAGCCCATTCACACGTGCAGCATTCACATGGTCTGACAAATATGAAAATGTATTGATAACAAAGGAAAATTTCACTGACCAGTATTGTTTGTTCAGGTTAGATCTTATTTGAAATATCTTGTTGAATATCACAATATTTGATGAGGTCTTTTCGTGCCTAAGGTGCCACTGCCTGCTTTCTGTATCTCATTCCACAGGTTTCCTTTCCCTACAGTTGTAACATCCTTTCTTGTAGGGTGTCAGGGGTTTCCTTGTCGGTAATTGTTTTGTTTAGTAATCCTGTTTGTTTGGGGACATGTGATGTTCACATTCAGCTTCATATTTCGTGCTAAAGTAGCTGACACTCGTCTATATAGGTTGTAGCTTTCTTGTGTGAACAGCCCAGTTGGAGAGGACTGATAATTGGCGCCATGCTTCTGGGCAAGAAAACAGTGTTACATTAGCATAGTGAACTTCATTGTAAAGCATATCATATCTCAATACTATAGCATGGACAATAAAATGGGATTTGTCTATGCAGCAATTTACTGCAGCAGTAATCATAGGGTCTGCAGTATGATTGAACCAGTCTTGTGAATTCTGGAGGTCATTAGTTTCCACTACGCAGATGACCCTATCAGATGGAGAGGTTCTACTCCTTACTGTAGAATGGCAAATTTTTCTGGGTGACAATTTTCCCTAATTTCTCATTTTTGGGTGTTTCCGTTTCTAATATTTCCGAAAAGAGAACATATGCTTTTTCCATTTTTAATTTTCCCGTTTTATGTAGACCTTTAATTTTAGGATACCAGAGAGTAAATATAAATGGGTACCTGCACGTGCAGGGCCTTAATTGCAGCAACGCATGTGGTGATGGGACTATAACCAGTCTAGAGACCAGTCCAGAAATAGATCAACGGCGATGTAAACTGTGAAGTAGCACATAGTTGAGCAGAAGTCACAGCATGATCAATAGTCATCCAGTGCAATTAGCGATTGTTCCTTGCCACATCAGCGCTCAACAAACAGCATATTCCCATCTCCCGGGTGATCTAAATTCCAAAAACAGCCCTGTCAGGCTACCTAAAGTTAGATTCAGGTAGTCCCGTTGGGTTTGATCATCGAGTCACATATAACTAGTGTGATTTATCTTATAACTGCTCTGAGAATTTTCTTAAGGCTAAGCCATCTTTAGGAGGGATTTTAGGCCACTCCTCCAGTTTGTCACGAAAGGCGTTGGCGATCACAAATGGGTCACCATATCTGTGTTCTAGAAGCATTCTTGCCTCAGCGTATGCATCATCTGTGCTTAACAGAAAGTATCCTTCAATAGCCTCTAGAGCGGCACCTGTTAAATACCTTTTCAGGTAGTGAATTCTTTCATTTGATGGGATACCCTTCTGATCAATAAAGGTGTCAAAAGAACTCTTCCATCCAGGGAACTTGAGTCGGTCCCCATTGAATATAGTGGGTTCCGGTACAGGAAGCCGGCTCAGACTAACTTGTTCAGCGAATGATCGGGTCAATTCACAGATCTGTTGTTGAGAAACATTTTGACCATAATCCACCCTGCTAGGCGGTTCACCGGCATTTACATTTCCCGAAGTGATGGGAGAGTAAATCCATGTGTTCTGTGGTCTCTGTCCTGGCACATACTCGCCTGCAGAAGGATTCAGAGCCACCTGTGTTCTAACCTTATCTATTGGGGATGACTCAGATATCAAGCCTCCTCCATTGTCAGGAACAGTCACCTTAGGTGCCTGCTCTGAAACTGAATGGGTTTCTAAATAGCCTTGTATGTATTCCTTTGTATCCTGCAGTTCTGGCAAGATTTTCTCTATATCCTGACGATTACCCTCCTCTCTTTCTAATTGATTTATGGCATCTAATTTTGCCTCTGCTATTTCCAGGTCTTTCATTGCCTGTACTTTCTCTATCTGAGCTTCAATGTCAATGTATTTCAATCTAGTTCTCATAGCAGCTGCTTCAGTAGCTGCATCTAAACGCTTGGATGCAGCTGATGACTGAGATGAGATACTATTTAGTGAGATCTACTTCTATTTGATCTCACTTCACTCTTTTCCATTTCTATATCTTTAATTGCATCGGCAATTTTCCTTACTATGAGGTAGTTATCATTTTCCACTCCCTCATATTTTGAGTACTCATACTCATCCATATCAGCTGACCTATAAAGGTCATTCAGCTGTTCATAAGAGGATGACACCTCTATCATATTCTCTTCCAAAGCTTCTCTCTGATGTTTAATTAAAGAGATGTCTTGGGTTTCAGACAGCAAATTCTCTATTTTAACTGCCTGTCTTCTCCATGAGGTCATTGCTTCTCTGAACTTTGACCTCTTCTGTTCAATCTGCCATTCTATTCCCTTTTCTGTGGGTTTTCTATCCCTAACCTCTGGTAGGCATTTCTAGGTTATCCCCCTTGAGGTCACGCTGATCATCTATTGTAGCCATAATTAATTCTATAAATTTGGTTAAGCTGAGAAACCAGTTGAAATTTTCTATTCTATATAAATGAGTCCTATCCTCAACTTAATAACAATTAATTTACATACAATTTGATAATTCTGAAATCTTGAGTGGAGTTCTTTAAAAACAGTATACACTTAGTTATGACCAGTCAAAAACAATACATGTATATGCATGCACAAATAACCAATAAGTATGCTAAATGTATGTAAACAAACAGACCTTAGTAATCCATAAAGAATAACAATGTAATCCTTGATAAATTGTATGAAGGGTTTGTCACATATATATCTACTGGATATACACACAGAGAGTTTTCACTGTAGCAGCATGTAGCTTTTGGGTTGATTCACTACAGCTGGGGTCCTTCCAAGGAATCTCAAGTCTTGACTGATGTTAAGAACAGTTCTTTATTTCAATAAAGTTCCATAAATTCATTTCCATATAGTCCTTAAACACCGTGAAAACTACAATTCACAAAGTACAATAGCAAACAATTGGCAATTTAGTCCATGCAATTTCAGTGCGTATGTCACTCTTCCCAATTGTGAGTAGAAAGGATAGGAGATCTAAAGAGCTGTGTATCTGCCTCTTGAATACACAGTCAGCAAGAAACAATTACAGATTTGACATTACTTAGCATCAAGTACAAAGTACCATTACCTCTAACATTACTGCCAATTTACATGAACATAATATAAGTAACATACCTCTTTGGTCCATTATAAACTCCTCTTGACTTACTATAGCGTCTTCTCTGTTTGACCACACTATGCTATCTGACACCTATCTGAAATTTTCCTATCTGTTACAGACTCAGTAGCACAGATAAACTGAGATACTTAGTGCAGAGCAGTGCTCCTCACTGGCAGTTGTCCCTTCCTTAACTTCCTTCCTATATCATTAGCATCTGACCAAGTTTAGACTATCATTTTCCAGGACATCAGCTGATTTATTCCATGGGCAAAATATGTGATTTCTTATTGCCTTACCTTCATTTTCGGTTTCACACTCGAGTACAGTCACAACTCCCACTTACTTTTACCTAGGAAAATGCTACAACCAACACTAATCCAGCTTTCTTCGAAAGGATCCTGCACTAGCCACTCCAGGCAACACAAACACAATACCCATTGTGACAGTGCTTACATCTAAGCAACCTGTGCAGGTAAACCCTTGCAGCCCCTACTGTGTCCACGTGCAGGATAAATCTAGACTCACCATGTTGCCAAACCCTTTTCCTGAATTCTGTGGTTGTACAGTTCAGCTCCATCGGCTGAACTAACTCTTGGCTGGATACCCATCCACAGCCTTATTTCCATAGGTAATAGCACCAACAGCCGTGATTGAACTTAGGTGCCCAACTACACCATGTACATGACAAAACATGCATTGTCCAGTATTGTTAAGTCCTTGCCATCACATATGGAGGTTCACTTTCGTGTCTTTATTGGTGTTATCACAGTCTAAATTACATGGTCATCAGTTTGCAGTTCAGGCATGTTTATCAGTGAGTTCCGCTTTGGTCTAGCCTGACAACATACCTCTTTTATTTCTTCCTGGCCTGACAATGTCTGCCTGACTTGGCCCTTATAGGTTCTTTTTTGTCACAGGTGTTGGCATTTGCAGAACCCTTTTTCTCTTGCTGGCTGGCTAAAGCACTTTTTCCTGATTCACTGATTCTCCAGCCTCATGATGATAACCCACCCTTGTTCCTCTTTTTAACAAGATGTCCTCAGATGACAAATTCAATAGCTGCACAGGCAGTCCCATGTATGAGTTACAGGAATCTACCATAGCATTTCCTACCATGACACCATTCTCCAGTGTCCTCCCAGCAATTGGTCCTATGACCCCACATTCCGACCTCAACTCAGACACATCTGCCACTCCATCAGCTACCAATTGGCTATTAGCAGGTAAAATGATATCATTCTTCAGAGTAACTCTTGCAGCATACAGTGGTGCATCTTGAAATGAACAGTGCATTTGTTTTCCATTAAGACACTTCAACTTCTGCTCCTAATATATAATTACTTGCAAGGAGAAAGTTAAGCCCTAACAGTCCATCATCTGATATATCAGCAACAAGCATTTTCCACTGGAACTGTTCCCTCTCTTATTTAAATCTAAATGTTGCTGTACCATCCACTTCTAAGAGGCCCTTATCAGCTACCTGCAGCCTAGGCAGATCCCCTGGTCTCTCGAGTAGTGGTCGCAGTGACACTGGAATTGTATTGTATATTTTGCTTGATAGTATGGTTATTGCCACACCAATGTCAATTTCAAATCTTGTCTTTACCCCTCCTAGCCTCATGGGTAAATACATTGTTTTCCCTCCAAGATTGGTCTGTCACTTCATCAGCTATCAATTGGCTATTAGCAGGTAATGTGATATCATTTTTCAAAGTCACTCTAGCTGCATACAGTGGTGTATCGTGAAATGAACACTGCATTCGTTTTCCAACTTCTGCTCCTAATACATAATTATTGCATGGAGAATTGAAAAAACACAGAAATGACGGCCAGTGAGGCGATCTGATCCATCTGTTATGGCCCCGCGGCACTGGTTTTGGTGCATCGGCCGCCTCACGAATGAGTGAATTTATGAGTGAGATCCGAAACTTGATGTGATTCTTCTTCTTTAGTTCACCACCAAATTTCTTTGACAAGATAAACGCATTCACAATTGCGAGGTTGAATAGATGGAAGAACAACTTCTTCCACCACTTGCCCGATTTTCGCAGCACCTCCTAATATTGGACAACCGTGTTTCGATCCACTTTATTGGTGACGGCCATATTTGCAGGATGAATAGTAGTGTAGTAATGTCAGGTAGGCATGAACTTTCAACAGCATGTACCTGTCTTACAGTGTGGGATCCAGTGTCTTGGGTATTCCGGACGGAATCCCCACTGGAGACAGGTGGTCTTTGAAAGGTTACCTTCTGACTGGACCTATGACTCAGAAAGAGATCATTGCACTGGATTGACCTTGTGATGTTCATGGCATCGTTCAAGGTCTTAGGTGATTGTATCACAGCTAACCTAGCAGCCCCGGTGTCACGGAAGCCCCAGAAGAAGGCTTCCATCGCCAACAGGCTTAACTCTGCCCGAGCTGCAATTGGGTCCACATGTATTCCCGAACGACTTTTGCAGTTCTTCCTTTGTTAGCAGGTATGATGCCCTGACTTCTGGTTTCTGCCAATAAAAGCAGTCCAGTGCCTTATCGGTCAATGATTCTACTAGTTTTAGTAGCATCATTTGCTCATCCCAGGCATAGGATGCAGCTATAATTTCGAATTTCGCCAAAAATGCGTTGAAATCGCCATGTCCGTCAAACGGGGCAATTTTCGGAAAGTTGCGCCTATTTTTTTCGGGTATGGGTGATTTGTTCTGTAGAGCACCCCTGCGGGGGAAGGTGGTGCTGATGGTGGTGGTGATGCAGTCGGGGTTGATGAGTGGCTGTTCTGTTGTCAATCACATCAATCATCCTCTGCACCGCTGGCTCGTGAATAGGTTCCACTATTCTGGACTGCAGGAGTTGAGACCACTTGAGGCGGGACTCCAGTTTCCGGTTTCACAAATGGAAACAACGAGAAACGTCTGTCCATCTCCTGGTGGACGCTGTTAATTGCTTCACGGATGTATTGTTTTTGTTGTTCCTCCATTCTTTCCATCTCCACCTGACTGCTCTTCCTGAGGTCTTTGATGTCTTTTTGGACGCCTTACAACGCTTCAGCTATCATTTGTAGCTGGTCATTGATCATTGTAGGCTCCTCCAATGCTTTTCTTGGCTGGGTTTGCTCCTCCGGTAATGGCTGAAAGAATACTCAGCCCTCTTTCACAAGTGAATGGAGGGCCGTCTGCAGGGCAGGAACGTCAGCCATATCCTGGAAGTAAATGGATCCTTGTTCTTCTCTTCGTTGAATTATCAATTGGGAGAATGCTTTCCCAATGCCTGGCAACTGTGTCAGTTGTTTGGCAGTTGCCTAATCCATGTCGAGAGCCTTGGCAGCCATTTTTCTTTTTTTTGTAGGTGACGCGTACGAAATGCACAAGAGGAATCCGAAATAACAAACTGGTATAGTTATATAAACTAAATCAAGTAGTATATGTTTGTTAACACTATCAGAAAGTTAGTGTACCAAGTAAAAATATATATATATATCAAATAAACAATTATTTCGTAAAATAGCAGTTAAATGAAGAGAATATCTCTTTATTTTAGGCAAAATGACGATAATCTAGGAAAAAGCAGCCTAGGGGCTAGGCGGACTAGGGGCTATCAGAAGCCTGTCGCACAAAGGCCCATAAAAAATGGAGTCAGCTTAATTTCTCCTATACAGTCTGTTTTCCTCCCTGGCTGGTTGGAAGTCTCTGCGTGAGTACTCATTTTGTCTCCCAGGAGATTGTCCACACCAGTTCTAGGGGCTGGGTGACCGTTGCCTATATCTAGGGCTTGAGTGTTCATATCTCCTGTATGGATCCTGAGGGGTCTGTCAGGGGTCCTAGATAAAAAGTTTCCTGTTGGGCATCCTGGTTGAAATGGACGTGGCAGGCACTGTTTATTGTTGGTAAGGTTATCAATTCTCTTGGTCAGGCTAGCTACAGCCTCATGCAGGGCTGCATTTGGTACCTGTCTCTCTGTCGATTGCACCTCTTCAATGTCACTGGCCTTAGTCAGAAGCTCATCCATGGTTGTGGGTGGATTGGCACCCATGAACGGCTTTACCGTGGGATGTAGTCCATGTAGTGCTGTTTGAATGGTTAGTTCTTCTGATAACTGGGCCAGTAGTGCCAGTTTGCGCACTGTCACTAGATAATCTGCCACTCTTTGGCCCGATTCTTGCTTGGTGATGAAAAGTTGGGCAGCATAGGTGCCTGCCTTCAGCTAGGGTCCAAACTGTTTGAAGAAGGCTGCCTTCTGATTGTCTATAGTGGCCATGGTTTCCTATGGCTGGCTTGAAAACCAGTCCCATGCCTTACATGGTCTTGAGCCTGGCCAAATGTTCAAACCTTTTTAGCCACTGCTCTCCCTCTTCTGTAGGTTTTCCTTCAAACTTTTCTAAGTTTAGGTTAGAACAATTGTGTTGCTCTATTTCATTGTGTTGTTGGCAGGGCAGTCACCTGCTATCAAAGAGTTGTACCCGGATTCTCCACCAGATGTTATATTGGTTCTGGGTGTGTTTGTGTGAGTTGATAGAAACACAGGAGCCCGGGATCTTAATTCAAAGTTCTTTAACTGTCTCTCTAACTCTAGACTAAACCAGACTAACTTTTCCTTGCATACATGGACATATATACATGCGTGCACTCCTACCCAGGGGTTATGTGATTGGTTTATCTAAAATATCCCAAACCTTTTGGCAAGCATTGCAGCGTTTATCAAATGCTATACATCTAGAACGTGAAACACACTCACCCCCACAACCCTTGCACTGGGCTGAATTTCCCGTCTCCCACCTATATGGTCTGTTTTCCTCCGTGGCTGGTTGGAAGTCTCTGTGTGAATACTCATTGTCTCCCAGGAGATTGTCCACGCCGGTTCTTGGGGCTGGGTGACCGTTGCCTATATCTAGGGCTTGAGTGTTCATATCTTCTGTATGGGTCCTGAGGGGTCCATCTGTTGGGGGTCCTAGATAGAGTTTTCTTGTTGGGCATCCTGGTTGAAATGGACCTGGCGGGCACTGTTTATTGTTGGTAAGGTAAGGTTATCAATTAGCCTTGTCAGGCTAGCCCCAGCTTCTTGCAAGGCTGCATTTGGTGCCTGTCTCTCTGTCAATTGCACCTGTTCAATGTCACTGGCCTTGGTCAGAAGCTCATCCATGGTTGTGGGTGGATTGGCACCCATGAACAGCTTTACCGTGGGATGTAGTCCATGTAGTGCTGCATAAATGGTTAGTTCTTCTGATAACTGGGCCAGTTGTGTCAGTTTGCGCACTGTCACTAGATAATCTGCCACTCTTTGGACCGATTCTTGCTTGGTGGTGAATAGTTGGGCAGCATAGGTGCATGCCTTCAGCTGGGGTCCAAACTGTTTGAGAAAGGCATCCTTCAGATTGTCTATAGTGGCCGTGGTTTCCTATGGCTGGCTTGAAAACCAGTCCCATGCCTTATTCTTCAGAAGGATAGGCATTAAGTCCAGCTGTCTCTCTGGGCTCATGTTCAGACCTTTTTAGCCACTGCTCTCCCTCTTCTGTAGGTTTTCCTTCAAACTTTTCTAAGTTTAGGTTAGAACAATTGTGTTGCTCCATTTCATTGTGTTGTTGGCAGGGCAATCACCTGCTATCATAGAGTTATACCTGGATTCTCCACCAGATGTTATATTGGTTCTGGGTGTGTGTGTGTCAGTTGATAGAAACACAGGAGCCCGGGATCTTAGTTCAAAGTTCTTTAATTGTCTCTCTAACTCTAGACTAAACCAGACTAACTTTTCCATGCATACATGGACATATATACATGCGTGCACTCCTACCCAGGGGTTATGTGATTGGTTCATCTAAATTTTGACAAGTAAGGGATTTTGGTCTAATTGGATGGTGTGGAATCTTTGGGTGGTTCTTATACTGAAATTATTATTGACCTATGAAGACCAAATGCGTTATGGTTAGGTTTGGACACTTTTAATGATGGTGTTAATGATAGGGGTTTTAATGAGCAGTGTCTGCGTAATTTCAGAAGAGCTGGGCTGGAAGGACACATGACCAGTGTTTAGACATAAATCTCCGGGTTTGAGATAAAATGCCTTTGATCAAATTATAAAAGTGTGGGATACATCTTAGAGGTTCACTATGACCTGGATACTTTGCATCTCTTATTATGTCCTTTTTTCGTTTGTTTATCTCATCATCTGAATATTTATCAGGATCATCCAGGGCTACAATTGCATCTTGGCTTCCTGCAGGCATTGTGACATCAGCCTTATCATATATCCTTCATTAGGACCCAATGGTTCTGCCAGATTTTTTATAATTTCATCTAGGCTTTTGGATATTTCCTCTCTTCATCTTCGTCCTCACTGCTTTCATTATTGTCCTGCTCCTTGACATCATCCTGTTCCTTGTCATCATCCTGTTCCTTGACATCATCATGTTCCTTGTCATCATCCTGTTCCTTGACATCATCCTGTTCCTTGTCATCATCCTGTTCCTTGTCATCATCCTGTTCCTTGTCATCATCCTGTTCCTTGACATCATCCTGTTCCTTCTCTTTCCTTGAAATCCTACTTTTTTCTGACTGTAACTGTCATCATCATAATTTTTATCTTCACATACACATTCAACAACAGTACTCAAAAGAGCATCTTTGTTTATGTATATATATATATATATATATATATATATATATATATATATATATATATATATATATATATATATATATGTATATATATATATATGTATATATTTATATATATATATGAATATGTGTGCATATATGTATGTATATATGTATGTATATATGTATGTATGTATATATATATATATATTTATATATATATTTATATATATATATATATATATATATATATATATATATATATATATTTAAACCTATACGCTGGGCTAACACAGTGTCAAATAAAAATATAATTTGTACTCTTTGTATAAAGGACACCTGTCTATAAAGGACACTTTTGTCCCTTACCTTAGGTGTCCTTTATAGACAGGTTTGACTGTACATTTACATTACAATATTTACATCAAAGATAATTTTGATTTACCCAGCACAACCACACCATTATGAGAATGGTTCCTTTCCAGGTGCTTGATCACTGCTTGTGCTGTCCTCAGATCATATTTGTCATTGTGAGAGCTGTACATTTTCCTCAGCCATGTCCTCCAAGAGCATTCGAAAATAGGTTTTTCGCCAAACGTTCCAGCTTCGGACCTTTCCTGATCTGTGCCTGGTTTATCCGTGTTGTTGCCTTTCTCAATATGGGAAGCCAAATTGTCAATAAAAAAGCTCTTTTCGAGAACTGTTACTTTGGAGGAGGAGGCTTTGGGTCTGCTTCCTACGTCCTTGGACTCCTCAGCCTGAAAAAATCATCTCAATTAGTCGAATGTTCAAGACTCAAATATCCAATAGATACACTACTGATGATACACTGCGTTCTGGGCCGGTAAGGCCAACAAAAATAAATGTTGGTGTTTAGGGTTTCATAGCCAAACAAAATAGGTTGGGTTAATTCTTACCTTTCTTTCTTTGGAGGTGGAGGTTAATTGGGTTAATTCTCACGTATCATTATTCTGAAAAAAAGATTGTTAACTTCAGCCTTTTCTCTTCCCATTGTGGTATTGCCTCTCTCACTTGCTAGGACAATAGTGTCAGCCTCACTTTCATAATATAGTGGGCACTAGTTCCAAAGTGGTGAGGTATGCTTACCTAAAAATGAAAAATATATGTGCATTTTGGGAATACATACAGACTAGTTGGGTATGACTATTGTGCTCAGGGTGGATGGTGTACCCTCATAATGGATTGCAAATGAGCTGTGGATAAAGCTCAAGGTGCAATGTCAACCTATCTATGTAAATTACTGAAGACTGAATAGTTCAAAATAGTTCAGGTCATGTAGTACCTCATCATGTGGAATGTAATACATCTGCTGGTGTTTCCTACGATACCCCCATGGATTTATGTTTCCCTTGATGTTCACTTCCTTTAGTTATGCTTGTAATGTGATTAACTGAAAACCACTAGCTAACTTCTTGTTTGGATTTAGGTAGCTTAAACTTAATTTTATACCTCTGGAGCCTCAAATTCCTATTAACTGCATAACCTGGAAGAACACAATATTTCTTTGGCATTTTGTGTCGTTTGTCAAGGTAGCGAATGAAAATCTTATCTTTCACTTTACAAATAGATGGTGGATTCTTTCTGCTGAAAAAGTTAACTGTTCTTTTATGTATTCATTCCGTAGCAGAAGCAGTCTTGCTTCTAACTGAATGACGCCTCTTCTCAAATGCTGGGTAGTTGTTGTGGATCAGATGTTTCAGCAACACAGCATCTCCGCAAGTCACTTGCATGACTAGATAGGTTCATAAATCTTCTGTTTGTACACCCAAAGTAAACATCAAATAGGGTCTTCCAGGAAAGTTCCTCCTTATGTTCTTCATTCAATATGTACAAACACCCTGTGGACTTTATGTTCTTTTAGTTCGCTTTCAATTCCTCACTAAGGTGTGCTGTAAATACATCAAAGATGCAGAGTCCTGGCTGAGTACACTTACATAGTGGTAACTTTTCATGCACTTGATCAAAGTATGGGACGATAACTGTGTCAACAAAGCGGAGCATGGTTTTAATGTCCTCTCAATACTTCCAATGCTCTTCTTTCATCATTCCTAGCATCCCTGAACACTAAAGCCTAAACACTAAGGTTTCGGTCGTCCAGGCATTGCACAATTCCTCCAAATGCATTTCTATCCACTTCTGGAATCTTTCTCTCTCCTTCACTAACTGGTAGGATGATTTCATGTAGTTTCTGTAGATGCATATATCCGAGGAATTTCACCTGCCATAGCTCGTACTTAGATTCATCCCCATCAAAGTAAGTTTGTCCTCTACTGGCACTGGGAACGTAACCTGTTTAAGCCATTCTTGTATAGGGATAAATATGCAGAGGGAGATAGAGCTGTACTGCACTACACGCTTTATTCTTATCATTGCAGACTTATTTCCTCTGGTAATTTGGCCAACTGAGCCAGTCTCCGTACAGTTGTCAGGTGGTCCGCCACTTTTTGCCCTGGTTCTTGACGGGTCTTAAAAGTTGGGCAGCATATGTGCCTGCCTTCAGCTGAGGTTCAAACTGCTTGAGGAAGGCTGCCTTGGGAACCTCTATTGTGGCTGTTGTTTCCTCTGGCTAGCTTGAAAATCAGTCCCATGCCTTATTCTTTGAAAGAATAGGCATCAAGTCCAGCTGTCTTTCTGGGCTCTAAGCTTATAGCCTGGTTAAATATTCAAATCTTTTTAGCCACTGTTCTCCATCTTCAGTGGGTATCCCTGTAAACTTTTCTAGGTGAAGGTGTGAAAAACACTGCTCCATTTTCCTGGCTCTGGTGTTAAGTGCAGGACAGTCACCTTATAGGTAAATGTTTGTGTAACAGCCCAAACATTGACAACAGAACAATTATGGTACTAGTTACTTTTTATTAGAATTTGGATTATTGATTGCCTAGTATTCAGCACAGTTAGCCTATTTGCCCAGCGAACAAGAAGAAAAAGGTAAACAATATAATTAAATGTTCGCTATAGGTCTCAAGTAGAGACTACCCATATGTACATTACAAATATATTGTATTAAACCCCACGAAAGGAACACAGGTGTGGGTTTACCACAAGACAATAAAACTGGACTTAATGACGAATAAGTGTGACTATTGAATTAAACTATGATTTAAAATTCTTAGACGTGAATGATGTAATCCGAATGATAAGATAATAGACATGACAGTAAAAGGAAATACACCCAATATTATAAACATTTCAAAAGGTACATACTCCTATATGGATGGGGTTAAACACTGTGAAGCATTGCTAGCGATCACCACATCTAGAGGACTTGCACCAGTCTATGAAAGAAAAACAACACACTGAACTCATAAATATTGGAATGCAGTCACTGAGCATATGTCTCAAAGTACACACAGGCCCTTGCCTCTCGGACGCTATCTCAAATACTTTCACATACTCAGAGTTCACCTAAAATAGTAAAATCACTCACTGCAGGATCATGACACTTATTATAAATTAACTAACTTTTAGAATGACTGTTTTTGCATGTACTGAAGAATTAGTATTTACCTCTCACTGTAGTATAGACTGCCTTCTGTGATGGTCAACGCAGAAAAGAGACCGAGCACTTGATACAAAACCTTATCCTAGTTTTATTACTTTTTATCCCATCAGATTGGTGCGATTTTTCACTTGGTGCTGTCCATGATTTTGTATTGACCCCACCCTGTTTTCTAAGGAGAAGAAAACCCTCATCATCGGTTCACTCCTCAACTTCTAGCTCCTCATCACTGCTATTTCGGTTTAGCGGAGAGGGACTACTATCAGATTCAGTGTCTACTATTAACTCCTTTTTGTCCAGGAGTTCTTTTCTATGGACAGTTTTCTCTCTCTCCCCTCCTGTTGACACAATTACATAAACATTGTCTTGTCTCTTTTTCAACACCTTGTATGGTTCTCCACACCATACATCTTGCAGCAATGATAATAAACTAGGGTAATTCATATTATATATATTTTAATCAACCACTGAAGAGAACTTAATAATACAAGTCTGCTTTCATATCTCTTTGTATTTGCTACCTCTGTCCGATTTTCTTTGGCAGAAAACAATCCAATTTGTTGGCTGCTGCCAGAGCCAGATTGCTGAGAATCACAATTCAAAGCTTTATGCCCCTGTTTGTTGCACTTATGACTGGTGCGTGTTTCTACCCACTCTTATTAGTTAAGGTTTGTGGATACACCCTTTTGACTTGTGGGATCACTTATATATCCCTTGTCTCACAGTTCCCACTCATAAGATCTTTAGGCTTGTTTGACTTGCCATGGATGTCTAAATACTGATCAGCCATTTCTGTCAGCATTTTTAGAGAATTGGGTTTCCTCTCGTGTAGCCAGACCTGAAGATAATGTGGTGAGCTATTACGAATCTTCTCCTCATCTTCTAACCACCTTTCAAGGAAGGTCCCCATCCTGAGAATCACAATTCAAAGCTATATGCCCCTGTTTGTTGCACTTATAACTGGTGCGTGTTTCTACCCACTCTTATGAGTTAAGATTTGTGGATGCACCATTTTGACTTGTGGGATCACTTATATCCCTTGTCTCAGATTTCCCGCTCTTAAAATCAATGTGGTGAGCTATTAAGAATCTTCCCCTCATCTTCTAACCACCTTTCTAGGAAGGTCCCCATCCTTACATCCCATTCAGTATAGGTCTCATTGGCCAGAATTTTTGATGACCTGAACTTCTTTCTGTAGCTCTCACCAGTGAGTTCATACCTACAAAGGATAGCCTTTTTTCAGACAATATGATTCTGCAAATTCTCAGATGCTATCCTCCAATATGCCTCTAGGGCTTTGCCTGACAGCTGAGGTGCCAGCCTAGTAGCCCACGTGGATTCTGGCCACCCTTGAACTAGTGCTAACTTCTCAAATGTTCGCAGAGATACATCAATTTCATACCCCTCTGTAAATTTGGGGAGTTTTGGCCCCTTCACACTAGTGGTCACACTAGGTGAAGGACTAGCAGTCCTACTCTGGGCCTCTAAAGCCAATTTTTGAGATTTGAGATCTAATATTATCCTCTCCTGCTGTGCATTGAATTGAGCCAACGCCTGTGCAAGGGTGAGCAATGACTAGTACCACTCTGATACTCTATTACCACTAGGTGTGACACCTGTTTCACACAAAATGCTATCCTTCCTTTCTTTAATGTGCCTATCTGGCATGGCTCGTAATCTCACTCCTGCACTCGGTATCTTCTGTGTACCAAAAAAACAAACACTCAATCGAAGAGCCATGTTTCAGATTAAGTTGCTCTGACTAGCATTTTTTTTATATGCAATATTCTAATACTCCCTAACATATATTAACATAATTAGGTTTGCAATAAACAAGCAGATAAATGATAAGAAGAGAATGATTAGTTTGCTGTCAGCCTGACATAGGTGTCAGTATAAAAGCTGAGCTTACCTTCCACTATCCTATCCGTGGTTTCCTCCTAGATAGTTAGTCAGCCCTTTTAAAGAAAATTCATTTGAATCACAATACACAAAGCAAGAGTTCTGGGGTTGGGAAGCTTACTAAATTAAACAAATTGCTTCTTCCAGATCTTCTTTATTTTCATAGGGACTGCCTGTCAGACAGAGAGGCCCCTTTCTAAAACTGGCCGTTGCTTTGCATAGGTAACCTCACACTCACCCTCACTCACGACTGATGTATCATCTGAATCTAAGATTAACCCAGCTTGTAGATCATGAGTAATGATTGAAAGGTTGGAGAGCGAAGCTTTGCAGACAGAAGGCTCTGACCTGCTGGAGCTAGACTCTGGCAGACTTTTGTGTCGGTTCTGCAGCTGCTCATCAGGGTGGTTCTGCTGTATATTGTATTCCTGATTACAGGTGGAAGGCTCAGACCTGCTGGATGCAAGCACCGGTGCACTCTGACGTTGCACCTGCTCTTGGATCTGGCACTGCTGTGATTGGAGCTCTGCTATTGCTGTGACCACTTGAGCCAATGTTTATTTCATTGATGGTGTCTTTTTACGGGCACGCCTCATGGCAGTGGCTACCCGACTTCTCCTGGGCCTTGAGGTAATGGCGTGAATAAATGTGGCTGTGCTGATCCAGTATCCTGCAAGCTTCAAAAGATACAAACACTGCCTTTCTTATAGCTTTTTTGTATCTATCTCTGCCCTTAAACCGTTATGGGTGTATCCCATCATGTGACCACTTATCAACTTCATCCTGCCAAAACCCTTTATGGACTTGGTATGATATTTTCGTTTCTACGTCACAGTAGACCTTCATTCGTTTATTAAAATCATAACACTGAGAGGAAATATTCACACCTGGAGGCATTAGATTGCCTGTCCTGTTGATAATAAGAGTATTTCGACATGTTTAACTGATGGGCATGCATCTAGAATTGCATGGGCAATGTCAACAACCTTAGTCGCCACTTCTAAAGGGAGACAAGTCACTAGAAGCACAAAGTGTGGTCTAATATGACAGCATAAATCTATAGGGGCCTGAAAGTGTCGATCCATGACACAGGCTCCCCTATTTCCTATGAGGTGGAGTTACTGTAGTAACCCATGAAGTTTTAACTCCCTGGCTACAAGCTTCAGGTTGTTAATTCCATGGTGTCTAGAAGCAATGTGATCTGGGAGGCTTGACACAAAACTGTCCTAGTACACACAACCTATTCTTGCCATATGGGAACTATCATACATATGCTGTAACAGGTTTTACGAAGACAAACAGTAATGATATACCAGCATAAAGTAAGGACACAACTGTACAACAGCAAATAAAAGAGTTAAAAAGCAAGCAGTATAAATGTTCATATTATAGCATACAAAAGAAGTATACATATAGTCCCAAGTTATCTCTGTATCCTCGTTCACTTGGTCTCCTTTTTCCAAGGAAACTGTTCTGGGCAAATAATCCAAGGGTGACACTCCAGATGTATTATTTAGATGTCCCGACTGTAACAGAGTCTGGAAAATGCTTTTCCAGCCAAGATCCTTGTAAATCACTGTCGCTGTCAGATCAAAGATCAGCATGTCCAAATACAAGTTCCAGGCACTTGATGATAGCTGTGGTGCAAGGCCAAAAAGCACAATGAATGACCTTCATCCTCTTCTTAGGACAGGGAGTGCATTCATGCAAAATACAAATGTCTGTGAGAAAAAACTCACCTAAAACACTATCTGTTGAATAACTTCCAATAAAATATCCTACTATGAGTAGTTAGAAAGTAATATTTTAAGCCATGTCCTCGGTCCTTTAGTTTCTAGTTTAATAATAAACAATAACAGACCAATAAAGGAAACAATCACAGAGAAACATCACAGATAAATTAACTAGCCTACGGCAGCCCTTTCACGCTACATTAACCCATTTTACACCACACTTAAGCTTCCCCACCCACCTTTCACGCTACATTTGAACTAATCCTGTCCTCCTACATACCAAACACATAATGATCAATCGTACAAAAGACAAAAAGAAAGAAACTTATATTAATATGTATTAGAAAAGTAATCCACACAGCCATAACATGAACTCGCCCAATAAGAGTTAGTCAGCACATGATAAGCCAGAGTTACATGTCATTAGGGCTGTGCTCATCAGCCATTTTTTTGCGATCCGATTGATTGACCAATTTTTTTTTATGTCGATTTTCTCGATTCGATTCTGTCGCGCTTGGTAGTGCTTGGAAAAGTGTGGTCGGGGCCTGACCAGCACCATATAAAATACATAGCGTGGCCCTCACCACACTTTTCCAAGCGTCACCGCGCATGATAGTGTCTATCGCAGTGCAGTTTCAATGGTGGCCGCCTTAGCGCCGCGTATATTTTGAAGAAATAAAAGCACAAGGTAGGCTCTTGTGCATTTTTGGGGGGGATTAAGCTGTTTAGAAGTGGTTCAAATGAGGTAGGGTTAGGGGGGGTGTATCGAGTTCGCCGCTCGATGTCAGAAGATGTTGAGCATGGATCATGAGACTTTCTCGAGTGCTCGATGTCCCGGCAATCGAGCCCAGCCCTACATGTCTTAGACAAATAATCAACATAAACCAATCTTATTATTTATATACACAGAACATATATCACACAGAACTACACAATCTACCTCCTCCAGCTGTGGGGTAGGAGTACAAGGTGATTGGGAAATTGGAGTATGTATAACACTTCCTGGTGATGATGAGACATCAGGGCGTCTTTCAAACACAGCACTGGATGCAGCTGTACTAGATATAAATGATGAGTCACTTTCTCAAGCAGACTAAATACATTACTGAGTGAGGTTGATGGTGGTTTAGGTAGCTTGGGACTGATACCATGTGTTTGAACTGAACACAGATGTGTTTATGATATACATCTTAATGTGAATTCATGTTTTAACAATAAATTTAATGATGAAAATAAAATAAGTTTTGTATCTTTACCAACATAGGCATATGATACAGTGGCATAATGCATTGAACTGATTTAACCCAATTATTTTTTACAGAAACTTCATAACTTATATTTGTAATGAAAAATAAATTTGCAAATCTTAAATGAAAAAACTGTTGAAGGACTCTCAAGCTACCCTATTTGATTCTTTTCACATGGGCGGTCTGACAGTATTCAGAGGATTAGCTAAGGTGGATGTAGGTCTTATGTACCTTTTGAAGGCATCTGAATTATAACGACCTAATGGTTTAATCTGCGACTCAGTGCAACCTTGTGCGGCTGCTGAGGAAGCTACTCCTATATGGAAACTATGCCCTTTGTATCTAGTAGGATCCAACCCGCATCGACTCACACACGCTTTCAGCCATGAAGGAAAGGTGCTCTGCTGAACCCCCATTGTCACCCATCCAAAGAGAGGACCCTGTTGGTCCCCCCTTTTTTTTAGAAAAGTGTATGTGGGCCCTTTCCTTGATCGTGTTTATACCTATGAATGGTTAGCCGTAACATGTCTTGTTGGCCACATACCAGCTCTATATCTCTTCTCATATTTTCTCGCCCTGTGTTCCTAGTCCTGCTCATGGCTTTATTCCAGAGTTCTGCACAGTGGGTATCCCAGGGTACCGGCCCCTCTTGTCTTTACTGAAAATTCTCATCCTGGTACCTCCAATCCCCACCCTCACGGACCAAATCCCTAACTGTTTCCTGATAATGAAGCAAGTCAGCTGCCTCACCTGGCTTTAGCATTAGATAGATACAGCTATATCTTGCGAATGTGGATAATCACATATCCAAACTCTCAATTTCCTGGTCTGAAAGACCAGCCAGTGGTTGAATTGAAATAGAATCCCCTTTTGGAACGACGTATAGGCCTGGTTAAGACTCTGTCATTAAGATTTGACGGATCTAAAAATATTGGTTAGCCCAAATTTTTGCTTGTATTGACTCTGGAACTGAAGCTGCTAAGGGCACTGAAACTGGCCCTAGCCACAAACCTGGGCCTGCTGGCTGCCCTGCCATGACCCCTGAAATTGCCCCAGGAAACCCAAACATACCTATTTGGTTAAAGGAAGTAGGTGCCAAACTTTCTGCATTCCAGGTCTGCCCTGCCTGGCCCTGTGGAGAGAGTCCCATAGGGGGCGACATTAGTGTCAGATTGGCCCCTTGGTTGAATGCACCCTGGGCAAACCCAGGCTGCAATGAAGAAAAGCTCCCATAATTTGGTAATGCAGCATGTACTGAGGTGTTCTGAGTTGGAATTGCTGATGGCGACTGCTGTAGTGATGTTGGTTGCTGATATGAACCTACTACCATAGGCTGCAGGGGTGCCCCTACTGCTGGTGGCTGCGGGGGTGTAACCCCTTGTGCAAGTTGGTGAGGTGTAACTGCCCCTGGAAGATTTTCATTTGCTACTAGCTGCCCCTGTTGCGTAACAGGGTTGGCGGTGACCACCGGTTCTTCTTGCACATTTGTTTGAACCACCGGGGGGGGCCCTTGTTGAGAGGCTCCAGTCTTGCTCCTTGTCACTCTAGCTTTCTTGGCCTGGGCCTGCCCTGCTTTTCCTGCCCTCAAAGGCATCTCCTACAAAAATAAAATAATAACCCTTAAGGTAGCTAACTGCATTATCATGTACAGAAGGGGGGGAGGAAGGGGGAGTTGATGTTTCTCTCCCCCTGACTCGTTGAGGTGGACCCAATCATCTAGAAATACATCCCTTGCTGCAGCCCTTTATGTACCCAAAACCTTGCATAGTCTAGGTCTCCTATCACCACACTCAAATAGTTGTTGAGCAGGGCCACGTGTTCATTAAACTCAGCCAGATTCCCACGGACCTTGAACATTTGACAGATCTCCCCTACAATAACCTGCTCCACCCCTTTTTCCCTGTGGAGCCACGTTGCAAACTATCTGAGACCGCACTGTCTCAGACCTAATTTGCCCCAAGTCATTAGTTCCTATATCTAATATAACCACTTGTGGCTGAAAGCTATCAATTTTCAAAGAAAATTTCTTAATGAAGCTGCTTACTTTCAGCCCACCATACCCAAGAATCTCTACTTGGCAGTCACCCAGTTCGGTAGCAGTGTCTGGGTAGTGGTAATTAACGGACACAGATGACCGATAATACTGATATAATTATCAAAGTAATTTTTTCTTGTGGGAGTTGGTTTGATAGATACGTGTCTTGAAGCTCCATTTTTTATGAAGATTGTTTTGGTTTCATTAGGATGTGATGTAACTCAGTTTGTATTGACCTCTATAACCTTACAATAATTTATAAGTTCTTTCTCAAGCTTATGGCATTTGAGCATAGGGTTCTCTATGATCTCCGCTCGTTTTAGGTTAGGAGGAATATCAAGATCAATATGGGAGATTCCTGTCCTTATAATCCTAAGATTTGTAGTCAGCTCTTTCAAGATGTATACATATATCATATATAAGAATATACCTTATACTTTATATTTGCATGGTGAAAATGACAGACAAAAAATATTTATATCATTCACTTATGTGGCATTAGATTTCATTTGAGGTACCTAAATGGTCCTCATTTTTATCAAATATTCAGATAATAAAGTTCATATCCATATAGACATTTTGAAACATTCACACATTTTCTCCTAATAGAACGGTGGGTGTAGATACATGAAATTCATAATTATACCTTTATATGTGTATTCATTATGAATAGCTTTAGCCGCTCTTTAGACTTAATGCTGGAATTGTCCTTTCTCCTCAGTAGATTGTATTCAAATAGAATCTAGAATGAAGAGAAAAATTATCAAGTATGAGGACAGTTTGATCAGCATGCTTCAGTTTTCGTTAATATTTTGTGCAATCAAGCAAAATCAAAGTGTGATTTAATGAAGTCTCATGGCTAATGTGTTTACTTCATATTGCACTATCGTAACTGCTATGCTTTGACCATTTCAGGTTTACTAATCATGTCTTTTTTGTGGCAAAAAAACTTATCCATTCTATCTCGGCAAAACATGGAAACTCCTCTAACAAAGGACGTACCTGGGTATATCTGGCGTTTTTGACAGCCACTTTCTTCTATTTGGTAAGGTTTCCTTCAGCTGAATTCCAACTTGATTTTTATTTGCAATTGGTTTGGCAAACTCCTAAATCACTGCAATGTGCATTCTATGCTCTTCATCAGCAAGGGGTGCAGATGAAGTCATGATTTCCTGTCTCCCAGACTTGAACTTTTTGGTCAAGGGTGATGTAAGTGGGACTTCTGAAGAAGCACCACTGTTCCTTCTTATCTTCCAATGCAAGATCCTTATTCTTGCCCTAAGCCTGTTATGACCGCGATTTGGTTCAGATAAAACAAGTGAGATTGGATGTTGATGTTAAGGTGTTTATTCTTCAGTGGTCGAGACCATTCTTCTACATTCTATTAATACACTTCATTATGTACTCTTACCCCACGTGCCTGTCCTCCTGTCAGTATTCTTGAATTGTGGTCCCAGTTTTACCAATAAGATTTGATATTGAAATTGCTTAAACCAAAACCCGAATTGCTTCCCTAATGTGAGTTCTGCGTGTGCGACTTGAAACGTGCCGCTACACCTTCTATCTATCTTAGTTGGAGCACCAGACTGACTGGCGCTAGGCTCCCGAATTTGTAAAGGTCTATGTTTAAATTTTTCTTGTACCTTTGTGGTTCAATGAGTTCACTTATACCTGCATGTGAAAGCTAATCTATTTGGATTTCAGTTCACTGGTTTCTGTAATGAAATGTTCTATCATTTTGTTCAATATTTTCAAGTGGACTGTAAATCATAGCAGTTCCCATGCGAATACTCTATAGTATAATTCAGCATCATCTGAATTAGGGAGTAATTAATACTAACAAATCAATTCTGTTTAAGCTTACTGAATGTTAGTTCACATGTTCTGACCAAACTTACACATGGCATGGTGCTTCCCAGAAACTTGATGCATGGATATCTTCCATACATCATTTGTCCCACTTGGGCATAATCTGCTGATGTGGATATCAAGCACTGAGTTGTATAAAAGTAGGCAGATTCTTAAATAGGTTTTGAGAAGATGTCAGTTATTGTCTGGATCTTTGTCCAGTTTTGCTCAAGTATTTTCGAGTTTCTTTTGAAAGACCCCTCCAAAGTAGCACACCTTTGTGAGTGGACGATGGGATCTCTTTCCTGATAATCAGTATTTTGCAGACATGTTTCAATACCACCATTGGAAAATTGATTCACAGGGTCCAGAAAGTCCGCAAGTAATTGGGACATTCCAATTTCCTTATGTCTACTTGGACATTTCTGCATGTCCACTGCTTTAGTTGATATAGTTGAATTCCAGATAGTGGTGAGCGAAATCTTGGGTGTTTGTTTCCTAAAGTGAAGTAGAATATGGTAACCTTGTGCTTTTTGACATGGGTACGTAATGGATTAACTATGTCTACATCATCTGTATTAAGAATAATCTGTAATGCTCATGGGTTTCGTCTGAAAAGGGGGACTGATGTTTTTAAAATAACAGTAAGCGATTATTGACTCGGATTGGGAAGAGTTCCAGATGCATATAAGACATCAAATGAAAGAGGACCAATGGGGCCAGATAAAGTTTTTCTCGGAAACCGAGAATTTTTGTTCGTTGCGACCTGGTGTGCATAAGCACATATTACGTGACCACATTGAGCCACTGGATCTCAGGACTGGAAAGAGTTACAGACCCATATGACATGTCAAATGAAAGAGGACAAATTGGGCAAGATGAAGTTTTTCTCATAAATCAAAGATTTTCGGTCGTTATGACATGGCCGCCATCTCGATTTTGCGCAATTCTTGCACATTACCACAAATTACATGACTAATGGTTCTCAACATGTAAGGAGTGAACATATGTCACGTCCACGTGACGCTCTCGTTATATATGGACAACTAGAATTCCTTTCGAACAAGTGAATGTCAACGGTAACTTGTCTGATGTACAACCATATCCTGAACCTGAATATCAAGGCCTTATCCTAAACGGCAAAAAGAAACAAATGGTTCATTATTCTGGCCTCAACAGAGACACTACACTGATTCTTTCTCAATGTGGGTTTGGTTGATTGATTGGTTGCTCGAGTTTAATGTCGCTTTGAAAGACTTGGGCCATATTACGACAGTCCCCAATCTGTTGTGGTTAGGTCATATAGGTATCAAGGCAACAGTTTACTTGTGCATAATAGCCAGCACTCATTGACTTGGCACTATTAATTAAACACTTGTATTGCCTTACTCAAAAATGTATATCAATTATTTCAATGAAACATACTCAGATGTTTGTTTTCCGATCATTTGGTAGTCAGGCCCCCTATTTTCTGATACTTTTTGTCAGAAAAGTGACTAGTGAATACAAGCACTGAGAAAATGGCCACAAGCCGCATAGCCTGTGAAGCATAATACTTGCGCATCAGTGGATTGCTAGCATTACGCAGGAGCATTTGATTTCCGAGGGCTACAATCAGTTTATCATTTCTGGCGGTTCTTCCTGTGAGATCCAGCCTCATGATAGGAAACACTTCTTGAGTCATGGTTTTGCTTGCTTCCTCCGAAATCTTGCCTGTTATGACGAAACTCTGCATTATAAGCATAGTCTTGTTGGATTGAAAGTCCTTCGCTTTGTTTGTACAAGTGGCTTGGTGCCTTTGCAATCCAGATAGCCTGAGCCACTCAAGACATGTAGGACACGGTCCATATTCTGCCACATTGAATTTTTCATCTTCAAATCCCTGCGGCCTCCTACCTAGGAGAATTTTACCAGCACCTGCATCGAGTACACTCTTGTTATGTTTATTATCCACTTTATTACGGAGAGCTTCTATTAGTTGTTTCCTTTTTCTTAAGATTGTCTTTACTAGTCTTTTCATCAACTTTGTCAATCTTCAACGCCTGTATTTGTTTGACTTCCTCCTCATCCTTATGTTTCCTGTGAGCAATGTGTTGGGAAAAGTTAGTGAAGAGACGCTTGCAATTGAAAGAGCAACCATGCCTTGAATTATATACTCGGTTACAACGCTTGTGTTTTCCTGACTTGGTCGTATGGGACTTCTGTATGGTCCTTACATATATAAATATCTGGATACACAACATCTCTAGCTATTTCATCCTCAGGCGGAATCTCTTGTTTATCTGTGTATTCAATTGGGACATCATTTACAACGTTGCCTTCATCTCCCTTTCTGAATTCTTGAACACTGGACGTGACCGAGACATTTGGTTCTTTGCCTGGATCAGTTGCCTCTTTGTCTTGATTTCCATTTTTGTCAGCATTTTCATTTTCGCAAAGATATCTTCCATACATCATTTGTCCCACTGAGGCATAATCTGCTGATGTTGATATCAAGCACTGAGTTGTATAAAAGTAGGCATATTCTTAAATAGGTTTTGAGAAGATGACAATTATTATCTGGATCTTTGTCCAGTTTTGCTCAAGTATTTTCGAGTTTCTTTTGAAAGACCCTCCAACGTAGCACACCTCTGTGAGTGGACGATGGGATCTCTTTCCTGAATATTGGTATTTGCAAAAGTAAGTATCATTGCCTCGGCAGTGATATCACATGACTGACATGATTTAAAACCAAATGCAACACCCTCCTTGAAACCTAACCACTGTGCTGCCAATGTGTCACAAGGTGCCATAACCAATGCCCCTTCAAGGAGATAATCAGTATTGTGCAGACGGGTTTCAATGCACTCTGACGTTGCACCTGCTCTTGGATCTGGCACTGCTGTGATTGCAGCTCTGCTATTGCTGTGACCACTTGAGCCAATGTTGATTTCATTGATGGTGTCTTCTTATGGGCACGCCTCCTGGCAGTGGCTTCCCGACTTCTCCTGGGCCTTGAGGTAATGGCGCGAATAAATGTGGCTGTGCTGATCCAGTATCCTGCAAGCTTCAAAAGATACAAACACTGTCTTTCTTATAGCTTTTTTTGTATCTATCTCTGCCCTTAAACCGTTATGGGTGTATCCCATCATGTGACCACTTATCGACTTCATCCTGCCAAAAACCTTTATGGACTTGGTATGATATTTTCTTTTCTACGTCACAGTAGACTTTCATTCGTTTATTAAAATCATAACACTGAGAGGAAATATTCACACCTGGAAGCATTAGATTGCCTGTCCTTTTGAGAACTGAGAGTATTATGACATGTTTAACTGATGGGCATTCATCTAGAATTGCATGGGCAATGTCAACAACCTTAGTCGCCACTTCTAAAGGGAGACAAGCGCACAAAGTGTGGTCTAATATGACAGCATAAATCTATAGGGGCTTGAAAGTGTCTATCCATGACACAGGCTCCCCTATTTCCTATGAGGTGGAGTTACTGTAGTAACCCATGAAGTTTTAACTCCCTGGCTACAAGCTTCGGGTTATAATTCCATGGTGTCTAGTTGCAATGTGATCTGCGAGGCTTGACACAAAACTATACTCTAGTACACAACCTATTCTTGCCATACGGGAACTATCATACATATGCTGTAACAGGTTTTACGAAGACAAACAGTAATGATATTCCAGCATAAAGTAAGGACACAACTGTACAACAGCAAATAAAAGAGTTAAAAAGCAAGCAGTATAAATGTTCATATTATAGCATACAAACGAAGTATACATATAGTCACAAGTTATCTCTGTATCCTTTTTCCAAGGAAATAGTTCTGGGCAAATAATCCAAGGGTGACACTTCAGATGTATTATTTAGATGTCCCGAGTGAAACAGAGTCTGGAAAATGCTTTTCCAGCCAAGATCCTTGTAAATCACTGTC
Organism: Maea johnstoni; assembly: GCA_963942565.1. Classification (NCBI taxonomy): domain Eukaryota; kingdom Metazoa; phylum Annelida; class Polychaeta; order Spionida; family Magelonidae; genus Maea; species Maea johnstoni. Next base: position 23,967,950 of record OZ012690.1, read on the forward strand.
GCTCTCAGGTCAAAGATCAGCATGTCCAAATACAAGTTCCAGGCACTTGATGATAGCTGTGGTGCAAGGCCAAAAAGCACAATGAATGATCCTTCGTCCTCTACTTAGGACAGGGAGTGCATTCATGCAAAATACAAATGTCTGTGAAGAAAAACTCACCTAAAACACTATCTGTTGAATAACTTCCAATAAGATATCCTACTATGAGTAGTTAAAAAGTAATATTTAAGCCATGTCCTTGGTCCTTTAGTTTCGAGATTCTTGTTTAATAATAAACAATAACAGATCAATAAAGGAAACAATCACAGAGAAACATCACAAATCAATTAACTAGCCTACGGCAGCCCTTTCACGCTACATTAACCCATTTTACACCACATTTAAGCTTTCCCACCCATTTTTCACGCTACATTTAAACTTATCCTGTTCTCCTACATACCAAACACATAATGATCAATCGTACAAAAGACAAAAAGAAAGAAACTTATCATTAATATGTATTAGAAGACTAATCCACACAGCCAACACACAGCCATAACATGAACTCGCCCAATTAGAGTCAGTCAGCACATGACAAGCCAGAGTTACGTGTCGCTAGGGCTGTGCTCATCAGCCATTTTTTTGCGATCCGATTAATTGACTAATTTTTTTCGATGTCGATTTTCAAGCTACCCTACTTGATTCTTTTCACATGGGCGGTCTAACAGTATTCAGAGGGTTAGCTAAGGTGGATGTTGGTCTTATGTACCTTTTGAAGGCATCTGCATTCCAACGACCCTAATGCTTCAATCTGCGACTCAGTGCAACCTTGTGCGGCTGCTGAGGAAGCTACTCCTATATGGGAACTATGCCCTTTGTATCTAGTAGGATCCAACCTACATAAACTCACACACGCTTTCAGCCATGAAGGAAAGGTGATCTGCTGAACCCCCATTGTCACCCATCCAAAGAGAGGACCCTGTTGTTCCCCCTTAATTTGAGAAAACAGTTCATGTGGGCCCTTTCCTTGATCGTGTTTATACCTACGAATGGTTAGCCGAATCATGTATTGCTGGCCACGTACCAGCTCTATATCTCTTCTCACATTCTTTCGCCCTGTGTTCCTAGACCTGCTCATGGCTTTATTCCAGAGTTCTGCACAGTGGGTATCCCAGGGTACCTGTCCCCCTTGTCTGTGCTTCTGAAAATTCTCATTGTAGTACCTCCAATCCCCACCCTCACGGGCCAAATCCCTAACTGTTTCCTGATAATGAAGCGAGCCAGCTACCTCACCTGGCTTTAGCATTAGATAGACACAACTATATCTTGCGAAATGCAGATAACCACTTATCCAAACTCTCAATTTACTGGTCTGAAAGGCCAGCCGGTGGTTGAATTTAAAAAAGAATCCCCTTTTGGAACAACTTTCAGGCCTGGTTTAGACTCTGTCGTTAAGATTTGGCGGATTAGAAAATATTGGTTAGCCTAAATTTTTGCTTTTATTGACTCGGGAACTGAAGCTGCTAAGGGCACTTAAGTTGGCCCCTGCATCAAACCTGGACCTGCTGGCTGCCCTGCCATGACCCCTTGCCCCAGGAACCCCAAACATACCTATTTGGTTAAAGGAAGTAGGTGCCAAACTTCCTGCATTCCAGGTCTGCCCCACCTGGCTGTGTGGGGAAGAGTCCCATAGGGGGCGACATTGGTGTCGGATTGGCCCCTTGGATTGGCAAACCCAGGCTGCATTGACGAAAAGCTCCCATAATTTGGTAATGCAGCATGTACTGCTGTGTTCTGATTAGGATTGCTGATGGCGACTGCTGTAGTGATAAAGGTTGCTGATATGAACCTACTACCATATGCTGCAGGGGTGCCCCTGCTGCTGATGGCTGCTGGGGTGTAACCACTTGTGCTAGTTGGTGAGGTGTAACCGCCCCTGGAAGATTTTCATTCGCTACTAGCCGCCCTTGTTGCGTAATGGGGTTGGCCGTGACCACCGGTTCTTCTTGCACATTTGTTTGAACCACCGGGGGCCCTTGTTGAGAGGCTTGAGTCTTGCTCCCTGTCACCCTAGCCTTCTTGGCCTGGGCCTGCCCTCTTAGGCATCTCTTATACTTTATATTTGCATGGTGAAAATGACAGACAAAAAATACTTAAGAATCAAAGTTATATTATTCACTTACATGGCTTATATTTTATTTGAGGTACCTAAATGGTCCTCATTTTTATCAAATATTCAGATGATAAAGTTCATATCAATATAGACATTTTTTAAACAATCACATATTTTGTCCTAATAGAATGGTGGGTGTAGATACATGAAATTCATAGTGATAAGTGTATATATATATATATATATATATATATATATATATATATATATATATATATATATATATATTGCTTTAAAAGGATGTTGATTACCTTTCTATGTGTATTCATTTTGAATAGCTTTAAGTGTCTTTCAGACTTAATGCTGGAATTGTCCTTTCTCCTCAGTAGATTCTATTCAAATATATTCTGGAATGAAGTGAAAAATTATCAAGTATGAGGACAGTTTGATCAGCATGCTTCAGTTTTCGATAATGTTTTGTTCAATCAAGCAAAATAAAAGTGTGATATAATGAAGTCTCATGGCTGATGTGTTTACTTCATATTGCACTATCGTAACTGCTATGCTTTGACCATTTCAAGTTTACTAATCATGTCCTTTATGTGGCAAAAAAAACTTATCCATTCTATCTTGGCAAAACATGGAAACTCCTCTAACAAAGGACGTACCTGGCTGTATCTGGCGTTTGTGGCAGCCACTTTCTTCTATTTGGTAAGGTTTCCTTCAGCAGAATACCAACTTTATTTTTATTTGCAAGTGGTTTGGCAAACTCTGTAATCACTGCAATGTGCATTCTATGCTCTTCATCAGCAAATGGTGCAGATGAAGTCATGATTTCCTGTCTCCCAGACTTGAACTTTCTGGTCAAGGGTGATGTAAGTGGGACTTCTGAAGAAGCACCACTGTTCCTTTTCATCTTCCAATACAAGATCCTTATTCTTGCACTAAGCATATTATGACCGGGATTTGGTTCAGATAAAACAAGTGAGATTGGATGTTGATGTTAAGGTGTTTATTCCTCAGTGGTCGAGACCAATCTGCTACATTCTATCAATAACTACATTATGTACTCTTACCCCACGTGCCTGTCCTGTCATTATTCTTGATTTGTGGTCCCAGTTTGACCAATAAGATTTGATATTGAAATTGCTTAATCCAAAACCTGAATTGCTTCCCTAATGTCAGTTCTGCGTGTGCGACTTGAAACATGCCGCTACACCTTCTATCTATTTTAGTTGGAGCACCAGACTGACTGGCGCTAGGCTCCCGAATTTGTAAAGGTTTATGTTTCTGTTTTTCTTGTACCTTTGTGGTTCAATGAGTTCATTTATACCTGCATGTGAAAGCTAACCTATTTGGATTTCTGTTCACTGGTTTCTGTAATGAAATGTTCTATCATTTTGTTCAATATTTTCAAGTGGACTTACTGAATGTTAGTTCACATGTTCTGACCAAACTTACCCATGGCATGGTGCTTCCCAGAAACTTGATGCATGGATTTCTTCCATACATCATTTGTCCCACTTGGGCATAATCTGCTGATGTTGATATCAAGCACTGAGTTGTATAAAAGTAGGCAGATTCTTGAATAGGTTTTGAGAAGATGTCAGTTATTGTCTGGATCTTTGTCCAGTTTTGCTCAAGTATTTTCGAGTTTCTTTTGAAAGACCCCTCCAAAGTAGCACACCTTTGTGAGTGGACGATGGGATCTCTTTCCTGAATATTGGTATATGCAAAAGTAAGTAGCATTGCCTCGGCAGTGATATCACATGACTGACATGATTTAAAAGCAAATGCAACACTCTCATTGACACCCCCTAACCACTGTGCTGCCAATGTGTCACAAGGTGCCATAACCAATGCCCCTTCAAGGAGATAATCAGTATTTTGCAGACATGTTTCAATACCACCATTGGAAAATTGATTCACAGGGTCCAGAAAGTCTGCAAGTAATTGGGACATTCCAATTTCCTTATGTCTACTGGGACATTTCTGCATGTCCACTGCTTTAGTTGATATAGTTGAATTCCAGATAGTGGTGAGCGCAATCTTGAGTGTTTGTTTCCTAAAGTGAAGTAGAATATGGTAACCTTGTGCTTTTTGACATGGGTACGTAATGGATTAACTATGTCTTCATCATCTGTATTAAGAATAATCTGTAATGCTCATGGGTTTCGTCTGAAAAGGGGGACTGATGTTTTTAAAATAACAGTAAGCGTTATTGACTCGGATTGGGAAGAGTTACAGATGCATATAAGACATCAAATGAAAGAGGACCAATGGGGCCAGATAAAGTTTTTCTCGGAAACCGAGAATTTTTGTTCGTTGCGACCTGGTGGCCATCTTGATTATGTGCATAAGCACATATTACGTGACCACATTGAGCCACTGGATCTCAGGACTGAAAAGAGTTACAGACCCATATGACATGTCAAGATGAAGTTTTTCTCATAAATCAAAGATTTTCGGTCGTTATGACATGGCGGCCATCTCGATTTTGGGCAATTCTTGCACATTACCACAAATTACATGACTAATGGTTCTTAACATGTAAGGAGTGAACATATGTCACGTCCATGTGACGCTCTCGTTATATATGGACAACTAGAATTCCTTTCGAACAAGTGAATGTCAACGGTAACTTGTCTGATGTACAACCATATCCTGAACCTGAATATCAAGGCCTTATCCTAAACGGCAAAAAGAAACAAATGGTTCATTATTCTGGCCTCAACAGAGACACTACACTGATTCTTTCTCAATGTGGGTTTGGTTGATTGATTGGTTGATCGAGTTTAATGTCGCTTTGAAAGACTTGGGCCATATTACGACAGTCCCCAATCTGTTGTGGTTAGGTCATATAGGTATCAAGGCAACAGTTTACTTGTGCGTAATAGCCAGCACTCATTGACTTGGCACTATTAATTAAACACTTGTATTGCCTTACTCAAAAATGTATATCAATTATTTCAATGAAACATACTCAGATGTTTGTTTTCCGATCATTTGGTAGTCAGGCCCCCTATTTTCTGATACTTTTTGTCAGAAAAGTGACTAGTGAATACAAGCACTGCGAAAATGGCCACAAGCCGCATAGCCTGTGAAGCATAATACTTGCGCATCAGTGGATTGCTAGCATTACGCAGGAGCATTTGATTTCCGAGGGCTACAATCAGTTTATCATTTCTGGCGGTTCTTCCTGTGAGATCCAGCCTCATGATAGGAAACACTTCTTGAGTCATGGTTTTGCTTGCTTCCTCCGATGTCCTGCCTGTTATGACGAAACTCTGCATTATAAGCATAGTCTTGTTGGATTGAAAGTCCTTCGCTTTGTTTGTACAAGTGGCTTGGTGCCTTTGCAATCCAGATAGCCTGAGCCACTCAAGACATGTAGGACACGGTCCATATTCTGCCACATTGAATTTTTCATCTTCAAATCCCTGCGGCCTCCTACCTAGGAGAATTTCACCAGCACCTGCATCGAGTACACTCTTGTTATGTTTATTATCCACTTTATTACGGAGAGCTTCTATTAGTTGTTTCCTTTTTCTTAAGATTGTCTTTACTAGTCTTTTCATCAACTTTGTCAATCTTCAACGCCTGTATTTGTTTGACTTCCTCCTCATCCTTATGTTTCCTGTGAGCAATGTGTTGGGAAAAGTTAGTGAAGAGACGCTTGCAATTGAAAGAGCAACCATGCCTTGAATTATATACTCGGTTATAACGCTTGTGTTTTCCTGACTTGGTCGTATGGGACTTCTGTATGGTCCTTACATATATAAATATCTGGATACACAACATCTCTAGCTATTTCATCCTCAGGCGGAATCTCTTGTTTATCTGTGTATTCAATTGGGACATCATTTACAACGTTGCCTTCATCTCCCTTTCTGAATTCTTGAACACTGGACGTGACCGAGACATTTGGTTCTTTGCCTGGATCAGTTGCCTCTTTGTCTTGATTTCCATTTTTGTCAGCATTTTCATTTTCGCAAAGATATCTTCCATACATCATTTGTCCCACTGCGGCATAATCTGCTGATGTTGATATCAAGCACTGAGTTGTATAAAAGTAGGCATATTCTTGATTAGGGTTTGAGAAGATGACAATTATTATCTGGATCTTTGTCCAGTTTTGCTCAAGTATTTTCGAGTTTCTTTTGAAAGACCCTTCAACGTAGCACACCTCTGTGAGTGGACGATGGGATCTCTTTCCTGAATATTGGTATTTGCAAAGTAAGTATCATTGCCTCGGCAGTGATATCACATGACTGACATGAAAACCAAATGCAACACCCTCCTTGAAACCTAACCACTGTGCTGCCAATGTGTCACAAGGTGCCATAACCAATGCCCCTTCAAGGAGATAATCAGTATTGTGCAGACGTGTTTCAATACCACCATTGGACAATTAGTTCACTGAGTCCAGAAAGTCTGCAAGTAATTGGGACATTCCAATTTCCTTATGTCTACTGGGACATTTTCTCATGTCTACTGCTTTGGCAACAGCCAATAGTTGAATTCCAGATAGTGGTTAGCGAAATCTTGGGTGTTTGTTTCCTAAAGCGTAGTAGAAAATGGTGACCTTGTGCTTTTTGACATGGGTACGTAATGGATTAACTATGTCTACATCATCTGTATTAAGAATAATCTGTAAAGCTCTTGGGTTTCGTCTGAAAAGGGGGACTAATGTTTTAAAATAACAGTAAGGGATTATGGAGTTAACGGGCCCGTTAATCGATTAAACATAGCCATTTATTTTAAAAAACAAGTTTATTTTATAAACATGTTATGCGTTGCTATTTTTTTTTGGTTGTAGCTATCTATACCATACTTAGCTTTTGGAGAAGGGCCCTGTAATACAACCCAGTGTTTTATGGCTTAATGTCTGTAACATCACACACACACACACACACACACATATATACTATTGTTAACATTTCATAACTCATAGTGAACTACTTAGCGTAGCCTCAAGGCAAACTAGGGAAACAGCTATTTGCACGATACAGTTGTATTTCATCACTCATAATGTTAAGATTCTGAGGTCTATTTTAGTAAGAGTTAAATATATGCCAAAATATTGGTTATCAGCATAGCTTGATAGAATCCGAAGGGTACATGCCAGCAGGTTGGTCAATGCTTATAGTTTGATATGGTTTTTAAGTATGATTATCTGTCTTCAAATATATTGTTGCTGTCAATGTTTAAGGAAAAAGAAGTCTCGTCTGTGTGATAAAAGATTTCATTTTAACCAAATATTATTCAACATGTACCTCTGAACTGACAGTGTATGTTCCCTTATATTGAATCTATTTATGTGTGTATGTTAATGTAAATATGTGTAAATATCTGATATGATGTATGGCTTTGTAAAACAATGGCAACTAATGTAAATATGTTTTCTTCCATTTCGCTGTGCTCTTGAATATCCAAATGCTCAATATATGTAAATGTATATTATATTTCTAATAAAAACAATATTGATGAACACATGTTGTCTAGTTATATTTTTGCACCATTTAGCCTGATATAGCTGTGAGATTCAGGAAATCTAATTTAAACCATCAATTGTAATTTTGTACTCTAATTTAAACCATCAATTGTAATTTTGTACTCTCTCTAATCCTTCCTTTGGTTTTATAACACAAATGGGATCAAAATTAAATGGCTAAATTCTATGAAGGTACTGGATACCACTTTATTTTGAAGTGCTAAAAATTTCACATTACAGCCCTACTGGAGGGTATTTGTGCAAGTGTAAAGTCGCACATTCAAGCACTCAAACCTTATAGTTATTTCAATATAGATATTTATCTGAAGAAAGTTATTTGGCGCTATCAGGGGGAGCATGAAAATAGCAAAAAATAAAAGTAAAAATTACCAGTTGTACAATATAACAATTTTTACAAAGAATGGGGTAAATAGACAATAAACTAAAGAAAGTGTTATATTGAAAATAGTTTTATTCCACTAAGGATGTAATATGTATATACCATATAAAATGTTTAAAGCACTTATAAAGAACCAGAGTATATGTAATAACCAATAGAAACCTTTACTTATCCATCATTCATTCAACAGAACTACAATGCAAAGTACCCTGGTCACCTGAGAAGTAGAACATTGGACATGTACATATTTTTGGCAAACTTTGTAAATCACGACAAAGATGCTGATGCAACTATTATTTTCAAGGTACTTACAGCAATATGTACAGATTGCTAAACAACAGTGGTGGCAACAGGATAATCCTTCCAATGCTGAGGCTACTTTGGTCCAAAGCACAAGGATGCAAAAACTTTTGAAAACCATCTAAACCCTGTCATGTTGGTATTCATTGGAAAACGCTTACTGAGTACTCTCAAATGAGTACCCATGTGGCATCATTTCAGTCATTTTTCAGGTTTTTTGCATCATTTGTTTGGCCAAATTAGCCACCAGCAGCATAAGGGTTAAGTCTGTATGGTTGTACAGGTAAGGCAGCATTGGGGGGGGGGGGTTACCAGAACATCAATCTTCACATTTAGGTCATACACCTGTGGAGTACACATTACAAATGGCTAACCACTACATATGCCTTTTTGCCAATAACAATATAACAGCAGAAGGATCAATATTTCATAAATATGCATTCAGTGCAATTCCATCCAGCATTTCAATCATTTCAACAATATATATATATATATATATATATATATATATATATATATATATATATATATATATATATATATATATATATATATACATTTATATATATATTTATATATATATATATATATATATATATATTTATATATATATATATATATATATATATATGTATATGTATTGTCCGTGCAATATGTATGGCACAGTTTTGAATATAACTTACAAAAGTACTTATTGTCTGTATGTCTTTTTTTGTGACCTATCTTCCCATCACATGAATGACTCAATCATGTTTGTAGTGCTCCACAAAATTCTGAATTTTTAGAAAAAACATGCTTTAGAAAATATGCAATTTTTTTATATAAAATGACGTACAACTGCTCTTCAGATATCAATAGGTATCCTAGTATGCATAGGACACTTTCCAAAGAAAACTAAAGACATGAATAGGTTTGATAACCCTTTCTCTCTTTATCTACTGTATTACTTCCTGCTTTATGTGATTTTAATCCTTATATTTAGGTCAAAATAAAAAAATTTATCTGAAAATTTATTCACATCTAAAAACACCTATGAAGTTATTAAAGGTTTGAGTTTTCTAAGCGTTTTGCTGAGTAGAGATACATTGTTTGGCTTTAGTTAAATTTCTTAAGCCATGTAATGTATTTACATATATAACAACATCTCAGCACAACCATAGAATGGCCTTAAAGAAGCACCGGATGACATTTCAAAGTTACATTCCCAAAACAATCAAATCTGGACTGTTCACTAACATTTCATATCCTCACTCACCAACAAGTTGAGTATTATAAGCTGCCTGCTATAATATCAAACCTCTAACAAATGAAAAAATTGGTGAATTCTGCAACAACTATCAACCATCCTATTTGGTGTTCAGTTCAAGAATTATTGGGTACACTGCATTTTCACCATACGGTTGAGTAACTGGACATGAGAGATATGATACCTAATATGAACACATCTAACCTGGTCTTGAGGTGTTCACATCTTCAAGGATTTACAGTAACTGTGGCTATTACATGTGGCCATGCTTCATTTAAATATTTTTACACCCAGATTATCCATCTAACTCATGCATAGCCAATTTGGCAACCAATTACTTTACAGTGTATGATGACAGTCATATTATAACTTATTCAAAACTCTGGTGCACAAAAATATCTAGACAATTTAGGTCATAAACCGTCATACAGTTTTGAAAAGAAACCTTTTTTGAGAAAAAAATGTAGATCACAATCATAACAATAAATCTTCAAATATTTCATGAATTTATACATAATAATTGCTGTGTTTTTTTCCAGAATATCATGAAAATATGGGTAATAAGAGAGAGCATCACCAAAATATTCAAAATATGTATGTATTTCATTGTACTATAGAAACATTTCTTAGCATATAATTATTTCACCTTCACTTCAAGATTATGCGCATATGTATCAGACTCTCAAGACAGTACAAATCAGTCAAACCTGCACAAGTTTTTCATCCAATATTGGCTGGGTCAGAAAAACTGGTCACCCATGGATTCAGATTGGAAACTATTTCTTCACCAGAGCTGATTTATATTCTGAGCAGTGTACCCTAACGTATATTAGTTTAACATATACAATTGAAAGAAATCAAATTCTTTATCTGACAGGTTTTACTTAAGTTTCAAGTTTCACAGTTGCCTTATCTCCAATTTTCAACCATATTATGAAATATGATTATATTAATTCATCATTTTACATTTTATTATACCTATATATATTCTATAGTATACCTTATTCATAACAAACAGTATATTCCTTGCATAGATGCAAATTCATATGATACATATATATAACAATATGATAGCCTAAACAATAATCTCACTATAAGAACCGTGTTAGTCAGAATAACATATCTTATAAAATTGAAGTATGCAGATCTTAAAGCATTAATAAAACAACACAAGCCTCTTAACCCTTATGCTGCTGGTGGCTAATTTTGCCGATACAAAATAATGCTAAAATCCTGAAAAATCACCAAAACCCTGGCAAATGGCTACTCATCTGAGAGTACTCAGTGAGAGCTATCCAATGAATACCAACATGAAAGGGTTTAGATGGTTTTCAAAGATTTTTGCGTTCTTGTGCTTTGGGCGAATGTATCCTCAGCATTGTAAGGGTTAATAGGTTTTATGTTCAGTATGGCAGTATAGTATCCTATCATCAGTAAAGCAGATCTGCAAATATGTAACTTTTTTTATGAAAATATTTCCCTAAATAGTATTCATCAGATATGCGTTCAGTGTAATTCAATTAGCAAAATTAGTGGTTAAACACACTGCCATCTGACCATTTTAAATACTGGAGGTCCTTAACCCATTGACGCTCAGAGCGGCCATAACAGGCCTGACAATTTTGGATGTATTTTATTTACAAAAGCAGTTCCTAGAAAACATTTGAAGGATAAATGTTGATCAGAAGCCAAACAACAACTCTCCTTCAAATATTTTGTGAACTTTTGCTTTATACCCAAGTTATTTTCAAAAGTATAAGAGTAGCAGACAATACTTTCTAGGGTAACTGTGAGTGTTAATGAGTTAAGGGGATAATGGCTTAACTCATTAACACTCAGGGTGGCCAAAAAGGCCTGATGATTTAGGAAATATCTTACTTACAAAAGCATTTTGTTGAAGAAATTTGAAGGAGAGATGTTGATCAGAAGCCATACTACAACTCTCCTTCAAATATTTTGTGAACTTTCGCTTTATTCCCAAGTTATTTTCAAAAGTATGAGAGTAGCAGACGATAGTTTCTAGAGCACCTCTGAGTGTTAATGGGTTAACCACCTCCACCCCCATCCCCACCCCCTCCTCCACACCCTCCCCCACCTCCATCCCCACCCCCTCCTCCCCCACCTCCATCCCCACCTCCACAGTCGCCCCCACCCCATCCCCCACCTCCATCCCCAACTCCAGAAAACACCACCCCGCCACCCCCAGAGTCATACCCAGGGTCGGGTCTTGACCCTGATGTGAAGAACACCCCTCCCCCGTGACCCCCAGCAGAGTCTTTCCCCTTTCTCCTCCTCCTCTTGTCCCCCCTCATACAGTAACAGGCACACCCCACCATGGCGGCAACAACCACAGCGGCTACCACTACATACAGGATCCACAGGTGGTCATCATGTACTACCATGCTTATTACCTAATCGTGAGTACAGTTAAGGTTATCAATGAAATCCCTGGTTAAACTGAACTTAACGCATGTGCCAACCAAAATAGGTTCAACATATATGTTTTATTTAGATATAAAATTTAAATCCAATTATATATCTAGAAACTAGGGAAACTTAAGCATGTGTTTAGGAAAATTGTTTCACATAGAAAATAGAACGTCTACATTTAAAAGGTTCAGAACTTTAAAATGTTTGTTTAATAACTTATAAAGGTGTTCAACTCAAATGGTCTCAGGAAATGCAACACGCATCTTGGTATCCTTAATTTACACCACAGGACAGAGTAGATGATGATACCCTTGTAGATTCTGAGCACCTCTGATGATATCCTGTCCTCTTCCTTTCCTTAATTCAACAATGGTATGTTCCCATCAAGAGTGGAGTGTGTTCATGATGAACATTTGCTGTTTAGTAAATCAATCAAGTATACCAGCTTCCCAGATGTTAGTATGTAGATTGTGCAGCCACCTGAAAAACCAGAAGATAGAGATAGATGTTATCTATATTAGCGCTGTATGCAGTGATTTAGCCAGGATTTTAAAAAAATGGGTGTTCAAAATTGGCAATCTTAAAATTTTGGGGCATCTTTTTAAAAGGGAAATCACAATATATTCAGATAACTACCATAAACATGTATTTTCTTATTCAGAAAAGGTATAATATCCTTAAGTTATGCCATAGGAATCATATTTAGGTGAAAATATTCAATTATTTGCTTAAGAATGATATTTGTAGAAATTCCTCACAAAAATAATTGGTTGTCCTGATGTTTGATTTTTGAGGGATTGGGTGTCCAAATGACGCTCCCCAGACACCCTGCCGGCTAAGACACTGCCTGAATTATGTAAGTAACCTTGGTACCATAGACATGAAGTAAATAAGGACTAGTATGTGATATTTGTAGAAACAATATTTACAAATGTTGTGATTGAGTCCCGGGGGGGGGGGGGGCACTCAGGTACAGAGGGGGGCCGCACCTTAGTTACGTATTTCGCGGAAGAAGGGGTCTTTTTTGAAGACCTCCGCATGTCCGCGATTTTGTAAAAGAAGGGTACTTCTTTGTACCCAGGTACGAAGTATGGGGGTTAAAATCCCCTTACAATCTACTAAACATACGCGGCTCTGACGCCGAGTGACTCCCGAAGTATCTGGGCTTCCGAGTTTGCTGCCGACACTTGCTGCCGCTAAACACGCAGAGGATTATAGAATCTAAAGTTAAAATATGTGTTCCCGTTCATCCAATGTCAGTGTTTTGATAAAAGAAGGGGTGTAAATTTAGTGGAAAAAATCAGCGTTTTTATTAAAATAAGGGTGCTTTTTTGGCCAGAAATCAGTGCTTTAGGGGTATTTTTTATTTTTGATAACGAACGTATGCGCCCCCCTAAATACCCAAGTGCCCCCCCCCCCCCCCCCCCCGGGCATTGAGTGCTCCCTCCTAAAAGCACTATTGTGCGGAGATTTTACTGGAAACATTTTTGGAATATAAATTCATGTGCCTTTCTTAAACATTCCAATGCTAAGGCTAGTTTTGTCCAAAGCACAAGAACTCAAATATTTTTGAAAATCATCTTAACCCTGTCATTTTGGTATTCATTGGATAGTTCTCACTGAGTACTCTCAGAAGAGTAGCTATGTGCCAGGGTTTCAGGTATTTTTCAGGTCTTTGCATAGTTTCTATTGGCCAAATTAGCAAGCAGCAGTATAAGGGTTATGGTAGATTAAGAACATTACTATACAATTATAGAAATATTAGTCGTAAATGCATCTCTGTGTAAAAACCACCAACCCATGTTGTCAAAGACCTCCCAGGTGAATATGTCACCTACTGTGCATAACGCCTGTGGTCACTAATTAGTCCAAGTGACCAATGTCTCTATTACTACTCTCATAAATAAAAATGAAAATAAAATGAAAATAAAATTTGATGTGAGTGAGTAAAGCAGAGTGGTGTTATACAAGCATAAACAATGTGTTATAAAAATGTAAAGGCTGTTCTAGAGAAAAGAAAAGCTCCTGTGAATAAGTAGTGCCTTAGGGTCCTTCACTCTACTTAACAAAACATCAATGAAAAAAACATATTTTGGTATCTACAAAAACATGTGTTCAAAACATACGTCACACACTTCCTTGGCTGAAAAAGTCATACGTAAAGAACTGTTATGCTAGAGGAGAAATTTAAATACCTCTATTAGAGAATGAAGTGGATGATGCTATTAACTATATTATATTAGGAGCATTCAAGTGGAAACAAAATGCTACCAGAAACTAGAATAACTAAGCTATCAGAAAAGGTAATTCTTACATGAAAAAAGTCATTCATAGAGAATTTCTGAAAAAAAATATTTCAGGAAATTTTCAAATGTGTCTTTGTGCAAGGATTATCTCTCAAATATCTATGGATTATTAAAATAAACCGGAGTACATGTATTGGAAATATGAACATGCTTGTCTAAGGATTTTAACCCATTTAAACATAGATACCTCTTTGAAAGTATTACTGTATCTATGATAATTTGGCAATACTTCAGGAAAAAAGAATTTGCATACTATTTGAAGAGTTATTGGTAAAGTATGATTTACATGCCATCTTCAAATACTTCAAAAGAAGGCCAAAAAGTACCATCGAATATAGTAAGGCCTTTTTGGGATGCTACATGTATGAATGGGTTAAACGCTAAGTTGGTAAACAGTTGAGGACAGAGGAGAGATGGTTTACATACCCCCAATCCCACCCCCTCCTCCGCAATCCCCTCCCCCACCCCCTCCTCCCCCAAAGCCCCCTCCCCCTGACCCACCCCCTCCTCCCCCAAAACCCCCTCCTCCGCAATCTCCGCCCCCAAAGCCCCCTCCCCCCATCCCACTCCCTCCTCCGAAACCTCCTCCAATATCACCCATACCCCCTCCCCCAAAATCTCCCCCACTGCTCATACCCCCACCTCCAAAGTGATGTCCTGCATTACCCATGCCCCCACTTCCCCAACCAACCCCATGACCCATACCCATACCCATACCCATACCCATACCCATACCCATACCCGTACCCATACCCATACCCATACCCGTACCCATACCCGTACCCATACCACCAACACCATGAACTCCACCCCCATGGTGCCCAGCACCCCAACCCCCGTGAACATTGGAGTTGGGGAACATGACCTGACCACCCCCAGCATTATACCCTTGGTTTGGTCCAGATCCCACTGTGAAGAGTGCCCCACCCGTACCCCCCTGGGGGTTTCTAATTTCTGCCTGCCCCTTCCTGATACACCAAAATATACAACATCCACAAATCATCACACAGAGTAATGGGACAGCTATTGGCACAGCAATATACCACGGGAAATCCTCAAAGAATGACATACTTGGATATCAACACATGCACTAAACCCTATGCAGCTTAAACAACTTATCAGAAAGTGATCAATATAGACAAGTGTTGTTTTTTGTAAAATTCTTTACTCTATTGAAGCCGAAAGTTAAATACATGTACAGTTCAATATATTCACTTGTTCGAGACAGTAGATATGGGCACAGGAATTATCAACCTTTAAAATCTGTGCTTTATTCTATTTGTACTTTAATCCGATATGATCTCTAGGGTATTAGTGGGGGACAAGAAAGGTGTTCAACTCAAATGTACAGGCAGGACAATGCAGATACAAAACAGCTCTAATAAATACCTTGTAGTATGGGTCCAAGCAGAGACTTCAAATCAACTTTAATCTATGTCTCTGGTCCAAGGTAATTTTCTTGTTCTGCCACTACCAGATGGAGTATGACAAACAAGTAAATTATTGGATAAGGTACTCTGATATGTCCAGTTCCTCTTTCAGAACTTGCTCTTTGGTCAGTATGGATGCCCTTGCCAGCCAAAACCGGATGAAAGGAACTTTATCCTCTTTTGTTCAGTGCAGCACTTATAAATATTTCTTTCATTTGTATCTGAAGTGTGTACCAGTCTGGAAAAGCATGAAAAGAAAGAATTAAATTAAAAGTTCCGTAAAATGGCAATGAAGAGTTCTATTTTGTATAGGTTGTATATGCATTAATTTCTGAATGCAAAATATTGATGACTGACCTTTATATTTTGACCAAAATTCTGTGTCTGACTAACACTGACATCCATTTCCATTCAATTTTATTAACTGACCAATACCACCATTATGACTTCACCCTAATAGTTGTGCTTCATGAGTGGTTAATAAAAAGATTTCTTTCATGAACCTAATTAAAACAATCTCAAAAACACCAGAAATGTCATGGGACCATTGAAGACTCAAAATATTTCCATAAAAAGGTAAACAATTAAGTTGTCTTATCTTCCAAATAAATTAAATTTACTAATAGCTGAGGCTTGTTTTTTCAAATGTTGGCTTTGTTTCCATTCAAGCTCAGAAATATCCCCGAGAAGTGTTCTTTGTTTACTTTAATGATAATCAAAAGTAAATAGTCAATAAAACCTTAGAAGACCAAACACATGGAATGGAAACCAGCCGGTCAACCTGAACATGCTAGCCTCAACCAGTGTCAACTAATAGCGGCTAATAGGTGCTCTGGGCACCCCCAGCAGGTGGTGGAGATAAGGTTTCTCTGTAATGTAATCGATGCAAGAGCCCTGATTGGTCCTTGTTCCCACGTGACCTCGCCCTGCTGCCTTATCTGGTAGTCCTGGCATGAGGCCAGCATGTAACTATAGGGCATATAGTAATTGGTCTCTCGTTACATATCCATTCTTTTCTTAATCCAAGATAAAACACAAAAGAAGCAGCGTTCAGTGAAATAGTTTTCAAAGTTAATGTTTTTAAGTTACAGGTGTCTAAGGTTTATAGGATATCTGCGGCAAAAATAGTGCCCCCTCTCCTTAAATCATGGTTATTATCTGGGCCTTGTCCAGATATGAAATACACACCTCCACCCGTCCCACCAGCCGAGTCCATTCCCTTCCGGCGACGAATCTTATCCTTACGCGTACAGTAGCAAGCACAGCCCACCAAGCATAGCAGAACTACGACTGCAGCCGAAACGTACAATACCCATATATGGTCATCTATCACCGCCATTTTGTTGAGAACAAATCAAGGTTCTACTCAGGAATTTACCTCTTGATGAAATCAACCTTGTAACAAATTTGTGTGAGTACAATTGATTTATTACTTTTGAATATGATCACTCACTTATGACAAAACAGATATAGTTGCGCAAGTTCAGGTCTACATCCTAGTGAAGTTTGAGACCACCATTCTCTTCAGTGAACTTTTTATTACAGATACTAGTATACAGTGTCAGAGTACATATTTCATTACAGTGCAGAAAATCACTAGATGTCTTCAATAATATGAGTGCATATTCAAGAAGAACAGTCACTATTCACTTGGCCTGAATGATGTGAGAACATATTCACATTTCACAGTCAACAGTCTTCACCTTCTAATCATACTTCAATGAGAATTCTTCATCCAAATGCTGTATTTGTAGAATTATTTTAGGCTGATTGGAAGACATTTTTTGCATTTTCATTTCCATCCAGAGTCATTTGATAAGTACAATACTGTACGAGTGGATTCAGCACAGGTACAAGAACATAACACCTATCTAGTATCCACTGGATACCATTCCTCTGATAAACTATTGACTTATTAGGAATTGAACCATACAAGAGATACACAGTAATCCTGGGAATCAATTCTTCCAATATTGCTTACTTTTGTACTTCCAAAGAATCCAAGCTGAGTGATGATTGGTCACTTAAACTTCTAAGGTCCTCTGCTGCCACCTATTCAAAGGAACTGATCATTTACAACAAGTAACACCTAAGTAGCAAGTCTGAGGTTTGACAAGGATTACCTCAAATATCAGATGCACTTTGACCAGCCAACAACTTGTTTCTTTGGGTAATCAGCTATTTGTCTTTGGCTGAAAAAATAATAATATTATTATTATTAATAACAATAATAATAATAATAATAATAATAATAATAATAATAATAATAATAATAGTAATTAAAAAAATAAGAATGATGATGATGATGATAATAATAATAATAACATTAATAATAATACTATAATATAATAATAATAATGATGATAGGAATAATAAAAATAATATCTAATAATAATAATAATAATAATATCTAATGATAATAATAATAATAATATCAATAATAATGATAATACTTATACTACTAATGATAATAATAATAATAATATTAATAATAATAATAATAATAATAATAATAATAGTAATAATGATAATAATAATAGTGATAACAATTATAATGTTTATAATGATAATAAACGATAGCACAGATATGTATGATATTCTCTCTCATTTGTGTGGCAAATAAAAACGTCACAAATACAATGAAAACTCATTAGAGTCAGGCCATTTTAGGCTGCTCCAGGCATGAAGGGTTAATCCACAGTGAAAGCAAGCTCAGATATAGCCTGCCTCACAGGCCATATTTTAATGTCCTCCCTTGTGGATAGATGGCTCTGCCCTTACAAAAAAATTGGAACATTTTGTGCCACGGCGTGTGGCACGGGAGGTTTTTCTGTGGTACAAGTGTGTCTGAGTAGTGGCCTATAGTTGTGAATTGAAACGCTACACACAACTTAACCACTACTCGGTGGATGCGTGGTTTCAGCGTTTCTGCCACATAACCTTAATAGTACCACACAATTACCAACCATTGGTAGGAACTTGGCTAACTGGTGGTTCCTTATTTATCTAGAATTGACATATGGAGTATGTATATTTTACCCTATTTTTATTTCATTTTTTGTCCACCAGGTGGCACCATAGGTTTATCAAATCGTAATTGGGTCAAGTAGTGGTCATGGGAGGGTAGAAAGGGGCGACTTCCAGGTGGCGCCATGATTGGGTCAACTATCGGTCATGGGTGGGTAGAAAAGGGCGGCTACCAGGTGGCACCATGATTGGGTCAACTAGTGGACATGGCTGGGTAGAAAGGGGTGACTATGTATGATACTCCAATACCACTATTTGGCCATTTATGGGCATGTACCACATGATTTCCTTCTTTATAGAAATAAAAATGAAGTTTCAAATACTAAAAAAGCATACTTTTAAAAAATATTTTTCAAAGTATATATTTTTTCTATTCATGATATTTGTGTCCTTTGAAATGGTTTAAAAGTATCATATAGTGTATATATTAACGGCCCTACCAACAGTGAAGGGTACTATGAACCTGTTCATTCCATGTGTGAGTGTGCATGCGTCACTTTTTGTGTGGGCAATATCATGAAAACTGAAAGCCTGAGTTATTCAGGAAAAATCTTATTTTGCCCAAATCTAAAGAACTGCTAGTCATTTGGCATCCTAACCTTCGAATATCACCATTCCGGCCACTCAATATTTTGGGGAGTAATTTCTGAAAGTCAATTTTAA
>OZ012690.1:23987537-24184900 GCA_963942565.1 Maea johnstoni
TATATATGATACCTGAGGCTAAATTGGGTGTAAGGGTGCTAAGGTGTCAAGGTGTCAAGGTGCTACATATATATATATGATACCTGAAGCTAAATAGGGTGTCAGGGTGAAAAGGTGTCAAGATGCTACAACTATATATACATATATATATATATATATATATATATATATATATATATATATATATATATATATATATATATATATATATATATATATATATATATATATATATATATATATATATATATATTTATATGTATATATATATATTTATATGTACAGTTATAAATACACCCCTACCCACACAACACGCATCCGGGTGATGAGACGGTGCGAGTAACTACATCCGTGTAGTAAAAACCGTGGCACCCTCAACAATAGCACCGACGGTTTTAAGAGGTGTATTATAGCTCTCCGACGATGACGTCGACGCTATTCACAGATGTTCAACTCAACAGTTCGCTGCATACCAATCATCCGCCCTATCAAAAGGTTGATGGGTTTTTATAAAGGACGGAGAGTGGCGACTGAATTGGAAGCGTAGATCTAATGAAAAAGATAAACCAAAATGACCATATCATCATCATCATCATCGTTTTTCATGGAAATATTTATACTTTTAATGGATTTGATTACTTCATGTTTGGTATTATTATGATACATGTTAACCTTGCGAAACTAGATTAAAATGCGATTGATTTATATTAAACTTGGCCTGTAATCATTTTGGATACTTATGAAGTTAGATACGTCCTTAGATGAAGAATTATAATAAATCTTAGATGAGTAAAAATCGTTTTAGTCATCTAAGGAGACATGTTATGGGTACACCCTGGGAGGGGATGTATTTCTCTGGTACACCGGAGACATGGATTAATGAGATTCATCATGTCTTTGGGTACACCAATGAGGTGGCACTGATGATGATCTCGATGATCATGATCTTGGTCATGATAATAATAATGATGATAGAGATGATGATAATACTAATATTAATAATAATGATAATAATAATAATAATGATAAAATAATAATGATAATAATGATCTTAATAATAATACCAATAATAATGATAATAATAATAATAATAATAATAATAATAATAATAATAACAATAATAACAATAACAATAATAGTGTTATTATTGACATGAACATCCTGGCCGGGGGGCATTGGGCGGTGGTTTTCGATGGGTACTCCAGTTAACAGTGCTCAAAATCCGAGGAAAGCGAGGTAACGTGCATATAATTTGTATAAACTTTTTAAAATCAAATAAAAGAAGTGTAGAGGAAAATTAAGTACAAACAATAATCCCAATAAGTATCCGATACAAGGCGATAGGAATGGAGATGAATGTAGTGGAAAGCTGTATGAAGCTAGTGGCGCTGGGCGCAACACAGCGCAAAGGTTAGGCAAGTATAGAAGAAGAATGGATCCGTGCGCCAAAATAGAGGGCGGCGCACGGATCCATGTCTCAGAGGGAATGGTTAAAGATGTAACAGTTATGAAATATGAGGAAAATGGGTAGTGAGTAAAAGCAATTTAGTGATCGTGTAAATATATAAGTTCACCTGGGAAAAGAAAGAAAAGGTCTGATTTGGAAAATATTTGTTACTGAAATACCATGAAGCTGAGAATATGGGGAATTCAAAAACATAAATCAGAATTTGCCCCCGCATATGGTATGAGCAACCCTCTGGGTCATGGACTATTGAGTGTGATCTGCTACTTGATATTAAAGTACGTTATTTCATAATCATATTTGTATGGTTATCAATTTGCCAACTCCTGTGAAATATATTTGCCCACTCCAAAGCTATATTCTCACCAGGATTGGAACTGAACAAAACGGCGCGAAAGCCCCCAATATTGGACCACGAGAATTGATGATGATGATATTTTCAGTTACAAAGCTACCTGTTTGTTCTTGATAACTCTGCACTAATGTGATCTACTACACAAAATTAAAGTTATCCCATTAACATACGTGTACATGGTTATCAATTATAAAGGCGCACTCCTTAAGCACAAGTACAAGTACTAACCTCTCCCCTAGTGGCCAGAATTGGAACTAAACAAAACGAAATCACAACCAGCCGCAATAATAAACCGCCTGAAATCTCCTGATTTTGGAGTGTTGAATGTTGATAGGTATGCCAATGTAAATGCACAATATCAATTGAACATTCCATAACGCACACGTACCCTGATTTAAGAACTTATAAATGTAAATGTAAATGTAATCTTTATTTTAAGTTGGTATATCAATTACAAGAAACACGAGCTACTGAGGCTCTTGGCCGACTGGCCTGACGGCTTACAATGCCCTCCGAAGCACTGGAAAGCAGCAAGAAAATAAATTTTCTTCTCCTGCGCCCACATCGGGAATCGAACCCGAACTGCCCTGAAGTCAAGCATGCTAACCACTTGACCAACTCAACTGCTGTGGCCATTTTAAAGATATTCTCAGCATTAGGACTAGACAGGCGTAGACACGCGTGTAGCCAAGCGTCCAGAGAAGTGGAGCAGAGAACCACTTTACTTATTGCGACATCAGTTATTGCGACATGTAAAATGTAAGTAGACGGGCGCGAAAATATACAGAATTTTTTCCCAGAACTTGTTATAAAACACGCTATCAGTGTCACGCATAACTTAGATTTTTGGCCGCTCTGTTTCATGGATAAACTCGCTGCCAAAAACAGGCCGTTTGCAAGGCAGTTTGAAGGACTGCATTCCCTGTAGTATAATGCCATCTGTTGTGGCCGCGACTGAACCTGACTAACACCTACGGTTAGCCTGCAGCGCAGTCAGAAGGCCGATCGCGTCAAGGACTGACTGAATAGGATGTTCTTCCCGCGCTCACCGCTAATAGATGGCGCCACTCGCATGCGGACCACTCGCTGAAGAGTGCGGGTATTTATAGAGTGTGTCTGTGACAAACTAAGGCAAGCGAATGCCTTCAAACACTGTTCGCGTATAATAACATATGTTTTATACAATATCTACAAAACTACAGATGCGCGTTTAATTATTTTTCCAATCGGAATAGCTGTAGGCAATGATGGTCTCTCTACTTTCCATATATCTTCGCATTTACGCGCGTATATTGATGCATTGTACGTGCAAACGACATTCCCATCATGTCTGGATCGCGTGTAAACTATTACAGGGGTAAAGTACCAGCCAGGCTGTCGTGTTGGAAAACCCAAGACTAAGGGTGGTCTGATGTATCTCAGAGCCGAGGGGCTCAGGCCAGAGTCCGAAGATGCACCCGACCTCCCGAGGCCTTAGGGTTTCCAACTCAGCTGCCTGGCGAGGTCTTATTGGCTACTATTAATTAGAGCATGGAAAATATTGTTTTCTGCTCAAAAAGCAGGCCTCTTTAAAATGTTGTTTACATGTGGTTGCCTTGACAGCGCACGCGGGCAAGAAATGAGGCCAGAAAACACTTTAATCCTGTCATAGTTGCACTGTGTGGCAGAAAATAATGTCTATACATTGCTGTGGCAATATACTATATATATTTTTTTTAATTCGTGGGAAAAGTGCATTTAATTGATGAACCAAGGCCATTTTAAAAGTTGTTTACATATAGTTGCCATGACACCGTGCGAGGACAATGAACGAGGGTAGGAAAAATGTCTAAATAATACTATAGCAACTTGCTGTAATATTTATAAAGCAATAAGAAGTGGCGAAACATTGCTGGTGACGGGCAGTGGGGATAAATGGGTTTCTTCACTCAGTCAGTTCCGACAGCTTCGGTAAATACAATGACCCGTTCCAGAGCTGGCATAAAAAGGAAGATAAGTGAGCTCCACTGTATTTATTGCGATTGCAAACCACTTAGACCGTAGACACATCACACCGACGTAACCCTACAACTTAGCATAGCCTATGCGTCACAAGGTGTGTGTGTATATATATATATATATATATATATATATATATATATATATATATATATATATATATATATATATATATATATATATATATATATATATATATATATATATATATATATATATATATATATATATATATATATATATATATATATATATATATATATATATATATATATATATATATATATATTACAAGACGACCAGTATATAAGAACATTTGCGTTGCAGCATGCTCATTGCAAAAATCCTTTCGAGTAAATATCAGTCAGGCGCAAATTCCAGAAAAAGTTACCTATTGAAGCATTTTTTGTTTAAAGTGTGTATCCGGTAATTCTACCCAATATCAGGGCACTAATTCTGAAAATGACAGATACCAAGCTAATTTTTCAGTGTTACTACCTCTTATAATCAGCATTCTTGGATGACTCTGGCACGTTTTATACGTTAATTTGCATAATTTATTTTAGATCAGTGTGACATCATTCCAAACTTGGGTATCAGAATCAAGCTCTCAACCGTAGGAGTTCATTCATGTGTTGTTTTTTGGTAGTTTTAGTGGTGGCCAGGGTCTTAGCCGATATTTGGAAACAGGGTGTCCAAATAGAGGTTTCATAGACTTTTGCGTGTCCAAAGTGTGGTACAAAATACATACTACTAATAAGATAGACCCTATACCTTTACAGATTTTGCTTTTTTAGGCCAGATACTGCTTTGTGTGTCTTATAAAAGTGACACTACAGCTTCTACATCTATCTTCTAAGAAAAGTCATCTTTAGCAAATTCTGACATAAACTTGTGGGTGTCCAAACTGTCAAAAAAACAGTGTTCTGCGTGTCCAAATGACACGCTGGACGCATTACGGCTAATCCCCTGGTGGTGGCCATGGCAACGGGAGCCATGAATTAATCAAAAACTGAGGAAAATGGTTATTTTCTTGATTTGTGTGATACGTAAGTGCGATTTACCCCTAATCAACAACTCTAAGGGCATCGGTATGTTTAATAAGAACTTCATGCTCTTTTATTGATCAATTCGTGCCAATTTTGTATGATTAAGATTTTTTGAGTATGGAGTACAGTCCTTTGAAAATGGCAATACCGCATTTAACACATCTAAGGACATCAGTATGTTTATTTCAAAAACTTAGTAAACTTAACTATATCAGACTCTCGGACTATATCAGACTCTTTTCAACTCCAGTCGGCTATCAATCGGGACAAGTTGTAAATGTCCAGCATAAAGTTTTTGTGAAAGCCGGAATTATTTACAGAACGGATTTAATTAGAAATGTGGAATAGCGCGAATGCAACAAGTATATTATTAACCTAAATAGTACGTATTGTTTTTATTTCAAAATGTCCACCATATTTGCTGGAACTAGACATACACTATGATAGTTAAGGACACTTTAAGGACCAAGAAGCCTAGCATTGGTTCCGTTTATGTGTTTTATGCCAATTTGGCAAACCGTCCCTGCTAACATCAAGTTAGATGATGGCATTGAACCTTACATGTGGAACACAGAACATCCTCAGTCGTTGCATATGGTAAGGTTCACTATTATTGAAATAACCCTGGTTCAGTACTGAAACCGGGCTAGCACCCTTGTATTGATTTCTGGTGTTATATAGCGGGACTAGGGTTTAGTGTCGTCTCCCATAAACTATATTATCAGCTTAGACGAAGAAAAGTATGGATATGTAGCGAGAGACTAATTATTATATGCGCTATAGTGAAGGGTTGGACACGATAGGGGTTTCTGATCTGGCATCAGGGTGGGGTTACGAGGAAACAAGGACCAATCAAGGCTCTCGTATAATTTACATTACAGAGAACCCTGTGCGCCAGCATCATCTGAGCATGCTCAGAGCTCGACTTTTAGACTATTGGCTGAGGCTAGCCTGTTGAGGTTGACCGGCTGGTATCATATCCACTTGCTGTTGTTTTATTTATCTAAGGTCAGCAGGCTTTCGACGAAAAACCAAGTCAGAAGCATTTTGCTATGCTCCGGACACGTACAAAGGGTTGGAAAACGTATTTCCCCTATTTTCAGTCACCGACGTCTAGGTCTATGTATTGCTGTCATTAATTAATGACAGCGCCGTTTAAATTAAACTTAATCAGACTTCTTTCAATTTCCAACCAGCGATCGAGTTGAATAAGTTGTAAATGTCCACCATATTGATTTTGTAAAGGCCGGAAATATTTACGGAATGGATGTAATTTTAAATTTTGGATTAGCGCAAATGCAACAAATATATTGTTAACCTAAATAGAATATATTTTTTCTATTACGAATCATCCAGAATATTTGCTGGGAGAAGGCATGTCATATTGGTATTGATTAATGACACTTTCAAGACAAAGCTGCCTGACATTGGGCTCCGTTTATTGTTTTTTTTGCAAAACCATCCCTGCTACAGTTAAATGATGGCATTGAACCTTACATGTGCAACACAGAACATCCACAATAAGATATCGTTGCATATAGTAAGGTTCAATATCATTAAACTAATCACACCCATGCATCCATAAAACTAAACTATAGCCTATGCGACACAAGCTTGTTGATGTATTATTCGTGTATATATGCATGAATATACATATATATATATGTATATATATATATATATATATATATATATATATATATATATATATATATATATATATATATATATATATATATATATATATATATACATACATACATACATATATGTGTGTGTCTGTGTGCCTCTCTCTATGTCCGTACTGACTCTTTCAAAAGTGACAGTTTAATAATCGATCATACGATTTCACTAATAGAGTCAGTAGTTGTGGCACCACTATATATTTATGTTTATCAAGAATGTTAGAATATCCTTACTTGGTTATACATTATTTCTCATCCCTTAATGAAATTTGTTTGCCACTTTGGCGCCACCTATATGGACGGCATGACTGGTGACCCCCCCCCCCCCCCCCTTTTTTATTCTAGACGTGCGGGCGCCAATTCTTTGAATTTTGCGATCTTGATCGCGATACCAGCTATTTTGACTGCGCTCAGCCATCTCCTGTTAAATATCTTAGCGCATCAAGGGGACAGCCAGTGATCACGTGACCACACAAATAACCCGACAATGCGTTTATTACACACTTCTAAGCTTTCTTTTATTATCGTCTGTCAGTGGAATAGTGAATCCTTGGCGTCGTTAGTGTTTGGGCGCCCTATATGTTGGTCATGGGCGTGTTATTTTTCGGAAATTTTCTTGGCGAAGTGTTGGGATACACCTATGTTGTTCGGTGACCGCATGCGAAGTGATTCAGTGACGTCATCGTCTGGTACTTTTTTACAGAATACAAAGTGACGTCATCGTCTGGTACTTTTTTCCTATTTAAATATATGATGCGTTTTATCCAGTTTAAAATCATCCTATTATGATTGTCTGTCAATAAAATGTTGTATATTTGGCGTCGCTAGTGTCTTACTCATAAGAAAATGGAGATTACTTGTTGCGGTGACCTCGCCAGCGCGTGTGGGAACTCAGTGGATAGACTAGCATGCCAGTCCCTTGAGACATGTGCGCGTGAATTTTCCATTGAATAGACTAGTGCCAGTCTCTTTGAGCTATTGCGCGCCAACAATCAGGGGGAGGGGGGCAGGGTGGGCTGGTGCCGTTCAGCTGGGTGGACTCGTGCATGAAGCACACAACATATCATGGGATCATATCTAACTACAACAAAAGCTCAATTGTTCAAGTTATCAATAGAGTATAGTGAGATAGAACTTTAACAGCCATTGACATGCGGTCGCGGGCGCCTTTCTCCGCACAACTTCGCGTTTTCCATCAAAATATTACATGCTCAATGCACACTTTCCCTTCTAGAATTGAGTCCTTCTGGATATTGGACCTGACAATGAAAGCTTAAACAAGGTATGAGAAAATTATAATGGTGATGTAGTTTAACCCTTTCTATGCTGAGACTTCTTTCGTCCATTCTCAGAAAAATGCAGAGTTTTGAAAACCATCTGAACCCTGCCATGTCGGTATTCATTGGTAAGCTCTCGTGTGTACTCTCAGATGAGTACCAATGTACCAGGGTTTCAGTAATTTTTCACATCACCTTGTATTGGATAAATTATCCACCAGCAGCATAACGGTATAATAAACTTTCAATTTTAGACATGAAATATGCAAATGTATAAGGTGGCACTTCGGATGCCACCTATACGGCCCCACTTTTTGAGATTTTCAAAGGAGATCTGACAATGATCTTTTAATGGACCTTAAGTTTAGATGTCACTGTCCCCTTGTCGAATACCCCAATACAGTATGCCTAAGGAGTTTCTATTGATTTCTCAGAACCAGCAGTCAAATGCGCCGTCCAGTAGTCTTAGATGAATAAAAGCAATTCATGTATATTATTCCAAGATAGAGGGGAAAGTGAATCGCGTGTAAAACGGTTTTATAAGCGACTTTTAAACGCGTGGTTTAAAGGCTTCCCTTTGCCATGTATGTATGTGACTGCCAGGCAGAGCGCACGCTTTACCGGCTGACCCACTTTGGTCCGCATCCGGCGTGAAGCGCCGCTCAGCGGAATAGTTCCTAGAACATCCTATTACGAAGGTATTGTCCAGGATTCTTTGGTAAGAGTGCTCTGCCAAGCGTTTGTAGGCCAGTAGGTATTATTAGTTATCAACTGTTTTGGAGTATGATACAACTTATATCTCGCAACCAGAGGGCTGTATCACACGAGGGTGATACAGCCCTCTGATTGCGAGATATAAGTTGTATCATACTCCAAAACAGTTGATAACGAATTTATCCCATGATTGCCCCTCGACATCTGCATAGGTAATAAAAATGAACATACATACATAAATACAATTTGGTTCTAGCAGCAGAGCATTGTCTGCTACTGGGGCAGCCATCCTGCAATGTTTGGTAGAATTGGTGATTGCATCTTGCACTTAGGGGGTAGGGAGAATTGGGAATTGCATCATGGGCATAATCATCTGATGTAATGCTCAACTCTCCCTAACCTAAAAAGCAGCTGGTTAGTATAAGAGGGAGGGAGGTTAATATAGGATTCTGAGAGGTTAATACAGCTTCATATTAACCTCCAATAGACCAATCAAAAGCCTAGAATTTTGCCAATCATGAGATAAACATATATGATACACCAGAAGCTGCTCTGTGTGTGAGGTATAAAACCATATCATTTCCTCACGGCTTTTTTAACCCTTACGCTGATGGTGGCTAATTTGGCCAATACAAAAAAAGAAAAAATAATAATCGTGATAAACATGCACTACTACTGCTACTACTACTAATTATTATTATTATTATTATTATTATTATTATTATTATTATTATTATTATTATTATTACTATTATCATTATTATTATTATTATTATTATTATTATTATTATTATTATTATTATTATTATCATAATTGTTATTTTGATGACGATCATGGTAGTAGTAGTAGTAGTAGTAGTAGTAGTAGTAGTAGTAGTAGTAGTAGTAGTAGTAGTAGTGGTAGTAGTAGTAGTAGTAATCCGTGTTGTTATTAGAATTGTATTATGATAATAATCATGTTTGTGATGAATTTTCGAACATATTAAACATTGCCATATATGGTTGCACGATAATACAGCAAACATAATTGGTTATAAAAATCAATATCGCTATCTCTTCTTTCCTGAATGAAAATGAGTAAAGTGGGCAGGTCCATTACTTGCAGACTCTATTGCGATCAGTGTATTGTGATACTTATGTTTTCCCACCACACAACTATCTTATGTAGTCAATATTACCATAGCGACAATATTGCCATAGCGACATTGCTTATGTTGTTCATTTCATGTTAATACGATGTCATACGATTTTTGAAATACTGGTGAACGGATGGATAGAGGATAATGCTCCTCAAAATAAGATTCATCACAGGAATCTGCTATTTAGGATGGCTGGTAATTTCAACCCGTGGGCAAGATGTAAGTAGTACAAATAATTCACGATATTCAACTGAAGTTCATATCAAAGATATATATAATACCAATACCAATGGTATAATGAGATATGAAATTAAGGTTTCAAAACAAATTTGGAAATATTCATTGATTGTAAATCTCTCTAAACATTCTTATAAAACACTTCTTGTACGAGGCAGCGCATTTTCTATTTGAGAAATGTGTTTGTCGTTTAGGTATCAAAACAATCTCAATTATGCAAATACTCAATACATTTCATATTATATAACACAGAGCGCATTTGTCATATTTTGATTCATTTCACTTTACGTAAAGTTGCCGTTTGGTGGCAAGTTATAAGAACTTTTGAAAACATACATTTGTAATATTTTCATTTTCAAACTTGAACATTGTTCATACTAATAGCAAAAATCGTTCATTGAAACCTCATTCCTTTATAGATTCTATGAACTAAACCATCAAATGATAACCATATGATAATGATTTGACATGATACCTGTCTCTGTAGTAAAAGTATTTAGATAATCAGTGTAATTGTGACTGCTTTACCTCATATTTAACGTCTTATACCCTCCACCTAGATTCTTGAAAGTCTTTTAAGAATTAATCATCCGTGTCGCACAACTCACAATATTATTCAGGTTTAACTGCAATTATTGTTGAATACTAGTACTTCGACAAAGTAATTATCTCTAATTCCTATCATGTTAACCTGGAGATGGAACAATGAAGGAGAGATTAGAGATTAGAGATTAAATTACAACTGACTAGTCACGAATTAGCCGCTAATGTCAGAAATGGTGACGATACTCTCGAAATTCAAAAATAAAAAAAGAAAGAAAATTAAGCAGAAGCCACGCATTAAATATCAAAATTTAAATTTATTTACCTTACAACATATTAACCTGTAAATAAACTTACAGGTGAATATGACAACTTTCTCAAGTAAGAGTTCCTGGCCTGATGGAAATTCTGAGGTAGAGAGCATGGCTGTCGTTAGGTGTGCCGCTAAATGCCTATCAGTTCCATCTTGTGAGGCCTGCACGTATGACGAGGACGAGCAGCTCTGCGTCCTTCACAATACCCTGCTGGAAATGGATCGGTACGCCACCAGCAGGAAACCCCACACAAAATACGTCCAAATGGTGAGTTTAACGAATAGGCAAATGGGATCATTCATACACACAACATGCAAAAACACGAAAACGAAACTTCTAACACACGTACACACACATACATACATACATACACACACGCATATATGTATATGTATATATATATATATATATATATATATATATATATATATATATATATATATATATATATATATATATATATATATATATTGTGTGTGTGTGTGTGTACGAAGGTATCTGTAATGGAAAATATAGACATGGACATATAAGTGCAATACAAGTGGTCTACTGTGCTTGCTGACATTATGCAAAACACCAGGTGCGACCAACTTCTACCATGCAGCCCTGATGACAGAATAGAGTGGCAAATGAGAGTTAGTGCAGTCCGGTCAAATATGACATGCTGTTGAGTGCGACTATTTAGGCTATTGTATATATGTATATATATATATATATATATATATATATATATATATATATATATATATATATATATATATATATATATATATATATATATATATATATATATATATATATGTATGTATATATATGTATGTATATATATGTATGTATATATATATATATGTATATATATATATACATATATATATATACATATATATATATACATATATATATATATATATATATATATATATATATATATATATATATATATATATATATATATATATATGCATACTCCCACCCTAGTACGATGCCTTGGATCTGGATTCTGTGCTTTAGCCACTGAATACTGGTTCGTCATGATTTAAGGAGATTAGTTTTAGACAAATCGATTTGGCAGACAGGCATCGTTGACAATTATATGTCTAAGTCAGTAGTCGTCATGCATATGATGCACCTACACGTAATAGAGCATGTTTGCACTACTCTCTACATGTCGTACATTTATTGATCTCTAATGGGGTTCTTTCAACAAAACGTTTAACAACTTTGTAAACGAGTAATTTTTAGCATATGATGGAAAGCTCCGTATCTATGCCGAAAGATAACACAGGAATCTGTACAAAGCCATGCAGGGAAGTGAATAAAGTTGTATTGATTCTTGGCAATTACTCATTTGTGCACTTTCTATGCGTTACTGGTAATGTGTTTGAGCTGAGACATCTATAACAGGGGGGTATAAGATGACACCTATCTCTCGCTCAATACAGACAACTCTGCTTAATCCGGACTGATGTGGACCCTAAAATTCTGTCCGCATTAGGCAAAATCCGGATTATGCGTATACATGTAGGAATAATATGTATAGGATGGGACTGGGACCTTCTAATCTCTCCGGTTTAGACGAAAATCCGGATTACACATGTCCGGATTAAGCAGAGTTGTCGGTATTGTACGTAAATAGCAGCAATGGTTTGATATACGCCGGCGTCAACCCTGGCCAGGCTCACATTTCAATTCATCTGTCGAGATTTCCACTAATACTATTCAGACCTCCATCGCGGTGGTAGTGGGATTAAATGAATAAGGCCTAAAAGGGCACATCGGTACACAAATGCCATTTCATGCCATAACGTCTTTTGCACTGTTTAAGAGCAATGAGAAAATATAGTAATGCGAGGTGAAAGAAGGAAGAGTGAAAGAGAAAGCGCAACGCCTTCAAATCCAGAGAAGACCAAGTGATTTTTAGATGCATGGTATCCACAGACAGATCCACACATCCCCCTTTTTATGAGGCGAGCAGGGAGCCACACGGCAATGTACAACATATTTATGAAAAATGATTTACCCAAGAATATCAAAGAATCAACAAGAATGCAACACTAACGAGTTAAGATGTTACACATGTTCTAGGAAAAATATATTGAAGCGTGATGCAAGAACATCCAAGGTTTTGAACATTTCAAAACTTAATGGATGTTCCAGAACATACCAAGAACATCCAAGAATATCCAACAACATACCAAGAACAACCAAAGAACATCAAGAAACAACAAGAAACATGCCAAATTTTTCCAAGAACTGGGAAATGTCTCAATTTTTGGAGTTTCTTGGTATGGTCTTGGAGGTGTTCTTGACAGTTGGATGGACGCTTAATGGATGTTCCAGAACATACCAAGAACATCCAAGAATATCCAACAATGTTCAAACACAGAACAAGAAACATGGAGACTTTTCATAATGCTATATTCCCACTGTCAAGAACCAAGACAAGAACTTAAGATGATTTTAGAAGTTTAATTTTCGAGAGCAAAATTCTTGTTAATTCTTGTCAAAAAATAGGATTTGGTGCATGCAGAACGAGCTAGGACTAAAGTACGCCTGTTCTAGGAAGGTGATAGGACTGTTTGAAGAAAGTATTAAAACTGTCCAAAAATATGATAAGAAAGTGTTAATATTATTTCCAGAACTGTGAAAAATGTATTAGGAATAAATAAGAACAAGGCAGGACTAGGAAGAATGTACTAAGACCATAAAATACCATATTAAGAACATACTACGACTGTTGTAAGGCTACACTAGGAATAAAAAATAACATACAAGAATCAATGAACTTCAACTGTTTTATTATGTCAATTTGGGGTCAAGTCACATGATACACTGACCTACACCCCACTTCCACCATTTATGAAAAATCTCATTCACCCTGTACCATTCTGCCAGGTCCATCTCGGTTTCAACATCAAATGAATTTGGGTCGGATTCATCAGGTTGGGTCTTTTTCTTAGTTAGTCATTTGGCTGAAGACTTGGCACCCTTCTTAACTGTTTTGGGGATTTCTTTGGGTGGTTCATCATATATCTCTGTGTCCTCCACCACTGGAGGATCCACATGCACATCAGCAACAGCCACGATTTCAGTAGAACTGTTCTCGGCGTCCGTTTCTTCAGGGATTGAGGTGGTGGTATCTTTCGATACTGTTCTATCTTCTGTATCCATGGCTGTTTATTATCATTATGTCCATTATCTTTGTCGGTCTCAACATATTCCACAATAGCATTTTTATAGGGAATATCAATCTATAGATTCCTTACTGCCACTTCATTATCCTGTTTGTTTGGTGTAATGTCTGAGTTGTTCCCTTTTTTCTTAGATTTTGCCATTTTCATCATAGATTTCCATTTCGAGTCATAATCGAAGGTAGACATTCTGAAAATCTCGTAAGGATCTGCACAGGCAATCAAGGCTTTGGATTGTTTACCTTTTTCCACGGCTTTGTCAGCTGATTAATCGCCAATCTTGCTTTCCTCACCACATCTGTTTCTATCCTCTGGTTCCTCGATAGGTATGACATCTTGAATAAGTCACCATAGCACGTCTCGGTGGTCGTGCTTGGGCCGACATGTTTACTTGTGGTGACCTTCTTACAGCGCAGTCACGTGATTTCCAGCAATACGTTAATGAGTTCTTATAGATTACGTAGTACATACTTCTTCATTCCTAGTACATTCTCAGGAATGTACCAGATGTTTAGCAAGAATTATGCGCCCAAGAACTGGGAAGAATCAGCAAGAATCAACAAGAATCAAGAGGAATCAACAACAATGCAACACTTACGTGTTAAGAGGGTGTTACAACTGTACTAGGAACTCAAATCATTGAAGCGTGCTACAAGAACTACCAAGAAAGTTTTGAACACTCCAAAAATTTATTGTGGGTACCAAAACATAACAAGAACATACAACAACATACAACAACATATGACGAACAAACAAAGAACACATAAGAATCAACAAGAAACATGCAGAATTTTTCCAAGAACTGGAAACTCTCCAAATTCTTGGTCTGTCTTGCGATGGTCTTCATGACATTCTTGACAGTGGGAAGGGGGCTTAAGGCCTGAAAAAGAATCTCAATTCTTGCCGTTTCTTGATATATGTTCTGTCTGTCTGGATAAACGGCACAAACTGGGTTTACTCACAAGGAGAATCCTTACAGGGAAAGCAAATTCTGAATTTGATAAAAAGCCAAAATATAAACCAAAATATAAACCTATCCAGTGCTAGATGGTCATTTTCTGATTTTGTTCTCTTCAAGTTTTCGAATACCTGCGATGAGTTCCTGGTGAGTGGCGGCAGATATAGGGTTCCAGATAGTGCATTTTCGTCTTCAAGCCAGTATGACTCCCACCACGGCCACATTCTTTCTCGACTCAATACGCAGGCTGGGGTTGGCGCGTGGTCCGCACTACACAATGATGAACACCAATGGATCGCGGTCGATCTAGGTATGTATCGTTAATTTCTATTATAGCACTTTGGTGTGACATTGACAGAACATTATAATCTTTCTATGCCATGTTAAAGGAGGCACCAGCCAAAAATCCATGCAATGCCTTAAAATCAAACTTCTGCAAAAAGCCTGTTGCAATCATTACAGGATATGTGCACATAGCGTACCGTCGGCAACACTACACTTCCTGGGTCGCCACGACGGCGGCAGGCAGTGTATCTTGCAAGTTTCTCTCCCGAGAATGCTTTGCCTCTGGCTGGTCCCGATGTACTGGTTGTTATCTATATAGGCCAAACTCAGTGAGCTGTCCGAGGGGGTGTTACACAAGAAGTGACAGATTTTCAGTTTTATTGGCAATGACTACCCTGAAGTGGGATATTTAGGTAAAGTTGTACTTAGTGACTTCCAAAAGCCAAGATATATGGCATGAGATATGGATGCAAAAAGGATATATATATATATATATATATATATATATATATATATATATATATATATATATATATATATATATATAATATATATATATATATATATATATATATTTATATGTATATATATATATATATATATATATATATATATATATATATATATATATATATATATATATATATATATATATATATATATATATATGTATGTATACTGTATATACATATATATATATATATATATATATATATATATATATATATATATATATATATATATATATATATATATATAATATATATATATATATATACTTATATATATATATAAATATATATATATATATATATATATATATAAATATATATATATACATATATATATATATATATATATATATATATATATATATATATATATATATATATATATTATATATATATATATATATATATATATATATATATATATATATATATACTACAACTACAAACTTTGTGTACAATGTGGCAACCTTAAATTCATACATTAATAGGTAAAATTAACATTATCAAAATTGTAATGATTTCAAAAATTGTCCATATCTCGCTGTCCCTACCAAGTCCAGATGAAGGAATGTTAAATGAAATCGAAAATATCTTTTTTAAGATTTTTGTGGAACAAAGAACCCCACAATTTTAAGAGTTCAAAATTGGAAAAGTTAAAAGTTGAAGGTGGGTTACAGTTCCCAAATATAAGAAAAGTTGAAATGACTTCAAAGACCTCTTGATTTAAAAGGATTTTACAAATCAGAGAAAGGCTGGGCAGTATTCCCCAATATGTACAGAATGAACAGCGTGTAGATAAGGGGATATTTCTTTACGAAATATGCAGGAATGCGTAAAAATATGTTTTGGAAAGATGCTGTTTCAGCCCTATATACGATTTATAACTGTTCAAACTAAATATTAATTGACTCATCTCTCTCTATACCCCTAGGGTAGAATCAAAATGTTATGAGTGGAGTGGTACATGAGTGGTCAAAAAAGGGTTTAGATACAATAGGGGACCTCTTTGGGGAAGATGGTAATATTTAAACAATAGAACAAACATAAGATACATTACAAGGAAAATGTAACATAGATGTTTATCTAAAACAAATGCCACAACTCCCATTTATACTATATATTCTAGATATTGGTACCACAGGAAATAAAATATTTACTTTAATACAATCGATCCAGGAAATGACAGTGTTAGACATGATCAAGAAAAGTGGTCAAAACACCTGAATGTTGACATTAACTTTGATACAATTACCAAAGGTTTCAAAAATGCCAAGGCAACCGCCCCATCAGTATATCAACACTCTGATCAGTATAAATTACTTCACAGAAAAACATTACATACTAAGCTCCTATTCAAGATGAAAATATCAGACACAGCAAACTGCTTGTTTTGTAAAGCCAAAAATTGCTTCCCTGAATATGACATTTCTTGTGATCTAATTAATAGTATCTTGTGATATATGGTGAGCAAACCCATAATAAGAACTAAAGAAAGGCAAAGTTTTCTTCTATTTTCTTCCTTTTAATGTCTGCTATTTTTTTAGAACTTGTGCAGATAATGCTAATTCGAATCACCTCATATAGCTATTTTAAATCTGAAATATACTTGAATTCTATGAAGCTTTCTGCCTATCCCACGGTATACTGGTCCTTTGCTCCATGAGTAATATTGGTATTCTGTCTCACACTTACCACAATGCAATATAGACAGTAGTATGTGGAGTGAGAAAAAGGGAACCAGATAAAAAAAAGAGGGCTAACCAAGAACTATTCATTGTAAGTTTGATCCCAACATTTCGCATATGTTTTGTTTCAAAACTTTTTCTTCTTAGATAAGGTTTTGAAAATGTTTCCAACGTTGTGATCATTTGAGTTAAATGTGCTTATTGTAAGCATTTTTGTTTCACAATGACACTGACTAAGCATGAGAGTGAGATGCAAGAAAAAGGTACCTATATAAGTTGTCCGGGTTCTTTAAGCTATAAAGGAGCAAACGTTAGATTGTGTCTGTGACTGACCTAGTTAGCTTTGGAGGGCATTATGAGGTGACATTTTATGCCCTGCGTCACAGGGCAATATGGGGATTTAATAACCGGCCACACGGTACAAAGTCTTACTGGAAAATTCTACGCAAGCAATAGCAATGGCTGTCATAGCCTGTAGACAAAGCAAATCAGCATAGACCTTGATCTTTGATACTTTCAGTCGGTATTTTAAAAAGGGGGCAAGACATTTTATTCAGTTGTCATTAAGCACACAGTAAATGTTTTTATCATTTCATTTTTTTATTTTCCAGAATAGAAATTGAACTTAATCAATATCAAATTTAATTTTCTTGAACACTATTTCTTTACCCTCATATCATACATGATCAACGACCCAGCTGGACATCCATAATGCCTTGCGTCAACCTAGATTCTTGGATCGAAGTGACTAGTAGTATGCCAGTGGTGAGAGGCAGTGGTTGGTGGAAATCCTACTGCGCTATATAGGAATACAATATATGGGCATAACGTATACTTTATATTGAAAGAATATGGACGCCAATAAACAAATGTCCTTTTTTTCTTTTACTTTGCTTTATCAAGGTGACAAAAGACGGATAACTGGTGTAACAACACAAGGTCGAGGCAATTACGATCAATGGGTTACATCCTACACTATTGCACATGGCAATGATCCCTCGCAGTTACAGATGTACAGAGAACGCACCGGACAGGACAAGGTAATATGGCGCGCATCAGACGATGCAGCTACTTTTGGTTATGCAAACAAAAGACAACAAGAATTCTATGGTGTATGTAAAAAAAACCAATGTGTTAAATACTATCTTCTGAGGGGCACATGAAGGATCTGCCATAGTTGACTGCCTCCTACCTATCATAGGCCAGCTTTACTGACCACCATTGCGAAATACCTTTGGGTAACATTTTTGCTTTTGTTAGCGTATAAACTAAGTCTCGCAAAGCGGGCAGTACGCATTTATCAAACACTTTTTAAACCTGTGATCGATGGATGGTAGCCAACCGAAGTAGTAGTAGTAGTAGTAGTAGTAGTAGTAGTAGTAGTAGTAGTAGTAGTAGTAGTAGTAGTAGTAGTTCGTTTATTTGCTTTAAAACCACCAATGAAGTTTGCATATCCTCGTCTTCCCCCCACAAATGTAGTAAAGAAATACAAACAATGAAGTAAGCCCCACAAAAGATAGTAACAATTCCAGGTACATGTATGATTGACCATATCATAAAGAGATGGTAAAAATACTTGCTTTGAACTGGCAGTTTAGGGAGGTTTGTTTGTATATCTACAAGAATGTATATACATGTATGTAGGTATAAGTGTAGGTATCATGTAATTAGGTGTGTTTGTTGTGTGTGTGTGTGTGTGTGTGTGTGTGTGCAATCAAGTCTACTGTATTTTCAGGGCACTTATGCTACTTCATCATTCCCATTTGGTGACATGTTTTGTTTGATATTTGTATTGTCATGTTGTATTAAAGAGTGTTTAGGAAAACGGAAAGACCTTAAATAAGTCATAATTGTGGTACAATTTTACAAATATTGGACCATGCCCTTGTTCCTATTTGACCAGTTTGTGAATTATCTACTGCCATCCCATTTCAATACGTAAAATATACTCATGTAATGTGTAAATGTTCCCAGTTTTTAGGGCCGTTATCTCTTTTCATTTGAATTTCATATTTGTTTTTGACAATTATGACTTTATTTGGTTTATCATATCTGTACTACTGAAGTTTCAGCAATGTAATAATGATATTTCTAGAGAATCAGATTTAAAATCATGTTTGATTTATATAACTACAATTAATTCAGATGAATTGGTCCAAAATCAGGATTGGTCATCTTTGTCGAAATTTTAGGGGTAACAGGTACTTTCTCATGTAATTCGGAGTAATGTGTTATTTTGTTCAAATTTCTAATGATAGGGGATTTAAAAAACATTTTAACAGGGAATTTTAAAAAATTAGGCCAGAATTCGGTACAATGTCATCAACATAATAGTAAAACTAGGGTTATTAATATCAAAGTCCTGTTTACCAACACTTTTGTCTGGACAAATGTTTTGAAGCAGCTCTGCCACAATTTAGTCTTATCTTCATCTTTGATAATATAAAATATATTTTCTATATTAATTCAATAATGATATCCTATATAATCATAATGTACGTATTAAAAGGTGATGGCAGCATATAATTCACTGCATAGCCATAAAACAAGGTAGATATTATCACATATTGAAAAGTATATAATTTGTAACATATGTGTACCAAAATTTGGTTTTTAAAATGATACCTTAATTTTTCTTATTTTCTGAACACCAGTACAAGTAAACACTTAAATCATATAAAACATGTCACCAAATCTCTGAAATTGAAAATGAACAAAAACCTGACTGTAGACCACATTATCTCAAGAAAGCGACAAAAAAGAGAATTTTACCATTGTATCTTTGACACTGAAATGTATTAAACCTCAATGTTGACCAATGGACCATACTCTCATATTTTCTTTTGGTTTTTGGTTCATTTGGCTATCTTATTTAGATTTCTGGGTAATGTGTCCTACCATGCCAACTATATTTCATGACATGTATATTTTGATATATCATTTATATTTGTAGTGTCAATTTTAAGGCCAATATTTTACATGAATTGTGTGCAAATATTAGGCTGAACCAATGTATTGTAACTTGACCTAACTTGGGCCTACTGCCTTCAGCTAATGTCAAAAATATCTTTATTTATATCATTTATGCTGAGTTTTGTTTTATGGTCCTTATTCCTTCACATAGAAATCCTACTTTTGCTAATTGATTATTGTGAGTATGACAGGTTCATTGCTCAACATTCATATCTCTATATTTCAGTGTCAAAGATTCACTAATAGGTATTGCTCATTCAGTTCAATAGAAAATGGCAAAATCATATTATGGAATACTTTTGTTTAAATTTTGATCGTTTTATGTAAAATTGTCTAAAACGAGGCTTTCGTTTGGTGACTTGTTTCTTTTTATCAATAATCTAGTTCCGCCAGTGTATGTATTACTGATAATCTTTATAACGGATATATCAAAAGTGACCAATAAACAAGACATAGTCATCATTGTCAAAAACAATGATGAAATAATATCGAGAAGAGATAGCTGCGCTTAAAAACTGGGCACACTCACATAAGAATATTTTTCATATCAAAATGTGATGACAGTAGGTATCCACGAAATGATCAAAGTGGACCATCCAATGTCATGGTCCAATATTCATAAAGCATATGTTCAAAATTTCAGCTCATTCAAAATATCTGTCCCCTTTCCTGAACACCCTTACAACTCGACAGTACACATTAAAACAAAACATGTCAACAAATGCGAATGATGATGTAGGATAAGTGCCCTGAAAATCACTAGAACAAGAAAAAATGAACAAAATCTAGTTTTTAGACCATTTTATCTTTAGATCAACTAAACCTATGAACAGAATTAGTCCATAATCTGATATTACATCTACTGAATACTAAACATTTTTGGGGCTTATGTTTACACACCAGCCGTATCAAAATTTTAGCTGATCTCAAATTTTCTCAAAGCTCTCACACGCACACAAAATAAATTATGTTATAATACATGCCATCATATATGAATGGCATAGTAGATCAATCGCCTGAAAACCACAAAGAAAATAATGTCGAAGAATGAACAAAGAAATATATTTTTGATCTCTTAATCTCAGTAATTGTAAGGAATACAAATTAACGATTTCCGATTTTGATTCCTCCGCTATCACATATATAGTAATAGAAGCAAGTAAATGTCCTGCACCATGTTTCCCGGGAATTGTGGTGCTCTTAAGATGGTTCAACATATATTTATATTCATGAGTGAACATAGCTCTACCACTTCCCATGTCTTAGGGCATTTTCTTACTACATATCTGGGGCTTTTTTACGTTTGTGGTGAATCACTACATTTTCGGTTGTAACGCACGCGCAGAGATTACAGAGCCAGAGTACAATCAACCATAGCCGCCAGATGGTTGTCAATAGTTATGTATATTATACTCTCGTTGTTTTTACATTCATAGGTGTTCCCTGGCAACGTCAACAGGCATGGAGTAGTCACCAACGTGCTTAAATTCCCGTTCACCGCCCGCTATGTGCGAATTCACCCGAAGACTTGGCATTTATATGTCTCTATGCGTTTTGACTTGGTAGGATGCGGGGTGTGACTTCTTTTCCGTCCTCTGTTGAGAAATAGAGGTACTGTAATGATATCCATGAAAATTACCACTTATTGAACTTGAATGCAGACTGATTCATCAACACTATCATGAGATTAATACCTCCAAGGGAGCAAATCTTAACTATAATGCACCAGCGTTCAACCTATGTTGGTTTTCGTTCATCTCAATAGGTAAAAAGACATTAATCTAAAGGGCCATCACAAAGAATTCAAGTTCATTGCAAGAATAAGATTCAAATCAACACGTAGCACTGAAAGTTATGCTTTCCTGTGTACCAAAGATATTGCTGCTAGATGCCAATTGTATAAAGATCCCATGAGAATAAATCCAACATTAAGCCATTCCATTTTGAAGTAGAAATATTTCTAAAGTGATAATCATTTACTGATCTCATGACCTTTAATAATATTGACCACTTATTAAGCATATCATCACACAATTGGGTAGATGATTAATGCCCACCCCCTGAACAAAATTAGTAGCCAGTCATGTCTGTCTCTAAAATGCAGAAAAAAACATTCAAATACATGACAATTGCAATGGCAGAATTTCTGTGTTTAAGGTAGATGAATAACCGTGCATGTTGGGCTCGGCAGCAAACTCAGTACCACTAGATACACAATCTAGTTCTTCACTGGTTGTAAACTTGACAGCGGCGCTATTAAACAAACAAGCAATATATCGAGGCTTATACCTTGAATGCATACAATTCTCTACTGTTTTGGATGATCGTTTCGTCTAAAGATGTGCATCTAAACCTTTAACAAAATTAACCTGGGAGGTAATGCTGCATTTATTTTTACGAACATAATAACTGATAAAAAAATGTACTTTTAATGTCAGAAGGGCATCAGGAATTACTGGATTTTTAAAAACTTTTTCAGAAATACGTCACATTGACATGTTCTGTTATTGGATAATCAAAGAACCTCGTCTATTGATACCTGTAGAATGAGCATGCAGTCTTCACTCATTTTATGTTCCTATAGCTTGCTTGTTGGAG
This sequence comes from Maea johnstoni, assembly GCA_963942565.1. Taxonomy (NCBI): domain Eukaryota; kingdom Metazoa; phylum Annelida; class Polychaeta; order Spionida; family Magelonidae; genus Maea; species Maea johnstoni. The sequence goes on from OZ012690.1 coordinate 24,010,516, forward strand.
AACCTCTTCGTCCTACAATAGCCCACGTGAACTGGAAAATTAAAGTAATAAGACATAGATAGATAGAAAGACTATCGCAAGTGTTCCATCAAGTGGTATATGTAGATTATGTAAAAACATAAAGGGCGTCACGAATAGAAATATGATGATTACATACTTTACTACCCGGCAAGCTCCTCTTCTATCCAGGACTGTTGTCATACTGTAGAATGGGTAATTTTTCCGTGAGTTTTATTTTCCCGTTTTTTCCCGAATGCTTTCAAACTGGAATAAATACTAGTAACACAGGAAAAACAATACAGTACATGTCCGGACTAATTAAACACGTAGAAATCCTGACCTTAGTTTAATAGACTCTACTCTTTGGTATACTAGAATTAGAAATCTATATAAAACGGGAAAATTTGAAACGGAAAAAAACTGTCCTCCCTTCGGAAATATTAGAAAAGGTAACACACAAAAATGAAAAACTAGGGAAAATTGTTACCCGGAATAATTACCCATTCTACAGTATTCCGTTTCCTTTTGATATATTGGCGCTAGTTTTTGGACATTCTTACTCCCTGTTCTTATTACCGTTGCAGTTTCGAATGCTTCATACTAATTTAGTTGTGCCTTGTGTTGCTTTTTGAACAATGTTACTCCCTTTGCTTGTGTAAACTATGCTCTACTGGTGATTATCTATTTTCTATCATTTTTTTTACTTTGAAATTACACAATTGTGTAAATAGATATTTTTGAAATAAATAAATGTTTTGAAACAACATAAATGACATAAACGGAACATATATATAAACATACCCATAGGTGACAAAAACATTTATATGGGGTGGTCACATATATTTATATGGGGTGGTCTAATACAGCCTCTAATTTCATGCTGTTTTGCAATGCAAGCTTTAAGTCACAACCCACTGTTCATTTACTAACGTTGTCACCCATCTTAGTCTGTCTCCATATCTCTGGGTCGAGAGAAACCTGACATGGTGTCAGTATGATACTTCAGTTGTGCCTATGGTCATCTTAAAGGCTACATATATACATGTATGTATATATATATATATATATTTATATATATATATATATATATATATATATATATATATATATATATATATATATATATATATATATATATATTATTAGTTATCCTCCTTGTAAAAAAGGGATACGGCCTGGTATCTGCATGAAGCCAGTCGTATCACACGAGGCCGGAGGCCGAGTGTGATACGACTGGCTGAACGCAGATACCAGGCCGTATCCCTTTTTTACAAGGAGGATAACGAATTTATCATCAGCTCCCCCCCCCCCCCCCCCCCCCCCCCCACGCCTCCCAACATACTTGTATTGTTGACAATGGGCAAATTTCACAATGGGACCTAATGGGTAAAATTAACATTATGCAGAGTTGAGACAAAAAGTACGTTCATCTATACACAACTTAGTGCTCCAAACGGGTTTGCCAAGTTTGGATGGCAAATTCGAGCGATTTGTCAAAAAGAAAATGAAAAAAGCGGTAGCCAAAGTCGAGTCCCACAGGCTATATAGCAACGGAGATTTTCGTCAGACCTGACGCCGACCATACGGCAATTATTTCTCATATGTATGTGCAACATACCAACCTAAATCCATCTTATTTACTTTCTGCCATCTTTATTTTCATGTATACACCATGTTTGCAGACTAACATGCGCAAATAGTGTTTTAAACGCCAAAAGAATCCGTCAGGCGGCAAAGTGAAGAGGAATGTCCGCCATTTTATTTTTCGTCGCCAAGGGTTCAAAACGAGGCTGTGACCTGTATAAACTTGAGGTCAAACCCATAGTTGCCATGGCGAAGTGGGATAAAACTTTGAGAGTGGGGATAAAACACTTATCCGGATCCTAGCATTGCCATTTAATGAGAAGCAATGAAATACAATCCAGTACCCAACAGCAATTGACCAATCAGCTACGAGTATCACAGTGGAGCTGATGATAAATATATATATCCCCAAGTGAGTTGGCCTGGTCGCTATATAAATGTGTAGCGTTGTGGATGACTGTCTATGGTCCTTCTGCAACTGAAAGACCCCTTGGAACTATTCATGAAGAGTAGGGAATTTCTTCCCGGTTCTGGGTTTCTATCTCGTCGTGATATGACCTAAGCTGTTCCCTTTACATATATGGCATTTGTCAGTATAGGCTTTCTTGATTTTTATCTCTAAAGGGCAATCTCACCAGATCATGTCTATCTTAGCACTATGTACGTGTAGTAGAGTTTGGCTCTGCAGTCCACGCATTAAAAGGATATCACTGCTTAGCAAGCTCTTACCTGCCTAACGTTAGTATGTAAAATAGAAAATAAGAACAACTTGTAAACTTGGACAAAGATAAGAATGCAACGATCAATATTTTGTGGATGGGAGAGTTTTCTCAATTCTGACTTTGTTCCCAAAGGTATGCAATATTGAAGACGATAAAAGCACTTTTCCAATTTTTATCTGGATGAAATCGTTATAGGATTTGACAAGGCAAAACTTATTTTTCAAGAATGTGATGCCATTTGATTTGTGATGTATCAATTTTTCCTCCACATAAGTGAAATTTGATGTTCCTCGAACGATAATAAAAAAGCTCTGTTTGAAATTATCTTGTGTATGTTTTTTTGTTGTTTATTTCTTCATACAAGACTTACTGCTGTTACAGCAGCGTTACAGCCATATCGCAGAGGTCCGAGGCGAGTACGATATGGCTGGCTGAACGCATACACCAGGCTAAATCCCTTTTTTACAAAGAGGGTAACGAATTTATCATCAGCCCCCCCCCCCCCTCCCACCCACGACAAGCACGCTAGATCGATCACATTTGTATTGTTGGCAATGGGCAAATATAACAATGGGACCTAATGAGCAAAATCAACATTTTACAGAGTTGAAACAAAAGGTGTGTTAATCCATACACGACTTAGTCCTCCAAAGGGGTTTGCCAAGTTTGCAAACTCGAACATTTTGCCCCCAAAAAATGAAAAAGCGGTTTCCAAACTCTAGTCAGACAGACTATAGCAACGGAGATTTTCGTCAGACCCGATGCAGAGCTAACGGCAAGGATTTCTCATTTGAAAGTGTGACATACCAACCTAAATCCACCCTAATTCCTTTCTGCCATATGTATTTCCATATTTACACCTATATTGCGCAAATAGTGTTTAAACGCCAAAACACCATTTCTAGCGGCGGTGAAAGGGAGTAATGTCCGCCATCATTTCATAGTTGCCATGACGCTGAGTGGACGAAACATTTATCGCGCAATACTAACATTGACAATATATCATGATTATTACCAGACCTCTGGCTTGCTGTATGTCTATGAGATGATCTGATGTATGTATACTTCACCAAAAGACTTTAGTCACGTTATCCCACACTATCGTCAACATGACAAAATAAAACCCTCTGAATCCCAGAAAAATACTAGGAATTTGCATGCAATATTTTGAATTGGTAAGATTGGACCGAAGCTTAGTTTATGAACATATATCTGAGAGGTGTATTACGTTTAAAAAAATCCATTCAATTGATCTTCTCTCACCAAACGACATCTGTAAACTATTCACCTTTATTTCGTGAAAATTAAGTAGATTCAAATTAACGCTGACAATTTCCAGACAATAAATCCTGATTTCAATGACGTAAACGTCGATGCCAAGTAGTTTTCCTCTATAAATTAAAAGAACATTTTCAGAAGGAAAGAAGGGAGAAAGGAATGGGTTCTACGTCGCTTTCATATTGAGACGAGACAGAAACCTGGAACAGGGAAGATATTTCCCTACTCTTCACAAATATCTCCAAGGGGTCTTTCAGGTGCAGAAGAACCATTATAAGACAGTCGTACACAACACTGCATATTTATATAGCGACTAGGTCAATCCGCTTGAGGATCCAGCCTTCATGTAGACTCGAACCTGTTACGGACCCGTTCAAACGGGTTCTGAACCCGTCACGAGCCCCTTTACGGGCCCATCAAAATAACGGGCGTGTATAGAGTACGGAATTCCACAAAATATCAAAAAAGAAATTCTTCCAATAGATGTATTCCAACCTAGTTTTTATGAAGTTAGATTTGAACACTTTAATTCAGTCAAATAACTGGCAATATATTATTGCAATTGCATTATTTTCACGACTGACTCAGGGGCAAACTCTTAAAAAGATGTTTTATCTTTTCATTTTCCCCACTTTGAAATTCCCAAAGTATGCCTTATTTAGAGAGGTATCACATTAAAACCTCTATGGTAGGGCCTCTTTGGCAACTGTGGTAAAAAACTTAACATGTACACAGCAGAACCAAGACTGTCGATCCATATGTATATTCATCTAAGGCAGAACAAAGTAACCTCTAGGGGTGGGAATCATGTCATCCAATGATATTCATATTTTTTTTATAACTTTTATTACTCCATAAACAAACATAACATCAGTAATCAACAATTTGTAGAAATAGGACTATAAATATAAATTAATTTGCAAAGGTATAAGAACATATATATATACAGTGAAGATAGGTTTGGCAAATACAATCAGACTGAGTAGTATGGAATTCGTGATGTTGTTGGGAAAACTATTTACATTGCAATAAGTACATTATGTATTGGGGACCATTTACCCAGTGCTCTTGGCAGATTGTTATTGATGGAGCCAATATATAAGTCCACTTTCATTTGCCTGAGGAAAATTCTTTTTAAATATTCAATATTGACAATATTCTCCTTCCATTTGCGTTTGTATATTTCGTTTTTTGTTAATAAAAAGAGAGTATTAGTCAATAGGTCGTTGTCCTTGTTTCCTAAGAGGATAGATTTTCAATCAAAATGATAAGTTTTATTGGTAGTAGCTGTAATCCAAGTTTTCAGAGATTCCCAAATAGCAAATGAAAGTGGGCAGTCAAATAACAGATGGGCTATATCTTCCATAATCTGGCAATTTTCACACAAATCATTGTCTCTAAGATTAAATTGACATAATTCATATTTCATATTTCCATGCAATGTAACTATATATCTCCTGATTGCATTTATACTGCCAGCAGCCTCCCCGCAGGTCTTTTTGTAATATATGCTGCCATCATCTTTTAACGCGTAAATTATGATCATACAGGATATGAATATTAAATTAAGTCCGAAAATGTATTTTCATTGAAGACGAAGAAAAGACTAAATTTTGGTACAGTCACTTTAAAACATTTGACCAGACAAAATGTTTGTAAACAGAACTTTAATTTTGATAGCCCCAATTTTTCTACTATGTTAATAACGCAGTACCAACTTTTGGCCTAATCATAAAATCAGTTTTTTAAATCCCCTATAACCAGAGATTTTGAACACAAATACAAGCCCTTACCAGTAGACAAAATAAGTCGCTACTACTGCATAGTAGAACGAGTAACCTGATCCCCCCCAAGAAAGTCATCAAAATGAATCAAAAATAGTTTTGGATCCCTTAATCTCAGTAACTGTAAAGAAAATCTAGTTATCAATCAATTTAGTTCATGTTTCTCAATTTCTTCAGAAAGCACGATGCTCCGGATAAGGTCCAACATGTTTTTAGATTCGTAAGCGAAAATATGAGCTCTACCCACGTCTTTTTATCTCACTTTTACAAATAGCATTTACGAAATGTTAATTGAAATGGTGAACTTGCAATGTTCACATAGAAGAGATAGTAACCCGGTGATTATTTTGAAAATTGGACCATTTAGACAGCATGACCCAATTGTTGTTACAACCCGGCAATATCATAAGTAAGATATGTTGGTTTGTGTGATATCTTAGGATTTCTAAGCATAAGGATGAACTGATTGCACACACACAACAAACACACCAAAATACACGATATCTACACTCATACCCACATGCATGCACGCCCTTTATATTGTTTTCTTTGCCTTTATGCAACTATGGTGGGTTTTTCATATAACGGGTATGTGTATATCACATACTCAATATATGAAAAATTAACAGCCTAGAATATGTTTTACAGCAAGTAAAATGCACTACTACTACTACTTCTACTACTAAGTACTACTACTACTACTACTACTCCTACTACTACTACTACTACTACTACTACTACTACTACTACTACTAGTTCGGTTGGCTACCATCCATCGATCACATGCTTAAAGAAGTATTTAATATATGTGTACTGCCCGCATTGTCAGGCTTAGTTCTTACGCTAACAAAACCAAAAATGTGTTACCAAAAGTTATTCAGCAATGGTGGTCAACAATGCTGTCTTTGGCCTACGATAGGTGGGAGGCAGAACCTTCATGTGCCCCTTAGAAGCTATGATGTATGTAATATCCCGTGGGGTTGCTCGGCTTCTCCTTTTTTATATAAACAATACCTTCCTTACTGTCATTGTGTTTGCATAGCCAAAGTTAACTGCGTCGTCTAATATGCGCGCCATATTACCTTGTTCTGACCGGTACGTTCTCTGTACATCTGTAACTGCGAGGGATCATTGCCTTGTGCAATAGTGTAAGATGTAACCCATTGATCACAAGTGACACGACCTTGCGTTGTTACACCAGTTATCCGTCTTTTGTCACCTGCATAAAGCAAAGTAAAAAATCAAAAAAGTATAATTGTTTATTAGCGTTCATATTATATCACTTAAGTATGGGGTATATCATCAGCTCCACTCTGATACTAGCAGCTGATTAATCAATTTCTTTGTTGTACTGGACTGTATTGCAGTACTAACATTGCTTATCATTCATTATCAATGTTAGGATCCAAATAAATGTTGTATCCCCCTTCTGCATGGTTACTATGGGTTTGACCTCAAATTTACAGGTCACAGCCTCGTTTGGGCCCTTAGCGACAGAAAAGAAAATTGCGGACATCACTCTCTCTTTCACCGTCGCTTGAAATTGTTTTTCGGCATTTCAAACACTATTTGCGCATTATAGCCTGCCAAAATGGTGTAGGTATTGAAATGAAAATGGCAGAAATTAATTAAGATGGAATTAGGTTGGTATGTTGCACATTCCTATGAGAAATCAATGCCGTTACAGGTCTGACGAAAATCTCCGTTGCTATATACCGGTAGTCTGTCGGACCACAGGCATCTGTAACCGAAAATATAGACCCATAACAGCAATAAAACGGTGATAAAAGGAGTTTCAAGTGGTCTGTCATGTTTATTTACGATATAAAGAAGATAATAACATAAGTCTTCTTTATATAGTAAATAAACATGACAGACCACTTGAAACTCCTTTTATCACCGTTTTATTGCTCTTATGGGTCTATATTTTCGGTTACAGATGCCTGGGGTCGGACTCGAGTTTGGCAACCGCTTTTTTCACTTTCTTTGTGACAAATCGTTCGAGTTTGCCATCCAAACTTGGCAAACCTCTTTGGAGCACTAAGTCGTGTATAGATGAATATACTTTTTGTCTTAATTCTGCAAAATGTTGATTTTGCCCATTAGGTCCCATTCTGAAATTTGCCCATTGCCAACAATACACGTATGTCGGGAAGGGGGTAGCTGATGATAAATTTGTTACCCTCTATGTAAAAAAGGAATACGGCCTGGTGTCAGCCAACCATATCACACGAGGCCGCACACCAGGCCGTATCCCTTTTTTACAAAGAGGATAGCTAATAATATAGTATGCCCATATAGCGCAGTAGAATTTCCACCAACCTCTGTCTCTCATCCCTGCCATAGAATCCGATTAGGTAAGTAGTTAACTCTAAAAACAAATTCACTTAGATGATATTGTAAAGATGATAGAACTTCACGATACAGTACAGACATTTAATTCCTGCACCAGTCGACCGGACGTCGGCCAATGCCTAGTTGTACAAACACCCATGGATAACATGTCAAAAATAATCCAATCACACCATGACCCACGTAGCTTGCGAATCAAAGCTATGTTTAGTTGTGAGGTCATCCATGGATCCATGCCGAGGAAACTGGTTGGCAATCGGGCGTGCGGTCGTGTATTATGCCTGGGCTGCCCACACATATAGTGCAGGAATTAAATGTCGGCACTGTACATACCCAGATCGACGGCGATCCATTGGTGTTCATCAAGGTATAGTGTGCACCACGCTCCACCCCCAGCATGCGTATGGAGTCGAGAATAGCCGGGGTCGCTGGTTTGGTCGTACCAGCTTGAACTGTAATTGCACCATCTGGAATCTTGTATCTGATGCCTCTCACCAGGTACTCATCACATGTATTTGCAAACTTCAAGAAAACAAAATCCAAAAATTACCATCTCGCTATGGTTTGTTTTGTTTTTGTTTGTATGATTTGGCATTTCATCAAATTCAGAACTTGCTTTCAATTAACTAGGTAAGTATTTTCGACAATATCGTTACTAATTGTAATTGTAATGAATTTCAACCAGAGTGACGCCCTCAATGATTTAAGCACCAGGGTGGGGATATTTCCTTCAGGAACCCCTTAAAAAATCCAAAGATATCCTAAAAAACTCAATATTTTACACATTAACCCATTCACACTCACAGTTCCTCTAGAAAGTATCGTCTGCTACTTTCATACTTTTAAAAATAACTTGTGAATAAAGCTAATAGTCACAAAAAATTTGAAGGAGAGTTGTTTGATTTCTAAGTAACATTTTTGCTTTAGATATTTTCCAAAAAATGCTTTTGTTGGATAAGTTTTGTCCAAAATTGTCAGGCCTCTGAGTGTGAATGGGTTAAGAACTAGGGGTAAGTGCTGTTAGCCATATCCATACCACTAATAATCAATATCAGCTAGAGTGGTACAGTCAGTAATTTGATCCCCAGGTGGGGATGTCTACTCACGAATGCCTTGATTCTCCAAAATAACATACACACCTAAAAACTACCCACATTTATAAATGAGTAAGTGACTAATAACCATAGAAAGTCCGATACAAGGTGATAGGAGTGAAGATGAAAGGAATGAAAAGTAGTATGAAGCTAGTGGCGCTGGGCGCAACACAGCGCAAAGGTTAGGCAGGTATGGTAGAGGAATGGATCCGTGCGCCAAAATATGTAGGACGGCGCACGGATCCATGTCTCAAGGGGAATGGATAGAGATGTAATAGTTTTGAAATATGAGGAATATAGGTAGTGAGTAAAAGCAATTTAGTGATCGTGTAAACATGTACAGCTAAGTTCACATGGGAAAAGAAAAAATGTCTGATTTGGAAAATATTTGTTACTGAAATACCATGAAGCTGAGAATATGGGAAATTCAAAAACATTAATCAGAATTGCCCCTCGTGGCCAGAATTGGAACTAAACAAAATGAAACCGAAACTAAGGACGCCGCAGTATAGTAGACCGCCTGATATCTCCTGATTTTGGATTGTTGAAAGCTGACAGGTATGCCAATGTACGTGCACAATATCAATTGAACATTTCATAACACAAACGTACCATGATTTAAGAACTTATGGCCAGTTTGACGATATTCTCAGCATAAGGCATCTCCGCCGCGTAGACTATCGTATAGATGTGTACGTCTAGATGTTAGACAAAGTCCCTGGATTACCGTAGAGTCGTTCCCCTTTTTCGACATATAAGCTAAAAGTACACGGGCGCGAAAATATCCCAAAAATGTTCCCATACATAATCTTAAGACAAGTATTCAATCGCACGCATGACTTTGTTTTTTGGCCGCTCTGTTTCATCAATAAACTCGCTGCCATAAACCGTTATTTACGACGAATTTAGTTCAGGCAATTCTCTATATACACCTAGTAAAATGCCATCTGGGCGAATGGCAGAATCCTGAACTTGTCAAACCCTACGAGCAGTAACATGCTCGCGCACTTCGGATGCCGTTTCGGTCTAGGAAATTATAATCAACCCTACTAAAGCAAATAAAAGATGGATTTCAACCAGAGTGACGCAGTCGATAATTCAAACCCCAGGCTGGGAATATTACTATGAGAATTCATTAAACCTTCACAATAGCGTGCAAGCCTCAGATTTCCCACATTTATAAAATAATCATCAACTATTTACTAGCTAAATATAATCAATACTTTTTATGCAAATAAAAATCAATTTGAACCAGAGTGGCAGATTCGGTAATTTTGAGCCCCAGGGTGGGGATATCTAGTACGCCAAACCCTAAAATGGCCGAAATGTCATAACAAAATCTTAAAACTACCCACGTTTATAAAAATACTCGGCAACTATTGAAATGTAAACAACCATTCTTATGCAAACAAAAAACATTTTCAACCAGAGAGACATAGTGAGTTGGAGTCTACATGTAGTGTATGAAACATGCTACATAGAACCGTTATGTGATGTACAGTACAGACATTTAATTTCTGCACCAGTCAACCGGACGTCTACCATAGCCTGGTTGTACAGACATCCATATATAGCTCAAAAAAGCTTCTTTCAGTTGTGAGGTCATGCATGCATCCATGCCCAGGAAACTGGGTGGTAATTGGGTGTGCGGTCGTGTATTATGCCCGCGTTTCCCAGGCATTTCGTCCAGGAATTTAAAGGGGCCCTAAAGGCTCACATACATATCAGCTTATATGAAAGTAATACACTTCAAGAACAGGATGCTGCCCTTCTTTTTCTCTCAGTGATCCCATGAGGGGAGATTTTTGCATATTGCCATCATCCTGCCCAGCCCCTGGCAGCGGTCATGTTTTTCAATTGGGTGGCAATCTGCCCCTAGCTCTGTGCTTATCTAAGCTCCTTTGCTACCCAATAACACTGACCACAGCAGGGGATGATGACCCGGATTCACAATTGCGGCGGCCTTGGCTCAGAGGAGGTGCTATTCACTAATTGCAATTTTATATTTCTCCTTGTGCAGAGCTCTAGGGCTTCCCTGTTTATGACATATGTTGAGCTATGCTCATGAACTTTCATATAAACCTATGATTTGTTCTTCCCCAAGTTCCCCTTTAATGTCGGCACTGTAGTCTGTGTGATATCCATCGTGTTTACTTGTTGCCTCGCGTATCCTTCTAATTTTAACATACAGTGTCTCTGAATCGTATTACTAAAACCTGGCACCATGATAACTTAGAGAGATATGAAAATCTCCTCAGGACCATCAATTTTTATTTTACTTACATCGCTACGCGTTGGGTGATATTTAGGGATAATTAATGCCAATTGAGCAACGTTTGCGAATACCTAGGTCTAAGGGTTGTGCAGTTGATAAATAGGCCTAAAGTCTACTTACAAATTAACTACCTAACTTCAAATGTGTTTTATATCGTGACATACGCAAAGTAAATAACTTGCGAAAATGTTGCCCAATCACGGACGACGAATGACAAATGCGGAGCTGTGGTCAATTAATATTCATCCGCGGCTATAAAACAAGATGGGAAGACGCCCACAGAGGTGTAAAGAGTACTTCATGCTGCAAAGTGACAAAGTAAAGAATATTTCTTACAATATAAATATTCTTAACTATTTACGACTTTGATGAAGTTATAGTTGAACAGTTTTATTCAATCAAATAATTTGCAAAAGTTTAAATTTGGTCAACTACTCTAAGCAATTTACTGTTTTTCAATCTACTTACACATAGCATCATTGGCTTGGGTGAGGCAAGAGCAGTCTCTGACTGTGCGCTTCCCTCACCTCCTTCCCTCACCTCCTTCCCGAGGTATTAATACCAATATTTGTATTGGTATTAATCAGGTCGGGAGCGTGAGGAGAATGTTAATGGTTAGTGAGGGTATGTCGGTGGTTTGCTCCGGCACCCTTCTCTACAATCCCATGGCCGCTTTCTATGTAGCCTGCCTTGATGGCCGTGTGGTTTAAGGCGTTGCTATTGACTGCTAGCTGTCTCTCACTACTGCTTTGGTTCCCGGGTTTGAATCCCGGCTGGGGCATGAGGGAATCATGCCAGTGACTTGGGATTAGGCGGTTGTTTTCTTCAGTTTCCTCCACCAGTTCCAAATGCCTAGTCACGACTTTGCCTCAATTTGGCAGAAAAACTGACAAAAAATGAAAATTCCAAATTCTGGTCTCAACATGTTCCTGAGCAGCAGAGCAGGCAAGGTCTACGAACTGCAAGATTGCAGATCGTGTAGAATAGTGCATTAGAGACTTATGCCTGCGATACCTTTACTCCCCTACCCTCGAGAATACTCGTAGCATTAAGAAATTACGAACAAATATGTACATTTTACTGAATGACCAAAGTTCGTGGGGGATAAGTAGGACGAGTGCAAATGACATACGCTACAGCCAGTTTGATATCTTATTTCTCAATTTCATATCTGTTAGCCAATACATAGGTTAGATAGCCCTAAACGAAATTGCTAAACGAAAACTTAGGGTTGAGAAGATAGAACTAGAATTAATCATGAGTGATAATGCATTCGGATATCTATGTGCTCTGATTTATTTTACCACTATGAAAATTTCATGGTTACTGTCCTCAGGCCGGGTAATTTCTAGTTAAGTATGAATTCATAAATCAAAAGTTGTTGTTTTGTTTTCATTTTTTCTTTTCCACCATTATCCCAAAGTATGCCTTTATTAGACAGGTGTTACATGTACCTGGATGGTACGGCCTTTTGGTAACTATTGTGAAAGCTTTAACATGTCCAGAGCAGAACAAAGTAACCTTCCTACTAGGAAGGGAATGGGTTTGGATATCATCGTTGATTGTTAACGCACACACACCAATGATTAAAGATAATTAGTTTCGAATCGTTTTTCTAGTGTTGTCCATTCCATTCAATGTAACTCTATCCTCTGAATGCAATTTAACTGCCAGCAAACTCTCCGGGGGTCTTGTATTGGTATTACAAACATCTTAAATATGAACTTCAATTAAATATTTATTTAGTTTGTACTACTTACGTCTTGCCCACGGGTTGAAATTACCAGACATCCTAAATAGCAGATTCCTGCGATGAATCTTAAGTTGAGAACCATTATACTGTCGCCATCTGCTCAACAGTATTTATGCCATCGTATTTACATGAAATGAACAACATAAGGAACGTCGCTATGGTAATATTGTCGCTATGGTAATATTGACTATTTCGAATCGTTTTGTGGGGAGTACATATAAGTATCGCAATACACTGAACACAATAGAGTCTGCAGATAATGGACCTATGATTTAACTCATTTTCATTCAGGAGAGAAGAGAAAGCGATATTGATTTATATAACCAATTTCCGGGGGGGGGGGGGGGGGGGGGCACTTGGGTACTTAGGGGGGTGCATACGTTCGTTATCAAAATTAAAAAATACCCCTAAAGCACTGATTTCTGGCCAAAAAAGCACCCTTATTTTAATAAAACGCTGATTTTTTCCACTAAATAAACACCCCTTCTTTTATCAAAACACTGACATTGGATGAACGGGAACACGTATTTTAACTTGAGATTTTATAATCCTCTGCTTGTTTAGCGGCAGCAAGTGGCGGCAGCAAACTCAGAAGCCCTGAGTCACTTCGGAAGTCACTCGGCGTCAGAGCCGCGTATATTTCGTGGATTGTAAGGGGATTTTGACCCCCATACTTCGTATGCGGTCTTAAAAAAAGACCCCTTCTTCCGCGAAATACGTAACGAAGGTGCGGCCCCCCTCTGTACCTGAGTGCCCCCCCCCCCCCCCCCGGAACCAATTTTGTTTGCTGTATCATTGTCCATGTATATACTTGGCAATGTTCAAAATATGTTCGAAAATTCATCGTCAACATGATCATTATCATAATATAATCCTAATAGGTGCACAGATTATAAACACTTGCTGGATGAATAGCGGCCGTACTTTTTCCGTATACACAGCTTCTCGTTTCTAACCATAGTGTGTGCATTATGTATGCTTTCATCCCTTACTGATTGGACCATTACACACTTTTCAATTAATAAATCATAGTTTGAGGATTATGTAGGACTTTCACTGGATACCTGGTTCTTTCTTTCTTTGGATGAATAGCGATCTCACTTTTTCTGTATATATTGCTTTCTGGTTTTAATCATAGTTCGTTCATTATGTATGATTTTCGCTGCATACCTCATTAAACAACTTCCGAGAAGGGGTTGGAGTGCGCCACGTCTTACGCGTTTCGTGCCATTTCAAGACGCGTTCAAGGGGAGGCGTCATTATTCATGAGAAGAGAATACTATGCAGTTTCCCTACTATGAGGTGCATTCAAACCTTCATAACATGCTACCAAGACCTGCAAGACGCCTTCGCACGGCACGCTCCCATTTCAAGATGCGTTCGAAAAACACGACAAGACGCCAAGACCTACAAGACACCAAGACCTACAAGACGCATTCGAACGGCACGCTCCCATTTCAAGACGCGTTCGAAAAACACGACAAGACGCCAAGACCTACAAGACGCATTCGAACGGCACGCTCCCTTTTCTAGACGCGTTCTAAAAGCAAGACAAGACGTATTCGCGCATAACAAGACGCCAAGACCTACAAGACGCATTTGCATGGCACGCTCCCATTTCAAGACGCGTTTGGAAAAACAAGACAAGACGCATTACAACATGTCAACACCTACATTAGACGCATTCGAACGGCACGCTCCCTTTTCAAGACGCTTGCGGAAAAACAAGACAAGACGTATTCGCGCATAACAAGACGCCAAGACCTACAAGACACCAACACCTACAAGACGAGATGTATTCGTGCATAACAACACGCCAAGACCTACAAGACGCATTCAAACGGCACGCTCCCATTTCAAGACGCGTTCCGAAAAACAATACAAGACGTATTCGTGCATAACAAGACGCCAACATCTACAAGACAAAACGTATTCGTTCATAACAACACGCCAAGACCTACAGGACGCATACGAACGGCACGCTCCCATTTCAAGACGCCTTCTGAAAAACAAGACAAAAAGCCAAGACGCATAACAAGACGCCAAGACCTACAAGACACATTTGAATGGCACGCTCCCATTTCAAGACGTGTTCCAAAAAACAAGACAAGACGTATTCGTGAATAACAAGACCCCAACACCTACAAGACAAGACATTTGTTTGTTTGTTTGTTTGAGATCCGCAACCGCATTTTCCCCGTGGGGTCAACTCCCAAAGGAGGACATACGGAGATCACCCTCTACCACCCAGGCCACCCGTCACCCCCGGGCCTTGTCTCAGTCTCTGTTCCCTCTCCCCCCGTACTTTTGTCATGCATCCTGCATCCGGTTCGTACCCTCCCCTGTCCTCCTGTCCTATACATATACCCTATTGAGTCTCTGGTCTGTTTCTTCCTTGTTTTCCTGTCCTACACATATATTCAAACCCCACAGAAAAGAACCCCTCAACAAACATCAAACCCCACATACAAACTGTGTTAATTCATTATTTCAATAAACAAACAATTAAAAGAGCAGTGTACCACTACCTCGTCTCCCCTCCTGTATCCTCTGTGCCTACCTGTTCCAGCACCCCTCACTTACACCAGTGACTCCCTTCCCCTTTGCCATTTAGTCTGATCCAACATCAACTGTGTTAGATAAAGGTGGAAAAAAAAACATATATGTACACAAGCACACCCCTATCACTTCTCCCCTTCTCTCTTCAACATTTTCTTCTCCTACCCTCTTTCCTTCAAGCTTCTCCCCCCATTTTCGCTCCCCTTTTCCCTCTTATCATCCTCCAGATGTTCCATCCTCTTTCCTTCTATCATCCTCACCTCTCTCTTTCCCCCCATGCTTCCGTCACTTTTATCTCCATCTTCTGCCTCTTCTGATGTTTGCGCATTGTAAATAAACATGCCTGTGGTGGCATTATCTTAGTTAAACATGGTTTGAATTGTTTATCTATGTTTTATGTATTATCTCAAGATAAAATTGACATCCTAACCTGAGTGTGTCTGAGTGGGATATCCCTTCCATACATGGTGGTTGCTAGGTAACCAGGATGCCGGCGATCACGGCAGAGCCAGATATCTCGGTCTTTTCTAGTTGTTGTGCACAGTGAATAAACATCACAACTGCGTAAATATGTTAGTAAAATATATTTTCAACTGCTAATAAATGTTTTATCCAATATGTTACCATGAAATTGACATTGTTTTTGATTGGTTCAGCTTGGGGAATCCCTTCCAAATATGGTGGTTGCTAGGGGGAATCCCCTTCCCTAGTGATATGTAAACAACTCTGTATATCTGTTTTGCCATATTGAAAATGGCAGCAGAAAATCCTTATTTGGAGTGGGATTTGGACGATAATTGTGCCCTGAACCAAGCCTGGGACTCTGATGATGATTTACCCTTGGTTCAGGCCAGAGGAGTACTCTGAGGAGTAACCCCCTAAACAGTGCTGAGGAGCTCGCAACAATGTTGCGCTGAGTGGTAAAGAGTTAAGCTGTAGCCAGAGCAATTAGGCTCATAGAACTGAACTAAAAATTAACTAAAAAATGCATGAAACGTTCCAGCCATGTTCATGGGCAGCACCCGAGAAGTCAACGTAGCTTAAGAACGTCTCAAAAGAGACATGCCATTGGCTTGCTGGATGAACTGAATGTGGTGTTCTCTAGCTGCATCTGGTTGAGAATGATGTCTTTCAACACATTCCCAAACTACATGGCGTTCATGGGTGCTGCCTATGAACATGCCTGGAGCGTTATACGCCTTTATTAATTCAGTTCTGACAGCCTAATTGCTCTGGCTACAGCTTAATTTCTTTTTATTACTATTATTTTTTTAAATCATATTTATTCAGGTGTAACAAACAAAAACGATTTGCAGTACAGAAGTCGTGTCCACATAGATATTGGTGTACTGAAAAGAAAAATAAGCATTGTAATCCTTGAAAGGTATCTTAGTTTGAGTTATATGAAAAAACAAGATTGTTTTACTGTTGGCGAATTGTAGGTATAGACAGTAATGAAAATGAACATTTTTATTGTGACGAAGGCTACTTAGCCATATTGTTGTAATGTCGACATTATTAATAAAGACCATTTTTTATTAAAAAGAACTTGTTTGTTTTCTTAAGTGTATTTATATTCATTATCTAAGAAAGAATGTCTAACATTAGCTTTGACTCGGTATAGAACTGGTGCTTTCTCTTCCAATTTGCATTGAAAAATGTTTTTTTTTTGTATTCAAGATTATGTTGATTTGTCCTGAATTTTCCAGATCCCCTAAAATCTTTCTTCTGTCAGTAAGACAATATCTTTCCATACCAAGAGTTCTTATCCAGATCTCTACCTCAAGCCAAAGATTAATTGTTTTTGGGCAATCTATCAACATGTGAAAATTGCTGTCCTTTTCTGGCTTACACATAGAACAAACGTTATTATCTTTGATACCTGTTGTTTCAAGAAAATCATTTGTGAAATAACGATAATGCAAAGTTCTAAACTGAATATGTCTTAAATATATATCATCAACAATAAAATTGGTTCTACTAAAGGAGTCTCTGACCTCATGAGGTGCCAAAATTAGGTTTCCTTTCTCAAACCATTTTGTACATATGTTATCAACAATATTGTTATTGTGAACATACAAAGATCTATAAAGGTTAGAGACCGCCTTAATGTCTGAACATAAAATAACATTAATTAAACTGTTGGTGGGACGAGTAGGTTTACAATTTGGTATGTCATGACCCTTATTGACATGATTAGACCACCATATTCCAAAAAGTTGGATTTGACATTAAACATTTTTTGGAATTTCTCCAATGAAAGAAACATACAGTTTTTATCCAACAAATCTGCAATAATAGTTATACCCTTTTTCAACCATTCTGGTTTTAAGGGCAGTCTAAGAACATAATTATACCAGATAGGCGTCATGAAAACATTGCTTATCCCACTGACTATTTTCTTTAATTGCTGTAAGGACAGCCTAATTGCTGTCCTAACAAATGAATGTAATGTTATGAAACTTATACATATCCATTATAAAATGCGTATTGTACGTCTTGTCTTGTTTTTCGGAACGCGTCTTGAAATGGGAGCGTGCCTTGTGAATGCGTCTTGTAGGTCTTGGCGTGTTGTTATGCGTCTTGGCATCTTGTCTTGTTTTTCGAATGCGTCTTGAAATGGGAGTGTGCCGTTCGAATGCGTCTTATAGGTCTTGGCGTGTTGTTATGCACGAATACGTCTTGTCTTGTAGGTGTTGGCGTCTTGTTATGCACGAATACGTCTTGTCTTGTTTTTCGGAACGGGTCTTAAAATGGGAGCATGCCATGCGTTTTGTAGGTCTTGGCGTGTTTTTATGCACGAATACGTCTTGTCTTGTTTTGTTTTTTGTCTTGAAATGGGAGCGCGCCATTGGAATGCGTCTTGTAGGTGTTGGCGTCTTGTTATGCGCGAATGCGTCTTGTCTTGTAGGTGTTGGTGTCTTGTCTTGTTTTTCCATCTTGTTATGTGCGAATGCGTCTTGTCGTGTTTTTCCGAATGCGTCTTGAAATGGGTGCGTGCCATGCGAAGGTGTCTTGTAGGTCTTGTACGCGTGTTATGTATGCGTCTTGTCGTGTTTTTCCGAACGCATCTTGAAATGGGTGCGTGCCATGCGAAGGCGTCTTGTAGGTCTTGTACGCGTGTTATGTATGAACACGTCTTGCCGAAGCAGTATCAGCGGTTTTGAAAGTAGTACTTTCAACGTTAAACTGAATTAATGGTTACTCCCTGAAAAAAAGAGCCTATTTGGCATCTTGTCAAGACGAGGAGCGCGCAAGACGCGTAAGACGCCAAGACGGGCCGCGCTCCAACCCTTACTGAACTTTCCGGGTAAACAGCATGCAATTAATTCTGTTTATTCGGGTTTTCGTTTTTAATCATAGTTTGTACATTATATATGATTCCCACCCATGCCGGACCGCCAATAAACAAACAAAACAAGCGCCATAACCATATTAACAAGCTCATATCAATGTAACATTTTAGTGGATCAGCTGTTTAAACTATATACATATACACATTGTATGCAAACACCTTTCTCATTGTTCTCTTAGAAACAAATATAAAAGTAATGTTATTCTGGCTGTTTCCTGGTACCTCTGACCTACCTGTAAGGTGGTGTTCCACCACTCAATATGCTTATGTGATACTGAGGCTAAGTCGTGATCAGCCAATTGAAGGGTGTTCAGGGCCTTTGTTCTTTAAGTGAGACTTCCATGTAAAGATTGACCAATACGTTCGTCTATGTACAAGAAACCCCAGTAAAAGTTATATGTTATGAAAGCTAAGACTCTAGAAAGGTCAAATATTCTAAACATGTTTTGTGGTATCCTCACAATTACCCGGGGTGAGGCAGAAAGGCATAGGTGTGGATTTCCAATACATATGCTATGGCAAACAACCTCATGGGTTCAATAAAGGTTTGGAACAGTTTGTTTTTAATTGGCTGTAAACAGCTGATTTTTATTGTCTCCATGCATACATGCCAATCCATTGTTACACTGAGAGTAACGTCATTGATAATGCATCACATAGACAACAGAGAAATAGATAAATTTCAAAGAAATATCACCAAAGACAATAATAAATTGTACATCAATAATCCATGGTTATAGCATACAGACATATTCTAATCAGTTTGCAATCTATAATTACAACGATAATCTTCAATCAAGTCCCATTTTGTATTGAAATTTTGTTTGGCAAATGAAAATTTGACCAGCAAATTTTCTTTAATCATCTGATTATAAAGCTTGCGTCTCACTTGCGCTAATGTAAGGGTGCCACCTATTTGCCTGTTTCTATAGATTATTTCTTGAGCGGCTAAAATCACAATATTTATAATAATGTTCATCAGGAGGGTACCAACTTTCTTGTCTACATTGGAAAGTTTTGAAGTGTCTATCAATCACCATTACCAGAGTACGGTCTGGAGTTTGTGTGACTTGTGACTTCGTAACAATGTGTGGACCCTCACACACAGAACTGCTCTGACTACTGCTCTGTTACTTTGTATCCACTTACATGTACCACTGCTCTGAGATACATTGTATTTTCTCAGGTCACATGGTTCTTGACATTATCGTGCGTAACTTGGGTATAGATAAGTTGTTTTCGTGCAGTTCCAGTTGGTCTGCAGAGGTACTATTGTTGCATGCAATTTTAGATAAGAATAAATCATCTCTGCCCATTCCTCTTGTTTTTTTTTAATGTATTTGAATGTTTTTTTCTGTATTGTAGTGACAGACATGACTGGCTACTAATCTTGTCGAGGGGACGGGCATTCATCATCTACCCATTGGTGTGAAGATGTGCTTAATAAGTGGTTAATATTACTCAGAGGCATGAGATTCGTAATTGATCATCACTATAGCAATATTTCTACTTGAAAATGCAATTGCTTGGTATCAGATTTATTCTCATAGGATTTATGTACAAATAGCATCCAGTAAGACTATTTTTGGCATTCCGAAATGCTTGATTTACAGGGGTGCATGTTAATTTCATTCTTGCAATGAAGCTGAATAATTTATAATGGCCTTTTAGAGTAATTCCTGTTTTTGCCTATTGAGATGAATGAAAACCAATTTTGGTTGAACACTAGAGTACGTGTTATAGTTAACATGTTACTGGAGGTATTAATCTCATGATAGTGTTGATGAATCTACATGCAAGTTGGAATAGGGGCAATTGCCATGCTTATTATCATAATATCTCTATTTCTCAAGTGAGGATGGAAAGAATTCACACCGCACATCCTACCAAGTCGAATCGCATACTGACATAATTTAACCAAGTCTTCGGGTGAATTCGCACGTAGCGGGCGGTGAACGGGAATTTAAGCATGTTGGTGACTTTTGCAGACCTGTCGATGTTGCCAGGGAACACCTATAAATATATAAAGAACGAGAGTATTATATACATAACTATTGATAACGACCTGGCGGCTATGGTTGATTGTACTCCGGCTTTGTTATGCTCTGCGCGTGTGTTACAACTTCAAAAGTAGCAGTTTCTCAGAATTGTAACAAAATTGTAAAAAATACCACAAATGTAGCAAAAGATTTACCACGAATGTAGTATGATATACACATGTAGTAAAAAATACCATAAATGTAGTAACTCCACCAGTCTTAACCTTCCCACCGCAATTTCGAGAGTATAATATACATAACTATCGATAACAACCTGGCGGCTATGGTTGATTGTACTCTGGCTTTGTTGGGCTCTGCGCGTGTGTTACAACTTCAAAAGTAGCAGTTTTTATTAAAGATGAAGATAAGACAATTTTGGCAGAGCTGCTTTAAAACATTTGACCAGACAAAAGAGTTGGTTAACAACACTTTAATCTTAATGGCCCCAGTTTTATGTTGATAATATAGTACCAAAATTTGGCCTAATTTGGAAATTTCCCTACTTAAAATTAGTTTTTTTAATCCCCTATAATCAGACATTTTGAAGAAAAAACATTACTCCGAATGACATGATGATATGTATCATCAATAAACATGTATAGATTTGACAAAAATGATCATTGCTGATTTTGGACCAATTCAACTCAGTAAGTCATAGTAGTAAAAATCAAAAATGATTTCAAATGTGATATATATATATATATATATATATATACATATATATATATATATATATATATATATATATATATATACATATATATATATATATATATATATATATATATATATATATATATATACATTTATATATATATATGTATGTATGTATGTATGTATCGAGTGGACGCCATCTTGGAATGACAAGCAGACGATAGCGGCGACTTATTTTCGACAATTACAGAAGTTATAGAAGGGTTTGCTGTGTGTCTTGTGTATTGTCCGTTTTGTGAATAGTTTGTGATTTGTGTGGTGTCAGTTGTAGGAGCGGGAAGAGGATATTTGGGGTGATAAGATGGAGATAAATGTGATAGTTACAGAATGTTGGGGAAGGTAAGGTGAATATGGTGGGGGGGGGGGGGAGGTGGAGAGATATGGGGAGTTTGGATGGGCAGAGAAGAGGGGGAGCAGCTCAAGGAGATAGTAGGTTTGGTTGGTGACCCATCGGATGTGTTAGCCAGAACGGTGGGAGAAGAGGTGAGGAAAATGATGAAGGAAAGAGAGGGGTGAAAAACGGGAAATCATGAGACACTAGGGTGTGTTGTATGCTTACATGTTTTATATCACTGTATAACACTGTTACTATTGGTTCATACTAATCGTAGTATTAAGCGAGTAAGAGGAAGGGAGCCATTTAGGTAAGTGAGGGACGCTGAAACAGGTAGGCATGGAGGAAGTATGAGGGGAGATGATCTGTTGAGTTACAATTTGGATAAGGTTGTTGGAATTAACAAAGTAACATAGTTTGTATGTGGGGTTTGAGGGGTTCATATTTGTGGGGGTTAAATATATGTGTAGGACAGGAAGACAGGGAGGGGGCAGACCAGATACTTGGTAGGCAAAAACAACTTTCGCTCCCATAGTAATGCCAGCTTTTGCCAACAGATGTCACTCCGAGGCAAGATGGCGGCGCACGTGAAAAACGTTGGAGCAGCAGCGGCAATTATCAAACCATATAAATTGCGCCGAATACGCGCCAAATATTTCGGGTACAGCAAGTTGAATGACTTGGCTATACCGCCTGCACCCAGGCGGAGATATGCATCCCCTAGCATGGTCTTGAGAGGGTCGTAATATGTACAGAGGTTGATAGCGAAGAAAAACAATGGGTGGGTTGCGGGCCGGACTATGTGACTGCATGGTAACATTGTAGCTTATACACACAAAGACAAATGTTGATCAATATGTGATCGCAGTCAATTCAAAATAAACATGGTAGTTTATATTTCACAATAGTTTATATTTTCGGAGAAAGGGTGCCGTGAGGTGGGTTAGGGGGTTAACTCGTGATTATTAGGCCAGTCTGAGTTTTTCACATGTATGTGTACATGTATGTTTTCTACTCATAATCATACTAGGGCAGAATAATATAGATAAAATATTATCGAACTTCCCATTGACTTGTACTCAAGCAGGAAATATTCCTGGCTCTTTTTTTATTTATTAATATTGACTACAAAGCCAAATGCATCGTGGTCTATACATCTGTATGGGCTGGGGATATCTACCTTATATTGAACCTTAGATGAATAAAAACAAGAGGATATGAAACCAGCCGGTCAACCTGAACTTAGGCTAGCCTCAACCAGTGTCAACAAATAGCCCAAAGTTCGTGCTCTGTGCATGCTCAGCTGATGCTGGCATTCAGGTTTACAATAATGCAAATGATACGACAGCCCTGATTGGTCCTTGTTCCCTTGGGACCTCACGCTGATGCCAGATCAGTGACCTCTGGCATGAGTCCCGCCCTTTACTATAGCGCATATAGTAATTGGTAGACTCTGACGAAGCTTTAAACAAAGTCTAAGTGAAAAAGTGATGTTAGCAGTGTGTGCGAACTGACATTGCTCAAAATGATGGAGCAAACGTCTTTGGGAGTCTCGCAAAAACACAATCTAAAACAACAAATCTTCAAGTGAAAAATGGAAGCGGGCCGACTTTTAGTAGTAATCACCTTAATTTCTATTGAATGATACAGCCAAATATGTCTACTTTCACGTTCCGGGTGAAATCGCTTCCGGCCGCCTTTATATATTCGTCAAAAATGGGTTGAAATCCGTGTTTCAAGGCATTTTCCTTTCCTCTAAATGACTTAAAGAAGGGAATTGTTACCACAAAACAGTACCTTTTAAAGTGAGAAAGGAAATGAATGAATCGTTTTTTATTTAACTTTTTTTTATTTGAAAATATTCATTAGTATTTGAAGATACAATATCAAGGTGAAACGGTCTATTTTGATAAACCTAATCCTCAGAAATACATTTCCAATAAATTTCTACTACCATTCTACCGAGTCTGCTACGTCATACGCGCATGCGCACTGTGCATGGTACGCAAAGTCGCTAATGATATCTGTACAGGACAGGAGGACGGGGGAGGGTACTGACTCGATGCAGGATGCATGACATAAGTATGGGGGATAGGGGACATGAAGAACAACGAGGCCCGGGGGTGACGAGTGGCCTGGGTGGTAGGCGAGCTCTCCGTAGGTCCTCCCTCGGGAGTTGACACCGTGGGATAAATGCGGTTACGGATCCAAAACAAACAAACAAACATGTATGTATGTATGTACACACACACACATATATATACTAGTATATATATATATATACGTATGTATGTATGTATGTACACACACACACGTGCGTGTATAAAAAAACTAAATTTATGAAATAAATCAGCAGCGCAAAATATGTTTTATGGCAAATAAACATAACACTACTACCACTGCTGCTGCTGCTACCACTACTACTTATACTACTGCTACCTCGGTTGGGTACCATCCATCGACCACAGACTTAAAACGCGCTAGATATGAATGTACTGCCCGCATCGTGAGGCTTAGTTCCACCAAAACCACAAATGTGCTATCCAAAAGTATTCAGCAATGTTGGTCAACAAAGCTGTCTCTGGTAGGTAGGAGGCTGTCAATTATGGCAGTAGAACCTTTATCTGCCACTCATAAGGTATGATTATATGATATTTCAAGGGGTTGCTCGGCTTCAACATGCAACACCTTGAGTTTATCACATGAACCACAGTTTTATTGCTGTCTTTCATTAACATAACCAAAGTTAGCTGCATCGTCTAATATGCGCCATATTACCTTGTCCTGACCGGTGCGTTCTGTGTACATCTGGAACTGCGAGGGATCATTGCCATGTGCAATAGTGTAAGATGTAACCCATTGATTGGTACCTGGTCGACCTTGCGTTGTTACACCAGTTATTTGTCTTTTATCACCTGGAAAAAAAATAAAAAACAACATTTGTTTATTCGTGTCCATATTCTTTCACTATAAAGTATGGGTTATGCACATACATGTATATAGTATGTACGATGGACCAAGTGTTAAAGAGCAAATAAAAACTTTATTGGAGAGAGAAAAGAGGAAGCTTTTTATTTTCACGATCGCTTTGGGGGGAGAGAAAATCAATCTTTATTTTTTTTACTTATTTTTTTTCATGACCGTTTTTTTGTAGAGAGAAAAATAAACCTTTTTTTTCAATTTTTCTTTTTCAATATAAATAAACTCTAGGTTTGAGTAATATGATACAACCTGCATGGTTTTTCCATGTGAAAGGATAAAATTAAAATGACAGTTTCCTCTTTTCTGAGTTGCATGATATATTTCTAAAAGTTGCACCATATTTTGAAAGTTGCACGATATATTTGACCAAGTTGAACGATGTTTTGAAAGTTGCCTGATATTTTGCGAGTTGAATTGATACTATTTCGGCATGCCATATCATTGTATAGAGCATTTATATTTAACTTGACTACAAACAAAAGCTCATGTTAAAAATTATATTTATCTCTATACCCTTATTCAATTTTTTTACCGGCCGAATGTTTTGTTACCATTGCAACAGGCATTGCGCAGAATTTCTGGCTTTAAGCATTGCGTGGAATTCCGGCCAGGGTCTCCTTTTACATCGCACAGTCAAAATATAATGTTGAATGCCACATCAAAGTGCTATGATAGAACTTAACGATACATACCTAGATCGACAGCTATCCATTGGTGTTTATTTCTGTGTCGTGCAACCCATGCGCCACCCCCAGCCTGCGTATCGAGTCGAGAAAAGATGTGGGCGAGGTCAGAGCTCCACTCGCTTGACGACGAAAATGCACTATCTGGAACCCTATATCTGACACCACTCACCAGGTACTCATCACAGGTATTCGGAACCTTAAAGAAAACGAAATCAGAAAATTACCATCGAGCACTCTGTTATTTTTGCTTTGTTTTTGTTTGTATGTTTGTATATATATACTAGTATATGAAATTCATGACTTGCTTTCTTTTTAAGGAATATCCTCATGAGTAGACTCAGTTTGTGTCGGTTATCCAGGCCGACTTTTCATTTTACTGATGTCTCTTTGATGACCTCAATGACTTACCAGTACGGTATCACATAAAAGATGATGGCTCAAAGGACAATTACACCATGAATACAACATAAGCCCAAATAGTTTCTTATGTTATTCTAGTATCCTCTACCTAAACCGAAGTTCTCACCACTGCCAACCTCCATACAATACAAGAAGTATATCTAATCAATTGTGCTGTTATGTTATCTTTTGGAGCTTTCTTTTATATCCTAGAAATCAATCGTTTGTAAAGTTGTACAAGCACTGCGGGGAGTCTGCTGGCGGTTAAATTGCACTCAGAGAATGGAGTTATATTGAATGAAAAATATGAAATATTAATATCACTGATTCTTCAGTGGCAGGACAACCCTAAACAAACTATGCGAAACCAATTATCTTTAATCATTGGTTATTGCGGGTTAACAATCAATCTGTCTAATATAGGCATACTTTGGGCTAATTTCAAATGGTGTAAATGCGAAAATAACAAGATAGACGCCAGTGGCGTCAAGAGGTTGATTCCGTGTATGTCTTTTTGTAGTTAATCATTTGCAATTTTTTGTTTTTTTAATATTTTGCTATTTTGAAATTTTTCTGATTTTTGTGTTTTTTCGTTAGTGGTTACAGTGGTTTTGCTTTTTCTGTTGGATTGACTTATTTAAGTGTTATGTATATTTGGTCGTGATCTGAGTAATACGTTTTGATGACACCTGTTGAATGGTATTCTGTAAGGTTGGTGTGAATGTGATCTATTATGGTGTTTTGTTTTGTTGTTGGGTTGTTTATGAGTTGGTTTGTTCCTATACATTTGCAAATTTTTTCTGTGGTATTTATGTGTTTGTTTTGTATGTTAATGTTAAAGTCACCCATAAGTATTTTTTGATGTTTTATTGTTGGTGGTGATATTGCTGAAAATGTTAAAGTCAATCACTGATGCATGTAACAAACTGACTGGCTGCCTGCAAATAACACCACATCAAAATCAAACATGTTGCCAACAGCCAAAAGTCCACTCCCCCTTAACAGAGGCTTGTGACTCTCCCCCACAACACAAAATGTTAACACATAAGCTAAGTATATACAACAAAGCCCATGCATTAAAATAAGTGCCGGCTCTCAAATATTAAGAAAGACCAACAGTTAAACAGCCAATAAAAAATTTCATCATAACCTAAAATTCAGCACGCATAAATAAAATGCAACTTTTGACAAACTAAACTAATCACTAAGCCTATCCGCCAAATATAAACATGAACATTTTAACACACATACTTCAGAAAAAGAGAGCGATGGGGGGCGGGGTTAAAAATTTGACATCTGACATATCATCAAAGTAACACAAAACATTTACATGAAGATGGCCAAACACTGCCTAAAAGCAAACATGAACAGGGATCAACCTTATGTACCCTTTAGGGGCATATGCCCCTGGTTCATGTGATATTGCAACCAGATGAAAAAATATACGAGCCAACTTTGTGAATGGACATTAAATATAAGTTTGGAGCATTTTAAAACATTTTCCTTTTTCTTTAAATTCTTTATCTTTTTATCATACCTAATAGTGCCAAAAAATACATCTGAAACACATATCCTTCAATTTTTTCATAAGAATTCTATCTAAAACCCTCCCCCAAATATTTCCCAAAATTATAACCCACTCCTAGCTATCCAAGAAACTATGACAAACCCACCATCACTCATCCAGTAGATCACCAAACATGAATGGGAAAAGCCCACATCCTGCACTGCAAATGAGAGTCAACAAAACCCCACCAATAGCATGCTTGCCACAACTTACTTGCTGCTGCCTGAAGAACATTAGTCCGTGACTTACCTTTACATGAAAATGACCAAACACTGCCTGAATGCAAACATGCACAAGGATCAACCTTATGGTCCCTTAAGGGGCATATGTTCCTGGATTATGTGATTTTGCTACCTGATGATGAACTATAAGAGTCAAGTTTGTGAATGGACATTAAATATCAGCTTAGAACATTTTAAAACAAATTCAATTTTTTTGAACTTCTTTATCTTTTTATCATACCTAATAGTGCCAAAAAATACATCAGAAACACAAACTATTCAATTTTTTCCCTGGAAAAATGCTCCAAAACCCCCAAACCTGGACAGTTAAAACATTTCTCTTCCACTGAAATTCTTTATCTTTTTATCATACCTAATAGTGCCAAAACATACATCTGAAACACATATCCCTCAATTTTTTCAAAAGAACTCTATGTAAAACCCTCCCTCAAATATTTTCGAAAAATATAACCCACTCCTAGCTATCCAAGAAACTATGGCAAACTCACCATCACTCATCCAGTAGATCACCAAACATGAATGGGAAAAGCCTACAACCTGCACTGCAAATGACAGCCAACAAAACCCCACCAGCAGCATGCTTGCCACAACTTACTTGCTGCTGCCTGAAGAACTTTAGTCCGTGACTTACCTTTACATGAAAATGGCCAAACACTGCCTGAATGCAAACATGCACAAAGATCAACCTTATGGTCCCTTAAGGGACATATGCCCCTGGCCATGATCTTCCGCCACTAAAGCAGGTCCAGCACTACCAGAAACCCAATATGCATGCAATAATTATGTACTTAAACCTAAAATAGACTGATACACACTTGTAATGCTGCTGATGATACTTACAGACTTTTTAATCAAAAACCAAGTTTGTGAATAGACATTAATATCAGTTTGGAGCAATTTAAAACATTTTCCTTTTATTTGAACTTCTTTATCTTTTTATCACACCTAATAGTGCCAAAAAATACATCTGAAACACATATCTTCCAAATTTTTCATAAGATTTCTATCTAAAACCGCACTTAAAAAAACTTCCCTTTTTTTGAATTTCTTTATCTTTTTATCACACCTAATAGGGCCAAAAAATACAACTATAAGAGCCAAGTTTGTGAATGTACATTAAATATCAGTCTAGAACATTTTCAAAAAAAATTCCCATTCTTTGAACTTCTTTATCTTTCTATCATACCTAATAGTGTTAAAAAATACATCAGAAACACAAACTTCTCAATTTTTTCACTGGGAGCATGTTCCAAAATCCCCAAACCTGGACAGCTAAAACAATTTCCTTTTTTTTTTAATTTCTTTATCTTTTTATCATACCTAATAATGCCAAAAAATACATCTGAAACACATATCCTTCAATTCTTTCATAAGAATTCTATCTAAAACCCTCCCTCAAATATTTCCCAAAACTATAACCCACTTCTAGCTATCCAAGAAACTATGACAAACTCACCATCACTCATCCAGTAGATCACCAAACATGAATGGGAAAAGCCCACATCCTGCACTGCAAATGACAGTCAACAAAACCACACCAGTAGCATGCTTGCCACAACTTACTTGCTGCTGCCTGAAGAACTTTAGTCAGTGACTTACCTTTACAAGAAAATGGCCAAACACTGCCTGAATGCAAACATGCACAAAGATCAATCATATGGTCCCTTAAGGGGCATATGCCCCTGGATTATGTGATTTTGCTACCTGATGATGAACTATAAGAGCCAAGCTTGTGAATGGACATTAAATATCAGTTTTAGAGCATTTAAAAAAAATTTCCCTTTCTTTGAATTTCTCTATCTTTTTATCACACCTAATAGTGCCAAAAAATACACCAGAAACACAAACTTTTCAATTTTTCCCCTGGGAGCATGCTCCAAAATCCCCAAACCTAAACAGTGCACCCCTGGCAAAACCTTACCGTCATGGTGCCAGCACAGGAATTTATTTGCACCTAAACATAAAATCCTGATGGCAGGGTTAAAGGTCTGCTAACTTCAGGACTGCATACTACACTCATGGTGAGAAGGGTATATATACTGACTGCTGAAATCGCGATAAAAATATTTACTACTTCCGTTTTTTTCAAAGTTGTTTTTTTACGATTGTGGGGAACAAAAAAAATCCACAAATGGGCAGGATGGATTATTTAGAGTCTGTTTTCTTGAAGTTGAAACTTTTTTTCCGGTTTTAGTGGCGAAATTAATAAGTAAATTTAGAATTTCGCCAGGGTTCCTAAATCAACATTCCAAAAAGCCGTTTTTGCCGTTTTTTTCCGAAGTCGCCATTTTTTTTCAAAAATTACAAATATAACCAACAAGTTATGATAATAGGGTAAAAGCCCTATTTGTTGCGAACACTTTGATGGGTCATTTGTAAATTTTGACCCAGAAACGGCGACGTGACAATTTATTGAAAAAAGTATGTTTTTTGTGTGAAATGCACACAATGCATATCAATGCCGTAACCTCGCTAATGTCAAAAAAATCAACTTCTGGTTGTAGCGAAAAGCTATTTTTTCGCTTCCAACCTGAAGTTGAATTAAAAAAATGATTGAATCAGATAGATGAGGATCTCATCTATCCAGGTAGGTAGTCATATTGTGATCGGGGGGTGATAGCTTGATGAAATTGACAGGAATCGGCGAGGTACCATTGAGAATGTACTCATCGCCATAATCAACACGTCATCATCGATGCGTGTTGACAAATATCTCAAAATATTTTCGATTTTCCGAAACCAAAAGAATTAATCTTAATAATATAGATACTTGGCTTGTTAATTCTTTTGGTTTCAGAATTTTAGAGTTAGAGATGGCCACAAAGGAAAGCTTTGAAATCGGGGTGCAAATTTCGTCAAACCCGATATTCAAAATGGCGGACCGTTACCTCGCCGGAAAGAGTATAGAATACCGGTCCCCAGATTTTCGTCCTATAAGGGGCTACATAGCGCCGCAGGCGCTTCACGCGCCTACGGCGCGTGAACGCACCTCAGGTGCATTCTCACGCGCCTACGGCGCGTGTACTATTGTTATACAATGCAATGACACCAAAGTAAACAGGGTATGTACTGTCATTCTGTGGGGGGAGACCCCCCACACCCCCCCTCTTTTTTTTAATTTATCGAAAATTTCTAATTCATATTATACTGTATATATTTTACTCTCATTGTAATATTGCCTTATCTTCTAATCTAAACTGACGCGTCATCAATTGTTGTTGTGTCAGGAGGCCGTGACGTAGCAGTTTCTGGGGACCGGTATTCTATACTCTTCCCAACCTCGCCAATGTAAAAAATACGTGAATGAACACGTAAGTAGAATAGTACAAACAGGGATACAAATAGACGCTCATTGGTTAATAAACCGCGGGAAAGAGTACCACGTGGTGTGACGGTGAGGCAGTGAGACCGCTCATTGGATAATACACCAGAGACAAACCACGTGGTAAGATCCCGCTCAGAATTATAAATAGGCAAAATGGCTGCGATGAAGTCGCCAATTTTTTTCAATAATTACAAATATAACCAACAAGTTATGATAATAGAGTAAAAGCCCTATTTGTTGCGAACACTTTAATGGGTCATTTGTAAATTTTGACCCAGAAACGGCGACGTGACAATTTATCGAAAAAAGTAGGTTTTTTGTGTGAAATGCACACAATGCATATCAATGCCGTAACCTCGCTAATGTCAAAAAAATCAACTTCTGGTTGTAGCGAAAAGCTATTTTTTCGCTTCCAACCTGAAGTTGAATTTAAAAAATGATTGAATCAGATAGATGAGGATCTCATCTATCCAGGTAGGTAGTCATATTGTGATCGGGGGGTGATAGCTTGATGAAATTGACAGGAATCGGCGAGGTACCATTGAGAATGTACTCATCGCCATGGTCAACACGTCACCATCGATGCGTGTTGACAAATATCTCAAAATATTTTCGATTTTCCGAAACCAAAAGAATTAATCTTAATAATATAGATACTTGGCTTGTTAATTCTTTTGGTTTCAGAATTTTAGAGTTAGAGATGGCCACAAACGAAAGCTTTGAAATCGGGGTGCAAATTTCGTCAAACCCGATATTCAAAATGGCGGACCGTAACCTCGCCAATGTAAAAAATACGTGAATGAACACGTAAGTAAAATAGTACAAACAGGGATACAAATAGCCGCTCATTGGTTAATAAACCGCGGGAAAGAGTACCACGTGGTGTGACGGTGAGGCAGTGAGACCGCTCATTGGATAATTCACCAGAGACAAACCACGTGGTGCTGGGAAACCCCAACACGCACCGTCACGTGATTAGCCGATCGCATTAAATATGCAGAAAACCCACGCATGCGCATCCAACGGCCGCCCCACCAGACGCGCTACAGAAGCGTATTAGAGTGAAGAAAACATAAAGTATAAACACGTAAAAATCCACCAAAAAAAAAACTAGGCAACCCACAGAAAAATTGAAACAAACATTATAAACTACACACTCAACTCTAACAGAAACAATAAACAAAACGACCCCACCACACCCCACTCTCCAGATCATGTGGCTAGAATTTTCCAAAACAGCCATGTAAGACAACATAGGGAAAATGCATCAACCAGCTCCCAGGACCCCCCCCCCCCCCCCCCCCCCCCCGGGAATGTAAGACAACAAAAGCGAAATGAATATAGGTTGACCTTTGTAGGTCAACCTCTAAAAACGAAACATCAACTGTTGATTTATAAATTTGTACTTAGCTAGAAAGTACCCGCCCTGGAGACAGTAACCATGATTTTTTCAAATTGGCAAAAAAGACCAGAGCACCTAGATATCTGATTGCAATATCACTCATGATTAATTCTCGTTCTATCTTTTCTACCCTCATTTTCTCGTTTGGCAATTCTTTTAATGGAAAAGAAATATCAGAGCACACAGATATCACTGCGACTACACACTTTGGGCTACAATACCTATGTATCAATAGTTCAGAAAGCTTGGCTAACTGATATGAAATTGATAAATAAGATATTAAACCGGCTGTAGCGCATGTCATTTGCACTCATCCTAGTTATTCTCCAAGAACATTGGTCATTCAGTAAAATTTACATATTTGTTCGTAATTTCTTAATGCTACGAGTATCCTTGGGGGTAGGGTAGTAAAGGAATCGCATTCTACACGAACTGGGATCTTGCAGTTAGTAGACCCTGCCTGCGCTGCCGCTCAGGAACACATTGAGACCGGAATTTGGAATTTTCCTTTTTTGTCAGTTTTTCTGGCAAATTGCGGCTAGGGTGTGTTTAGGCAGTTGTAACAGGTGGATGAAACAGAGAAATCCTTATTTTTTCGTCTGGCCATTCTTTTAATGAAAAAGATATTAGAGCACTCAGATATCCCTGCGGCCACACACTTAGTACCTAACCTATGTATCGATAGTTCAGGAAACTCGGCTAACCGATATGATATTGATAAAAGAGATGTTAAACTGGCTGAAGGGCATGTCATTTGCACTCGTCCTAGTTATTTTCCACGAATTTTGGTCATTCAGTAAATTTTCTATATTTGTTCGTAATTTCGTTGATACGATAATTTGGGATTTCCATTACTGTGCAGACATGCAATTTCTGCACCAGTCGACCGGACGTCTGCCAATACCTGGTTGTATTAAAAGCCATGCTAAGATGTCAAGAAAGTAATCCAAACACATTAATGACTCATGTAGCTTGCGAATCAAAGCTACGTTCAATTATTAGGTCATCCATACATCCATGCCACGGACAATGACTAGCAATCGTGCATACGGTCGTTTAGTATGCCCAGTCTGCCCACGCATTTAGTGCAGGAATTAAATGTTGACACTGTATTTTGTCAGTGTTTCTGCCAAGTTGCTGCTAGGATGCACATAGGCAGGTGAGGCTGATAGGGAGATCAATCCTCCGCTTGATCCGACGTCAATGGCATAATTCTCTCTCATGCTTCAGCAGGGATTCTAACCCCAGGCAGTGATGAGAGACAGCTAGCAGTCATTGGCAACGCCTCAGACGACACGGCCATTAGGGCAAACCATGTACGAGGCGGTCGGTGAGGTATGCCTGTGCTAACACCCGACACACCCTCCCAATTCATTAGCGTTCTTCTCACGCTCCCGACCTGATGATAATCAACAGGGAGGTGGGAGAAACGCAACAATCCGGGTATTGTGCTTGCCTTAATTTAGCCAATGATGCTATGTATAGGTAGATTGAAGTACAGTAATGTGCTTAGAGTAGTGACTTTTTGTAACTTTTGCAAGTTATTTGATTGAATAAAACTGTTCAATTATAACTCTATCAAAATCGTAAATAGTAAAGAATATTTCTATTGAAAGAAATATTCATTATTTTGTCACATTGCGGAATTAGGTACTCTTTACACCTCTATAGGCGTCCTCTCATGTTGTTGCATAGCCGCTCATGGATATTAATAAACCACAGTTACGCATTTGTCATTCGTCAACCGTGATTGTGTCACATTTTCGAAAATTATTTACTTTGCGTATGCCACGATATAAAAACACATTTGAAGTAAGTTAGTGGTATACTATTTTTTATCTATCTATAAGATTGCTGATAATTGTTCTCATGCAATACTTTTGTTGGGAAATGTTAAGAGCTGGTTCTTCATCTCATTCAAGGCCAAAAATAAAATGACTGGAGAAGAGCCAGCAGGAACCACAGGCTTCTCCTGAAAATGTGTTTTTCAGAGGGTAATACGGCTGGGTGGTAAGAACTCTGTTAAAAATCAATATATGTAGGATGGGGACATATCCATTGGTGTTGTATACCAAACCCACTGATGCTCATAAATACTTGAGATATTGCTTGTGCCCCTCCCCCCCCCCCCCCCCCCACACCTTCCAAGTGTAGAACATGTAGTTATTACAATGATTTCACTAATGAAGCAAGGAAGATGACAGGACACTTTTTTAAAGCAGGATATCTTAATACACTTACTAGAATCGTTTGCCAAGACACTTAAAATGAATAGAGAAAGGTTACTACATTACGGGGAGTTGACTCAAGACAAGGAAGAACTGGGACATGCTAGACAGATCTAGTGCGACTCGACCATTACTAGAATATATGATTACTAGGTGATAAAGGAGGCCTTAAACTGTAGAGATAGACTCAATAGAGCAATAACATCCAACCCATTGGATTCACCAGAAGCTTCCAAACAAAATGAACCACTACAGTGCCGGCATTTAATTCCTGCACTATGTGCCTGGGCAGCCCGGGCATAACTCTCAACCGCTCGTCCGATTACCAAGCAGTTTCCTGAACATGGATGCATGGATGACCTCACAACTACACGTAGTTTTGATTTGCAAGCTACATAGGTCATTGATGTGTTTAGAATATGTTTGACATGTCAGCCACGGGTGTTTGTACAACCAGGCACTGACAGACGTCCGGTCGACTGGTGCAGGAATTAAATGTCTGTACTGTACATACCCCGTGCAAGAGAGCATGCTAAAGAAGAAATTGCAAATATTGTAACAAATTAGATACTGGAGGCAGATTACACTGCCCCTTTACTAACTAACATATAGCATCATCAAAAAGGCCAATTGTCAAAGCAATAATCTTATTTACTGTTTTACTTGTAAGAAATGAGCTCAGGCAAGTGTGAACACTACGGAAATGTAACTCAAGACAGCACCACTATTCACAGTGTAAGAAGACATTTAAATGAAGAGGGAAACCGAGGTTTAGATGTTTTAATAGTCTTTAGTTTACAATTTTCTAGAGGACACCCTGTGAAATTTCTCTCATGAGATCACAACTAGAACATTAACTGGATCGGCAAACTTAGGACTTAGATACCGGATGGCCTTAATGTCTTTAACAATAGAAACAGATTACAAAGACAATATTAGTGCCACCTATCCCTTGCACTTTGAGACAGTACCTCTCATACACAATACACAACTCCCAACTACTTCTCTTAAAAGTTGTCACCATCCACACACTCCCATTTAGAATTTGTTTTTAATCCCAAAAGTTCTTTGGATTTTCATGTATACTTTCTCAAACATTGGGAAAATAGGTATTTATTTAGAATTCGCTATAAATACCTTATCAATACTGTAAAACATTTGTTAAGCATGTATGAACGAACCCATTTGTCCATTCCTTAACCCATTAATGCTTAAGAGTTACTTTAGAAATTGTCGTCTGGGTCTTTGACATTTTTGACAATAACTTAGAAATTAAGAATCCTTTTAAAGATATTTGAAGGAGAGTTGTTGGTAATATGCTGAGGAACATTTCCCCTTCAAATATTTTCCCAAATAGACTTTTGGGTAAAAGATTTGACCAACATCATCAGGCTGTTTTGGCTGCTGTGAGCATTAATGGGTTAAACTCACCATTTGGACGTATCTGGCGTGGGGTTTGTTTGCGGTCTTGTTTTGATCCATTACCAGCAGGGTATTGTGAAGGCTGCAGAGCTGATCGTCTCCGTCGTAGGTGAAGGCCTTGCAAGATGGAACTGATAGGCATTTAGCGGCACACCTAATGACAGCCATGCTCTCTACCTTAGTATTCCCATCAGGCCAAGAACTCTTACATGAGAAAGTTGCCATCTTCACCTGTAAAGGTATGTTCAAATACAATGCATGGCAATTTGATATCATTTGCATTGTGCCATCAACAGGTTAAGATGATGGGAATTAAAGATGAGTGCTTTGAAGTATTCAGCATTTTTTGTAGTAACTTGCATAGTATTGTGAGTTATGCAACTCCTATGATTGATTCTTTACAGATTTTCAAGAATTTAAATGGAGGCTATAACACATTAAATAAGAGAGAAAGCAGTCACCATTACATTGATTATCAAAATACTCTAACTACAGAGAGAGGTGCCATGTCAAATTATCCAATATGGCTATCCTTTCATGGTTCAGTTCATAGTATCTATAAAGGAATGCAGTTTCGATGAACGTTATTTGCGAAAAGTATGAAAAATGTTTAATGAGAATAAAGGATCACCTGAGAGAATAACTAATTGTTTTCAAAAGTTTCTTGTAACGTGCCACCAAAAGTGGAAGTGAAATGTGTCATAATATGAAAAGGGTGGTATAGATTAGTGTTTCCAAAATTGAAATTGATACCTAAACGACAAATATATTTCTCAAAGTAAAAATGCTATGGCTCGTGTAAGCAGTGTGTCTAAGAATTTCTAGAGATAATTACAATTGATGAATATTTCCAAAATTGTTCTGGAGCTTTATTCTTAACTCATTAAGACATTGGTATTGGTATTATAAATATCTTTGATATGAATGTCATAGAATATATATTTAGTTTGTACTACTTACATCTTGCCCAAGGGTTGAAATTACCAGCCATCCGAAATAGCAGATTCCTGTTATGAATCTTATTTCGAGGAGCATTATCCTGTAGACATCTGCTCAGTAGTACTTCAAAAATCTTCTGTCCTAATAATACAGCAAATGAACAGCATAAGCAGTGTCGATATGGTAGTATTGACTACTACATGTAGGACCTAGAGTAGTTCTGTGGGCAGTACATAGGTATCGACCGTAACACACTGACCAATATTAAGTCTGAAGATCATTGATCCACGTAAATCAATACACAATACACAAACAGAACACGCGCCATAACCATATTGACCAAAAGGAGCTCAAATCAATATTACCTTTTAGTGGATCAGCTTGGTAAACTCCATACCCATTGTACGCAAACACCTTTGTTATTGTTCTCTTAAAAACAAATATAAACATAAGTTTATGCCATACTGAGGCAAAATCATGATCAGCCATTCCTTAATGGTGCAGGTAACGCAAAGTACACGAGGAAAACTACCAACCACCCGCACCTAGAGACGAATCTTTAGTTTTCTATATTTTTCCAATTAGAGACTTGTCCTTGTGGCTATACAAGCATGCGATGTTGTGAATGGCTGTCTACGGTACTTTTGCAACTAAAAAACACATGGGGCTACTCGAAGTAGAAATTATGTACTTTTGCTGTCGCGTATCGCCATGATAAGACATGCGCTGTTAGGTGAAGAAGACGCAGTACATCAAATAACCAGACTGGACGCATTGTTCATACCGTAGCGACCGGAAAAGTGAAACGTTCGCAAATGTTAGATACTAAACGTCTCCAGAGTTCTATAGTGGAAATTTTTCCTCATTGAGGCCGTAAAGTTAACGACAATTAAAGGCGCATAGCTAAAATTAGTAATGTTTATCCAACAGCAAAAGGACTAGGTCTGTAGATCGAAAAAGTTGTTTCAACATGTTTTGGCGCACATAATTTTTCATAATGACATATAAGGCTAATCTACGGCCGGCTGTTGGCATACAGGGCTAGTCAGCGCGGCAGTTACAGCCACTCTCCACACATCAATCTTATCTACGGGATTATATCTCTGCCACCAAAACCGGTACTATTTCGCAGAATATTTCGTAGTGACATCATTAAGTGACATCATTAAGTGACATCATTAAGTGACATAATTAAGTGTAGTCCATTGGTCAAAAAAGTATGATGCACGTGACGCACGTGGTCATATTTACAATCAACAATGACCTCTTCTCTGCAGTGCAAGAGAGCTGGACAGACAAATGGCTGCTTGGTCAATTCCGGACTCTTCACCCCATTTTCTCAAGGCCTATTGCAAAATAGTGCTAAAGCATTACACCAAAAATGCCATGAATAGTGTAGATTGCGCAAAAGCATATAACTGAAAAGCGAAATTATAAATTGGAGCTTTACATCTGGTACATTCTTGAAATAATTCCATGATAATGAACGAAACTAATGAATAATGCGATGTTGTGGTGGCAGAGATACAGTCGTCGCAACCGTGGGGTAATTAATTAAAATGGCCAAGCACAGTTTGGCTATATATCAAGTTCTTACTGGATAGGGTTTCTGATGGGACTCGACTTTGTCCAGATGATTAGTCACAACATAGTTGAATGTAATTAGTACAAACACCCCTTTATGGCAAATATCACTAATCACACTCTTATTTTTCCCCTTTTTTCATTGGATGATTGTCTTTCTCATTAAAGTCAACTGTCATCAAAATGAAATTTAAAAAGAAAATGTCATCAACAATGGCATAGAAATTGGCTATGGGTATGCTATGACCCAGAGATATGGAGATAGACTAAGATTGGCAACAACATCAGTAAATGAACAGTGGGTTGTGACTTGCAGTGGCATGGAAATTGGCTTTGGGTATTATATGATTAATTGCTGATTCATTATATGGGTAGGATACTTCATGTATTACATTCGATATCTTCCATTTTGGGATTTTTCAAGAAAAGGAATTGGAGAGCATTAACAATTTTCGAACGGGGAATTATCAAAAGGCCTTCCTATTCTCATCTTGTCTTTCCTTTACGCTTCAATGCCGACATTTAATTCCTGCACTAGATACATGGGCAGTCTGGGCATAATACAGGACCACACGCTCGATTGTCACCCAGTTTTCTAGGGATGTATGCATGGATGACCTCACAACTTAATGCATTGCTTGTATTCGGTAGTTACGTGGGTCATTGATGTTCTTGGCTTATCTTTTGACTTTATCCATGGTTGTTTTTACAATCAGGCACCGGCAGACGTCCGGTTGACTGGTGCAGGAATTGAATGTCTGTACTGTAACTGCGGGGAGTAATGTAAAATTCTGAAGAAGAATACATACGCAAGAGGATTTCAATCTAAGCCTTTCTTTATTATGGATCGTGGAACATAAAATTCTACTTACATGGAGGATACAGTACATATGAAAGAACATCACATTTTTGAAAATAAGCTGAGCCTTATCAAATTTTATATCCATTTCATCCAGATAACAATTGGGAACGTGCTTTTATCATCTTCAATACTGCATACCTTTAGGAAAAGTTTTCCCAGCCACAAAGATATTGATTGTTTTATTCTTACATTTGTTTACGTCTACAAGGTGTTCTAATTTTTGTTTTAGTGCATGAAATGCAGTGTAAAACGTTACTACACTTAAGTAGAGCTAAGATAGATATAGGTCTGGTGACATGGTCCTTTAGAGATATAAATTGTGGCAGCCTATACTAACAAATGCCATAAATGTAGCTTTTAAGATCACCGTAGGCACAACTGAACTACCACACTGACACCCTCTTAGGTTTCCCTTGACCCAGAGATATGAAGACAGACTAAGATGGGCAAAAACGTTAGTGAATGAACAGTGGGTTGTGCCTTGCAGCCTGCATTGTCAAACAGCATGAAATTAGAGGCTGTATTGGATTGGTAATGTAGCATGACTAATCATTGATGTATATACTTGCCCTTCAAAAACACAAACAAACATTTATAAGAGTTTAGTTGGTGAGTTTATTAATTCTAACAACTAGGACTACATGTACCATGTTCAGGAATGATAGAAGCTACAGGGAATCAAGCAGGGTCTAGCTTATACATAGATGGTTTACCTTAGTATGAAAAAAAATCATGCATTTTCAGCTGGTGTCTATGTAGACAAGTGGTCCCTTTAAACAATTGGTATCTAAAAATCTAAAATGTTTTATTGTAGTTAACGACATTTCGTGTAATCTCTGGCAGTTTTATTACCTGATATTGCAGCACAACCGACACAGCATATCATAGTGCGTTTTTTAATTTTAGGCTGTGTCATATTAAAGATTTTTTAACGTGCCAATGGAGTTGAAAAGAATCAGAGCTCGTGAAATCATTCAATGATTCTTGTCAATGATACAAGGAGTTAGTTGATATTTTCAATTGCCAGTGCGAACCTTAATATGCAAATATCCATGAGTTAGTATGGTCGTATTTTCGGTCTTTAAGCAATGACAAAACAGAAAATGCAATCACCTCAGGAGTAATATAATAAACAGTCAGACTAACAAGTGGATAAGCCTTGTACATTAGACATGTATCTTGACTCTTGTCTGAATCCGTTTTGAAATATGTCACTATACATTTTGGAGGAATTAAGTTTATCTTTGAAGGTCTTCATCATCTTACTCCTTATTCCCGTGAAGTACTTTTACATCCTTCTGTTATCCAACAAACATTGAGGGTCCAAAATATTTTGTCTGTTTTCTATGCTATATCCTATATACCTCACAATATTCATTTCTGCATGCATATTTGGTGAGATACACAAGCAACAAGTAAAATAAGGGTACATAATAAGGTAAACGTTTACAACAGTGGCACTCAATATAGTTAACTATAAAGAAAAATAGACAATTACCAATAGAGCATAGTTTACACAAGCAAGGGGAGTGACCTCAGGAACAACACAATAGCCATTCAGGCTAACAAGTGGATAAGCCTTGCACAGTAGACATGTTTCTTGACTCTTGTCTGAATACGTTTTAAATGAATCCAATGTACATTTTGTAGGAATTAAGTTTGTGAGTGAAAGTCTTCATCATCTTACTGCTTATTTCTGTGAAATAATTATACATCCTTCTGTTATCCAACATATATCAAGGTACTAGAACATTTGGTGTATCACTTTATGCTATGTCATAAATCACTTAAAGTTACTTCATAATATCAATTTCTACATGCATATTTGGTAAAATACAGAATCCATAAGTTAAATAAAGGTATATAATAAGGTAAACATTTACAGTAGTAGCACAACCATAATGGAATATAAATAATTACTAGTTGAGCAAAGTTTACATAAGCACATGGAGTAGCATTGTTTAGAATTAAAGGCAAAAACAAGTAACAACTAAACTAGTATGAAGCATTCTAGACTGCAAAGGTAATAAGAACAGGGACTAAGAATGTCCAAAAACGAGCATCGACATTGCAAACAGAAACAGAATATGACAATGGCCAAAAGTTTTGGATAGAACAGCTTCCCTGGTAGTAAACCATTTAATCATAATATCTCTAGTATCGACGTCCCTATATTATTTTACAGTACCTACATTTATTCGGAATTTCGATTTCCTTAGTTTTGACTAGCCAGTTGTAAATGGTGGAGGAAATTGGAGTACTTGGCGAAAAACCACCACACAACCCCAAGTCAATGGCAACTATTTCACATGCCCTGGGTAGGATTTGAACCCAGGTAGTGGTAAGAGACAGCTAGCAGTCAGTTGCAATGCCTTAGACCACACGGCCCTCGGGGTAGGCCCATAACCTACATGCCATTCGATGGATCACATGCAATCCTTTCTCTATCTACATGTATATCTTATTATTTTTAATTTCTCGTTTCTCATTGGCCATTTTAGGCGAGCAATAGGATCAAAAACATAGGGCGTCGTGTCATTTTACAATTATTAGTAAAC
Organism: Maea johnstoni; assembly: GCA_963942565.1. Lineage (NCBI taxonomy): Eukaryota > Metazoa > Annelida > Polychaeta > Spionida > Magelonidae > Maea > Maea johnstoni. Next base: position 24,052,555 of record OZ012690.1, read on the forward strand.
GAGTATCCATAGGCGAGGCTTTTAATTTTTTAATAATCTAACATGCAATCTTACGCACTTCTGAATAATCTTAGTTCCTGATTCCCTTCTAACATTGACAGTACAATTTCTGTCAGTTATTATGTTTGCACCAATGAAGGCAGCTTTATCTCTCAAGTAAATTGTGTTAAAGGTTTAGATGTACATCTTTAGACAGAAAGATCATCCAAAACAGAAAATAATATTTTATGCGTTCATGTGATATATGCCTCTATATAATGTTAAATCTATTTGATAGCGCCACTGTGATACCGAGTTCACTGCCGAGCCAAATATGCACGGTTATTAATCCACCGTTAACACTGAATATTTGCCATAACAATGGCACATAAAAGTCATGTATTTGAATTGTGTTGTTGTTTTGCATTGTTGTGACAGACATGCCTGGCCACTAATTTTATTGAGGGGGTTGTCCTCAATCATCTACACAATGGTGTGATGGTATGCTTAATAAGTGTGTGTATATATATATCCTGACTGTAACTTTCGTTACAAATATTTTTCATACAACGTATCATCAATTAGAACAAATCAATACATACTAATATAATAATGTAACAACATATACAAAGTGGAGAAAAGTAAGGTCATCCCCCAGCTTAAAGTACATTTAATCATCTACCCAATATGATATTCTTAATAAGTGGTCGATATTACTCGGAGTCACGAGATCTGTAATTGATTATCACTTTAGGAATATTTCTACTTCAGAATGAAATTGCTTGATATCGGATTTAATCTCAAAGAGATTGTGTACAATTAGCTTCTAGTACTACTTCCTTTGGCATAACAATATGCATAACTTACAGTGGTGCATGTTAATATCATTCTTACAATGAAGCTGAATAATTTATGATGGCCTTTTAGATTAATGTCTGTTTATGCTGAGATGAATGAAAACCAACTTTGGTTGAACATTAAAGTATTACAGTAAACAGTTTACTGCCCTGGAGTTATTGATCTCATGATAATGTTGATGAATCTACATGCAAGTTTGAATAGTGGCAATTTCCATGCTTATTATCATAATATCTCTATTTCTCAAGTGAGGATGGAAAGCCCTTCTCCCAAGCTTCCATTTGATTAGTCATGTGTTAAGATTGGTAAAATTACAGTGAAAATACAACCAAAATAGAAAAAGGCACCAAATCTAGAACTTTTTTCAAAATTTATTCAGTTGTGGGGCTATAAGGGGGCTAAAAATCAATTTAGCAGGAGAAGGGTTAATTCACACCGCACATCCTACCAAGTCGAATCGCATACTGATATGATTGCGCCAAGTCTTCGGGTGAATTCGCACATAGCGGGCGGTGAACGGGAATTTGAGCATGTTGGTGACTACTCCCTGCCTGTTGAGGTTGCCAGGGAACACCTATACGTATAAAAACAACGCGAATATAATACTGTAGAACACACATATGACGCGTGTCCAAATATAGCAAATTGGGTAGTTTTCGCATCATAGCGTATCTTTATATTAGCGACGGTAGCCGCCGCTGACAGCGCCAGTACAGTTAGAAAAAAGTGCAGCGTTTTATATATAGCGAAGCGAAACCAAACGCTATGTACGCTATATATAAACAGACGCGTACATTGCATGTTCTACAGTATACATAAATATTGATAACCATACAGCGTCTATAGTTAGATTGTGCTCTGGCTTTGTAATGCTTTGCGCGTGTGATACAACCACAAATGTAGTTAAGTTTACCCCAAATGTAGTTAAAGATTTACCACAAATGTAGTAAGCCATACACATGTAATGAAAAATTACCACAAATGTGGTAAATCCGCCAATCCTTAACACTAAGTAGTAACCATTCAAGGTGTAATTGACCTTGTTAAAAAGCGATTGCAGAAAATGCCTGTTTTGCAATGTCAGTATAGGCACACTTGTGAGTTTGTCTTTATGTATGTATATAGTTATGCTTGTGTAATCAAGTTTTCTTTCTCCTAAGACATTTTAAGAAATCAATTGCTATTGCCGATGAATGTAACAACAATCTGATCATCCTGTAGCGAGAGGTGATTTTTTATAATGGGTACTGGATCATTATCCAAGATTTCCATGAAACTTTTTCACACGTGCCTTTATGTTAAAGAAGGGTTCATGTTCAAAGTGTTGGGTCAACATTACACTATGTTATTGACAAAAAGACGGTAGAAGACGCGGGAGAGGGTAGCGCTTTTGATTTCACTTATGAATATAAAAGGTTTGTTCAACCATTTTTAGAGCACCGCAATTACCAAAAGATATGGTGCAGGAGATATTTTGCTTTTATCATTACTATGTATATGATACATGAGGAATCAAAACCGGAAATCCTTTATTTGTATTTTTCACAATTACTGAGATTAAGAGGTCAATACTATGTTTCTTGTTAATTATTTGGCATAATCTTCTTTGGTTTTCAAGCGGTTATCTACTATACCATTCATTTTTGTTGACATGTATTATTGCATGTTTAATTTTGTATACGTGAGATAGCTTTAACTGTTTTTAAGACAAGCTAGAATTTTTATACGGCTGGACTACAAATATTAGCCCAGGAAAAATACAGAATTTTCAATATCAGATTATGGACTAATTTTGTTCATACGTTTAGTTGATTTAGAGCTGAAATGGTCCAAAACTAGTTTTTGTTCATTTGTTTGTTATTCTTAGTAATTTTCAGTGCGCTTATCCTTCATCATCATTCACATTTGGTGAAATATTTTGTTTAGTTTGTATCGTCGTGTGGTAAGGGTGTTCAGAAAAAAGGAAAAGTATTTTGAATAAGCTCATATTTTGGTACATATGCTATATGTATCACAAATACTTGACCATGAGAGTTTGACCATATTGTGAATTATCTATTACCATCATCTTTTAATATGTGAAATATACGTATGTAAGGTGTAAATGTCCCATTTTCTAAGGGCAGCTTTTACCTCCCAATATCATTTCATCTTAGTTTTTGACAATTATGACTATATTTGGTTTATTGGTCATTTTTTTAAAAATCAGTAAAAACAGATGTACCAGTAATAAAAAAAAATATATTTTCTTTTTTTAAAACAACCTCTAGAGAATCAGATTGAAGATATATTTCGGATTTTACTTCAACTAATAATTCAGATGAAATGGCCCGAAATCAGGGTTAGGTCATTTTTGTCAAATCTATCACATTCCTGGGGCTACATGTCATATAATTAAAAGTGATGAGTGATTATGCTCCAAATCTCTGATTATAAGGGCTTAAAGCAAATGATTTCGATTAAAGGAGTTTTAAAATGAGATCAAAAGTTGGTATTCTTTTATCAACTAAATGGTCAAACTGAAGCCATTAAGATTAAACTGATATTTCACAAACATCTATGTCCTTTCAAATATTTATAGAGCAGCTTTGACAAAATTTGGTTATGTGAATAAACATTTTCTTTGAGACCTTACAAGTAAACAAAATAAATCAAGTAATACATGTCATGAAATGTAAATGGGATAGAAGAACAAGTAACCCGAAAACATAAAAAAGGTTATGGAAATAGATAAATAACATTGGGATCCCTTAATCTTAGTAACTGTAAAGAATATGAAAAGAAAAGATTTCAGATTTGGAATCCCAGGTACCAATGGAATGCTCTGGATCCCGGCGGGGGCACTCAGGTACAGAGGGGGTGCGCACCTGCGTTACGTATTTCGCGGAAGAAGGGGTCTTTTTTTAAGACCTCCGCATGTCCGCGATTTTGTAAAAGAAGGGTACTTTTTTGTACTCAGGTACGAAGTATGGGAGTCTGAATCCCCTTACAATCCACGAAATATACGCGGCTCTGACGCCGAGTGACTGCCAAAGTGACTGGGCTTCCGAGTTTGCTACCGCCACTTGCTGCCGCTAAACAAGCAGAGGATTATAAAATCTTAAGTTAAAATACGTGTTCCCGTTCATCCAATGTCAGTGTTTTGATAAAAGAAGGGGTGTTTATTTAGTGGAAAAAATCATCGTTTTATCAAAATAAGGGTGCTTTTTTTGGCCAGAAATCAGTGCTTTAGGGGTATTTTTTAATTTTGATAACGAACGTATGCACCCCCCTAAATACCCAAGTGACCCCCCCGGGGCTCTGGATATGGTCCAATGTGTTATTTAGATTCGTGAGTTACAATGTGAGCTCTACCCAGATGTCTTTTACCTCCCTTTTATAAATAACTTTCAGAGAATTCTAATTGGAAATAACTTATTGACTCATAGACTATTTTTGAAAATCGGACCACTTGAGACAGAATGACCCTATTGTTGTTACAACACAAGGCAACATCATAAGTGAGATATGTTGGTTTTGTGTGATTTCTTAAAATGTCTATGCAAAGAGAAGACTTGATCGCACACACACAACAAACACACATAAAAACATAATATCTACACGTAAACATACATGCATGCATACATTCATGCGAACATACAAACAACTGTACTTAAACTCACAGTTCAAAGCAAGGATCTCCTACCATCTCTTTTAAACAACTCAAATCATATATGAACCTGAAATGGTTACTATATTTGTGTGGGGCATGCTACATTTATTTTTACTACTTATGTGGTAATATTTTACTACATTTGTGTTATATTTGGGTGAAATATTACATTTGGGGTTGTAGCATGCGTGTAAGGGGACTAGATGAGTAAGGATCTCTTGCAGTCTTTTGTTCGCATAACCAAAGTTAGCTGCATTATCTAATCTGCGCCATATTACCTTGTCCTGTCCGGTGCGTTCTCTGTACATCTGTAACTGCGAGGGATCATTGCCATGTGCCATAGTGTAGGATGTAACCCATTGACTTTTAAACGCCCGACCTTGCGTTGTTACACCAGTTATCCGTCTTTTGTAACCTGGATAAAGCAAAGAAAAAATTGAAAAGCACATTTGCTTATTAGAGATTATATTCTTATACTATGAATTAGTAGACTCACCGGGTCACTGACCACTAACCACTAGTTGTGGGTATACTTCCTAGTTTCTAGTGACCCCCTTATATTTCTCTACCTAAATATGTATTTATTCAAAGAGGGTCATTTCTAATGGTTAACATATCATACACCCAATCTGCCACCTTTCAACTGGGGCCCCTCACAACTGTTGCAACGGTGGCAGGTGACCCCCAGTTGTAAATTGGCTAAATGTACTTAACATTTTTAAAAAGGTTTGTGGCTGGCAGCTTTAACCTGGTGGCCTTATTGGTAGAGCATTTGCACTCAGCACTTTTTGTATTCGAAATCTATTTCGGTCTTTATTTCTTGGTTTCCCATTCCTATGACAACACTTTCTTCCATTATTGCCTTTTACTGACTGGAATCCACCAACCTTATGTGTAGCTTGAATTACCATGACGGATAAAAGGGTGGAAACGCTCTGAGCATATTTTGAATTTTTTTTAATGTTTTGTGTATTTTTTTCCTTTTTAACACATTTATAATATTTTATGTTATAGTTTGCATATAATGAATTACACCACTGCCCCATTGACTAGGATGCAACCATGTGTATAAGCTCCAACTTAAACTGTCACATGAGGCCCATCACCAATCCTTCGAATTGCTATGCAAACCATCTAGCTGTAGACAATGTGCATCGTAATTCAAAAACTAACAATTTGTATATAGTGTATAGACATGTATTTGTATACCACCCAACCATTATTTTTGTAGATATGCCACTGAAAACTTCATATTCCAATATCAGAAGTTGCAAAGTTGGCTATGCATATGTTTCCATTGCTATATGCTGGACTGATCTGCAAACAGGCTAAACACATTTTCATTTTGACGGCTATCTGAAAGGGTTTCTCATCACCAAACCTACTAATTACATTCTAAACCATCTAACCCTAGACATTAGCCATTGTGATACAAGAACTAACAGAATGTGAGGAGTTTTATTATTTCTTAGATATGTCACTGAGAATTTTATATTTCAGTTTCATAAAAGCACCACTGTGCTAGATTGATCCGCGAACAGATTTATCATATGTGCTAACTCCTCATCAGAGAGTGTTTTCATTAACAAGATAGCTATCTAGATTGATCTGCGAACAGATTTAGCATATATGTTAACTCCTCATCAGAGAGTGTTTTCATTAACAACCATAAAGATTTAAAATAATAATCATCTAGCCATGAATTTTAGTACCAGAAAGTAAAATAGCCAAGTATAATGTTCACTGCTTTTTTCTTTGGTGATCTTATAACAGTCTGACCATGGTGTAATCCTACTTGACAACTAGACAACCTGAGGTCTGTCATTATCAACCTTACAATTTGCAATCCAAACCATCCATCCATAAACATTGGCTATTGAATTACAATAAATACTAATTTGCGTAGCATGGTTATATATGAATGGTATCCAATACTTAGTTGTGAATATAGATTTCAAATTTTATTTTTTTATATAATATTTTTATAGTGGTATATTTCCATTATGGTTGTCATCTGAGTTTTTCCAGTAAATAAACTTACACTTAGCAATCCAAATCATCTAGCACAGATTACCATTCATTTGACTTAAAGTCCTAGTTAGGCGCTTGAGGGTCATCAATGGTAATAACATTATATAATTATGAGTTATAGTTCTACAATATCTTTATGTTTCATCTGTAATGTATATTGTGAATGCTACTCCAGATCCTTAAGGATCCTTATGATAACTATATTTACAAATGAATAGCACAGTTACACTCAAATTCCCCAATACTACGATCCATTGAATTACACTAAGCCATTAGATTTTAGATATTCCAAACAAACTTCTAAACAAATTAGATACTGCATAAGCTATACCTTAAGCCTCGGTTACACTATGAAGCTTTGCCGGCATGTGTGGCGATTGTCGGCGATTGATACAATCACCGTCAACCGCCGACAACCGCCACCTGAAATTGATTTTGGTTCTGTTCCACGGCAGCAGGAAGGTTCCCGGCGTCTTCGCTGAGGAAAATCACGACCGCTGTAAGGCAGTCGTGAGGTTCCTGGCGGAAGACGGAGGAAGAACGCCCTGCTGCCGCCAAAACAGGCAGCGGAAGCTGGCGTTCGTTGGCGATTTACCGCTCTACTACCGCCAGTTTTCGCGGAAATAGTACGGCAGTGCCGCGGATGTTCACCACCCCACTACGGCAGCACTGCGGAAGAAACTGCCACTCCTGATATATATATATATATATATATATATATATATATATATATATATATATATATATATATATATATATATATATATATATACATATATATATATATATATATATATATATATATATATACATATATATATATATATATACACATATATACGGCTTAATTAGTGAGTTATATTAATGAATGAATAATTTCATCATTAAGTCATAAAAGAATATCAAAATTGGAAAAGGAATAATCATTCATTTATGTATTAATACCATAAATACAGAATTTCGACTATATCTGAAAGTAGTCAACCACACCACTGATATTTGGGACAGCAAACCATTTTGATAATTAATAAAGATGGAGATGGAGTTAGAATGTTTTAAGGCAATGACAATTTTGCAAAAAATGTGAATGCTGTCACACAGAATTGAGTTATAGGGCTTAATCTGAAATATATGTTCTCCAACTCAATATTCATCATAATTTAATTTAGTTCCTGCTAGGAAAATTGCACCTTCCAGAAGTAAATCCCTAAAATCACTAGTTTTAATGCCATTTTTTCTGTAAAATGCCCCAAAACGTAGCATATCATGAAAATATTCAAACATAACTTTTTTTCTGTATCTACACCTTCTTGGGTAGTTTTCGAAACCAAAACTATTTAGTTGAGAGTTTGGAATAGTCCACAGGATGATATTCAAGTTGTGGGAAATTACAAAACTCACTCATTTTTGATGATTTTTCCCCAAAAATCACTCACAGCAGGGGATTCCTTGAAGTCAAGCTAACGCAACATGTTCTAAGATCAAAAGCATCCTCTTGAACACATTTGTAGCAAGCTTTGAGTTTCTATCTTGAAAATTGAATTTTCTAGAAGGAAATACCAAAAAACATGCTTTTTTAGTAATTTTCTGCATTAAATGCCCCAAAATTCACTTATGCAGCAAAATCAGACGTGTCATCCACCCGTGCACTAAAGCCCACCCTATTTAGAGATGGATGACGACTTGTAACGAAAAACGCCATCAAAAATATTTCTAGAGCTCTTTTAGGGATTTGGCCACCCGCCTATATCATCATAACTTGTTTCTTATGTTTGTCATTTTTAAATAAAATTGGCGACTTTGGAAAAAACGGGAAAACGGCTTTTTTCATTGTTGATTTATGAACCCTGGCGAAATTCTCAATTTACTTGTGTATTTCGCCACTAAAACCGAAAAAAAAAGTTTCAACACAAATAAAACAGACTCTAAATAATGAATCCTGCACATTTGTGGATTTTTTTTGTGCCCCACAATCGGAAAAAATGAACTTTGAAAAAACCTGAAGTACTGCTTCTGCATACAGTCAAAACCGTCCTACTGCCGCCGTGAACGGCGTTTCATGGCGGTTGATGACGGAAGATCGTACTAATGCCGGCGGCGCTAGTACGATTCTAGAAGGTAGCGTCAAGGAAGCAACGCGTTTTTCAATAAATCGCCGAGCATGGCGGAAGTTTTGAACAGTTCAAAATTTCCGCCATGCTCGGCGGTTCACTGCGATTGACATGGCGATTTGGCGGTAGTCATACGGCACAGCGCGTTTGACGCGGCGGTTCATGGCGGTTCATGGCGATCGTCCAATCGCCACCAACCGCCGTCATAGTGTAAACCAGGCTTTAGGCATCTGATAATGTCACTACATATGCTTTTTTGCCGGAGGACGCCCTGTGCATGATAAGACCTCTTAAAAAAATTTAACAGAGGTAGCACTGGTCAAACAATGGTATAGAAGAGATTGTAACACTCGAAAAATCTAAAGGAAGATGGATGCATGAAAACAGAGAAAACTAAAGGGGTAATGCCCTTTTCCGCTTGTGTGTGTATATATATATATATATATATAAATATATATATGTGTGTGTGTGTGTAAAATATGCAATCCACTGGCTATATTAATAAATATTGAATTGCATTTATATTAATGTTTTATTTACTGCTTAACAAAATCTAATAAGAAGCTGGAACTAGATGTATATGAGAAATGGTGACTGGAGCTAGGCTAGTTGGGAAGATAAGGAGTGGAGTTGTTTGTCAGTGGGCTGGCGACAGCATGATGGCAAACTTCCCCCCAACTTCCAAATTTAACTGAAACTTAACAGGAATTGAGTAGGGAGGTGAAGATTCTCAGAACTCACACTTGCCAATGGGTAGGCTTAACGCAAGGCAACCATAACCCAGCCGTTGATCTAGGGAAGTTGATACGCACGGCCGGTCCTGTTAATGGGCTGTGTGCGGGCAGCGTATCAATGACAGCACGACTAATCGAAGAAGGGTTCTTTCTTTAGACATGTCGAAGTTCTAAAATAACTACCCCTGGCAACAGTCACCATGGTCATTCTACGGTCGGGCGTCGAGTACAGCACACACGAAATGATTTGTACTTGATGTAAAACCCCCATAGATTACATTGGGTGAACCTGGATGGCGTTGGGAAGAATAAAATCACTTAACTAACAATGAAAAGTATTGCGTTGATGACCACCCTGCATACCTTCCCGACTTTACGTATGTATATGTATGTATATATATATATATATATATATATATATATATATATATATATATATATATATATATATATATATATATATATATATATATATGTATATGTATATTTATATATATATATATATATATATATATATATATATATATATATATATATATATCTCTTTATATATATATATATATATATATATATATATATATATATATATATATATATATATACATATATATATATATATATATATATATATATATATATATATATATATATATATATATATATATATATATATATATATATATATATATATATATACCAACACCCATTATACTGGGTGAGACACCCGAATAGGACAACAACAGCCAGAAGATAGCTTTTGAGGAGGGTTCACTGGTGACTAGTTGCCATTGACCTGGGGGTGACTACACTAGTGCTTGGACTCTGATTTCCTGCTGCCAGTGTCCTGAAAAGGACTCCCAGCACTGGTTAAGCTGCTCTCACACTGAGCACGAAGCCAACCAGACTGTACGCGAAGTGGCTAAACTCCACTTCTTGTTCACTTCGCGGACAATATGTAAATTTAGAAGGTAATCAACCATACCATATGAAGTCAACACGTACACAACACGCATATGTACGAAGGAAGCCAGTAGATAACACAAAGTCTATGAGAAGTGTACATGATCTCTGCAGAAGCTAACAAGAAGGCAAAAACACCAACACGACTAAACACGAAGACAATGAGATGGTAATATGAACTTAATGTGTTGTCTTCGCGCTACTACGGGTTGTCTTCGCGGTCACTTCCTGGTCAATCGTGTTGGAAATTTGATGAAGAAGTCAACACGAAGTGAACCAGTAGAACGCGAAGTCAACCAGTAGAACGCGAAGTCAACCAGTAGTGTATACGTAGTGGACAAGAATGTATGTAGGTCAATCTTCGTGTTAAAATTTTTGGAATGTTCAAAAATTTCCGCGGCAGCCACGAAGTGACCACGTAGTATGGCGAAGTGGACACGCTTAAGTACGAAGACAACCAGAAGCTCCGCGAAGTTAACCAGTAGTGGAATTTGCATACTTCGCGTACAGTCTGGTTGGCTTCGTGCTCAGTGTGAGAGCAGCTTTATGATTGACCCACGTCCCTGACAGCTAGTTGCTGATGACCTGGGTCATTCACCTCCGGCTGCCAGTGACCCACCGGTCACCAGAGAGGGGGGTCACTGAGCACTCTCACACAGGCAAAGATTAACTATATGCTATATGTACTGGCCTTAACCGACGTTACACATCTAAACATGTAAATATTGTACTTGCGCCAATATAACTGGGCGCTCATGTTAAATGTTCTTTAGTACAGCATAGCACCACTGGTCTCTCTTTAGTCAGCTGCAGACAGGGTGCAGCCGTCTTGACCGCAGAAAGCCCACTTTCAAGCAAGGGCGCGATTTTTCAACCTTAACCAAATTCACGCCTGTGATCTAAAACATTGATCTAGTTAATTCAAGCATTCCCTCTTGATCAGGGTAATTTCAAATACATTGAAAAGCGAATAGTTGGTCAAAAACCATTGAAAATCAAGGAACGTCTCGGTTGTAAGCCCTGTCGATGCACGACTGAACTTAAGTTTATTTTGGTCACAGGCAATCTCAATCTTAATTTTTGATATACAGATATACATATATGTATATTCAAATATATTACAGCAAAGGGATTTGGAGTGGTTGAAAATAAAATACGACGAAGGGGATTCAACAGATACTGTCTGTGATGTGTGAATCCCAGACAGACAGCCCACTAGCAATCAATAACTACTATTCTCTGCTTTAGATGAACCAACATTTGGTTTATTGCATAAAAAACAAGGGCCAATGATTTGCCGTAACAACAATTGATGGCAGTACTAATTTAATTCACGAATATGCCGTTTTGCAAGTTTAAGATAAACAACAACTCGAAATTCTAGTTTCATTGGTGTAATATGTACCTTATATTACTGTGCACAGGCATACCACAATCATAACTAATGAGACATTTGTTAACTCGAGTGTGGGCCATGAAAGCCGTCCACTGACAGGGTAAATATTGCAAATGGCGACCGAGTTAGTAATTTTGATGCACATGATCACTTCAGACATAAACTGTATAGAGTTCGCAGAATGATGTGAGTTTATTTTTTGGCATGCCTCAGGGTATGGTTACACATAAACCCAATTTGGTCTTCAAAAACCTTACTGTTGCATAATTTGGTCTTCAAATATAAACGTTTGGATGTTGTCATTTTCCCTTTATTTTGATCAGTATTTTAATTTGTTTTGCCCTATCCAGCAGTTTAATGTTATGGTGTTCATAATTGTTGGATGTTTACGTGCTATGCACCTATGTATCATATAGACCCTCTGATATAATGGACATACTGCCTGATACAGGCTGTATTCTAGGAAAGTCGGTTAACACTCTTTAATCCCCTACTGAAGCACCATAGTAGCCCTTAACACCCTAAAAAACCAGGCATGTTCGTATCTTACCTCGTTTATTAGTGTAAACCTAACCTCATTTTTATTCAAATCCGTTGCTAAGTGTCTGTTTGGCAAATTCTAAACTAGACGCAAGCAGAAATTACCAGAATCATGGCGAACGTTTGCTAAGTGCGCAGAAGTATAGCATGTTGCCATAGTAATATCTAGACATTGTTTTCCCACTCAGTTTTCTACCCTTGTTCGTTACCCTCGCCTGTGAGCATATAGCATATAGTAAATATCGGCCGGTACCGGAGTTACAGTTGCTCGAACTATTATAATTATATAGATGCTACTCTAAAGATCATGGAACCTATATAACGATACATACCTAGATCGACGGCGATCCATTGGAGTCTATCTTTGCGTAGAGCACACCACGCACCAGCGCCAACCCGGAAATTTGAGTCGAGAATGGCGGAGACTATGGCTAGGGTCCCACACACTTGACGCCGAAATTGCGCTGCCTGGAACCTTATATCTGATGCCACTCACCAGGTACTCATCACCGTATTCGTAAACTTAAAGAGAACAAAATCAGAAACTTACCACCTAGCACTCGGTAAGGTTTGTTTAGTTTTTGTTTGTGTGTTTTTGCATTTCATTAATTTCTGAACTTGTTTTCTCTTTGAGGAATATCCTTATGAGTAGACTCAGTTTGTGTCGGTTATCCATGTCGACTTTTCATTTTTACTGATGTCTCTGTTTCGACCTTACTGACCACCCGGTACGGTACCATTTAAAATAATGCCTTAAGGTAGAACCCTAGCCAATACCCGGGTCATTTTTAAAACTTGAATATCTGAAAACTGAGTTAAATGTGGACAACGGCACTTATGCTATTGTATAGCTTACATCTCATAGTTACAGAATAATGATAAACTTATCAATAATCTGCTATTTTGAGTTGATATGACACCCTTTACGCACATATCTGTCTGTGTTTCGTTTTTTGGCAAAATGTCAAGACTCACCTTTTACTTGAAAACCAAACTCTACAATTTGATCATTCATGTCTTTGGTAAGGTGCAAGGTCCTACCTAAATCGGGAATCTATACGATGAGTATGTTAAAAACATTTTTGAATGTTCCCATATGCCTCAAAATTACTAACAGCACGTGGTTTACATAGTAAATGCTGATTTTCAGGTCCTGTCAGAATTCAAGGTAGCTGTGACATGACCTTGCACCTAGACGGGGTTCATATCTGTCATATTCTAAAGTACTGGCTTCATAGACTGTATCTTTATTCACTTTGAGCCAAAAAATGAGATGAAAATTTTAGTCAAAATGGTATGATTCTCGAATGAATCTGCATGGCTAAAGCAGACAGCCATGTCGTTCGGGAGCAATGTGACAAGGAAAACCCCAAGGGCCCAGTGCCTTTAGTGCTCTTGATGTTACGACAATACAATCTTGCCAGCTCGAGAGTCGTGGCGAGTGAACACTGCTCATGTAAATGTTAGCAATTCTCCAGCAGTAAGTATATCTTTCAAAATTAACGGGCTGAATAATGAATATCTATTCAAAAGAACACGCGCCAACGAGCGCATGATCTCACGAGTCAAAATAGTGGTGAGCTCATGAGTAGATTTCCCTCTGTGAGTGCAGCTCTAATTAAAGATAACGTGGGCATCTTCCCCTTCAAAATGCTACTACTTATAGCATTGTACTATACATATTAAACAGGTTACCGTAATAGAAGAAAAACATTTCACCATTCCACTATCACGCGATAGAGGTCTGTATAGGCTTAGTGAAAGTCCCAACAGAAGAACTGCATTGATTGCCAGAGCAGGGTTGAGGCTTGCATATACCAAGTCATTGCTGTCTATTATAGTAATAAGTGGGAGATAAGTGTCATCTCATATCACCCTCTTATAATCGTTTCAGCTCAAACACATTGCTATTAGCGTATAGAAAGTATGCAAATGAGTATTTGCCAAGAATCAATCCAATTTAATTCACTTCCCCGCTAGGCTTTGTACTGTTTTCTGTGTTATACTTGGCATAGATATGAAGCGTTGTATCATATGCTAAAATCAATCGTTTGTAAAGTTGTAAAATGCGTTGTGAAAGGAATCCCATTAGAGATCAATATATGTGAGACATGTAGAAAGAAGTGCAAACACGCTTCACTACATGTAGGTGCATCATATGCATGAGAACTACTGACTTAAAATCTCCTTCAATCATGACAAGCAAGTATACGGTGACTAAATGATAGAATCCAAATACAAGCCATTTTACTTTTGTTAAGTGTGTATGTATGTATGTATGTATGTATGTATGTATGTATATATATATATATAAATATATATATATATATATATATATATATATATATATATATATATATATATATATATATATATATATTTATATATATATATATATATATATATATATATATATATATATATATATATACATATACTCACACCCTTAACAAAAGTAAAATGACGTGTATCTTAATCATATGACCGTGCCTGCGCAACTTATACTTTGAAACTGTTCGTTGTTTTGTGAGCATTTTTATTTATTTGTAGATTAGCAGTTTACTTACATGTCTATATATATATATATATATATATATATATATATATATATATATATATATATATATATATATATATATATATATATATATATATATATATACATATATATATATATATATATATATATATATATATATATATATATATATATATATATATATATATATATATATATGTATATATATATGGTATATATATATATATATATATATATATATGTATATATATATGGTATATATATATATATATATATATATATATATATATATATATATATGTATGTATATATATATATATATATATATATATATATATATATATATATATATATATATATATATATATATATATATTTATATATATATATATATATATATATATATATATATATATATATATATATATATATATATATATATATGTGTGTATATATATATATATATATGGTTGTGTTAGAAGTGATGTGTTTGCATGTTTGTATGTATGAACGAACCCATTTGCTCATTCGTTAAACTCACCATCTGGACATATTTTGCGTGGGGTTCCCTGGTACTCGCGAATTGACCCATTTCCATCAGAGTATTGGGAAGGATGCAGAGCTGATCGTCTTCGTCGTAGGTGAAGGCCTTGCAGGATGGAACTGATAGGCATTTAGCGGCACACCTAATGGCAGCCATTCTTTCTACCTCAATAATTCCATCTGGCCAAGAACTCCACCTTGAGAAAGTTGCCATATTCACCTGCAATGGGTTATATGTTATGATTGGTGCATGGCTAATTATTCTCATCTGCATTTTTGTTCCATCTCCATGTTAGATGATGGGAATAAGAATCAATTGCTTTGTCACATTACTAAAAAAAATTAGCAATTATTGCAGTAACCTGGATAGTATTGTAAGTTATGCAACACGGATAATTGATTGTTTAAAGATTTTAAATGAAGGCTTACAATGTTAGATAAAAGAAAAAGCGGTCACCATTACATTGATCGTTTAAATACTTTAATTACAGAAACAGGTACCATGTTAAATTATCCAGTAAGGTTATCCTTTCATTATTTCGGTTCTAGAATATATAAAAGAATGAGGTCTCAATGAACAATAGTTGTTAAAAGTATGAGAAATGTTCAATTTTGAAAATGAGAATTAAACATTGACTGAGAAAATTAATATTTTCAAACGTTCTTACAATTTGCCACCAATTAAACGGCAACTTTATGTAAAGTGAAATGTGTCAAAAAAAATGCGGTATATATGATATAATGTGAAATGTAATGAATGTTTCGAAATTTGTAATTGTTTTGATACCTAAACGACAGGCATATTTCTTAAAGAGAAAATGCAATACCACTTATAAGATGTGTGCAAAGAGAATTTCTAGAGAGAATTACAATTAATAAATATTTCAAAATTGTTTTGAAACATTAGTATTGGTATTACAAACATCTTTGATATGAAATTCAATTGAATATCTATTCAATTTGTACTACTTACATCTTGCCCACGGGTGGAAATTACCAGCCATCCTAAATGGCAGATTCCTGTGATGAGTCTAATCATGAGGAGCAGTAGCCTGTAACCATCCACTCACCAGTATTTCAAAAATCTTATGCGATCGTATTTGAAATGAACAACGTTAGCAATGTCGCTGTGGTAATATTGACTATTCAAAGGTATATTTGCGGGGAGTACATAAGAATACCAATAAACTGACCACAATAGATTCTAGAGATAATGGACCTACCCATTTAAGTCATTTTCATTCAGGAAAGAAGAGATAGCGGTATGGATTTTTACAACTAATTATGTTTGCTGTATTATCGTCCATACATATCAAATTTTTTGGCAAGGTTCAAAATATGTTCGAAAATCATCACAAATATGATTATTATCATAATATAATCCTAATAGTTGCATAGATTCGTAACACTTTCTGGATGAATAGCGATCTAACATTTTCTGTACACTCAGCTTTTTATTTTTGATTACAGTTCGTGCATTATGTATGATTTTATCCTTGGATCATTTATTTCACATTAAATGTGATTTCCAGCTCGACAGTCAATACACAAGCAGAACATGCCCTATAACCATATTGGCTAAAGGGAGCTCAAATTAATATAACCTTTTAGTGGACCAGCTCTGTAAACTCCGTACACATTGTACGCAAACAACTTTCTTATTGTTCTCTTATAAACAAATATAAATATAATGTTATTCTGGCTGCTTCTTGTTACCCCTTATCTAACGTTAATAGTAGAAGTAGTAGTAAGTTTATTGACTGCAACATATCCGTTACAAAATCATACATATACAAAATAGTGAACATAATAAACTGAACAGAGGACTCATAGAGTCAACAAATAACATATAACATAGAAAAGTGGATTATAAAAGTCCACAGGGACTAGGCCCTTAAACAAATAGAAATCTGTTCAACCTCTATCAAGGAAGGGAGGCATTACCTATACGTCTAATTGCCTGGAAATACAATACCTTATACAAATTATATTAAACGGTACAGTACAATCATGATATAAGTCCTGTATAAACGACGAAATATTACTTTGGATAGGTACACAAGGAGATTTGGGTTTTCTATATTGGACTAAAAATCATACTGCCATATTGAAGCTTTGGTAGTTAAGAGTACTCAACCACGTCAGAGTAGGTTGTTATTGGAATAAGTTGATATTAGCACCATTTCATATCCGCATATACCTATCTGGTATAAGAAAATCCAGATCCTACCAAAAAAAACTTTTAAGTGTAATTTATGAATTAGGCCGGAAGGCTAGAGGAACCTCTATATTCTTCACTTAGCATGTACCAAAGGTGGACAACACCGGTCTCCTTAAGATGGATGTAGACGCAATCTATCCAATACCCAACCTCGAATTGAGGGTGTTATAGTACATTTTGACGATATGTATACATGAGATTCTCCATATGTTACACAAATAATCGAATTCACAATCAGGTAGGAATTTTACCATTATATAGTTGAGAAATACTCAGATTGGTCTATCTCGTAATTCAGCATTTCTATTTGTTTACACACAGATCTTCTCAATTCAATATGACTAGGACATTGCATGACCATATGTACAGTATCTTCTTGGCACCCTAAATCACACTGCATGCACATGATCACCTGGTACGGTTCAGGGTCCTACATCAACATGGGATCTGCACAATAAGTATTTTCAAAGCATGTTTTTTAATGTTCCCATAAGCCTCAAAATTACTAACATAACGTTGTTTACGTAGTAAATGCTAATTGTCAGGTCCTGGGGACTTGGGGACTTGGGGGGTTCATCTCTGTCATATTCTAAAACTGTGTCTTCATCGACTCTATATTTTTCACGTTCAGCCAAATAAAGAGATGAAAATATTGGTCTAAATGATCTAGCTCGAAGGGAATCTGCATGGTCAAAGCAGACAGCCATGTCTCTAGGGTCCATTTTACAAGGAATACCCAAGAGACCATCCCGCCTGTTGTTTTCTAAAGTGCACATTAATACAAAGACACTTGGATGAGATTCATGGCCAGTGATCTATGAGGCGCCGTTGTGGACAAAAGTAAAAAGCACAGCATAAATGCATGTAAAAACTTTGAAATTAACTAAATTTTCAATGAAAAATAAAGAAAAACTTTGAAATGAAATAATTTGCTCTATAAAAATAAACAAAACATTGGAAACTTTTCAAAAATTTTGAAAATAGAAAATATTTACTGGAATTTTCCAAAATATTTCTATTTTTTGTAAAAAACTTTGAAAAAACTTTGAAATAAAAATTTAATTCTCTATAAAAGTTCAGCGAAATAGTGATTTTTGTTTCACATTTTCTTTGATAATATAACATTTTTCAATGCCTTTCTTTAAAAATCCCAACGCTTTTTACTTTTTTTTTTCAGATAATCTTTTTTTTTTTGGAAGTTTTTCAATTTCTTTTTGGAAGTTTTCTTTCTAAATCTCACTGTAATTTTTATCAATTCTCACTGCGTTTTTTAGCCTCATCCGGGTCCTAGTGAATCACAAAAACATGTGACGTCACTATATTAAAAATTTTCCGCGCTTGCACGTGCAAGCTTGCTGCATCAAGGGAGGCATTCAATAACCTGCTCACCGACGAGCAGTTGAGTCGCATACGGGACGCCTTAAGCGCCCCTCCTACAGCCCTAGCTGCAGCTTACCCCGCTTGAGTGTGTCAACTTTCATCACGATTGATAACGAATTGGCCGAATGGCGGCTGGTCAAATAACTGGCACACGCAAAGTACCTCGTTCTCGTGAAGTTTGAAGTGAAGGTCCGAGCAGGTCTAAATATTGCTCGGACCTCCTCTTCAGTAGACCTCACGGCTGGTCTGCGGCGTGATGAATTGGGATGGCTTCCTCGTATGGGGCGCCGTCGGCGCCCCATATCCTCGAGTCCCAGGCTGACGGACATTCGATGCCGATGGTCGATCGCTGCAGCTTCCCCCGCCGATAGACCATCGGCATCGAATGTCAGCCTGGGAGGAATCCCAATTCATCACGCCGCAGACCAGCCGTGAGGTCTACTGAAGAGGAGGTCCGAGCAATATTTAGACCTGCTCGGACCTTCACTTCAAACTTCACGAGGAGGAGGTACTTTGCTTGTGCCAGTTATTTGACCAGCCGCCATTCGACCAATTCGTTATTAATCGTGATGAAAGTTGACACACTCATAAGCGGGGGAAGCTGCAGCTGGGGCTGTAGGAGGGGCGCTTAAGGCGTCCCGTATGCGACTCAACTGCTCGTCGGTGAGCAGGTTATTGAATGCCTCCCTTGATGCAGCCAGCTTGCACGTGCAAGCGTGGAAATTTTTTAATATAGTGACGTCACATGCTTTTGTGATTCACTAGGACCCGGATGAGGCTAAAAAACGCAGTGAGAATTGATAAAAATTACAGTGAGATTTAGAAAGAAAACTTCCAAAAAGAAATTGAAAAACTTCCAAAAAAAAAAGATTATCTGAAAAAAAAAGTAAAAAGCGTTGGGATTTTTAAAGAAAGGCATTGAAAAATGTTATATTATCAAAGAAAATGTGAAACAAAAATCACTATTTTGCTGAACTTTTATAGAGAATTCAATTTTTATTTCAAAGTTTTTTCAGTTTTTTTACAAAAAATAGAAATATTTTGGAAAATTCCAGTAAATATTTTTTATTTTAAAATTTTTTGAAAAGTTTCCAATGTTTTGTTTATTTTTATAGAGCAAATTATTTCATTTCAAAGTTTTTCTTTATTTTTCATTGAAAATTTAGTTAATTTCAAAGTTTTTACATGCATTTATGCTGTGCTTTTTACTTTTGTCCACAACGGCGCCTCATACTTTTCCCCTTATTTAACGTTGTACATGTATAGCCTCCACTTGAATTCTTGGAAATCTTTAAAATATCAATAATTCATGTTGCACAATTCACAGTGCTATTCAAGTTACTTCAATAATTGATGAATACTTCAAGTAATGTGGCAAAGCAATCATCTCTAATTCCCATAATCTTAACCTGGAGATGGAACAATGCAGACGAGATGAAATAGTTACAACTGACTAGTCACGAATTAGCTGCAATATGGCAGAAAAAGTGACGAAATTCGAAATTCAAAAATCAAAGTATTAAATAAATAAATAAAACAAAAATAAATCAGTAGCCATGCATTAAATTTCAACATATTAACCATACAGGTAAATATGACAAGTTTCTCAAGTAAGAGTTCCTGGCCTGATGAAATTGTTGAGGTAGAGGGCATGGCTGTCGTTAGGTGTGCCGCTAAATGCCTATCAGTTCCACTTTTTATATACTAGTAGTCAATATTACCATAGCAACATTGCCTGTAGTGTTCATTCTACGTAAATACAATGGCATAGGGTCTTTGAAATACTGGTGAGCGGATCGTTACAGGATAATGCTCCTCAAAATAAGAATCATCGCAGGAATCTGCTATTTAGGATGTCTGGTAATTTCAACCCTTGGCCAAGATGTAAGTAGTACAAATTAAATAGAAATATTCCATTTAAATTCATAAAGATATTTGTAATACAAATACCAATGGTTAAATGAGGTTCGGAATTAAGGTTTTAAAACATTTTTGGAAATACATGTATACATTAATTATAATTCTCTCTAGAAATTCACTCACTAATCCTATACCAGTCATCACATTTTCAGTTTGGGAAATATGTTTGTCATTTAGGTATCAAAACAATTTAATTTCTGAAAACACTCATTACATTCCACTCGATACTTTAAGTAATGTGGCAAAGCAATCATCTCTAATTCTCATCACCTTAACCTGGAGATGGAACAATGCAGACGAGATTAAATAGTTACAACTGACTAGTCACGCATTAGCTGCAATATGGCAAAAAAGTGAAGAAATTCGAAATTCAAAAACAAAACTAAATGAATAAATATATGAAAAATAAATCAGTAGTCATGCATTATATTTCAATATATTACCCATACAGGTAAATATGACAACTTTCTCAAGTAAGAGTTCCTGGCCTGATGGAAATTCTGAGGTAGAGAGCATGGCTGTCGTTAGGTGTGCCGCTAAATGCCTATCAGTTCCATCTTGTGAGGCCTGCACGTATGACGAGGACGAGCAGCTCTGCGTCCTTCACAATACCCTGCTGGAAATGGATCGGTACGCCACCAGCAGGAAACCCCACACAAAATACGTCCAAATGGTGAGTTTAACGAATAGGCAAATGGGATCATTCATACATACAAACATGCAAAAACACCGTGACACATATATATATATATATATATATATATATATATATATATATATATATATATATATATATATATATGTATATATATATATGTATATATATATATATATATATATATATATATATATATATATATATATATATATATATATATTTTCCCAGAAAAACGGTTGTGAATTTTTTTATTTGCTCAAGAAAGAGAATTAAAACTTTACATTTTCCTGTCCACTCTTGACTCTAGAGAGGGTGAATAAAGCTTCTTTTTTTCCGACCATGTTAAAGAGCAAATAAATACCCCGTGTGTTTTTCAATATATCATAGAATATCTTTAGTACAAAAGTAGAATGACGCTGTTGATAATGCCTTAAAAAGAAGGGGGATGTGTGAATCTCTCTATGGATACCATGCATCTCCAAGATCCCTTGGCGAGTAATGTTGATGTTTTATGCTATTCTGCACAATTTAGGATTTGGCATACTAGATATCCTCACTCTGAGGCTTAGATTATCAGCTTCACCACTCTGGTTGACATTGATTTTTAAAAAATAGTATGGTTGATTGTAATTATCTAATCAAAGGTTGCTGAGTATTTCATAAATGTGGATAATTTTGTGGCTTTATCCAAGTTTGGAGATTGAGAATTTGTACTAGATATCCCCACTACGTAAATCTGCTTGGAATTTTTTTTTTCTTTGCACTAGTATTCTTGATTATATTTAGTCAATTATAGTAGAGTATCTTATACATGTACGTAATTATGAGGTCCTTATGCTATTTTGGGGAATTAAGGGATTCATGAGTAGATATCCCCAACCTGGGACTCACATAAAAGACTGCGCCACTATTATTGAAATTGGTAAGGGATACCCTATAGATATCACCAACCTGTGGCCCAGTTTTTTCGACTGCACCTCTCTGATCCAAATTGATTTACAGAAGTGGATGATTATAATTGCTGCTACTCTGGAGCTTCATTTGCAAGGGAAGCGAGGCTCCCTATTACTGCTATCTCTTAAGCACTGGTGGTACAGCAGGTGCTCAGACGTTGCAGTGAGCCTTGGCAAAATACCTGTATGGCCGTCTCAGGCCTGTTACTTCTGTAAGCCATAGTGCTGAAGAGGACAGGTTTGGGGGGGGGGGGGGTCTTATTTGAAAGGTGGCACGTATAAGCTCCTTTGAACCTAGATAATTCTGATGGTGCATTTTCCCTTTAGGCCATCATCTTTTGTGTGGTACCGAATCTGGTGGTCAGTAAGGTCGTAACAGAGCCATCAGTACACTAAAATGTCGGCCTGTATCAACGACACAAACTGAATCTACTCTTAAGGATAATCCTCAAAGTGAAAGCAAATTCTGAATTTGATGAAAAGCCAATACATACAACAAAAAAGCAAACCTTACCGAGTGGTAGATGGTAATTTTCATTTTTTTTCTCTTTAAGTTTTCGAATACCTGTGATGAGTACCTGGTGAGTGGCGTCAGATATAGGGTTCCTGATGGTGCATTTTCGTCGTCCAGCAAGTGGGACTCTTACCACGGCCACATCTATTCTCGACTCAATACGCAG
Organism: Maea johnstoni; assembly: GCA_963942565.1. Lineage (NCBI taxonomy): Eukaryota > Metazoa > Annelida > Polychaeta > Spionida > Magelonidae > Maea > Maea johnstoni. Next base: position 24,075,710 of record OZ012690.1, read on the forward strand.
GCTGCTGCCGGCACGTGGTCTGCACGACGCAACGATGAACACCAATGGATCGCCGTCGATCTAGGTATGTATCGTAAAGTTCGATTATAGAACTTTGATGTGACATTGTCAGAGAAATATGTTTTGTCTATTAGAGGAAGCCCGGCCAGAATTCCATGCAATGCGCTATTTGGGCATACTATATTTATTAAAGCATAACCCATACCTTATAGGGAAAAATAGTGATGCTACTTACATGTAACAATCTTAAATCTTAAATTTCACTTTGCTTTCTCAAGGTGCCGAAAGACGGATTACTGGTGTAACAACGCAAGGTCGATTCCATAGCTTTGATCAATGGGTTACATCCTACACTATTGCACATGGCAATGATCCCTCGCAGTACCAGATGTACACAGAACGCACCGCTCAGAACAAGGTACAATTATATTATTATTATTAGTAGTAGTAGAAGTAGAAGCAGTGCGTAATTCCTGTAAATATTTCGCGCTGCCGATTCTTTTTTCTATACAGGGCGTCCCCCCTATCATTTCACTCCAACGCAAGCTAAATTCAATGCATGCCTGTATACTGACCATCCACGTATTAGCTTCTCCCTCTCTCCTGCCTGTCCCATTCAACTCAAAGGGGGGAATGGAAGTGGCAATTGCATTGTTGACACATAAAGGAACCCATTCACGCATGATGCAGAAGACAAAAGGGTTACTGGCTATTTACAGCCCACTTTCCCAGATCACCTTGGGTGTGGTCAGTGCTCTCCCGGACCACCTCAGTGACAGCATGGTGGGCCAGCAATTCACTCCCCAAGAAAGGGCCTTCCTTGTAAGGGTGTATATTGAAACTGGCAGCCACCAAGAAACAATACGCCGTTTCCAACATGAGTATACTGGCAGACAGGCGCCTTCTCCCTCAACCATATGGCGTAATTGCAACAAGTACCTAACCCATGGGAAAGTACCAACCGTAATGTGGGCAACTCAGGACGTCCAAGAACTGCCAGATCACCAGCTAATGTTGCAGCAGTGCGCCAAGCATTCAACGTCAATCCTCAATGCAGTGCTCGTAGAAATGACTTGCCCCATATCTCCCGCAGTTCCTTCAACAGGATAGCCCATCGTGACATTCACTGGCACCCGTACCACAACCAAAAACGCCATGCCTTGAATCAAGGTGATAGTCAGAGACGTCTCAATTTTTGCCATTGGCTGGTAAATCATCCTGACCGTTTTCTCAGTGACATCATCATTGGTGATGAGGCTGCTTTTCACATGAACGGGGAGGTTAATTCGTGGAATGTCAGGTGTTATGCCGAAAATCGCAATGGTGTTCAAGATTTCACGTATGACATTCCTAATGATCAGCGGAAGCTCCTGGTATGGATTGGTTTAGTAGGGGATAACTCCATCATCGGACCCTTTTTCTTTGATGGAAATATCAATGGCGATACCTATCTCCAGATGATTAACCATCAAGTAGGGCCAGAACTTCAGAGGTACGGCATACAAGGCAATGGGGCTCTGCGCCAAAAGTGGTGGTTCCAGGATGGAGCCCCAGCACATCGAAGGAGAGATGTGAGGGATCGCTTACAGGAACTATTTCCTCATCGTGTTGTGGCTCTTGGTCATCAACCAGAGTGGCCAGCCAGGTCACCGGACCTTACTCCCTTGGATTTCTTTCTGTGGGGATATCTTAAAGAGAGGATATACCGCACTGTTCCAGCCATCCTCCAAGACCTGCGTAACCGAATCACCAGGGAGGTGCAAGCCCTGCGGCGTACACGCATGGTTCGTAGAGCAGTGCGGGCAATGGCTCAAAGGGCACATAGGTGCATCGAGCTACATGGAGCTCAGGTGGAGGGTCGCGCCGGACTTCCTAATCACCATTAATGTGTGATTACAAGAACATTCCGAAGAGAAAATGATGAATTACTAATCCGTGACTTTGAACTTTTGTGAAACAGTATTGTTTTTATTTATTCCTGTGATATTTTATTTGTTATTCATTTGATTTTATAGTGTGTGAAAGTGCCAAGTCCTGAAGCAATTACATTTTATTTATATATGATATTTTGCCAGGTTTATAAGATGGACAGTACAGTTATTAAAATATGAATGATACTTTACTTCATTATTTTTTCTGTATTTACTCATTCCCCCCCCCCCCCCCCCCCCCCTCCCCCCGGTAAGCACACCGGTAAGATTGTTTCATGTTGTCATTAGCAGAATTTCATTTTGCATAAGCTAAGTAATACTCTGAAATTTTTAGCATGCAGCTATGGCCGCTGGCTACGTCACCTTCATACCAGTCTACACCATTGGATTTACATTGCGTTGGAGTGAAATGATAGGGGGGTCAAACTTTGCCTCATAACTTTGACATGGATGATCGGATTTGGTCGAAACTGCAACAGGTTATCTCTAAGATATCCTACTCTTCAACCATGAAGTTAGTTTTGACGTTACATAAGCTGTTTACAAAAATTGAGAAAATAGAGGAGGATTGCATTTTTTTTGGGACGCCCTGTATATTGTTTATGTGATATTAGCGCACTCAGTGTTGCATAAAGGCAAAAGAAGAATACGAACAACCCACAACTTTTCCATTCCATGCGGTATTAGGCTTTTCTCGCAAGAGATCCTTACTCATCTGGTCCCCTTACACGCTTGGTACAACCACATGTGTAGTATTTCCCACAAATGTAACATAACCCTCGTTGTAGTGAAAAATAACCACAGACGTCCTAAGTACATAACACGCAGATGATCAGATCTAATAACTTCTTGGTTTATACTACTAGCATTTATTCAGATAACGTGGAACAAAACCAGAGTTCTGGTCATTTTCTATCATTATCATTTTGTACCGTGAAGTTATGGTAAAACTCGTTATTTCAATATTTTCCGATTACTGTGGCCTTTTATTACATTTTAATTAACTGTTATTTATGACTAGACCAAACCTTGGCAAGGCTGCTTTACAGATATGGTGTTGGTTAAATAGCACTCTAATCGTAATAGCCCCATTTTGACTTTTAGTTGATAATAGAGTACCAACTTTTGGTCCTATTTTAAAATGTCTTTAATCAAAACAAATTGCATACATGCAGACAAACACACAAGTGTGCTTATACTGACATTGCAAAACAGGTATTTTCTGCAAAGGTCAATCATACCTGGAATGATTACTACATTTGTGATCTTTTTCTTAAGGCACAGTCACACTAGGGTCCGACTATCGCACGATTTTAAAATCGGCAGGCGGACCCGAATTTGTCACCTATCGGCTCCGTCTAAAAAGTCGGGACAGGGTTAAGATCGGATATGCCACAGTCACACTAGAGCACGACTATCGCACGATTTTAAAATCGGCAGGTCGGACCCGAAATTTTTCACCTATCGTGCGATCGTCGGATCCGATTTTTAGGCCAAATACAAAATCGGATCCGACTAAAAAAAGTCTGTACTGGTTTGCGATCCTGTTAGCAAATCAGTGCAGATTTTCGAAAAGTCGCAAGACAATGTTTTTGACTTGCAATCATCGTACGATCATCGTTCGACCATCGCAAGACAAATCATTTCTAGCAATAAAATCGGTTCCGATGAATCGTAATAGTGTGACTGCAAACTTGTCTGTTTTCAAAATCGAAACGTCCAGTTCCGATTTTAAAATTAGCAAAATCGGATCCGATTTTATAATCGTGCGATAGTCGCACCCTAGTGTGACTGGGCCATTATTAAATTTGTGGGACTTGCTACATTTGGAGAATTTTTTTACTACATTTGTGGGAAGGTGGAGATTGGCGGAGTTACTACATTTAAGGTAGTTTTTACAGCATATATGTCTTACTACATTAATGGTAAACCTTTTACATATAGTTATGTATATCACACTATGTTTTTATATTCATAGGTGTTCCCTGGCAATGTAAACAGGTTGGGAGCAGTGACCAACATGCTCAAATTCCCGTTCGGTGCCCGCTATGTGCGAATTCACCCGAAGACTTGGCATGGTCATGTCTCTATGCGCTTCGACTTGGTAGGATGCGCGGTGTGACTTCTTTTCCGTCCTCTGTTGAGAAATAGAGATACTATACTGATATCCAAGAAAATTGCCATTTATTGAACTTGCATGTAGATTCATCAACACAATCATGAGATTAATACCTACAGGGCAGTAAAATGTTTAGTATAATGCAGCAGTGTTCAACCCATCTTGTTTTCACTTATCACATGGATGCATACAATTCTCTAGTGTTTTTGATGATTATTTCTTCTAAACATGTGCATCTAAACCTTTAAAAAATCAACTAGTGAGGTAATGCTGCCTTCAATGCTGCAAACATAGTAACTGATAGAAATTGTACTGTCAATGTTAGAATGGCACCAGGAACTGTGTCTAGGATTTTTATTACTTTTTCAGAAGTACGTAACATTGACGTGTTCTGTTATTAAAAAATCAGAGTGCCTCGTCTATTAACACCTGGGAAATGAACATGCAGCCCTATCTTATCTTATGTTCCTATAGCTCGCTTGTTAGAGAACCTCTTTTTCCTAAAATGACCCAAAAGAACCGGGAAATTAAAGGTATGACATAGATAGATAGAGAGACGATTGAAAGTGATCTAAAACATTGAGGGCGTCGGTAATATGATGATTACATGGGTCATTCCGGCTCAAGTGGCCCAGAGGCCGGCGGGTGACCATCTTAGATTCCTATGAAACTTCACTCATGTGTGCCACTATGTAATCTAAGATTGCATACAAAATTTTAGCTCAAAATTCCAAATGGTTCCAGATTTATGACAGGAAACAGGTTGGGGGGTATAACAGTGATATACAAAAATACTTCATTGGACCATTTCCAGGTGACAACAGTTTCTGTGTTAAAAATGGTACAATACTGATTTTTCCTATAGTGGCTAATTCATAGCTGGAAAATTTAAATCTGCAATCAGTTTTTGGAACAACTAATCTGTTCCTGAGATAAAAAGTCTCAAAAACATGATTTTGCTCATTTTTGTTTCTATTCATCAAATTTCATTGAGTCTGTTTTGCTATATTTTTCATTGTAAATATTATTCAATATTTTTTTCAAACTACTTAGCAAGAGGGGCTTCCAGAAAATAAAACTTATTTCAAAATAATCTTCGTAATTAGGTATGGGAGGCACAAAAACCTGGGGTCTTACCGAAAAATCTCAAAATTTGGCCTTTTTCGAGTCTCAATTTCGCCATGTTGTGAATTATTTTAACTTTTCATTTTTTGATATGTCAAACATACATGTCTAAGCTGTGTCTATAGGGAGTTTTGTTTTGTGGTCTCAATTGTTTCATGGAGAAAATGCTTTATGTTTCATGTGTACTCTACGGCATTTGTGACTTTGAGCCAACAAGAGAAGTCTATTTCTGGGACGTCTTAATTATTCATATTGAAGGTATTGGTCTTTAATTAGCATGATAAGTATGCTGACACAAGAATATGGTCATTCTTAAATAATTCCTTATGGATACCTAGATAAAAGTACTTTAAATGAGTATGATTTGCTTCTCATGATGTAACTGCACTATTTGACTATAAAAAAAACCCATAGTGGGTTAATGGGTGTTTTGCTCATTTTGCTAAACACTGCTACTAATTGCTCAGTGGGAGGTCCCTTTGAAAGTACAAGGACTAATTGCGGGAACATGTATCTTGCTGGACCATAATCTGTCTCCTAGTTCAGAAGCATCATTGCTTGCTGGTGATAAACTGCTATCAATATGGCCACAGCTAGTTTAACCATTTGCAGAATAGGAAAGGATTTAGATGAAGAGTGCCATAAGCTGAGTCATTCTAGGAAAACTGGATTAATTGATGTTGGTGTGATCAACAATAGTGATAGAGACTTGATTCAGAGGAGATCAGGAGTTATATTCACTGAAAAGGATCAACTCTGCCTTCATCATGAAAAACAGTATTTGTCAAGATATGAGGACTTGCAGACATTTTGCTGTGACCCATTTTCACTGCATAAAAATCGCATAACACGTAAGTTAAAATGATATATATGTTGTTTCTGGTAAAAGTCAAGAATAGAACTGTTGCAGCAAATAGAGTAAGCCTTTTGAATTTCCATTTAAAAAGATAATTCCATTTGGCCACAAATGACTTATGTATTCATATTTGCTCTCTCACTCAAACATTGTCTAGTTTTCATCCATTCACTTTTAATGAAATCATGTTAAAGTAAGTCCTGAATGAATACCTGCCCTGTAGCTCCTTTTATGTGGTATTCTATTTGGGCAGGGCTGCCGTTTATGTTAAACCCATCTATGCTTCTATTTCAGAGTAGGTCTCTTTCTAAATTTGACTTTTCTATCACTCCTACTTCTACTTACTTGTAGGTTCATTAAGAGTAGCAAATACAGAAACGGTTATGAAGCTCAACCTGAAACCTGGACAAAAGCTCTGCCGAACATGTCTTAAAAGAACTATGTCTTCCAATGGTGCCCAAAGTATTGTAGCTAAAGACGTATCACGTCATACATCCAAGCCAGAGTGCGCATTAGAAACAATTCATGAGGAGCAGGAGAAGTGGAGGAAAATGATATGGAGTATGTCCCAGCAACATTTTCACTGAATAACATTAACAAAACAGCTGAGGTACTGGATTGTACACCAATGAGGTTGGTCAGGGACAGGGATAAAGCGGGCTATTGTAAAAAGAAAATTCAAAAACTTCACAAGGCTCTTAGTGAGACATGTGCAAATGCATTGGACTTAAAAACAGATGATTTGAAATCAGAAGAAAATAACTCAAGTCATAGTGATCTTGACAGATTTGTGGACCTTCTGAAAGCTAAAATTCAAATTTCACCTCGGCAAGAGAAAATTAAATTACTTACTCTTGCTCCTGAGAGCTGGACCAAGAAAAAAACACAGGAAGTTTTTGGAGTTTCGGATAGAATGGTTAAGAGAGCCAGGCAGTTAAAAAGAGACAAAGGTATCTTGGCCAGCCCAGATCACAAAAGAGGGAAAACAGTAAATGGGGATGTAAAGCAGAGAATACACGACTTTTATCAATCGGATGAATACTCAAGAATGTGTCCAGGCAAGAAAGAATACATAACTGTTAGAGATGGTACTATCAAAGAGCAAAAACAGAAACGGTTATTGCTTACAAACCTTAGAGAACTTTATCTAGAATACAAACATAAGAATCCATCTGATAAGGTAGGGTTCTCCACATTTTGTGAACTTCGTCCTAAGTGGTGCATCCCTGTAACTGCTCCTGGCATATGCATTCAGTGTGTGTCTGTGAACATCATCAGAATGTAAAGCTTCTAACTGCTGCTATTCCAGGCAAACAAGATTACAAAAACATTCTGAGTAAATTGGTATGCAGTTTAGAGAATCGCACCTGTATGCTCCATCTCTGTGAATTGTGTCCAGGTAAAATTGTGGTTCAGGACTACCTTGCTGAAGTATTTAACTCACATGACTTTGATGATGAGGATATTGTCACGTATAAGCAATGGGTACATACTAATAGGACCACCCTTGTCACTCTTTCCACATCTGTACAAGAGTTCATACAGGTAGCCTGTGATGCTTTTGACAATCTTCGTCAGCATCACTTTGTAGCTAAGGCACAGGCTAGCTATCTCAGTAAACTGAAAGATGACATTTCTCATGATGAGGCTGTGGTTCTCTTAGATTTTGCAGAAAATTACAGTTTTTTGATTCAAGATGCTGTCCAAGGTCATCATTGGGACAATGCACAGGCCACACTTCACCCATTTGTAGTCTACTACCACAAATAGGGGGAGCTGCAATGTATAAATATGTGTATTGTTTCAGATTGCCTTAAACATGATACTGTCACTGTGCATGCATTCATTGCCACCATGCTGTCTCATCTAAAAACAGTTATACCTTCCATCAAAAAGGTAGTATATTTCAGCGATGGTGCTGCCAGTCAGTACAAAAACTATAAAAACTTCACCAACCTTCAGCACCACAAACAGGATTTTGGACTCAATGCTGAATGGCATTTCTTTGCTACAAGCCATGGCAAAAGTCCCTGCGATGGCATTGGGGGCACTGTGAAACGCTTAGTTGCGCGAGCTAGCTTACAGGCTACTCTGGACAACCATATTTTGACAGCTACTGACTTGTATAAGTGGGCAAGTGCACATATTGCTGGGGTTAAATTTTCCTATGTGTCTGCTGGTGATGTTACTATGAATGCAACTAAATTTAGTTTGTACTCAAGGTTTGAGTCTGCAAAGACATTTCCAGGTACCAGATCTCATCATTGCTTTATCCCTGTATCAGAGGTAGAGTTACGAATGAAACGGGTTTCAGCTGATGATGATTCAACAAGTATCACTTTCAGTGACCAGACAGTTTCCCTTTCCAATAACCAGTCACATCCACCAAAGCCAGACCAACTACAACCTGGCAAATATATAGCGTGCATCTATGACAGGGAATGGTATGTTGGAAATATAGTGCAGCACTCACAAGAGCACCATGATGTGCTTGTTGACTTCATGAAGCACTCTGGTAAAGGACTGCTTTCCTGGCCATCAGCTGCAAAGAAGGATTGCTGCTGGGTACCTTTTCAACATGTTATCTGTGTGATTGATGCCCCTGAACCACAAGGAAACAGTGCCAGGTCATTCAAACTTTCAACAAGGGATATTACTTTGATTCAGGAGAAATAGCCTTCATTTTTGGACTGAGTAAGATATTGCGAGCATATAGAGGGGAATATCATATGAATATGCACTCTTTGACCCATTCATGCTAAGGGAAACCCTAAAATTCTGAATTCCATTAAAATTCTCATTATTCAAATATCTTCCAAAATACGCATAGGTCAGAACCATATCAAAAAAATGGTTAGAATGCTTTAGGCTTTTACTGGCATTTATGGGTTTTAATTGATACCATATTGTAAATGTTTGTTAAATATGGATGATTATTCTGTTCCTATGCATCTAATTAAAGTTCTGAGATTAGAAATAGGTAATCATATTAAACTACATATTCAAATTATGTCAACCCTGCTGTAATGACCTAAAATGAGGCAATTACATTAAAAAATAACAAATTCCTGATTTTTGGGTCATTTTATTCCTTTCACCAAGAAAAGAGTTCATTCTTACTGTAGAATTACAACCTATTCATGTGTCAGTTTAGGAAAAGTTGTCAAAAAGCATGTAGTATTGTTATTGATAATAAAAAATGGTAAACTAAGATGAGACATTGATTTGACTCTATTTTGAATGTTAAGAAGTATAAGTTTTAATTGATCCATTAATGTGTGAAGCAATTGAGACCACAAAACAAAACTTGCCAGAAATACAGGTTACATATGTATGTTTGACATATCAAAAAATGAAAAGTTAAAATAATTCACAACATGGCGAAATTGAGACTCGAAAAAGGCCAAATTTTGAGATTTTTCGGTACAACCCCAGGTTTTTGTGCCTCCCATACCTAATTACAAACTTTTTTTTGAACAAAAAATTATTTTCTGGAAACCCCAATTGCTAAATGATTTGAAAAAAAAATTGAATGATATTTACAATAAAAAATATAGCAAAACAGACTCAATGAAATTTGACGAATAGAAACGAAAACGGGCAAAATCATGTTTTTGAGCCTTTTTATCTCAGAAACTGTTTAGCTGTTTCACAAACTGATTGCATATTTGAATTCTCCAGCTATGAAATAAACACAGTAGAAAAAATCAATATTGTACCATTTTTCATATTGAAACTGTTGTCACCTGAAAATGGTCCAATGAAGTTTTTTTGTATATCACTGTAGTACCCCCCTATCTGTTTCCTGTCATAATTCTGGAACCATTTGGAATTTTGAGCTGGAAATTTGTATGCAATATAAGATTACATAGTGGCACACATGAGTGAAGTTTCATTAAAATCTGAGATGGTCACCCGGCGACTTTTTCTGATTTTGGGCCACTTGAGCCGGAATGACCCACATGGTTTACTACCAGGGAAGCCGTTCTATCTAGGACAGTTGGCCATCGACATATTCCGTTTCCTTTTGTGATGTTTTTCTTCCTCCCTCTTCTTATTATTGTTGCAGTCTAGAATTCATAATACTAGATTAGTTGTTGCTTGTTTTTGATTCTTAACAATGCTACTCCCCTTACTTGTGCATACTATGCTCTACTGGTAACTATCTGCATTTCTTTATGGTTAACTATATTGAGCGTTAAAGTTTACCATGTTTTGTAGACTTATTTTACTTAATGCTTGTGTATTGTAGGCCAATTTTTTCTGTTTTAGGAATATTTCTTCCCAAAATCGTTGGAAGAGGGAGTAAAAAAGGTGAAAATCCAGTTATCCAAGCTAAAACATAATTTCTTATTGTCAGAAACCCATGCATACAGTGTGTAGGGTATGAATACAGGTATCCTTTCATATGATTAGATTGTTTGCACAGCAATCTAAGACTGTCATGTGTGAGGAAAACTACAGACTCAGTCAAGAGAGTGAATGCAAGGGTTCATCGTACAGGTCCATTTTAAAGGGGGCGTTTAAAGGCCTATCATCATGGAAAGGGTTTCTTCAACGTCCATATGTTAGGATTATTAAAATAGTCACTCAAGATCGTGCTCATGAGTTTTTCACTCTTTTTGCCACAAATTGGAGCGATCTGTCGTTGATCGTAGACCCATAGCCATCAGGAACATTACCGCTAAGCAGAGGTATTTCTTACCGTGTAAATTGTAAATTTACTATGTTTGTCGATTTATTGTAAACCTCTGTAATCAACAAATTTACTTTTTGTCAGACAGGCGTGATAGTTTTGGGTCAGATTCTGACCCTCTGTCGTCCCTGCTATAGGGACTAGATGTATTGACTGGCATCTAGGGAGTAAAAAGATAACTAAATATTGATGACCCAACACCTATTGAGAAACTTGTAAACTATATGTATATATTTTTCTTATCTTTTATTATAAAACTTACAAAAATATAGTTTTTAAGTAACAGCGTTTAATATTTCCCTACATTTTTTTTCAATGGGGCCCAGTATCAATGAGGGACTTTTCCTAAAGAAAAGTTGCCTTACTAAATATGCATGTAGAAATTAATAGTGCGAGGTTATTAAAAAATGATTTAGGATATAGTATAAATGAAAGACACCAGCTATTTTAGTACCTTGATGTATGTTGGATAACAGAAGGATGTAAAATTACTTCACAGAAATTAGGAGTAAGAAGATGAAGACTTTTAATGACAAACTTGATGCCTACAAAATGTATATTGACATAATTTGAAGCGTATTCAGGCGATAGTCAAGATACATGTCCGATGTACAAGTCTTATCCACTTGAGAGGCTGACTGGCTATTGCATTAGTCCTGAGGTGATTGCATTTTCTGTTTTGGCATTGTTTAAAGAAAGAATACACAACCATACTAACTCATCAAGTATGATGGCAATTGCAAGTATCCTTTAACTCCTAGTACTATTGACAAGAATTATGAAATCACAGGAAGTGTTTCCATAACGTCAGTAGTTTTTTCAATTCCATTGCTACGTTAAAAACACCTTTAAATAATGCAGTACAGCCTAAAAGAAAAAGACTATCATAAATTGTGGCAGTTGTGCTGCAATATCAAACAATAAAACTGCAAGAGTTCACACGAAATATCCTCAACTACAACATAAAACAATTTTAGATAGCACTTGTTCAAAGGGACCACCTGCCTGCTGGGAAATGCATGACGTTTCTATACTGAGGTGATTGCATTTTCTGTTTTGGCATTGTTTAAAGAAAGAAAACACAACCATACTAACTCATCAAGTATGATGGCAATTGCAAGTACCCTTTAACTCCTAGTACTATTGACAAGAATTATGAAATCACAGGAAGTGTTTCCATAACGTCAGTAGTTTTTTCAATTCCATTGCTACGTTAAAAACACCTTTAAATAATGCAGTACAGCCTAAAAGAAAAAGACTATCATAAATTGTGGCAGTTGTGCTGCAATATCAAACAATAAAACTGCAAGAGTTCACACGAAATATCCTCAACTACAACATAAAACAATTTTAGATAGCACTTGTTCAAAGGGACCACCTGCCTGCTGGGAAATGCATGACGTTTCTATACTTATGGAAACTACTTGTGTACAAGCTAGACCCTGTTTGATCACCTGTAGCTTCTATTATTCTTAAACATGGTACATGTAGTCCTAGTTGTTTAGATTAATAAACTCACCAACTAAAATCTTATAAATGTTTGTTTGTGTTTTTGAGGGCAAGAATATACATCAATGATTAATCATGCTACATAACCAATCCAATACAGCCTCTAATTTCATGATGTTTGGCAATGCAGGCTGCAAGTCACAACCCACTGTTCATTTACTAATGTTTCGCCCATCTTAGTCTGTCTTCATATCTCTGGGTCAAGGGAAACCTAAGAGGGTGTCACTGTGATACTTCAGTTGTCCCTACGGCGATCTTAAAAGCTACATTTATGGCATTTGTTAGTATAGGCTGACGCGATTTCTATCTCTAAAGGACCATGTGACCAGATCTATATCTATCTTAGCACTTCTTAAGTGTAGTAACGTTTTACACTGTATTTCATGCACTAAAACGAAAATAAGAACAACTTGTAGACTTGAACAAATGTAAGAATACAACAATCAATATCTTTGTGACTGGGAAAACTTTTCCCAAAGGTATGCAATATTGAAGATGATAAAAGCACGTTCCCAATTGTTATCTGGATGAAATGAATATAAAATTTGATAAGGCTCAACTTATTTTCAAAAATGTGATGTTCTTTCATATGTACTGTATCCTCCATGTTAGTAGAATTTTATGTTCCACGATCAATAATAAAAAAGCTTTGATTGAAATCCTCTTGCGTATGTATTCATCTTCAGTTTTTTACACTACTCCCTTAACTAATGGCCATCTTGAATTTCTTCAAAAAGTAAATCCAGCCAGGTCTTATATATGGCCAAGTGAATTATGGTGCCGAACTGTTACCTGTTTGGACAATAAAGATTAATGATGGCCATATTAGATGCCATTTTAGATTTCTTTCTTTAAAATAACAAATCCAAGGCAGCCGCATGGATGGTTTGCATTGAATTATTTGGCCTGAAAACATATGATTAGAAACCAAAATTATCATTATTAAAGACCTATTACAGAGGAGGTTACGGCTGAAACTCCAGAATGGTGATGTTTTGGTAGCCATCTTGGATTTCCCCAGGAATTAAACTCAACCCAACCTCATGGATGGTTTTAATGTATTTCTTGGCCTAACATAAATACATATGGTTAGACATCAGAATTATCATCATAGGGCAAACATAAATGGAGTTATGGCTTATACTGTGAATTGGCAGCCATCTTGGACACCGTTTTGCATTTCTCAAAACGCTCAAGGTTGACCGAGGTTCACCATGCAGATTTTGAAAGAGGAAACTCTAAATTACCAATATCAGTTGAGAAAAAACTATAAAGCAATTCTAAAATATTGGGTTTGGCTAACAGACTATTGTGTTACCAGGGAGAATATATTTTTATCTCTGATGTTTCCTGCATCATTAAATACATGGACGATCATGTTTGCGTACAAGCAATGTGTATAGAGTTTAAAGAGCCGATCCACTAAACGGTTATATTGATTTGAGCTCCTTTTGGTCAATATGGCCATGGGTCTTGATCCGCTTAATTTATTTATATAGTCAATATTACCATACCGACATTGCTTGCAGTGATCATTTTATGTAAATACAATGGCATTGGGTATTTGAAATACTGGTGAGCGGATGGTTACAGGATAATGCTCCTCAAAATAAGAATCATCGCAGGAATCTGCTATTTAGGATGTCTGGTAATTTCAACCCGTGGCCAAGATGTAAGTAGTACAAACTAAATAAATATATTCCATTGAAGTTCATAAAGATATTTGTTATACAAGTACCAATGGTTAAATGAGGTTTGGAATTAAGGTTTTAAAACAATTTTGGAAATATACATTAATTATAATTCCCTTTAGAAATGCTACCACTAATCTTATACCAGTCACCGCATTTTCAGTTTGCTAAATATGATGTTTGTCATTTAGGTATCAGAATAATTTAATTTTGGATAACACTCATTACATTCCACTCGATATAATCCTTACCATATTTTTCATATTTTGGCACATTTCACTTTACATAAAGTTGCCATTTGGTGGCAAGTTATAAGTGATTTTCGCAGTTAATACTTATTTTCAAAATTAAGCATTTTCATACCTTAAGCAAATATAGTTTACTGAGACCTCATTACTTTATGGATTCTATTAACTTAAACATGAAATGATTACCATACTAGATAATTTGACATGGTAGCGGTCTCTGTAGTTAGAGTATAATCAATGTAATGGTGACTGCTTGTCCTCTTATTTAACGTTGTAAAGCCTCCACTTGAATTCTTGAAAATCTTTAGAGAATCAATCATCCATGTTGCACAATTCACAATACTATTCAGGTTACTTCAATAATTGCTGAATACTTCAAGTAATGTGAAAAAGCAATCCTCTCTAATTCCCATCATCTTAACCTGGAGATGGAACAATGCAAATGAGATTAAATAGTTACAACTGGCTAGTCACGAATTAGCCGCAATATGGCAGACAAAGTGACGAAATTCGAAATTCAAAAATCAAAATAAATGAATAAATAAAACAAAAATAAATCAGTAGCCATGCATTAAATTTCAACATATTAACCATACAGGTAAATATGACAACTTTCTCAAGTAAGAGTTCCTGGCCTGATGGAATTGTTGAGGTAGAGGGCATGGCTGTCGTTAGGTGTGACGCTAAATGCCTATCAGTTCCACTGTTTATATACTAGTAGTCAATATTACCATAGCAACATTGCCTGTAGTGTTCATTCTACGTAAATACAATGGCATAGGGTCTTTGAAATACTGGTGAGCGGATGGTTACAGGATAATGCTCCCCAAAATAAGAATCATCGCAGGAATTTGCTATTTAGGATGTCTGGTAATTTCAACCCGTGGCCAAGATGTAAGTAGTACAAATTAAATAGAAATATTCCATTAAGTTCATAAAGATATTTGTAATACAAATACCAATGGTTAAATGAGGTTTGGAATTAAGGTTTTAAAACAATTTTGGAAATACATGTATACATTAATTACAATTCTAGAGAATTTTAGAGAATCAATCATCCATGTTGCACAATTCACAATACTATTCAGGTTACATCAATAATTGCTGAATACTTCAAGTAATGTGAAAAAGCAATCCTCTCTAATTCCCATCAGCTTAACCTGGAGATGGAACAATGCAAATGAGATTAAATAGTTACAACTGGCTAGTCACGAATTAGCCGCAATATGGCGCAAAAAGTGATGAAATTCAAAAAAAAAAAAAAAAATGAAAAATAAATCAGTAGCCATGCATTTATTTTAAACATATTAACCATACAGGTGAATATGACAACATTCTCAAGCAAGAGTTCCTGGCCTGATAGGAATTCTGAGGTAGAGGGCATGGCTTTGGTTAGGTGTTCCGCTAAATGCCTATCAGTTCCGTCTTGTCCACCTTGGACACCGTTTTGAATTTGAGAAAAAAACTATAAAGCAATTCTAAAATATTGGGTTTGGCTTAAAGACTATTGTGTTACCAGGGAGAATATATTTTTATCTCTGATGTTTCCTGCATCATTAAATACATGGCCGATCATGTTTGCGTACAAGCAATGTGTATAGAGTTTAAAGAGCCGATCCACTAAACGGTTATATTGATTTGAGCTCCTTTTGGTCAATATGGCCATGGGTCTTGATCCGCTTAATTTATTTATATAGTCAATATTACCATACCGACATTGCTTGCAGTGATCATTTTATGTAAATACAATGGCATTGGGTATTTGAAATACTGGTGAGCGGATGGTTACAGGATAATGCTCCTCAAAATAAGAATCATCGCAGGAATCTGCTATTTAGGATGTCTGGTAATTTCAACCCGTGGCCAAGATGTAAGTAGTACAAACTAAATAAATATATTCCATTGAAGTTCATAAAGATATTTGTTATACAAGTACTAATGGTTAAATGAGGTTTGGAATTAAGGTTTTAAAACAATTTTGAAAATATACATTAATTATAATTCCCTTTAGAAATGCTACCACTAATCTTATACCAGTCACCGCATTTTCAGTTTGCTAAATATGATGTTTGTCATTTAGGTATCAGAATAATTTAATTTTTGGATAACACTCATTACATTCCACTCGATATAATCCTTACCATATTTTTCATATTTTGGCACATTTCACTTTACATAAAGTTGCCATTTGGTGGCAAGTTATAAGTGATTTTCGCAGTTAATACTTATTTTCAAAATTAAGCATTTTCATACCTTAAGCAAATATAGTTTACTGAGACCTCATTACTTTATGGATTCTATTAACTGAACCATGAAATGATTACCATATTAGATATTTTGACATGGTAGCGGTTTCTGTAGTTAGAGTATAATCAATGTAATGGTGACTGCTTGTCCTTTTATTTAACGTTGTATAGCCTCCACTTGAATTCTTGAAAATCTTTAGAGAATCAATCATCCATGTTGCACAATTCACAATACTATTCAGGTAACTTCAATAATTGCTGAATACTTCAAGTAATGTGAAAAAGCAATCATCTCTAATTCCCATCATCTTAACCTGGAGATGGAACAATACAAATGAGATTAAATAGTTACAACAATATGGCACAAAAAGTGACGAAATTTGAAATTCAAAAATCAAAAAAAAAAAAAGAAAAATAAATCAGTAGCCATGCATTAAATTTGAACATATTAATCATACAGGTGAATATGACAACTTTCTCAAGTAAGAGTTCCTGGCCTGATGGGAATTCTGAGGTAGAGGGCCTGGCTGTCGTAAGGTGTGCCGCTAAATGCCTATCAGTTCCATCTTGTGAGGCCTGCACGTATGACGAAGACGATCAGCTCTGCATCCTTCACAATACTCTGCTGGAAATGGATCGATTCGCGACCAGCAGGAAACCCCCCGCAAAATACGTCCAAATGGTGAGTTTAAAGGGGAACTTGGGGAAGAAGAAATCATAGGTTTATATGAAAGTTCATGAACATAGCTCAACATCTGTCATAAACAAGGAAACCCTAGAGCTCCACACAAAGAGAAATCTAAAATTGCAATTAGTGAATAGCACCTCCTCTGAGCCAAGGCCGCTGCCATTGTGAATCTGGGTCATCACCCGCTGCTGTGGTCAGTGTTATAAGCACAGAGCTAGGGGCAGATTGCCACCCAATTGAAAAACATGGCCGCTGTCTGGGGCTGGGCAGGATGATGGCAATATGCTAAAATCTCCCCTCATGGGATCTCTGAGAGAACAAGAAGGGAAGCATCCTGTTCTTGACGTGTATTACTTTCATATAAGCTGATATGTATGTGAGCCTTTAGGGCCCCTTTAACGAATAGGCGAATGGGATCGTTCATACATACAAACATGCAAAAACACAAAAACATGACTTCTTACACACACACACACATATATATATATTTACATATATATACATATATACACACACACATATATATATATATATATATATATATATATATATATATATATATATATATATATATATATATATATATATATATATATAAATATAAAGTGTCATTTTACTTTTTGTACTAATGATATTCTGAGATATATTGAAAGACACACAGGGTATTTATTTGCTCTTTCACATGGTCGGGGAAAAACAAAGTTTTATTCACCCTCTCTCTAGAGTCCAGAGTGGTGAGGAAAATGTTAATTTTTATTTTCTCTTGCCAAAAAACGGTTGTGAAAAAAAGTTGTTTATTTGCTCGTAAAAGAGAAAATAAAACTTTACATTTTCCTGGCCACTCTAGACTAGAGAGAGGTGGAATAAAGCATCTTTTTCCCAACCATGAGCACGAGCAAATAAATACCCCATGAGTCTTTCAATATATCATAGAATATCATTAGTACAAAAGTAAAATGACGCTATTAATAATGCCTTATAAAAGAAGGGGGATGTGTGGACTTGTCTATGGATACCATGCATCTTCAAGATCCCTTGGTCCTTTTTGGATTCCGAGGCTCCGGTCTTATTTCTCTCCACTTCTTTTTTCACCTAGAATAATTAAGCTATTGTTCTTAAACAGTGACAAAGGACCACTTATTGGTAACATTTTATGGCACTTAGTGTGCAGATGTGCCTTTAAATCTTCATTAATTCATTCATTCATTTGCAGCAGCATAGTTCATTATAACAGCCCTGTCAATAGCTGCGAGTAATTTTGATGTTTTTATGCTATTTCGCATATTTTAGGATTTGGCATACTAGATATCCTCACACTGAGGCTTAGATTATCAGCTTCACCACCCAGTATGGTTGATTGTATTTATATAGTCAAACGTTGCTGAGTATTTCATAAATGTGGATAATGTTGCGGCTTTATCCAAGTATGGAGATTGAGAATTTGTACTAGATATCCCCACTGCGTCAATCTGCTTGGAATTATTTTTTCCTTTGCACTAGTATGCTTGATTATATTTAGTCAATAATTGCAGAGTATCTTATACATGTACGTAATTCTGAGGTTCTTATGCTATTTTGGAGAATTAAGGGATTCATGAGTAGATATCCCCACCCTGGGACTCACATTATAGACTGCGCCACTCTAATTGAAATTGGTGAGGGATACCCTAGATATCACCAACCTGGGGCCCAGTTTTTTCGACTGCACCTCTCTGATCCAAATTGATTTACGATTGTATGGGAGTGGATGATTATAATTGCTGCTACTCTGGAGCTTTATTTGCAAGGGAAGCGAGCCTCCCTATTACTGCTATCTCGTGAGCACTGGTGGTACAGCAGGTGCTCTAACGTTGCCATGAGCCTTGGCAAAATCAATGCCACTGTATAGCCGTCTCAGGCCTGTTACTTCTGTAAGCCATAGTGCTGAAGAGGACAGGTTGGGGGGAGATCTTATTTGAAAGGTGGCACGCATAAGCTCATTTGAACCTAGATAATTCTGATGGTGCATTTTCCCTTAAGGCCATCATCTTTTGTGTGGTACCGAATCTGGTGTTCAGTAAGGTCGCAACAGAGCCATCAGTACAATGAAATGTCGCCCTGTATCAACGACACAAACTGAGTCTACATGTACTCTTAAGGATAATCCTTATCGTGAAAGCAAATTCTGAATTCTGATGAAAAGCCAATACATACAATAAAAATTCAAACCTTACCGAGTGCTAGATGGTTATTTTCATTTTTTTTCTCTTTAAGCTTGCGAATACCTGTGATGAGTACCTGGTGAGTGGCGTCAGATATAGGGTTCCAGATAGTGCATTATCGTCGTCAAGCGAGTATGACTCTTACCACGGCCACATTCGTTCTCGACTCAATATGCAGGTTGGGGGTGGCGCGTGGTGTGCACAACACAATGATGAACACCAATGGATCGCCGTCAATCTAGGTATGTATCGTAAAGTTTGTGTATTAGAGGAAGCACGGCCAGAATTCCATGCAATGCGCTATTTGGGCATACTATATATAAGCATAACCCATACCTTATAGGGAAAATAGTGATGCTGCTTACATGTAACAATCTTAAATCTTAAATTTCACTTTGCTTTATCAAGGTGCCGAAAGACGGATTACTGGTGTAACAACGCAAGGTCGAGCCTCTAGCCATGATTACCAGTGGGTTACATCCTACACTATTGCACATGGCAATGATACCTCGCAGTTCCAGATGTACACAGAACGCACCGGTCAGAACAAGGTACAATTATAGTAGAAGTAGTAGTAGTAGTAGTAGTAGTAGTAGTAGTAGTAGTAGTAGTAGTAGTAGTAGTAGTAGTAGTAAAAGTAGTAATAGTAGTAGTAGTAGTAGTAGTAGTAGTAGTAGTAGTAGAAGCAGTGTGTTTATTTCCTGTAAACATTTCGCGCTGCCGATTATTTCTATATATTGTATATGTGATATTCGCGCACTCAGTGTTGCATAAAGGCAAAAGAAGAATAAGAACAACCCACAAATTTTCCAAGCGATATTAGGCTTTTCTCGCAAGAGATCCTTACTCATCTAGTCCCCTTACATGCGTGGTACAGCCACACGTGTAGTATTTCCCACAAATGTAACATACCCCTCGTTGTAGTAAAAAATAACCACAAACCCGGGGGGGGGGGCACTCAGGCATAGAGTGGGGCCGCACCCTCTTTACGTATTTCGCGGAAGAAGGGGTCTTTTTTAAGACCTCCGCATGTCCGCGATTTTGCAAAAGAAGGGTACTTTTTTGTACCCAGGTACGAAGTATGGGGGTCAAAATCCCCTTACAATCCACGAAATATACGTGGCTCTGACGCTGAGTGACTCCCGAAGTAACCAGCGCTTTCGAGTTTGCTGACGCCACTTACTGCTGCTAAACAAGCAGAGGATTATAAAATTTTAAGTTAAAATACGCGTTCCCGTTCATCCAATGTCAGTGTTTTGATAAAAGAAGGGTTGTTCATTTAGCGGAAAAAATCAGCGCTTTATTAAAATAAGGGTGCTTTTTTGACCAGAAATCAGTGCTTTAGGGGTATTTTTTAATTTTTATAATGAACGTATGCACCCCCCTAAATACCTAAGTGCCCCCCGGGCCACAAACGTCCTAAGTACATAATACGCAGAGGATCAGATCTAATACCTTTTTGGTTTATACTACTACAGTCCAGACATTTAATTCCTGCACCAGTTGACCGCACGTCTGCCAGTGCCTGGTTGTCCAAACACTTATGGCTAATAAGTCTAAAAATAAGCCAAGCACATCAATGATCAACGTAGCTTGTAAATCGAGGCTACATTCAGTTGTGAGGTCATCATGCATCCATACCCAGAAAACTGGGTGGCAATCGGGTGTGCAGTCGTGTATTATGCCCAGGCTGCCGGAGCATTTAGTGCAGGAATTAAATGTCGGCACTGTAGCATTTATTCAGTTAACGAGTAACAAAACCAGAGTTCTGGTCATTTTCTATCATTATTATTTTGTACCGTGCAGTTATGGTAAAACTCGTTATTCTTTCAATATTCTCCGATTACTGTGGCCTTTTATTTTATTTTAATTAACAGTTATTTATGACTAGACCAAACTTTGACAAAGCTGCTTTACAGATATGGTGTTGATTAAATATCACCGTAATCGTAATAGCCTCATTTTGATTTTGTGTTGATAATAGAGTACCAACTTTTGGTCCTATTTTGAAACTTCTTTAATCAAAACAAATTGCATACATGCAGACAAACACACAAGTGTGCTTATACTGACATTGCGAAACAGGTATTTTCTGCAAACTTTTTTAACAAGGTCAATCATACCTGGAATACTATATTTGTGATCGTTTTCTTACTAAATTTGTGGGACTTGCTACATTTGGAGAAATTTTTACGACATTTATGGGAAGGTGGAGATTGGCGGAGTTACTACATTTAAGGTAGTTTTTACTGCATAAATGTCTTACTACATTTATGGTAAACCTTTTACATATAGTTATGTATACCACACGTTGTTTTTATATTCATAGGTGTTCCCTGGCAATGTCAACAGGTTGGGAGCAGTGACCAACATGCTCAAATTCCCGTTCGGTGCCCGCTACGTGCGAATTCAACCGAAGACATGGCATGGTCATGTCGCTATGCGCTTCGACTTGGTAGGATGCGCGGTGTGACTTCTTTTCCGTCCTCTGTTGAGAAATAGAGATACTATACTGATATCCAAGAAAATTGCCACTTATTGAACTTGCATGTAGATTCATCAACACTATCATGAGATTATTACCTACAGGGCAGTAAATGTTTAGTAGAATGCAGCAGTGTTCAACCCATCTTGTTTTCACTTATCACATGGATGCATACAATTCTCTAGTGTTTTTGATGATTATTTCTTCTAAAAATGTGCATCTAAACCTTTAACAAATCAACTAGTGAGGTAATGCTGCCTTCAATGCTGCAAACATAATAAATGATAGAAATTGTCCTGTTAATGTTAGAATGGCACCAGGAACTGTGTCTAGGATATTTATTACTTTTTCAGAAGTACGTAACATTGACGTGTTCTGTTATTAAACAATCAGAGAGCCTCGTCTATTAACATCTGGGAAACGAGCATGCAGCCCTATCTTATCGTATGTTCCTATAGCTCGCTTGTTAGAGAACCTCCTTTTCCTAAAATGATCCAAAAGTATGACATAGATAGATAGAGAGACGATTGGAAGTGATCTAAAACATTGAGGTCGTCGGTAATATGATGATTACATGGTTTACTACCAGGGAAGCTGTTGTATCTAGGACAGTTGGCCATCGATATATTCTGTTTCCTTTTGTGATGTTTTCTTCCTCCCTCTTCTTATTATTGTTGCAGTCTAGAATTATTCATACTAGATTAGTTGTTGCTTGTTTTTGCTTCTTAACAATGCTACTCCCCTTACTTGTGTATACTATGCTCTACTGGTAACTATCTGTATTTCTCTATGGTTAACTATATTAAGCGTTAAAGTTTACCATGTTATGTAGCCTTATTTTACTTATTGCTTGTGTATTGTAGGCCAATTTTTTATCTGTTTTAGGATTATTTCTTCCCAAAATCGTTGGAAGAGGGAGTAAAAAAGGTGAAAATCCAGTTATCTAAGCTGAAACATAATTTCTTATTGTCAGAAACCCATGCATACAGTGTGTAGGGTATGAATACAGGTATCCTTTCATATGATTAGATTGTTTGCACAGCAATCTAAGACTGTCATGTGTGAGGAAAACTACAGACTCAGTCAAGAGAGTGAATGCAAGGGTTCATCGTACATGTCCATTTTAAAGGGGGCGTTTAAAGGCCTATCATCATGGAAAGGGCTTCTTCAGCGTCCATAAGCTAGGGTTATTAAAATAGTCACTCAAGATCGTGCTCGTGAGTTTTTCACTCTTTTTGCCACAAATTGGAGCGATCTGCCGTTGACCGTTGACCCATAGCCATCATGAACATTACCGCTAAGGAAAGGTATTTCTTACCTTGTAAATTGTAAATTCACTATGTTTGTCGATTTATTGTAAACCTGTGTTATCAACAAATGTACTTTTTGTCAGACAGGCGTGATAGTTTTGGGTCAGATTCTGACCCTCTGTCGTCCCTACTTTAGGGACTAGATGTATTGACTGGCATCTAGGGAGTAAAATGATAACTAAATATTGATGACCCGACACCTACTGAGAAACTTGTAAACTATATGTATATATTTTTCCTATCTTTTATTATAAAACTTGCAAAAATATAGCTTTTAAGTAACAGCTTTTAAAATTTCCCTACCTTTTTTCAATGAGGGGCCCTGCTTCAATGAGGGACTTTTCCTAAAAAAAGTGGCCTTACTAAATATGCATGTAGAAATTAATAGTGCGAGGTTATCAAAAATGATTTAGGATATAGTATAACGGAAAGACACCGGCTATTTTGGTACCTTGATGTAAGTTGGATAACAGAAGGATGTAAAATTACTTCACAGAAATTAGGAGTAATAAGATGAAGACTTTCAATGACAAACTTGATGCCTACAAATGTATAGTGACATAATTTGAAGCGTATTCAGACGATAGTCAAGATACATGTCCGATGTACAAGGCTTATCCACTTGTGAGGCTGACTGGCTATTGCATTAGTCCCGAGGTGATTGCATTTTCTGTTTTGGCATTGTTTAAAGAAAGAAAATACAACCATACTAGCTCATCAAGTATGATTCAACTCCTAGTACCATTGACAAGAATTATGAAATCACAGGAAGTGTTTCCATAACGTCAGTAGTTCTTTCAATTCCATTGCTACGTTAAAAACACCTTTAAATAATACAGTACAGCCCAAGAGAAAAAGGACTATCTTAAATGGTGGCAGTTGTGCTACAATATCAAACAATAAAACTGCAAGAGTTCACACGAAATATCCTCAACTACAACATAAAACAATTTTAAATAGCACTGTTCAAAGGGACCACCTGCCTGCTGAGAAATGCATGATGTTTTCTATACTTATGGAAACTACTTGTGTACAAGCTAGACCCTGTTTGATTACCTGTAGCTTCTATTATTTTTTGAACATGGTACATGTAGTCCTAGTTGTTTAGATTAATAAACTCACCAACTAAAATCTTATAAATGTTTGTTTGTGTTTTCAAAGTGCAAGTATATACATCAATGATTAGTCATGCTACATTACCAATCTAATACGGCCTCTAATTTCATGCTGTTTGACAATGCAGGCTGCTGTGAAGTCACAACCACGGTTCATTTACTAACGTTGTCGCCCATCTTAGTCTGTCTTCATATCTTTGGGTCAAGGGAAACCTGAGAGGGTGTCAGTGTGGTAGTTCAGTTTTGCCTACGGCGATCTTAAAAGCTACATTTATGGCATTTTTAGTATAGGCTGCCGCAATTTCTATCTCTATATTAAAGGACCATCAAACCAGACCTATATTTATCTTAGCATTTTTGAAGTGTAGTAACGTTGTGCACTGTAGTCTAGATGCATTAAAAAGAAAAACTAGTACCTGTTTTAGCAAGCATTTACCTGCCTAACGTTAGTATGTAACATTGAAAATAAGAACAACTTTTAGACTATGCAAAGGTAAGAATACAACAATCAATATCTTTGTGGCTGGTAAAACGTTTCCCCAAAGGTATGCAATATTAAAGATTATAAAACCACTTTCCAATTTTTATCTGAATGAAATGGATAAAGAATTTGACAAAGCTAAACTTATTTTTAGAAATGTGATTTCCTTTCATTTGTACTGTATCAATCACTCCTCCATGTAAGTGAAATATCATGTTCCTCGATCCATAATAAAAGAAAGCTTTGGTTGAAATCACCTTGCGTATGTTTTTTTCTTCAGTGTTTTTCTGCAGTTTTTTACATTACTCCCTGCTGTTACAGCACAGACATTCAATTCCTGCACCAGTCAACCGGACGTCTGCCGGTGCCGAATTGTAAAACACTCATTGATAACGTCAGAAAAAAATAAGCCAAGAACATCAATGACCCACGTAGCTGCCGAATCACAGCAGTACGTGAGGTCGTATATGGACCTAATAGTGATGACCCGGAATGGTTCCTATCTCTGTTTAAGAAAATAGAACAATATGAATCCAATGCTCTAATCATAGCTGGAGATTGGAATACAGCTTTAAAAAATGAAGACTTTTACAATTACAAACAGCAACGGAATGTAAAAGCCTGTTTACAAATTAACAGAAATATATCTGAAAAAAATTGGATTGACATATGGAGACTTCAAAATAATAGTGAGAAAAGATTCACTTGGGGCACCAAAAAACCCTTTAAAAGGGCACGCCTTGATTATTTTATTATAAATGAAGACCTCTTAACTTTTAATCCTGAAACAGAAATATTATCTGCCTACAAAAGTGGCCACAATATAATCAAATTAAGTTTTAAAATCTCCCCTAATGTTAGGGGAAAAGGAAGCTGGAAACTTAACAATGAACTTTTAAAACATCCCGAATTAATTGTTATGCTTAAAAACGAAATCAAACTTGTTAAGGAAACTTATGCCTTACCAATTTATAATCCAGAAACCGTTCATCTAATGGATGAATATAACTTGGAACTTATGGTTTCTGATGGTCTTTTCCTAAACACTTTATTATGCCAACTCCGTGGTCTGATAATATCTTATTCGAAAAAAGTGGCTAGAGAATCCAGAGAAGAAGAAAAAATTCTCATGATGAATATTGACAAATCGACCAAACTATTGGATAATACCAACCTGTCGACCGAAACAAGAGAAAATGAGATTGTAAAACTCAATTCTCTAAACAAACAATATCAAACTCTTAGAGATCACCGAATGAAGGGTCATCAAATTAGGTCCAGGGCTGAGCTATCTGCTAACTGGGAGAAACCTTCCCGCTTCTTCCTCAACTTAGAAAAAAGAAATTATTTAAACAAAAACATTACAGAACTATTAGATTCAAATGATTCCAAAATCACATGCAAAAAAAATTCTTAAGATGCAAACCGATTTTTATCAAAAAAAATTTTCCAGTAAGAACACCATGGAACTAAAAGATAGTACCTTTGCCCCATTACTATATAATTTACCCCAATTATCAGAAATTTTAAAAGAAAAACTTGAACAGCCTTTCAGCTTAAAAGAGTTAGAGGACTCAATTAAAAGAAGTAAGCCTAACAAGGCCCCTGGCCCTGACGGGTATACTAATGAGTTTCTAAAAATTTTCAAAGATGAACTTAAAAC
Source organism: Maea johnstoni (assembly GCA_963942565.1). Lineage (NCBI taxonomy): Eukaryota > Metazoa > Annelida > Polychaeta > Spionida > Magelonidae > Maea > Maea johnstoni. Next base: position 24,102,074 of record OZ012690.1, read on the forward strand.
TTGGCTTTTCCGTGCGTATAATGAAGCATATGCATTGGGTTCCTTGAGTGACTTGATCACTATGGGAACTATCACATGCATCCCCAAATCTGGGAAATTGAGAAATACCCTAAAAAACTGGAGGCCTCTAACTCTGCTGAATGGCTCTTATAAATTCCTCTCTTCCATGGTAGCTGAAAGACTTAAATCAATTCTGGCAACCATTATAAATAACGACCAAACTGGGTTCATTTCTAACAGGTTTATTGGAGAAAATACTCGTCTTATATATGATACTATAATATACACTGAAGCTGAACAAATACCAGGCCTCCTCATTATAGTGGACTACGCCAAAGCGTTCGATACTATCGAATGGAATTTCATTGATGAGGTATATTTACAAACTGGATAAAACTTCTCCGAATTGACTCTAGGTCTAAAATAGAACAGAATGTTTTTTTCTCTGAAAACATTTCACTCTCCAGGGGCTGTCGGCAAGGGGACCCCATATCCCCATATGTCTTTGTGCTTTGCGCCGAGATATTATCTCATGTTATAAGGGAAAACAGGGATATAAAAGGTATTGTTGTGTATGACAAAGAGACAAAGCTAACCCAGTATGCGGATGACACCACCATCTTTTTAGGTGGAGACAAAGCAAGTCTTTGTGGTGTCATGCGGGTACTGGATTGGTTCAGAAAGATTTCTGGTCTTGCCATTAACAAGGACAAGACAAGTGTCATTAAGATTGGGGCATTAAGGGGCAGGAGTGTATCATGGGAAGGCAAATTTGGCCTAAAATGGACAACAGAGTTTGAGGTGTTAGGTATTAAGTACAATATTGATAGTATGGAGACTATCTCTGATGACAATGTTAGTGCTAAAATATCTGACATCAAAAAACTTATAGCAATTTGGAGTACAAGAACTTTAACACCATACGGCAAAGTCGTTATAATTAAGTCACTCCTAATGTCCAAGATAACACATATACTCCTGTCCCTCCCTACTCCTTCAAATACAGCAATTTGCCAATTGGAGCAATTATTTTATACATTCTTGTGGAGTAACAAACCTCCAAAATTTCGAAGAGAAATCATGGAGGCAAACACCATTGATGGAGGCTTAAAGCTCCATAATTTGAATTTTTTTGATGCTGCCCTGAAAATAGACTGGTTAAAGAGGTATAATAACACAAAATCCAAATGGAGTGTTGTCCCTTATAACTTTGACTTTGATGGTCTATTTAAATATGGTGTAGATTACATAGAAAGACTATTGGAAATGACATTCAATCCTTTTTGGCTAAATGAATTACATAGCCTCAAAATGCTGTGGAAAGATGACAACATATATATACCTGAGAACATATTTCTCACTCCATTGTGGTTCAATAACTCATTCCGTCTACAGATAAAAAAAGGTTGGAAGGACAAAGGAATATATATATAGTTAATGATTTACTCCAAACAGATGGAAAAATTTTAAGTCAATTTGAATTTGAAGAAAAATTCCATTTAAAAACCAATTTTCTAGAATATGGGGCAGTGACAATGAAAATCAATGCCTTCTTGCAATCAAGAGAGATCCCTCTCCACAGTCACAGCTCACCAAGCAATTGTTTACTGAATGTGATAATGCAAAAAGACTCGAAAGGAGTTTCAACAATCTACAAAATGCTTTTGAGTAAAAACAACTCAATTATTGAAAATGCGGTTTCTAAATGGAATTCAAAGATGGGCAACATAATGGTACAATATGACTTTAAGAAATCTTTTTCAAAGATAAGCATGTTTGATGACATCTATCTGAGGTATATCCAGTTTAGAACTCTACACCGTAGATTCTATACCAACAATATTCTTTTTAAAATGAAAATCAAAGATTCTCCAAATTGCAATTTCTGTAATGATCATGAAGATTCTAATGAACATTTGCTTATAGAATGTGACAACGTCAAAATCTTGTGGTTGAATGTTGAAAACTGGATACCAGAAATAGGGGTTGTTAACTACCACCTTAATAATAAAACTATAATTTTAGGTGAACTTCAAAAAGCACACTGGATTAATGCAATAATATTAATAACAAAAAAGGTCATTTTTAATGCTAGAACAGGTATTACTATCCCAACAATTGATAGTATCAAAAACCAGGTGAAAAACCTTTACAGGTTTGAGAAATACAAGTATACACTTTGTGATAGAGAGGACAAACTTGAACAAAGATGGGGTATCTTGCTGGATTATTTTGAAGAATAACCAGATACAATATATTTATAAAAAACAATAATTTATTTTACTGTTGATGCAAATTTCTTGTCTCATATACATTCCCTTATACTACTCAAACATGATATATTTGTAATATGTAGGATGTCCTTGGCATAGCCGTGATTGCCCGGCACGCAGGAAAAAAAGTTGTGAGGTCGTTCATGCATCCATGCCCAGAAAACTGGGTGGCAATTGGGCGTGTGATCGTGTGGTATGCCCGGACTGCCCATGCATGCAGGAATTAAATGTCTGCACTGAAGCATACATTTTGGATGTCGCCTTGTCCTCATCATAGAATCCTCTGGGTCAAAAAATTGCAAAAAAGTTGGATATGTTTGGACAATAATACAAAATCATAATTGGTTAAAAAAAAGCAATATCGCTATCTCTTCTTTGCTAAATGAAAATGAGTTAAATGGGAAGGTTCATTATCTACAGAATATATTGTGTATTGGTATTCTAATGTACTCCCACAAAACAATTTTATTTATTATACCTCACGTAAAGATTCTTGGTTCTGGTTGGTCAAGGGCCATGGATTAATCGTCATGATTTCCCCACTCCTCAGTGACAGGCTGTTGTCCTTAACAGCTTATGAAATAGTTGAATAATTCACAGCAACATCCATGAGATAGTTGAATAATTACCGCTAGCCCGAAGAATAGTGACCGCTAGCCCGAACACCTACGGAGTTTGCCGAGTGACCTACCGGTGAAACTAGTTCAACAAGAGAGACAACGAGTATTTATCCAAAATCTCTGGTGTTTGTAATTTTTCCCCCTTTTGTGTTTTGTATTTGTTCGGTATAATAAAGCAGATATGACATCCCTGTGGGGTTTCCATAGTGGATTGTCGACATCCCTGTGGGGTTTCCACGCAATCGAGCGACAATCCTCTTTAGGGGAAGTTATTCCTGGTGGAATCCCACAGGGATGTCATATTTGTATAATAGTCAATATTACCATAGCGACATTGCGCATGTTGTTCATTGCATATAAATACGATGGCACAGGATCGTTGAAATACTGTCTAGAGGACAATGCTCCTCATAATAAGATTCATCGCTATTTAGGATGGATGGTAATTTCAACCCTTGGGTAAGATGTAAGTAGTACAATCTAAGTGGATATTCTATGAAGTTCATATCTAAGATATTTGTAATACTTATACCAATGGTTTAATGAGGTTTGGAATTAAAGTTCCAAAACAATTTTGGTAATATTCATTAATTGTAATTCTCTCTAGAAATTCTAACACACATCTTATTTTCAGTTTGAGAAATATGATGTTTGTCGTTAAGGTATCAAAGCAATTTCAATTTTGAAAAAACTCATAACATTCCACTTCATATAATATGTACCACGTTTTTAAGTGGCGGAGCTTATAGCTCCAGCCACCTAAAGCTAGAGTTTTGGTCATTTTGTGTGTCCTTACATCGTCTTCCTTTGTTTTCAGTGTTGAGGATTTCTCTGGTTTTGTGAGAGACTCAATTTCTCTTAGATGGAGTGTTTTTGGCATTTTTTTCTGGAACGATTTTTGGTGATAGGTTGTAGAAAAACCTTTTTGAGGTGTTTAAAATGTTGGTGTTGTGTTTGTGTCCGAGAGAGCTACAGGCTCCGCTCCATGAGATGTTGTCCAACAAGGCCAAAACTGACGTCTTGCTAGATTTCTTGTCAATTTTGCAGGGTTTGAGAGGGTCCTGTATGTGTTTAAAAACACAACGACACACAAAGGTCATTTAGTGCCATAAGATACTATCAAAAAGTGGTCCTCTTTCGTTGTTGAAGAACAATGACAAAGCATAGCTATTCTAGTGAAGGAGGAAAAGGAAGGAGAGTGACTGCAGAATCTTCGGATCAAAAGCGGACCGAGGGATCTTTTAGATGCAGGGTATCCATAGGCAGATCCACACATCCTTTAATAAAGGGAGCAGGGTGCCACATCAGCTTAAGATTCCTCGGGTGGTGCCAACTCCTATTGCACACAAAAAGATGTGGCCCTTGCAGGGTTCAGTTTTGTCGAACTGGCTCTGTTCGGTCAATTTTTATCTTGTACATTTGTTGATGTTTATGTGCAGGAATAGGTTTTTGTGGTGGTTGATTTTGTATGGCTGGAGTTTGGGCTTTTTTCTTGAGTGTTTGGTTATATGTTCTGGGCTGGATGCAGGAAGGCCGTAGGAGTCCCTAGGGGTTGTGCGTCATATATAGACGCTGCAAAGCCTCTGTGGTCTTTGCTGTTTTGGGTCATCAAGTGCGAGTCACATGTTAGGGGGTTTTAGTCTCATTTCCCTTTTAAGGTGGAAATCTACACTGTGGTCCTGTCGTTTGTCCTCGGTTGGCCCTTAAGTATTTTGTTTGTTTTTGTTTGTTTTAGATCCGTAACCGCATTTGTCCCATGGGGTCAACTCCTGAGGGAGGACCTACGGAGAGCTCCCCTACCACCCAGGCCACTCGTCACCCCCGGGCCTCGTTGCTCTTCATGTCCCCTATCCCCCATGCTTATGTCATGCATCCTGCATCAGGTCAGTACCCTCCCCCGTCCTCCTGTCCTGTACAGATATCCTACCAAGTATCTGGTCTGCCCCCTCCCTGTCTTCCTGTCCTACACATATATTTAACCCCCACAAATATGAACCCCTCAAACCCCACATACAAACTGTGTTACTTTGTTAATTCCAACCACCTCATCCAAATTGTAACTCTCAACAGATCATGTCCCCTCATACTTCCTCCATGCCTACCTGTTTCAACGTCCCTAACTTACCTAAGTGGCTCTTTTCCTCTTACTCGCTTAATACTACGATTAGTATGAACCAATAATAACAGTGTTATACAGTGATTTAAAACATGTTAGCATACAACACACCCTAGTGTCTCACTTCCCTTTTTGCACCCCTCTCTTTCCTTCATCATTTTCCTCACCCCTTCTCCCACCGTTCTGGCTAACACCTCCGATGGGTCCCCAACCAAACCTACTATCTCCTTGAGGCTTGAGCTGCTCCCCCTTCTTCTCTGCCCATCCAAACTCCCAATCTCTCTCCCACCCCCCCCCCCCCCCCCCCATATATTCGCCTTACCTTCCCCAACATTCTGTCCCTATCACATTTATCTCCATCTTCTGCCTCTTTCCACACTTTTACCCCTTCTTAACCCTCCCTCTCATCTCTCTTTCTTTCTCTCCTCCTCCCCCCTTTGCTCCCTATCATTCTTCCCCTTCTGTCCATCTCTCTTCTCCGTTCTCCTTACTCCTGTTCTTCCTGCCCTGACCTTCCTTATTTGCCCCCTCCATTGCCTTTTTCTTCCACTCCTTAGCTTCTTTCTCTCACTCTCCCCTTCGACACATGCCCTGCACGTAAAATTCATCTTTTTATTTTTTCCCTGTCAAGGCCCAAACTATCCCCACTAATGCATTGTTTACATCTACCACATCCTACCAACAACTCTTCTCCCCCCTTTCCATCTTCTCTACTACTTCTCTTAATCTTTTCTCTCAGACAAACAATTCAAGTTCCATTAAACAATCAACTTTCGTTTCTTTTTCTTGAAACTCCTTACCAAATTTCGTTTCCCACCAAAAATCGCTACCCATGCCAATTCTCCGTGCACCCCAAATTGTTTTAAACACCCCAACTATCCTCTTCCCACTCCTACAACTGACACCACACAAATCACAAACTATTCACAAAACGGACAATACACAAGCCACACAGCAAACCCTTCTATAACTTTTGTAATTGTCGAAAATTAGTCGCCGCTATCGTCTGCTTGGCATTCCAAGTATAGATATGTCAAAACGTAAGATTACGCATGAGTAGTGATCACTATGAGGCGCCGTTGTGGACAAAAGTAAAAAGCACAGCATAAATGCATGTAAAAACTTTGAAATTAACTAAATTTTCAATGAAAAATAAAGAAAAACTTTGAAATGAAATAATTTGCTCTATAAAAATAAACAAAACATTGGAAACTTTTCAAAAAATTTAAAAATAAAAAATATTTACTGGAATTTTCCAAAATATTTCTATTTTTTGTAAAAAAACTGAAAAAAATTTGAAATAAAAATTGAATTCTCTATAAAAGTTCAGCAAAATAGTGATTTTTGTTTCACATTTTCTTTGATAATATAACATTTTTCAATGCCTTTCTTTAAAAATCCCAACGCTTTTTACTTTTTTTTTCAGATAATCTTTTTTTTTTTGGAAGTTTTTCAATTTCTTTTTGGAAGTTTTCTTTCTAAATCTCACTGTAATTTTTATCAATTCTCACTGCGTTTTTTGAGAAGTATCTTGTAGTCGTTGGACGTCACATGTGACGTCCAAGTGGACACAAAGCTCCAATATGTGGACACTGCCCTGGGTGTCACTGTGACATCGCAATTCTATGCCAGTATACCTTAAATGTCCAACTGGTTTGGCGTCCAAGTGGACAGTTTAGCACTTCACTGTGACTGTGACACTGCGCTAAATGTCACTGTGACATCGCCTTTCTGCGTCGGTGATGGACAGTGAGGGGGCTAGTAGTCAAGTGTCCAACAAGTGCAGTTCGACTGATGTCCGCCAGGTGCTCAAAAATCTCCTTAATCATACACAATCGGCGTGTATCGATTAGATCACAACAAGAAATCACTCAATTTGAATACTTACTTCATAAATCTTGCACTTTAGACGTTGAAGAGCACTTACAGTGCCGTTTATACACTCCCCTGCGCCATAGAGATAGTGTCGCAACTGGCGCTGGTGTGTGACTCCTACGTCGGCCTCGCCAGCCGTGGACAGGCAGAGGGGGCTTGTAGTCAAATGTCCAACAAGTGCAGTTCGACTGATGTCCGCCAGGTGCTCAAAAATCTCCTTAATCATACACAATCGGGGTGTATCGATTAGATCACAACAAGAAATCACTCAATTTGAATACTTACTTCATAAATCTTGCACTTTAGACGTTGAAGAGCACTTACAGTGCCGTTTATACACTCCCCTGCGCCATAGAGATAGTGTCGCAACTGGCGCTGGTGTGTGACTCCTACGTCGGCCTCGCCAGCCGTGGACAGGCAGAGGGGGCTTGTAGTCAAATGTCCAACAAGTGCAGTTCGACTGATGTCCGCCAGGTGCTCAAAAATCTCCTTAATCATACACAATCGGGGTGTATCGATTAGATCACAACAAGAAATCACTCAATTTGAATACTTACTTCATAAATCTTGCACTTTAGACGTTGAAGAGCACTTACAGTGCCGTTAATACACTCCCCTGCGCCATAGAGATAGTGTCGCAACTGGCGCTGGTGTGTGACTCCTACGTCGGCCTCGCCAGCCGTGGACAGGCAGAGGGGGCTTGTAGTCAAATGTCCAACAAGTGCAGTTCGACTGATGTCCGCCAGGTGCTCAAAATCTCCTTAATCATACACAATCGGCGTGTATCGATTAAATCACAACAAGAAATCACTCAATTTCAATACTTACTTCATAAATCTTGCACTTAAGACGTTGAAGAGCACTTACAGTGCCGTTTATACACTCCCCTGCGCCATAGAGATAGTGTCGCAACTGGCGCTGGTGTGTGACTCCTACGTCGGCCTCGCCAGCCGTGGACAGGCAGAGGGGGCTTGTAGTCAAATGTCCAACAAGTGCAGTTCGACTGATGTCCGCCAGGTGCTCAAAAATCTCCTTAATCATACACAATCGGCGTGTATCGATTAGATCACAACAAGAAATCACTCAATTTGAATACTTACTTCATAAATCTTGCACTTAAGACGTTGAAGAGCACTTACAGTGCCGTTTATACACTCCTGGTGTGTGACTCCTACGTCGGCCTCGCCAGCCGTGGACAGTCAGGGGGCTTGTAGTCAAATGTCCAACAAGTGCAGTTCGACTGATGTCCGCCAGGTGCTCAAAATCTCCTTAATCATACACAATCGGCGTGTATCGATTAAATCACAACAAGAAATCACTCAATTTCAATACTTACTTCATAAATCTTGCACTTAAGACGTTGAAGAGCACTTACAGTGCCGTTTATACACTCCTGGTGTGTGACTCCTACGTCGGCCTCGCCAGCCGTGGACAGTCAGGGGGCTTGTAGTCAAATGTCCAACAAGTGCAGTTCGACTGATGTCCGCCAGGTGCTCAAAAATCTCCTTAATCATACACAATCGGCGTGTATCGAATAAAAGCAGGCCAGAATAAACCCTCGTCGACGTAATATACCCCATGAGCTAATTGAAATGAGGCAGTTCGTTCAAAATGTCATTTGAGCACTATTTCCTTCAATGAAAGACCAACAACGTCCTTACCCACTCCATACAAACATAATCGTGAAGTTAATTTGTCTAAGTTTCTATGTTTTTGACTGATAACGAAATTCCTCTTCTTCAACGAGTTTGGATTTGATCCCAAAATGGACATATCAAAATTTCTATAAACATACTTCTCATATTCGTGATGTTAAAATATGCTAGACAAGTATCGATTGATCATACATCTTACTTATCTGTATGTTGACAATATTGATAAAGAGGATTTCGAAGTAAGTCTGATATTTATGAGCCAATCCCAGCATACATTATTCCTTTAATGCTAGCATTTAACCAGTAGTTGAAGACAACCATCAGTATGTATGTATGTATACTTTATTGACTGTAGATATAAATCTAGAAAAATTCATACAGTTACAAATAGACAGAAAAAATATATAAATATAATGTCAACATAATATAGATTAGAAACAAAATGTGCATCGTATGAGGTTTCTGCAGAAAAGAAAATCCTCATTCATAAGATGCGCCGGGTTATCTAGATACAAACTTATATGAAAAATAGACCATCATCCCAACAAACGGCAAAAATTAAATAACCGAGATGATATGTCAGATTAATACGTAACCAAATGAAACTAAAGATAAAGGAACGAAATTGCTAACAAAGGAGTAAATACAATTATGATATTGCTGTTCACGCAAGTTGTATATTATTTAAGAGAAAGTTACTAATAATCTGCAACATATGACCTTGTGGTCAGACTCTATGCTTAGAGTTGCTCAGCACGGTATAAATTAATATAACACGTCTATAGAGACACACATTACATATAAATATCTAACACAAACGCGGGATTTGTATTAGCTGCGTATAAAGTTGTCTGTCAGTGCACAATAGAATATGTTACTCTGTTGTTTCTTTTGTAGTAGTAGTAGTAGTAGTAGTAGTAGTAGTAGTAGTAGTAGTAAGGAGAAAACATAGTATAGCAGTGAGGAGAAAACCTGCTGAGATCCTGCTGACGATGCGGTAAATGCGGTCACCGCGAACACCTCGTTCAAGTGCTCAGGGACCATCATCTCCACATCATGCTACTGCTACTATTACTACAAATATTACTACTACTACTACTACTACTACTACTACTACTACTACTACTACTATACCTACCAATAGGACTACTACTACAGCAGAGATAACTGTTCTTTCTTTTGTTCCCACACATTGTTCAGTGCACGTCTAACCCGGGGGGGGGGGTCACTTAGGTATTTAGGGGGGTACATACGCTCGTTATCAAAATTTAGAAATACCCCTAAAGCACTGATTTCTGGCCAAAAAAGCACCCTTATTTTAAAAAAAAGCTGACTCTTTCCAGTAAAAAAACACCCCTTCTTTTATGAAAACACTGACATTGGATGAACGGGAACGCGTATTTTAACTTAACATTTTATAATCCTCTGCCTGTTCAGCGGCAGCAGACCCGGTAGTTCAGACATAAACATCGACAATAACAACATCAGATGCATAAGTAAGGTTCAATATTGTTAAACTACAGACTCGGAAGCCCAGTCACTTCTTGAGTCACTAGACGTCAGAGCCGCGTATATTTCGTAAGGGGATTTTCAACCCCCATTGTTCGGACCTGGGTAGAAAAAAGTACCCTTCTTTTACAAAACCGCGGACATGCGGAGGTCTTAAAAAAGACCACTTCCTCCGCGAAGTACGTAACGCGGGTGCGGCCCCCCTCTATCCATGAGTGCCCCCGCCAGGACGTCTAATTTAGAGTCGCACGTGCAGTAGTAATAACCATAATAGTAGTAGTAGTAGTAGTAGTAGTAGTAGTAGTAGTAGTAGTAGTAGTAGTAGTAGTAGTAGTAGTAGTAGTAGTAGTAGTAGAAGTAGTAGTTTGAATTTTGATTGTTCATCACCTTTTCTGCCATATTGCGGCTTATCGTAATAGCCAGTTCTTTATGGTAGTAGTTTTATTATTTATAGTAGTAGTAGTAGTAGTAGTAGTAGTAGTAGTAGTAGTAGTAGTAGTAGTAGTAGTAGTAGTAATAGTAGTAGTTGTAGTAGTAGTAGTAGTAGTAGTAGTAGTAGTAGTAGTAGTAGTAGTAGTAGTTTGAATTTGGATTTTTTGTTCGCGGGACCTTTGGCTCCCTTTTTAGAGGAGCTTGTGCCGTTTGATGAGGATTTGACCCCTGCAATATCTTCCCACATGGCCGGTTTAGTCAGTCGGCAAGATATGGTTACGGTATTTACGTTCCTTCTACCGTAATACTCGAACTTAATGGCGAAAGAATTTGGAGTGGGGAGTATTTCTTGGGAAACATCTTTGACTTACAGCACCATCTATTCAGTATTGAGCTTGTCGAACTATGTATGATTATAAGTATCGAAAAGCAAGTTGGCGTAATGGTTAGGCAGGTTTGCATTCTGAGTTGTAGAGCAGTCATAACCGGAGCGAATCTCGATGGGGGTGATGGAATAGTTTTTTTATTCCCTGCTGTTTTCGTATGTTTCGGAAAACACTTTATGCCGTAGATTCAGTCACCTAAAAAAGCCCACCTTTACCATTGTAAGAATAACTACCAACTTGAAATGATTGATCCTTTTTTTAGTAACAATTTAAGTTTATTTTGTCATAGTTATGTGATCTTCATAAATACTTTAATTAAAGCAGTATATTTACGCTCTTTTGGTGGAATGTGTAAATGCAATATATTTGGCACACATACACACACACACACACTCAAGTTCTCAAATTGTTCAAGTTCATCATTGCTATTTATATGTATGTTTTACTATATATCATTTATTGGCTGTATAGAATACAAAAGCAGATATAACAATAAATCAAGAAAACATGAATGTAGGTATCCTTGGGTAATTCATTTAAACCTTTACCCATCCCGAATATATCAAAGCTTGTTAAGTTAACCCATACTTTGCCAATGCTCCTTAAGATCATTAATTTGAAACTTTGCCAGCCAGAATTAGTAAAGGGTTATCTTATTAGCATATTTATGGTCAGAGCATCTGAAGACCATTCATTTAACCCTTTACCCACCAAGCATATATTAAAGGTTCTTGAGTATACTCATTCATGACCAATGCACCTTCAAATGAATCATTCAACCTTTTGCAACCCAGAATATGTTAAGGGTTATTGGATTTACCCATTCATGAGCAGCGCACCTGATGACCATTCATTTGACCCCTTTACACACAAAGAATATATTAAAGGGTGTTAACTCATTCATGGCCAGATCCTCATAATGCTATTCATTTAACCCTTTATAACCCATAATTAGTTAATGGTTATTTCATCAGCGCATTCATGGCCAATGTACCTTAATATCATTCATTTCACTGTTTGAAACACAGGGTATGTTAAACGTTTTCCTAATCATACTCAGAGGACCGGATAACTATTCATTGAACCTTTTGCTAACCAATATTAGTTAAGGGTTGTTTTATTACCTATGGCCAGAGGACCTGATGACAATTCATTTGACTCTTTATCCACCAAGAATATGTCAATGTTTGGTAAGTTAACCCATTCTTGGCCAATGCACCTAAATATCAGTCGTTTAATCTTTTGCAACCCAGGAAATGTTAAGGGTTATTTAAAAATACCCATTTATGGCCAGAGCAACTGATGACCATTCATTTAAGTCTCTTCCCACCAAGAATGTATTAAAAGTTTTTCAATTAACCCATTCATGGCCAGAACTCCTTAGCATTCATTTAACCAACCATTATTTATGGTTATTTTATTATGTTATTAATCAAATGTATGTGTTCCAATGTAAAATGTTATAAACAAGATTTATTGAAATGAACATTAGAATGAATTGTTTCTTCAAGTTGATCATTGCTATTATATGGATGTATTGTGTAAACCATGAAGGTAAGTACAAAGTAAGGAGTAAGGGTTTTAATGTTTTGAGTGGTGAGGGTAGTTTGATCGTGTTTGGTTTTATTCTCTGCCTCTTTACTTCCTGCGCATTATTGAGTATGCATGAGAATCCAAAACCGTGCACAGGGGCCTGCTAGTAGACAGTTGTAAGTAGTGGAGGAAACCGAGGAGCTATGTATGACTTATTTGGGTAGTATTTTTTTTTCGGTATTTGGAGAGCGATAGGTAGCCACACTGATTATAACAGGGGTCAGAATTAGGTCTCCCAACTAAAATCTACGATTTTCGCCTGCATTTTGCTCTCTTGTGAACAGCATTACATTGAGACATGTAAGACTTTGTCTATTCTTCTTCTAAATAATACTCATTCAGTTAAATCATTGTCGGGTGGTTCATCATGAAATATATCACTGCGTGTTGGTATAAAATGCGTTCCGACCACTCCTCCCCCCCTCATAGACCATGGGGTACTGGGGTAAACCCTTACCCCCCCTCCCCCATGTTGATTTGTCGCCACCTATATTTTTAGAAACCCTGGTGCCTGAGCTGCAAGAATAAGGTTGTCTAAGATCTGGCCAGTGGTAGTTGTGGCCAGTAGGCCCTGTCAAAGTCCGCTACCTCAGCCTCAGACTGTGAAAAATCACATAATACTAAATCTATCACAGAATCAATTATTAGAACCTTAACTACACCATATTGTGTATGCCAATTCTAAATACCACTGGTAGAAATGTTGTAAAGAGACGTCTGGATTACATGCAATAATTTCTGAGAAAATCAGCGTTTTCGATGGAAGAACGCTGCTTATTTAAAGTTTTTTTCACATTCGCTTAACTACTGGTATTTGTAATTGTTTGGATACTAAAATAGAGAACAAGGAAATCATATCATATATCAAACTGTTCCCATGTTGAAACCCCTCTGATATCATGGCCCGAGTGCCTTCGATAGTGCTTAAGATGATAATCAGTTACCAATACATAGTTAGATGGCAATCTTTAATACACCAGATTTATTTTTCAAAAAGTTGCTCATCCTGTCCAGTTCCTTCTCCTTGCCTTGGAAATATTCCATATGTACAATAAATGTGTTTTATTTTGCGCTAAGCCATTGGGCTTCTTACTCTAAGATGGCATCTGACAAGTCTAGTAGTACAGCCTACTCCTCTTCATCTGCATCCTCCTCTGGGTCCTCTGATACAAGAACATCAATGAGTTATTGTGGCATGAGGTCAGCTTCACTGCAATTGGTTGTGAGTTTTCCATTAACGATATCCCAACCATGTCCTTCAGGCCAAGGGGCATTAGGCTTTGACTGAGTGTTTCATTTAAAGGGCAAATGCACCATCTGCATGATTTAGGTTCAACATGATCTTGTACATGTCACATTTCGAGTTAGACCCCACACAAGTCTGTAAATTTCTGCATTCGTTACTTATGGTTTATGAAAGTGAGTGAAGAACAGGCCTGATTTGATTTTATTTGATTTTATTCGGTCTAGTAAGATGTGTATTACATAGCATTTGGCACACAAAAAATCATATATAACGGTGACTAGATGGAGAGTCATTAACTGCTATGCAATAGAATCCTAACCAGACACAGGATATATACAATAAAAGTTAGAGACTTAATTCCATGGTGGTCCCAGTCTGCCCAGAGTCCAATGGAATCACATGTAATGATCAACTCTACTGCTCAAGATTGACATAACAACAATATCATATAGTATAATACAAACGTTCGGAGTAGAATTGATGAATTTCTTCTTATGACACAGAGAAGACTGACATGAAATGTTTTTTGCATCTCACTTTAAAAAGAGATTTACTGAACGTGGTCTGGATCTCGTCTGGCAAAGAGTTCCAGATTTTGGCAACTATGTAGTGGAAGGACTTTTACCATAAACCAACTTATGGTAAAATCAGACCATTAACACTGTGTCTGGTGTTATAGTGGTGGGATTCATTTACTCTTTCAAAAACTTACTCTGGTACTCTGGCGCCTGTTCATCAATGCAGTTAAATACATGGCTTGCAGCCAGATATTTTATTCTGTTTTCAATTCTCATCCACTTTACCTCATTAAAGTCATTGGCTACCAAGTGTGTTCTGTTTGAGTACTTTAAAGCATATCTAAACATTTTGTTTTGTACGACCTGAAGGCGACTCTGTAATAATTTTGGTAGACCGTGGTAATAGAAATTGCTGGCATAGTCTATTCTCAAATGAATCATTGCCATGCAGACAGTTTTCCTGCAGTACTGATTTAGGAAAAAAAAATCTTTCTGTAAAGGAATTTGAGACTGGCATTAGCCTTATAGATGATTTTCTGAGCCATAGATTTTCCTGACAGGTCTTGCTCTATTTGACCGCCCAGGTATGTAACAACCTCTTTCCCTCCCACTTTGATACCATTACATGAGATTCTTAGAAATTTAGGTTGTTTAACTTCCTAGTTGAGGCAAATAGGAGAGACTCTGTCTTTCCCAGGTGGAGTGAAAGTTTGTTGTCTGTCAACCACACATTTAATTTGGCAAGTTCCTCGCTGACCTTTTGTTCAATATCAATTATGTTTTTCCCTCTGTTCAAAAGAGACGAATCATAAGCATACCACAAAAGATCACAGTCAACAGCTGATCCCATATCGTTCACATAGATAAAAAAAACAATAAAGGTCCCAATATAGAGCCCTGTGGTACGCCACAAGTAACTTCCCCTCGGTCTGATAAAGTGCCCTATATTTCTATAAGTTGAGATCTGTTGGAGTTAAACCAGTTCACTGACCCATCAGCACATCCAACAGCACCAAGTTTATCAGACATTATGGCATGGTTGACGGTATCAAAAGCTGTTTGCAGGTCAATTATAACCATTCCTGTATATAGTCCCTTGTCCATGCTAAACTTGAATCTGTCAGAGAGATCGATGAGAGCAGTCTCTGTAAAGTATGACCTCCTGAAAATGTTCTTTCTGTAAAGGAATTTGAGACTTATGGATGATTTTCTGAGCCATAGATTTTCCTGAGAAGTCTTGGTGTAGTTGACCGCCCAGGTATGTTACAACATACTGGCGTACCCCAGGGCCTGAGGGTGGGCATGGAGGCATCTATTATCAGGACATGGCTACAAACTCAGAGCAACAACCTCTGATTCGTCAAGAGATAGCAGTGGCAATAGGTCAATACAGTATTTCCTTTATCTCAAACAGGAACTTACATACTTATCCACTAGGCCTGTACCAAAGTAGAACTGAGACAGCACTGATCTCTGTATTGATGGTATAAGTGATATGTATAAATAGCCTTGTGCTTTACCGGAGGGCAGCTGTGCTAATTTAGTAGTCTCAGGTACTATACATTTGAGTGTTTTAAACTTAGCATATATGAATTGATCACTTTCAAAATACCAGAGTTTTTGGATAAATACTTGTCGTCTACCTTGTTGAACTACTCTAACCGTTAGGTTACTCGGCAAACTCCGAAGGTGTTTGTGGGTTTTCCTTGGGCTAGTCCTAACTATTTTACAGGCTAGCTGTAACTATTCAACATTTTCATAGCTGTTGTTATGAACTATTCAATAATTTCATAAGCTGAGCTGGATGGACTCATGCATGAAGCATACAACATAACACGAGTTCATAACATGGGATAATATTTAAGGACGAAAAGCAGCTCAATTGTACCAGTTCTCAATAAATTAAAGTGATATAGAACTATAACAGCCATTGACATTTTCTCAGCACAACTTAGCGGTTTCCATCCAAATATTACATGCTCAACGCAAAATATCCTTTCTGGATTTAGTCATTCTCTATGATAAATTAGAGTTTTCAAATGAACACATCAGGGTGGCCTAAACTTATGACTGAAATTGACCAATTTGTTGTTAAGGATAAGTGTTACAGGGAGAGCTTACGCCAAACCCGTTTGAGAATTGTTTGATAAGACTGTCATATACCCTAGGTTTGTCTACACCTCTTATAATAACCAAGTCCCACTATTAATTTTAATAGCCTATTTTAGGTGTGATATGTTGCCATGGTTGTCATACACTAAATGCTGCTGAAATGAAAAATGGTTGGCACTACATAACTGTTCAACATTTTCTCCCCTCGATATCCCATTACTCTGGCATGAACATGTAAAAAGCAGGATGCCTCAGAGTAGTCCTAACATACTATTTAAAACTGGAGTTCTTTACAGCACGTTATTCCATATTAGTCAGGCGGATTTGAGACGTATTTTGGACAAATCGTGCACTTTGTATTAAAAGCGTCAAATTTGGTATGGTGGTGCATATAACTATACTGAACATTCTCAGATATGGAGGCGCCGCACTAGTGCCCCCTGGTGGCAGGTGGCACCACATACACTTTGGCTGACCTTCCAATCAAATATTACCTATAAAACCTGAGTTTAGAGTGGCAATATAGTTTGGAATTATGATGTTAAGGTCTTTTATCAATCAAATTAACTTTAATTAGAATACATGACAGGATATATGCAACAGTACCCTTTATGGCCAAAGAATAAGTGCCCAAAATCAAAATAAAATCTAAGAAATTGGCTAAAAACGTTAATTAATGTAAACAATATTTAGAAGTTATGATATTTCCTAGAGAATACATAAACAGAAAGCGAGGTTGTTGCTGCCATTCAGTACTTTTTACTGAATGTGCCATATAAATGTTTCTTAGCCCCCCTCTTTGATAGACTAACTACTAGTACTGAGATATGTGTATGTACACATTGAAGTTGACTATGAATCACACACATTGTAAATGGTTGCATCTTTATCAATTCTTTGTGTATGATTAAGGAGATTTTGAGCACCTGGCAGACATCAGTCGAACTGCACTTGTTGGACATTTGACTACAAGCCCCCTGACTGTCCACGGCTGGCGAGGCCGACGTAGGAGTCACACACCAGGAGTGTATAAACGGCACTGTAAGTGCTCTTCAACGTCTTAAGTGCAAGATTTATGAAGTAAGTATTGAAATTGAGTGATTTCTTGTTGTGATTTAATCGATACACGCCGATTGTGTATGATTAAGGAGATTTTGAGCACCTGGCGGACATCAGTCGAACTGCACTTGTTGGACATTTGACTACAAGCCCCCTGACTGTCCACGGCTGGCGAGGCCGACGTAGGAGTCACACACCAGGAGTGTATAAACGGCACTGTAAGTGCTCTTCAACGTCTTAAGTGCAAGATTTATGAAGTAAGTATTCAAATTGAGTGATTTCTTGTTGTGATCTAATCGATACACGCCGATTGTGTATGATTAAGGAGATTTTTGAGCACCTGGCGGACATCAGTCGAACTGCACTTGTTGGACATTTGACTACAAGCCCCCTCTGCCTGTCCACGGCTGGCGAGGCCGACGTAGGAGTCACACACCAGCGCCAGTTGCGACACTATCTCTATGGCGCAGGGGAGTGTATAAACGGCACTGTAAGTGCTCTTCAACGTCTAAAGTGCAAGATTTATGAAGTAAGTATTCAAATTGAGTGATTTCTTGTTGTGATCTAATCGATACACGCCGATTGTGTATGATTAAGGAGATTTTTGAGCACCTGGCGGACATCAGTCGAACTGCACTTGTTGGACATTTGACTACAAGCCCCCTGACTGTCCACGGCTGGCGAGGCCGACGTAGGAGTCACACACCAGCGCCAGTTGGGACACTATCTCTATGGCGCAGGGGAGTGTATAAACGGCACTGTAAGTGCTCTTCAACGTCTAAAGTGCAAGATTTATGAAGTAAGTATTCAAATTGAGTGATTTCTTGTTGTGATCTAATCGATACACGCCGATTGTGTATGATTAAGGAGATTTTTGAGCACCTGGCGGACATCAGTCGAACTGCACTTGTTGGACACTTGACTACTAGCCCCCTCTGCCTGTCCATCACCGACGCAGAAAGGCGATGTCACAGTGACATTTAGCGCAGTGTCACAGTCACAGTGAAGTGCTAAACTGTCCACTTGGACGCCACACCAGTTGGACATTTAAGGTATACTGGCATAGAATTGTGATGTCACAGTGACACCAAGATAAGTGTCACAGTGTAGTCCTTTACTGTCCAGTTGGACGTCACATGTGACGTCCAACGACTACTAGCCCTTGTAGCTTATGAGTGTGTCAACTTTCATCACGATTAATAACGAATTGGTCGAATGGCGGCTGGTCAAATAACTGGCACAAGCAAAGTACCTCCTCCTCGTGAAGTTTGAAGTGAAGGTCCGAGCAGGTCTAAATATTGCTCGGACCTCCTCTTCAGTAAACCTCACGGCTGGTCTGCGGCGTGATGAATTGGGATTCCTCCCAGGCTGACATTCGATGCCGATGGTCTATCGGCGGGGGAAGCTGCAGCGATCGACCATCGGCATCGAATGTCCGTCAGCCTGGGACTCGAGGATATGGGGCGCCGACGGCGCCCCATACGAGGAAGCCATCCCAATTCATCACGCCGCAGACCAGCCGTGAGGTCTACTGAAGAGGAGGTCCGAGCAATATTTAGACCTGCTCGGACCTTCACTTCAAACTTCACGAGAACGAGGTACTTTGCGTGTGCCAGTTATTTGACCAGCCGCCATTCGGCCAATTCGTTATCAATCGTGATGAAAGTTGACACACTCATAAGCGGGGTAAGCTGCAGCTAGGGCTGTAGGAGGGGCGCTTAAGGCGTCCCGTATGCGACTCAACTGCTCGTCGGTGAGCAGGTTATTGAATGCCTCCCTTGATGCAGCAAGCTTGCACGTGCAAGCGCGGAAAATTTTTAATATAGTGACGTCACATGTTTTTGTGATTCACTAGGACCCGGATGAGGCTAAAAAACGCAGTGAGAATTGATAAAAATTACAGTGAGATTTAGAAAGAAAACTTCCAAAAAGAAATTGAAAAACTTCCAAAAAAAAAAAGATTATCTGAAAAAAAAAAGTAAAAAGCGTTGGGATTTTTAAAGAAAGGCATTGAAAAATGTTATATTATCAAAGAAAATGTGAAACAAAAATCACTATTTTGCTGAACTTTTATAGAGAATTAAATTTTTATTTCAAAGTTTT
The DNA here is from genome assembly GCA_963942565.1 of Maea johnstoni. NCBI lineage: Eukaryota > Metazoa > Annelida > Polychaeta > Spionida > Magelonidae > Maea > Maea johnstoni. Next base: position 24,121,571 of record OZ012690.1, read on the forward strand.
TTCAAAGTTTTTTACAAAAAATAGAAATATTTTGGAAAATTCCAGTAAATATTTTCTATTTTCAAAATTTTTGAAAAGTTTCCAATGTTTTGTTTATTTTTATAGAGCAAATTATTTCATTTCAAAGTTTTTCTTTATTTTTCATTGAAAATTTAGTTAATTTCAAAGTTTTTACATGCATTTATGCTGTGCTTTTTACTTTTGTCCACAACGGCGCCTCATAGTTTTGATACCTAAATAACAAACACCATATTTCTCAAACTGAAAATGCGATGATTGGTATAAGATTAGTGGTAGAATTTCTAGAGAGAATTGTAATAAATGTATATTTCCAAAATTGTTTTAAAACCTTAATTCTAAACCTCATTTAACCATTGGTATATGTATTACAAATATCATTATGAACTTTAATGGAATATATCCATTTAGCTTGTACTACTTACATCTTGGCCACGGGTTGAAATTACCAGACATCCTAAATAGCAGATTCCTGCGATGACTCTTATTTTGAGGAGCATTATCCTGTAGCCATCCGCTCACCAAAGACCCTATGCCATTGTATTTACAAAGAATGAACACTGCAAGCAATGTCGCTATGGTAATATTGACTACTAGTATATAAAAAGTTACATGGGGAGGACACACATAAAAATACTAGTGCATCGATCACATTACATTATGTAGATAATGGATCTACCCATTTTCCTTATTTCATTAGGGGAAGTAGAGATAGCGATATAGATGTTTTACAACCAATTATGTTTGGTTGACTCCTTTCGTATCGTCCATATACATTCAAGTTTTGACAATGTTCCGATTATATTCGAGAATTAATCATCAACATGGTCATTTTCATGCTATAATCTTAATAGGTGCCTAGATTCTGACCACGTTCAGGATAAATAGCGACTTTCTCTGCATCCATTGAACCAGAGCATACTTTTCAGTCTGTTAATCAATTTTGTTAATTAGTTTGTAGAGTATGTAAGCTTTTCCCCAATGGAATACCGATTCGAACCACTTCTCTTGTATACACCTCTTTCCGTTTTTAATCATTATCTATTCATTACACATTATGTATGATTTCCACGTATAAAAAAAAGCCCGAAAGCCAATAAATTAAGCGAACAAGAGCAATAGCCATATTGACCAAAGGGAGATCAAAGCAATACAACCGTTCAGTGGATCGGCTCTTTAAACTCTATACACATTGTTCGGCCATGTGTTTTATGATGCAGGAAACACCAGAGATAAAAATAGGTTCTCCCTGGAAACACAATATTCTGGTAGCCAAACCCAATATTTCATAATTGCTTTATAGTTTTTTTCTCAACTTATATTGGTAATTTAGAGTTTCCTCTTTCAAAATCTGCATGGTGAATCTCGGTCAACCTTGAGCGTTTTGAGAAATTCAAAACGGTGTCCAAGGTGGCTGCCAATTCATAGTACAATATATACATGTAAGCAATAACTCCACTTCTGTTTGCCCTAGGATGATAATTCTGATGTCTAGCCATATGTATTTAGGTTAGGCCAATGTATACATTAAAACCATCCATGAGGTTGGGTTGAGTTTGATTTCTGAGGAAATCCAAGATGGTTTCCAAAAACATCACCATTCTGGAGTTTCAGTCGTAACCTCCTCTGTACTAGGTCTTTAATGATTATTTTGGTTTCTAATCATATGTTTTCAGGCCAAAGAGTTCAATGCAAACCATCCATGCGGCGGCCTAGGATTTGTAATTTTAAAGAAAATATCTAAAATGGCATCTAATATGGCCACCATTTACCATTACTGTCCAAATAGGTAACTGTTCGGTACCATAATTCACTTGGCCATATATAAGACCTGGCTGGATTTACTTTTTGAAGAAATTCAAGATGGCCATTAGTCACTACAAGGTCTAGTAGCCGCTGGACGTCACATGTGACGTCCAACTGGACAGTACTGGACTACACTGTGACACTTCGCTTGGTGTCACTGTGACATCACAATTCTATGCCAGTATAACTTAAATGTCCAACTGGTGTGGCGTCCAAGTGGACACTTTTGCGCTACATTGTGACACTGCGCTAAATGTCACTGTGACGTCGCGTTTCTGTGCCGGTGATGGACAGTTAGGGGTCTTGTAGTCTGTCACACAAGTGTAGTTCCGCTGGTGTCCGCCAGGTGCTCAAGATTCTCCTTAATTAACTGATTATACACACTCGGCGTGTGTATCAATTGAATAACAAAAGGAAATCACTCAATTTGAACATTTACTTAGTACATCTTCCACTTTAGACGTTGAAGAGTACTTATAGTGCCGTTTATACACTCCTGGTGTGTGCCTCCAAAGTCGGCCTCGCTAGTTGTGGACAGTTAGGGGTCTTGTAGTCTGTCACACAAGTGTAGTTCCGCTGGTGTCCGCCAGGTGCTCAAGATTCTCCTTAATTAACTGATTATACACACTCGGCGTGTGTATCAGTTGAATAACAAAAGGAAATCACTCAATTTGAACATTTACTTAGTACATCTTCCACTTTAGACGTTGAAGAGTACTTATAGTGCCGTTTATACACTCCTGGTGTGTGCCTCCAAAGTCGGCCTCGCTAGTTGTGGACAGTTAGGGGTCTTGTAGTCTGTCACACAAGTGTAGTTGCGCTGGTGTCCGCCAGGTGTTCAATATTCTCCTTAATTAACTGATTATACACACTCGGCGTGTGTATCAATATTGAATAACAAAAGGAAATCACTCAATTTGAACATTTACTTAGTACATCTTCCACTTTAGACGTTGAAGAGTACTTATAGTGCCGTTTATACACTCCTGGTGTGTGCCTCCAAAGTCGGCCTCGCTAGTTGTGGACAGTTAGGGGTCTTGTAGTCTGTCACACAAGTGTAGTTCCGCTGGTGTCCGCCAGGTGCTCAAGATTCTCCTTAATTAACTGATTATACACACTCGGCGTGTGTATCAGTTGAATAACAAAAGGAAATCACTCAATTTGAACATTTACTTAGTACATCTTCCACTTTAGACGTTGAAGAGTACTTATAGTGCCGTTTATACACTCCTGGTGTGTGCCTCCAAAGTCGGCCTCGCTAGTTGTGGACAGTTAGGGGTCTTGTAGTCTGTCACACAAGTGTAGTTGCGCTGGTGTCCGCCAGGTGCTCAAGATTCTCCTTAATTAACTGGTTATACACACTCGGCGTGTGTATCAATTGAATAACAAAAGGAAATCACTCAATTTGAACATTTACTTAGTACATCTTCCACTTTAGACGTTGAAGAGTACTTATAGTGCCGTTTATACACTCCTGGTGTGTGCCTCCAAAGTCGGCCTCGCTAGTTGTGGACAGTTAGGGGTCTTGTAGTCTGTCACACAAGTGTAGTTGCGCTGGTGTCCGCCAGGTGCTCAAGATTCTCCTTAATTAACTGATTATACACACTCGGCGTGTGTATCAGTTGAATAACAAAAGGAAATCACTCAATTTGAACATTTACTTAGTACATCTTCCACTTTAGACGTTGAAGAGTACTTATAGTGCCATATGTTTATTGAAATGTATTAATGAATACCATCCTCCATTAACCCAGATCACATTCTTGAGAGCAATGTATATTATTACATACCCATGTCTAGGGTCTAATCACAGTAAAATGTATTATTATATGTATTATAGTTTACTTTGAATAAATCTAAAACATATGTAACTAAGAGTGCTTTGAAAATGATTTATTGTCTGATTCAAATCAAGGCGATCATTTCATACAATACAATCTACGTTATGAAATCTAGCCTACTATGCGACTTTACGCGACATAAAGAGGCACAAAATCTGTCCGACTAGATCACTGATCACCATATACAACGTGAATATATATATCTGACCAGCCACAAAGACGTAAAATAGGGTGAATACTTTAGTCAAGAGGTGTGACTCCTCGTAGTGCCGTTCCTACGTAAAGAGTCAAAACCACTACGGAGTCATCCCGGGGGGTGGGGGGGGGGGGGGCACTCAGGTACAGAGAGTGGCCGCACCCACGTTACGTATTTCGCCGTAGAAGGGGTCTTTTTTTTAAGACCTCCGCAGGTCCGAGATTTTGTAAAATATGGGTTCTTTTTTGTACCCAGGTACGAAGTATATAGGGGTCAAAATCCCCTTACAATCCACGAAATATACGCGGCTCTGACACCGAGTGACTCCTGAAGTGACTGTGCTTCCGAGATTGCTGCCGCCACTTGCTACCGCTAAACACGCAGAGAATGATAAATCTAAAGTTAAAATACGTGTTGTGTTCATCCAATGTCAGTGTTTTCATAAAAGAAGGGGTGTTTATTTAGTGGAAAAAGGCAGCGTTTTTATTAGAATAAGAGTGTTTTTTTTGGCCAGAAATCGGTGCTTTAGGGTTATTTTTAAATTTTGTTAACGAGCGTATGCGCCCCCTAAATACCCAAGTGCCCCCCCCTCCCCGGGCTTTTCAAGTAATTCAGCGATGTTCAAAATCTAGTACACTGTTGCAGAAGAAACAGCTTGGGCTGAAACATTTCTTTCCACAGTAAGATAATGTTTGAATTTAGGTAAGGAAGTATATAATCCACCGGCTTGCTCTTGACGGTTGACTTCAAAAGTTTTATGTGACCATTTTCTAACATGTACATCCGTGATCAAATCGAACTTCTACTTAAAGAAAAAATAATATTTTATAAAGACAACTAATCCGCTCACATAGCACTGATATAAACATCTGACCCAATCCTTTACTTTCTATCTAGGCCTACCTCCCCTCGCCGTCATTATTTTGATATCAGTGGCGTTTTTTGTTTTTTTTTGCATTTTGACAGCATTTCAATTTTGACTTATGAATTTATAAAATCTACCCGCCAGGATATTTAGAATCAGAAAAGAGACCACCATTTATGCACCAGTCAATTGAATCCCCGGGAGGGGGGGGGGGGGGCGGGATGGGGCGGGGATAGTGCACCGACGTATTAGTATTCATAGTAGTAGTAGTAGTAGTAGTAGTAGTAGTAGTAGTAGTAGTAGTAGTAGTACAAGTAGTAGTTTGAATTTGGATTGTTCATCACCTTTTCTGCCATATTGCAGCTTATCGTAATAGCCAGTTGTATATGGTGGTAGTAGTAGTATTCATAGTAGTAGAAGTAGTAGTAGTAGTAGTGGTAGTAGTAGTTTGAATTTGGATTTTGTTTCTTCTGCCACATTGCGGCTAAGTCATGATTAACCAGTTGTATCTAGTGATACTAAAAGTATTAATCGTTCGTATCAGTAGTAGTAGTAGTAGTCGTAGTAGTAGTAGTAGTAGTAGTAGTAGTAGTAATAGTAGCTATAACTTTTATTATTTCGTCACTTTTCTGCCATATTTCAACTTTCTAGTATATTAATACGGATTTTGCGGGACCGTTGGCTACCTTTTTAAAGTAGCATGTGCCGTTTGATGAGGATTTGACCCCTGCATTATCTTCCCACATGGCCGGTTTAGTCAGTCGGCAGGATACGTTAGTTACGTTCCTTCTCCCGTAAGACTCGAATTTAATGGCGAAAGAATTTTTTGAGTGGAGTGTATGTCTTTGGAAACATCGTTGATTTACAGCACCATCTATTCAGAATTGAGTTTGACGAAATATGTATGATTATAAATATCGAAAAGCAAGTTGGCGTAATGGTTAGGCAGGTTTGCATTCTGAGTTGTAGAGCAGTCATAACCAGAGCGAATCTCGATGGGGGTGCTGGAATAGTTTTTTTTCCTTGCTTTTTTCGTATGTTTCGGATGGCAGTCACCTAAAAACGCGCACCTTTAACATTGAAAAAATAACTACAGACTTGAAATGATTAATCCTTTTTTAGTAACAATTTAAGTTTATTTTGTCATCGTTCTGTGATCTTCATAAATTCTTAAAGTAAAGCAGTATATTTGCGCTCTTTTGGTGGAATGTGTAAATGCAATATAATTGGTTTTGTATTTAACACATACACACACACACACACACACTATTGGTTGTTCTAGTTCATCATTGCTATTCATATGTATGTTTTTCTATGTAAAACATGAATGTATGTAATACCATAGGGTAATTGATTTAAACCTTTACCCATCCAGAATATATCAAAGGTTTTTTAAATTAACCCATACTTTGCCAATGCTCCTTAAGATCATACATTCAACACTTTGCCAGCCAGAATTAATAAAGGGTTGTCTTATTAGCATATTAATGGTCAGAGCATCTGAAGACCATTCATTTAACCCTTTACCCACCAAGCATATTTTAACGGTTCTTAAGTATACTCATTCATGACCAATGGACCTTCAAATAAATCATTCAACCTTTTGCAACCCAGAATATGTTAAGGGTTATTGGATTTACCCATTCATGGCCAGAGCATCTGATGAACATTCATTTAAGCCTCTACTCACCAAAAATGTATTAAAAGTTGTTAAATTAACCCATTCATGTCCAGAACACCTTAGCATTCATTTAACCAACCATTATTTATGGATTATTTCATTATTTTTTTAATCAAATGTATGTGTTCCATTGTAAAATTTTATAAACAAGATTTATTGAAATGAAAATTAGAATGATTTGTTTAAATAAAGTAAAGATGAAGTTTCACACGCACACACACTCACATGTTTGTTTCTTCAAGTTGATCAATGCTATTATATGGAAGTATTATGTAAAGCATGAAGGTAAGTACATAATATTTTTATCAGACAATGGTTTATTAATCCATTCATAGCCAGGAAACCTTAAGATCACTCATTTAACCCTGAGCAATGCCAATGGTTCAGGAAGGGTTTTAATGTTTGGAGTTGTGAGGGTAGTTTGATTGTGTTTTGTTTTATTCTTTGCCTCTTTACTTCCTGCGCATAATTGAGTATGACTGAGAATGCAACTCCGTGCAGCGCACGGGGGCCTGCTAGTAGCCATGCATAGACCGTTGTAAGCAGTGGAGGAAACCGAGGACCTATATAGGACTTATTTGGGTAGTAAATTTTTTTTTTCTGTATTTGAAGAGCGGTATACCGGTAGGCACCCCCACTGATTAGAACAGGGGTCAGAAATATACGATTTTCGCCTGCATTTTGCAATTTTGAACAGCATTACATTGACTTATGTAAGACTTTGTCTATTCTTCTTCTAAATATTACTCATTCAGTTAAATCATTGTCGGGTGCTTCATCATGAAATATATCACTGCGTGGTGGTATGAAATGCGTTCCTACCACTCCTCCCCACCCCCCTTCCACTCACGTTTTTTTTCCTGAATAGCCCTTATACATCAAGGGCTACTGGGGTAAACCCTACCCCCCGCTGTGAGTGATTTTGGGGGGAAAATCATCAAAAATGAGTGATTTTTGTAATTTCCCAAAATTGAATGTCATCCTGTGGACTATTGCAAACTCTCAACTAAATATTTCTGGGTTAGAAAACTAACCAAGAAGGTGTAGATATAGAGAGTGAGTAATGTTTGCATATTTTCATGACATGCTACATTTTTGGGCAATTTACAGGAAAAATGGCATAAAACAAGTGATTTTATGGATTTGCTTCTGGAAGGTGCGATTTTCATAGTAGGAACTCACAGCATGTCATAAATGATTTCATAAGGGTGTCTATGGTAATCAAATATTTTGTGTTAGTATGAAATGTATCTGACCCCTGCTGTGAGTGATTTTTGGGTAATCCTTTGGAATCATGCATTTTTTCCGTGGCTTAACTGACAACCAGGAGACCATTTCACAATTCTGCTACAGGAAATCACCTAAGAATGAGTTGACTATAGAATCTCAGTTGTTTACCATAGCCTTTAATGATAAGCTATAGTTTTGGGTATTTTATGGAAGAAGCAGTAAAAATGTGAATTTAGAGATTTGCTTTAAGAGAGAGTAAATTTTATGGTAGGAATTCAATTTTGATACAATGATACTCATTAGGATTTCTGTGATTCTAGAGATGTTGCGTTTCAAGTTTCATGTGACCTCTGCTTAACAATTTAAGTGATTTTTTTAGCAAAACCTTTGAAACTAACATTCCATGGTCTATTAGATAATATCACATATTAATCTAACTTTCATGCATACTTTTTCACCTTTTTGCAGTAAAATATTAAGAAATGTGTCATTTAATAGTCCCTTTATAGTGTTTACATTGGCCTTTAATGGGAGTTTTCCAAATGTTTGCCATTCAGCAATTCAACAACTAAGATATGGTGCTTCATTATTAAAGATGATCCTATATAGACGGACCCCTATATGAATGAAAACACAGGAAAGTAGTAAGTCTTTTCACCAAATAGTGGTTTATGAAGACGTGGCTTTACCTCGAGGATGTTCCCCATTCATCACACATAGAGAATAAATAAAGCTTTTTCCCTGAGTGTGATAAAGCATTCTTCCTGAGTGAATGTCTCTTAGTATAAGGGACTGGGCCAGTTGATGCAAGCTGCATTTATATTCTGGTATAAGTATCAAAAAATAGAATGGATCTTCCTTTTCTTAAAATATTGTTGAGACTGTTTGTTGGAAATTTGTATTGTAGGATGATGCACAGTGGAACCTGATAGATAACCTCTGTACATAGAGCATTTCCACAGCAGTACCAGCATACCGTAACAGCGCAAGGTAACCCGGCCTGCATGTAGCCTGTGACTATAAAAATCTTTTAAAAAATAGTGATAGGGCTGCTTAAACAATGGGCGAGTAGGTCCATTGGGCTAAGTACTTTATATTTAGGAGAGTCTCATCAAAGTACATAATGTGCTCATGGGCTAGTTATTATAAGGGCAATAGGTGGAAGGACTACTAAATGTTGCTGACAGGAAGTCCATCACTGGCTAGTGGAATATTTTGGAAATTGTTAAATCTGAGTGCTAGGAGCCTTGTGCTAGGAGAGTGGGGGCATCTAATCTTTAGGCAGCAAACTGACAAAAGGTGTGGTCCTGATACTGCAGTGTCTTTGCCGCGCAACCTATCATCTGCTGAATAGGAAGTATTAAGAGTAGAAGATGTACTAAGTAAATGTTCAAATTGAGTGATTTCCTTTTGTTATTCAATTGATACACACGCCGAGTGTGTATAATCAGTTAATTAAGGAGAATCTTGAGCACCTGGCGGACACCAGCGGAACTACACTTGTGTGACAGACTACAAGACCCCTAACTGTCCATCACCGGCACAGAAACGCGACGTCACAGTGACATTTAGCGCAGTGTCACAGTGTAGCGCTAAAGTGTCCACTTGGACGCCACACCAGTTGGACATTTAAGTTATACTGGCATAGAATTGTGATGTCACAGTGACACCAAGCGAAGTGTCACAGTGTGGTCCTTTACTGTCCACTTGGACGTCACATGTGACGTCCAGCGACTACAAGATACTTCTCATTAGTCAAGGGTATCAGCCATAACTGTGTTGCGTCAAAAATGGCAAAACTGTGGCCAAACAGTATGTTTAGGCGCCTATGGAACGCCCAGTGTGCCAAAACCACATGTTTCTGAAACATGAGAGATGTTTACGAAACATGTACATATTTTGGAAACATCATTCGCCATATTTATGAGATATCATACAAATGCAGAGATATCTCCTAAACATGAGAGATGTTTCAGAAACATCGCGGATTACTAGATATTTCTGACAGAAATCATCAATAAAGTCAGAGATATTTAAGAAACATCTCTCAATTAAATGATATCACTCGTGATATCACTTAATTGAGAGATGTTTCCTAAACATATACATGTTTAAGTGATATCACAGTATCACTTGAGTGATATCACCTAATTGTAAGATGTTTCTTAAACATGTACATGTTTTCGAAACATCACTCATTTACGTGATATCTCGGACAGTACACTTTTGGATACATCAGGCACTAAAAGAGATATCACTTAAATGCAAAATGTTTCGGAAACATGTACATGTTTAAGAAACATCTTGTATTTTAGTGATATCACTCACATTTAGGTGATATCATGATATCACATAATTCAGAGATGTTTAGGAAATATCTCTGAATTATGTGATATCGGGCTATCACCAAAATGAATTAGGTGATATCTCTCGAAGTCAGAGATGTTTCGTAAACATCTCAGATGTTTCAGAAATATGTTGTTTTGACACGCCAGGCGGACCTGACGCCATTGTGCCAAAACTATATTTGAGAGATATCCATTAAATAAGAGAGATGTTTGCGAAACATCTTTCAATTAGGTGATATCACTTCAAAAAATTAAGAGATATCTTGTAAACATGTAAGATGTTTGTGAAATATCGTGATGTTTCCTAAACATCTCACATGTTTCAGAAACATGTGGTTCTGGCACACTGGGCGTGCCATAGGCGCCATCAAATCCATTGAAGGCATCATAAGGCTGTTTAGGGATGACATAATGGGGAAATCCATGGTGACAGCTAATAATGCATCTTATGGATCATAACAATCAGGGTTTCATCAATAAAATGTGTTAGAATACGCACATATTAAAGACAGGATAATTGGTCATTTCAACATCATCATGTTATAAATTAGTCATGTGGCTATCCTCCATATCCAATACCAAATTCTTTAAGGCTGTGGTGCTGGTGACACGCTCAGAATAAGACATCTCCTAGTTCAGCGTTCTTGTCTCCTTTCTAACAATGGTTATCTACTTCCTGAGGTGTTGGTGTTTCGACTCTAAGTTTTCTTTAGCTTAGCTGCTTGTGCTGACCTAGATAGGACCAGAGTTTTTATTTTACAGCGTTTTACCTCAAATACCGTATTACCCCGCATACAACACGCATCCCCTAGATAATACGCACCCCCTCCCCAAGTCCCTTTCCGTATGTAAAATATAATTCCCCGTTTATTATACGCAGGTGGAGTTGGCCGGCCATTAAGTGTTTGCCCTGGTTTGTGAATTGTAATTGATATTGACTGGCGCCCATTTGTTGACTTCACTCGTCTAACTGAAGCTGAGATGCGAGCAGACACCATCTCTGCTCTCCTGGCTTACCTGTATCAATTTCAATTCACCCTCCCTATCCCCTAATTTTAATGCAATTAAAAATCCAAGTATGGATAGATATGCCATCCTAGATTTCCTCCTGGGGGTACAATGTGATAACAACTAACGGGTGTTTTAATTCACCGATCACATGCGGTCACGATCAGCAAATTTCGGACAAGGCAAATTGATCAGATATTCAGTGTTTTGTGTTTTTCTTTGTCAGAATACCAAAGAAAGACATCATTTGCTCGGTCCCAGTTTACCAGGGTTGATGAATGACGATAGACGTCGCCGTTTTCAACCCTGCTCCACACGTCCATACACCCGTGGCATCGATGTAATAAAGTTCTGGGTCCTGCACCCGTTAGTGCTGAGGTGTATAAAAGTGTGTGTTGTATGCGGGGTAATACGGTAACGTTTTCTTGATCACTATAGGATACTCTCATTTGTAAACACCATGCATATCTGCTATATATTCTGGGCTAGGGCAACTTGTTGGAAAACTTTGAGTTCCTGCATAATAGTACCTTACAGCACTCGATTTTGTTGGAAATTTTTCCTAGGAAAGTAGGTCACAATGGATATAGTCTAGCGGCCAAATCCTCAAAATGCTCTAAAATGAGAGTTTAATTACCCCACCGAGTAGCTCTTTTTTCTTGGTCTCAAATGAAAGGGGAGTGGATGGGATTTATGAAAGTACCGTGCCACCATTTGGGGAAACGGTTAGAAATTCTCTAGAACCAGTTAAGCAGACCACCCCAGGAATAATCTGGTGACCAATTTTATTGCAAACATACTGGCAAAAAGATGGGTTGGGGGGGGGGGTAGAAGATTTGGCCATAAAAATTTAAACAATACACTTCATGAAAATGTGTTTCTTTTCTGTAAAGAACAATCCAACTTGATGCTTTAAGAGACTCTAGCTATTTCAGCAGGAATGCCATACCACAGCTTCTACATAGCATTTCTGGTGGCAATACAGTGGTATTGATACACTACATTTTGGTATGAGTGTAGACAAACACTTGCTGCTACCATTGCATCAAATCAAACAGAAGCTTGATATGCTTCAGTTGCATCAGTATTACCAAAATGTCAGCTAATAATTTCTGCTTGTGTAAATGAAGGCGATCAATTCATCAACACAGTAAGCGTAGCCTCAGCAAAGTGGTGTAACATACCTCTTCTAGCGAAGGAATTAGCATCAGTTGAAACTGCTAAAACATGCTGGACAATTGCTCTCTATTTCTGCAATCATTGTTTCTCTCAAGAGGCAGCCATACACAAACACACGCACGCACGCACGCACGCACGCACGCACACACACACACACACACACACACACACACATATATATATATATATATATATATATATATATATATATATATATATATATATATATATAGGGCCTGCTCTGACGGCCGTGTGGTCTGAGGCATCGCCACTGACTGTACGCTGTCACTCACCACTGCCTGGGTTCGAATCCCAGCCTGGACATGTGAGAAAGTTGCCAGTGACTTTGGGCTAGGCAGCATTTAGTGAAGGACAGTCTGTCTATAAAGATAACCTGTTTGTAGAAATTGTGTTTATCAAAGTCATATTTGGTTATCATGACCTTTGCATTAAGGTAGTTTTACTTTCTCAGTAGAAATATAAAACAAGATGGAAAGATAGACCACCCGTCTACAAAGACCCTTCTGATATTCACAGGGTTGGAAGTAAGCATTTAACATGTCAATACAGACCACATGTTAATGTAGATTAATTATCACGTTTAGTTATCTTATTTGTCATCTTGATAGCACGTTTGAATGTGTTTTACAATTAAGAGTAAACTAAATCTACACAATAAATAATGTTGGGCTCATGTTGGTAATAGTTGACTGGGCATAAAACTGATATGAGTATCAAACATAGCTCTGCTATAAGCCCAAACTAATGTCTATAAAGAATAAAACCTGTTGCTATGATCGCCTGTTAGCAAAACTATATTTTCAAGATAACTTCCATATCATATTTTCTCCATCTAGTGGGTTCTAGTGTATCTATACAGACAAATTATGATAAAAGATCAAAGGGGGAGCATGCATATTTACAGTTATTGCCACAAATCAATTCTTCGTAGATGCTCATACAGTCATAGTTATTGATCATCTTTTGTGAGTTTCAGCAAGCAATCATCTTGTTGCTACCAATGCATCAATTCAAACAAGCTTTGTCTGCATTAGTTCTTCCTCTATTGTCAAAGTGCCAGTTAAATCCGATGTTTTAAATGAAAGTAATCAATTCATCATCTGTGTGATTGGAGCCCCAGCAATGTGACACCTAACTCCTATGTTTGGGGAGAGAGTAACCCCGTTTGGGCTCTCATAACATACTGCACAGATACAGATAGAGCTATGTCCACTACCTTTGCAATCAGTCTTTCATTTTCCTTTAGAATTTAGAGTGTATGCACTTCACATCAGAAGTAATAAGAGATGAAATGAATAATGAATAATGATGAAAGTGAGTTGAGTATCAAACTATTATGAATAACACAGCAGCAGCACAAACTTTCACATGCACAGAGAGAGAGAGAGAGAGAGAGAGAGAGAGGTTTTCTACACATTTGACCCCCAAAATCCAGAAGTGTGCAAAAGGTTTTTGAAAATGCCATTATGTATGACATGACAGCACCATTATGTATGACATAAAGGTAAAGGTGTTTGGTTTACAGTCTTGTAAATGCTCACAGGACCTTCCTTTACTAGCCATATATGTATAGTTCCTTTTAATCCGAAGGGCATTTTTATTGATTCGTGAAGTGAGAGAAAAAACTGCACCATGTCCGTAAACATTTTCAGATGTGGATATAGTATATTGTATACATCCAAATCACCCTATAAGGCTATCATTCTTATCAAATTTATTATTTATCTCCTTTCCCTCATTGGGGTTATCATTATGACGATATGTCTAACTATAGAGGTATGTGCGAGGAGGCACCAGCCATTGCCTGGCACCCAACTACGATGATACTTTCCCTCTTACGTACATGGTATTGGTAACAGTTGACTCTTCATAAATGCCAGCAAATATCATTGTTCTGAAAGGTAAGATACAGTATGGATTTGATTCAACTGCAAGCACATGCACATAGGGTGAGTTGTGTACACAGTCCTCTCTTCACGCCATCTGATTTAGCATAAAATCTATAACCAGACTGAGAGACATTAATCTGTGTTACAGACAACCTATAATCTCTACAATGAGCTACCTCTCTTTACAAACTTTGATATTTATTTCATTCACTTCTGAGAAAACTCCATCACTGGCGTGTGAATGGCTCATGGGTTCCTGAAATCTGCAAAGAGCAGATGCCTATTGTAAACACCATTTGTAGTAGAGCTATCTGTAATATGTGGTAGAGGATGAATACATGTACTAACAGGGAAGGGATAGGTCAAAGACTTGTACTAAATCTACCAGGTAGCCCGAGGGCTGCTTACCAGGGCTGCTTACCATCTTAACCAGGATAAACTAAACCCAGCTCTTGTACACTTTCGGAAAACTGATTTCCATCTAGACTGTAGAAACAATGTTCTTGAAGTTTTCACGATACGTATACGTATACTTTACTATACTATACCATGCATACAAACTGCCTTTCATACCAAAAGACAATCAAACTGATAGGAACTTTGCCTGGTCTGCTGGAACAGAATAGCCTGGTTTTGGTCGAATTTTCGTTAACCGTATTCTCTTGAATAAGCGCACCATGCAGGTGCAAGTTGAGAATTTTTTCTGAAGTAGGGGTGTTGGCGATCTTCCGTTTTACCGCACCCCTCAATTAAGGCTGGGCTTGACATCCAATTTTTTTCGATTCGATTCATTGACATATTTTTTTCGATTTCGATTATTTCGATTCGATTCTCGATCCGTGACATAGTTCATTGGAAAGTGTGGTGAGGGACAAGTATTTTGCGCGTTTTGTATTGTCAGTATGCATCTGTCCCTCACCACACCCTCCCAAAGGAAAGGCTCACGCCGAAGCACCGCTTTCGGCGGCTTTCCGTGCTTCGCGGAGCGGAAAAACGAATAACAACTACAACAACATGTGAGTTTTATTTGCGTGTTTATTTGTATTTCTGTGTTTCGCCGCAATTTCATTTGTTTTAGCTTGATGATCGGTCCCAAGAATCGAAATAGCGCTTGGAAAATGCATTTCTTGAGTATCGATCCTCAAGAAATGCCAATTCAGAATCGCCGTGGGTATCGAGTCCAGCCCTACCCTCAATGATTGCCGGTCGGAGCGTAGTGGCCGTTATTGCACCTTTGCGCTCTCGCTGTTCAATTTGCTAAGACGTTCGCATCTTGTCAAAGGTCATTGAATAATAGGGGGGTGCGCTTATTTAAGACCGTGCGCTTATTCAAGAGAATACGGTATTTACATTTGTATCACACACTCATCTGATTTAAAATAGACGGTGTGATTATCATATTGAGAGGAAGGCTAGTTTAAGTTCGTGAAGCATCTCTGAACTGTTGACTATCAAACTTAATCACCGAGTTCTGAGTTTATTAACTTTGATGAACATCCATAGGAGGTGTTTCTCTATGACTCAAGCATGATGCCAACAGTATACTAGAGGGCAAGTACATGGGTACACTCTAAATCCACACAGACCTCGGGAATTGGCTTCATGGGAACTAACCTAACCCTACCTAAACCTATATACTAGCGACCAAAATGGGAATTTTAATTACCCCACAGAGTAGCTCTTTTTTCTTGTTCTCAAATGAAAGGGGAGTAGATGGGATTTATGAAAGTACCGTGCCACCATTTGGGGACACGGTCAGATTTTTATTAAAATCCATTAAGCAGACCACCTCAGGATTAGCCTGGTGACCAATTTTAGGTCAAATATACTGTAAAAAAGAAGGGTTGGGGGTAGAAGATTTGGCCATAAAAATTCGAACTATACACTTCATGATACAAGTGACCACTCCGTTTAGAGGGCATACCATACTCTACCTAATGGCACATATGGCATGACTAACTGTGACCTTGACCTTGAGTTCATGGTCAAAAAGAAGCTATTTGGAAGCCTAAATGCAAATCTGTAGGTTTTGCATCAAGATGAAATTCTATCACATTCAATGAAAGTTTTTTTTCAATGATATATGTAGGGAGCAATACAGTTGCTTTCGCTTGTAAGCATGGGCACAGAAGCCCAGAAGTCTATTCTATCACAAATTGGAAGTTCCCTTTTGGATTTTCTCCTGTTATATTTCACATTTTCCATCCCTTAACTGTTCCACTACCAGCTAATTTAATTGTTAATACTGTAGAACAACATATCATATTTATGCGTTTGTTTCATTAACAATAGCTGTAGATGTCGGAATTTGTGTAATTAGATTAACTTGGTGACCATGTAAAATCAGATTTAGATGACCCCTGATGATAACTTCTGTTTCTGAATTTATTTGTTGCCCAGGAAAGCCTACTTGTAGACACCAATATCATGTTTCTAGCTGATCTGGATGCTTTAATATGCAGAGACATAGCTTTTGGTAGCGGCCATTTTGAATTCCAATATGGCCGACAGTTGCCATGGAAACTAGTGTGAAAATATATTCAGGTTACGAAGTTTGTGTTTAACTGTGTCAATGCAAAGAAACATGGGCCCAGTTCAGTAAAACATCTTTATCCATCGAGTGTTCTGCATGCATTTGTTTCATTAACAATGGCTTTTGAGGTCAAATGATGTGAAATAAGCTTAATTGTGAGTAGAGCAGCATCATTGCTATCTTAAAATCCAATTAAATGACATCTAATGATATCAGCATTTTCGGAATTAGGTCCTAAGTTCCAGAAAACCTACTTGTACACATCAAGATAGGGTTTCTACCTAATCTAGATGCTTAAATATGAAGAAATATAGCTTTAGGAAGCGGCCATTTTGTATTCCAATATGGCCACCAGTTGCCATGGCAACCATCGCAAAAATGTATTCAGATTACTAAGTCAGTAATAATCTGTGTCAATGCAAAGTAACATGGACCCAGTTCAAAATTAACATCTTTATTCCCTCAAGTGTTCCATTAACTTGACAGTTGCAACTATGTCTGAATCGGGCTAAAAATGTTCGCTATTTTACTAAAAGGGGTTCTAGGTTCATAATCCAAAAGCGGAACTTCCATTAAACTTCAACCAAGTTAGTGATAGAATAGACTTCTGTGCCTCTGTGTCCATGCTTACAAGTGAAAGCTACTGTATTACTCCCAACATATATGATTATATGTTATTTTGTACAATTGAGTGCAGTCAATAAAACATACAATACAATACATACAATACTAAGTTATTTGGGGGGGGGGGGCTTAATAATGATGTGTTCTGAAACTATAATGTGGAGTCATATTGACACTAAGTACAAGCCCTGCGGGGAGTCTGCTGTCAGTAAAATTGCATTCAGAGGATAGAGTTACATTGAATGGAAAATATGATATATAAATGTCACTGGTTCTTCACTGACTGGACAACACTAGAAAAACGATGCAAAACTAATCATCTTTAATCATTGATCTGTGGGGGTTAACAATCAACAATGATATCTGAACCCTTTCCCTTCCCCAACGGATACTGCTCTGGGATTGGACATGTTATACAGTAGCTCTCCCAATAGTTACCAAAAGGCCCTACCATCCAGGTACATGGAATACCTGTCTAATGAAGGTATAATTTGGGCTAATTTTAAATGGTGGAAATGAAAAAATAAAGACGAAACAACAACTATTGATTTATGAATTTATACTTAACTAGAAAGTAGCTGTATATAGCCCTTACTATCGCTACCATGTATGATGCCATATTTTCATAATCAAAATGTACAAGGGGTCTAGAAATAATCAAAATGATTGCTCACGGTGCCTACATGCCTGCACAATTTCATACATGACTTAATTAAATTTAAAAAAAACAATGTTCTACCTGTTTCTGCATATTTACCCTAAATGAGGGGTCACTCAGTACAATACACATCTTAAACATTTGTCTTCGATGATTTCACTTGACGAGGACTTTATAAACTGTCGAGAGTAATTTGAATGATAAATAATATTAAGAGCTCAAAAAAATAGAATGAGATGGTCATTAGATAAGTTTTCGCTATATGCTCCATATAGCCATCACTATGAAAAATGAATTTTCTATGAAGAAATCCCAGTGATTACTCATTTTTGGCCATTTTCGGGTGAAAATGCCCCAAAACTTGGAGTCCAAATGAGTATATGCAATGTTAACATGCTTCATTAGATGCGGCTTGTCCAGTTCTATAAGGCAGTAACCAAGTAGTAGAGTTCTGAGGGGGGTGCTACTGATACCATACCTAGCCCACAGACTAGAACCTTAGTTAAAACATGTTAGCATGTTTGTTCCTTGGCTCGCCACCTGGTACACCTCAATTAAGTATGTAGTTATATATGTAGTTTGGTCAACACAAACTGGCAGCTTAAATATCTTTTTTGCCATTCATATTATGCCATTAATTTAAAATCAACTCGCTTATGCCTGGTATTGATTTGCTGTATTTAGGTGGGGGAGGGGGGGGGGGGGTGAATAGAATGTTGAAACTAAACAGGATTATGAAATGCAACACTGAAAGTAGACACTGAAACACTGAAGGTATAAGTAGAACCCAGCATAAGTGAATTGAGACAACGGACTCTGGAGAGGTTGGGCTTCTTGCAAAATCCTGATTAGGAATGGACCCTTGCAAAAACACAAACTATATCATCTATATTGAAGACAAAACACGTTTTCAAATTAGATAAATAAAACATTAAATTTCTGAAACTAATGCAAGTGTATTTTTCAGACATTTGAAGTATTTTGATTGCTATAATGTTGAATGAACATAAAAATATATTCCAGCTTAGAAATTTACATTAACCCAATGGTTTGTGGTAAAACCTGAGAAACATATCAATAATATTTACATTTTCATAATACTTTAAATTATTATTTGTTTTCATTTGAATGAGCAGTAGGCACATAATAAAAGAAATATGTCTCTTTGGTTTCAAGCATTATGAATTTTCATTGCACTCGGAAAATGAATTTAATGATAAAGCTTTGATGAAAGCATGTTCCTCGAAAATATTTGATAGATTATCGTTCACCAGAACTAAATTTACAACTCTCCATCAAATATACTGTGAACACATAGAGTACTTAACTAAATCTAAATAATTTCCATAATATGTGTATGACTTCCTGGCTGCTCCAAGTATGACCACTAGCGCAAATTTTACCAAATTTACAAAATTCCAAAAATTTGTTTCGGCCATCCTTTCAAGTGCTCTGAGTATGAACTTTAGATCAGATTTAACTAAATTCACAACATTTCAATAGTTTTCAATAGCTTGCGACATCCTGTCAATGCTCTGAGTATGTCCTGTAAACGAGATTTTGCTAAATTTACAAAGTTTCCGTAATTTATTTCCAACATCTTGTCTGGTGCTCTAGACATACGTATGAATCGTAGCACTACAGTGTATGGACAGGATGAGGAAGTCCCCATCGTGGCTGTTCAGTTTTTTTTCGGCCACATTGACGTTATTTTAAGGAAAACGATTTTATTGTGCCTTTTTTGGCGGTAAAATTTTGCTGCAGCTTGCTGCGTCATCAAAACGCTGCTACAGTGTGAATTGCTCAGTGTTTTGCTGCGCTGCGTCACGCTGCGCTGCGCTGCGTCGCACTGCTCAAGTGTGTTTTAGGCTTTATAAGTAAGATTTCTACCAAAATTGCGTGCTGTAAGGTACAATCTTGCAGAAACTCCAAATTTTCCAACAAGTTGCCCTAGCCTAATATATATAGCAGACATGCATGGTATCTACAAATCAAAGTACCCTTTCTTGATCAAGAACCTCATTTGAGGTAAAACACTATTAAATAGAAACTGTGGTCCTATCTAGGTCAGCTCAGGCAGCTAATCTAAAGAAAACTTAAGAGTTGAGACACCAAGACCTCAGGGATTAGATAACCATTGTTAGAAAGGGGAAAAGAGTGCTGAACTAAGAGATGTCTTATTTTGAGTGTGTCACCAGCACCACAGCCTTAAGCATGTCGGCAAATTTAAATGGAAGGGTCCAAGCAATTAACCAGTGTTCCTTGTCCATAGCAGCCATATCAGTTAAAAGTAAGATACAAGAGTAGCTCCCAAAAATGATATATAAAGGGAGACATGCTAAGCTTGTCCTTTAATATGGAGTATGACCACAGAGCTGATGGAGAGTCTTTGTAGCCTATTGTGTTGATGTTGCCTTCTTAGTGATTGAATTCCAAGAAAAGGGCAGGCACAGACACATTATAAAAGCCTCTAGATATGGAGAATTTCTCTGCATATCTTAAATTCCCTCTTTTTAAATTAGAGGGATGTCTTTCATGTTAAAATCAGATTAAACTCCGATTCCTTACATTAGTACATTTTAATGATTAACCATAATGCAAATGAGCAAATACATTGTAGACACGTTTCAGCTGAAATTAGAACAATCTTAGTGTTATTACAAAGGATGTTATCCAAAACTTTTATTCAACACAAAACATTAGTCGGACATTTTCTAGAACATTAGTTGGATGTGATCAGACTCTTTGATAAGATTACAAGCTATCTTTAACACTCATATTTCTGCACTTCATTTGGTTTGGACTGATTTAGGGACATCCAATGACCATTTTGTTCGATGTGTCCAGTCTATTGGATAACCAATTGATTATGAGAATGCCTCATTTCTAACCCACATCCTTCCCATATAGATTATTTCCAGCTGTCCTATCCACTGTGTTCAACTTTGTAATTCGTTTATATTCAACCCAAAGTACAGTAGGTGGAGTTCCCAATTCAATAAGTGTTCCTTAATTTTAAAGAACCATCATAGTACAAGACACAATAACCACTTTTTTTTACTGGCATTTAGGACCATACATTGTACCAATCCAGTGCCATTATAGTTACCAAGTCACAGTATATTCCCATAAGAATATTCAGGAATAGCAACGGAATGTGGAATAATGATTGATATAGTAAATTTTATGTCACTGGCATTGGCAAAACATACATAATGAAAACAACCTGGCTTCTGACCCAATGCACCCATGCAAATCTATGTCTGAAACATCTTTTTTTTATTTTTAAAAAGCCTTCATAGAGGAGGTCTTTTTGTTTATTTTCCTGTGTGCCGAGCATCACGGCTATGCTGCAAAATTATCTATGTACAATAAACATTTTTGTATAGTAACAATAACATAGGAGGCAATTACTTACAAAGAAATCAATGTATCAATCTTGAATGGTATTCAATAAACATTGTCATAAAAACATATATAATTGTTGTTATTCATTATAATATTCAATCATTAGACCCCATCTTTTCTCAAAACTGTCTTCTCTGCCTCTCAGTCTAAATTTGCGTCTTTCATAATTAAAGATTAATTTTACACTCCTTTTTTTGTCTATTTTTGCATTGAAAATTGTCTTTTTTGCAGTCAGAATAATGGCATTTATCCAGTGGGATTTTTGTAATTCTCCCAATATTATCGTTTTTTTTATCAATAACATAGTCAATCTATGTCTATAACATGATGAAACGTGTGAACATTTAAATCTGCACATGCCTCATCACCGTTTGAACCGTTAAGCCTTCCTCCAACGAACTTGTCATTTGCAGAAAAGATAAAGATACAAATAGAGCCCATTGGTATAATTATGAGGTATTTGCTGGTTGAAATAAGTCCCCAAGAATTAAATCCAGAATTGAATGGTAGGGTTGGAAAACCAAGTTGAAAGCATTATCACTTATTCCCTTTCCTAATGATGCAGATCTTGCGCGTGAGCGGGGTCTTAGACAGGATTTAGAAACTGGGTGTCCAACATGTGCAGTTGTAAAGTTTTTTGGCGTCCTTTTTTTTCAAGTGAGACAACACTATTCTTGGCTACAATTATGTATTTACTTATTAAAATAAGGCATGATATTATTATACAACGTCATGGGAATTATATCGAGGTGGAAAATATTGAGTCCTATGCTCGAAGATGACACTTTAAAAAATTACTTCAAGAAAATAATTTAGGTATCCTGAAGGGTAATCTTGGAGGTTTTGGGTGTCTAGACCCTCTTGCTGGCTAAGACTATGCTTGTGACCCAGTCGGTAAGCATCCGTGTACAATGTATATTTGGGTATTTTATACTACAGTTTTCAGACAGGCTCAAACAATTTAAAATAGGATCCTATAAAACATAACAGATAATGACTGTGTGACTAATTCACATTATGAAAATATCTAAAGATACATGAATGACCCATGAATACGCACTTAAACGCACATTAGGGAAATATTGATATTTGTTAATATCGAGTCATGAAAACATATGCCACATTGGGTTCCTTTACCTAATAACCGCTAAACAACATTATTCTAACATTAATCCGTGTAGTCATGTAGTAGTAGTAGTACTAGAAGTAGTAGTAGTAGTAGTAGTAGTAGTAGTAGTAGTAGTAGTAGTAGTAGTAGTAGTAGTAGTAGTAGTAGTAGTAGTAGTCGTCGTCGTAGTAGTGGTCATAGTAGTAGTAGTAGTATTAGTTGTAATAGTAGTAGTAGTAGTAGTAGTAGTAGTAGTAGTAGTAGTTGCCACTGACTGCTAGCAGCAGTAGTAGCAGGTTGAGTAGCAAAACAACCACAACATGTAGTGGTAGTAGTGTTGTCGGTAGGTCAAGAAAACCAAATGTTACTTGGTCAATAGTTGGCGACTTACATACCTAGTGCCTGTGCTTATAGATACTCCATGACATTTGGCATTCTGAGACTTAAACATATGTCAAAGCGTGCACCATTTTATTAATAATCAGATTAACTGTGATTATTATGGTTATTGCAGAGTAGAACAAAAGACAGACATTTAAAATTATCTGACAGGGGATTTAGACACAAGGGAAGGGTTTTGTCCCCTTTCTCTACATATCATATTCACTAAAACACTGTCCCCTCAAGGAAACATTTTGCTATGAAATGTAAAGGGGATTCGTTTGAAATGTGATGTATTCATAGGGTAACTAGAGTAACCCGAGTGGCACCCTAAGGAATCGTATATAGTATCATGTCTCAGTACAGTGCGCATTTGGTTAGGGTTACAGGTTTGCCTTGCGCCTATGCAAATATTTTGTGTTGTGAAGGGAAGTCTATTATGACTTAACGACTGAAGGAAAATTGGCACTTTATTCATAAGAAATTGTGAAATTCGTAATTGGTATGATGTGACAAAAGGTGTTGTGAATAATCTTAACTCTTCATCCACCTTCTTCTAATAGACATGTCAGCATTTGGTATTGTTGTCCGTTGGAGAAAAGTCACTGGCAAGAGATCAAGAAAAGGGACTACAGTGTCGACATTTAATTCCTGCACTAAATGCGTGGGCAGCCCAGGCATACTAAAAGACCCTATGCCCGATTGCTAGTCAGTTTCCATGGCATGGATGTATGGAGGACCTTATAATTGAACGTAGCTTTGATTCGCAAGCTACATAAGTCACTAATTTGTTTGGATAACTTTCTTGACATCTTAGGATGGCTTTTTATACAACCAGGCATTGGCAGACATCTTGTCGACTGGTGCAGAAATTACATGTCTGCACTGTAATTCTGGTTCCGATTCATCCCCACAGTTGGCTTCTATACATGCGTTAAATACAGAGTAAAAGTAAAATCCAACTCATGAAATATGTGTAAACATTTTTATTTTCTTTATTCATATTTCCATGTAAACAATTGCATCCTTACAGAAGATTGATAAAATCACTTGCTTTGCACAATTTGTTTGATCCACTCACAATAACAGAATACAAAAAATAGGACTTGGCATACAGAAATGAAAATGGTCGTAAGTGTTCAGCGATCACACCAGCCGCCATTTTACTATAGTGACTAGAAAACTACAAAATACTGACTGTAAACATAGTCTCCACACAGTCATTAAATCGTCATAATTAACCTATTCATGCCCAGAGGGCCTATATTACTTATGGAATATCTTTAAAATGCAGCCATCATCCAAATGTATTCATAGAGATTTTGTTCTCAAGAAATGAAAAAAGAAGCTTTTATTTAGATCATCTTTGTATATCATTCAACTACTTATGTTTTGAATTCACCTGTTGCTAGATCACTTAATCATGTATAGGACAAAAGGGCAATCTGGAAATGAATAGGTTAAGTTATTTTGGCACCATTTTGATGACTCAGCGTTTTGCTTTAAACAAATCTGATTACACTGGCAAAGAGTTTGCTCCTGAATACCTATTGGTAGCACTATTTAGTTGATAGTGAATCTCCATGATTCTATTCATATCTTAGTTGAAAGTATCATCCCTGTCACAGATCATTTCCATTTTAATCCTAAAATTATTTCGAATCAAATTTTCCTGCATGTCATTTTACACAATTTAAATTTGGTATTAAGAGATCTTACAGGTTTCTGACATTTTCCTGCAAATTAAGTTAAAATCAACATTTTTATTTGTGAATTAACATAAATGTGTCTTGGTTTCCAAAACTAATAACCTTATAAAATTAAGATATGAGAAAATATTGACTGTTAAAATCAGATACTCTTAGCAGTATGTAATAAACATTCTTCCCAGCATGCAACAGATTTGTTTAGCGTCACCATATTCTTGACACCCAAACAAAGACCAACCTCATCAGATATTTGAAAGTGTGTCTTAAGTACAAAGTACTTTTTGATTGCTATCAATTAATATTAGACATGATGTTCATGGTTATTTCACAAAAAGTATCAATATACTTGATATTAATTATTAAGCTTTCTTTCAGTTTCATTCATTAAAACTTCCATTAAAATACAACCCATGTGTGCTTAGTAACCCTCTCTACAAGATACTTTAAAACATAGGGGTACTTTTAAATGTTACAACTTTAAATGCACAAATAGTGTTTCCATAATATTCTTAAGTAAACTTGTAGAATATGTCCAAGAAAATTATCATGCATCCCTTAACCAATGAAACTAAGAATATCAAAGAATTATCAACAGTTACCTGAAAAAATACTAGAAATCCTCGGGAAGTCACAGCTACATTCGGTAAGAAAATTGGTGCTTTCCACACACTTTTAGCAACACACATATTGATAGG
Organism: Maea johnstoni; assembly: GCA_963942565.1. Classification (NCBI taxonomy): domain Eukaryota; kingdom Metazoa; phylum Annelida; class Polychaeta; order Spionida; family Magelonidae; genus Maea; species Maea johnstoni. Next base: position 24,146,769 of record OZ012690.1, read on the forward strand.
TTTTTCTGATGGGACCCGACTTTGTCCAGACAATTGGTGACAAAAAACTTGAATGAAGTGAGTACAAACACCCCTTTTATGGCATATACCACTAATTATACCCTTATTTCCCCCTTTTTTTATTTGATGCTTGTCTTTCTCATTCAAGTCAACTGTCACCAACACTGTCAACTTTGGATAAAATAATAAACCGTCTAAATTACAACTCGTTAACCAAGCCCATGAATAGCTCTACAAGTGGATTCACATCTCTACAACAGGACACACGGCATCAGTCTTGAACGGGAGGTTTCTTATGTACATTCAATGGGACTTGGGTTCTACTACTCCTGGGTCACATAATTCTCTGAGCTTCCTAGGGTCAGAGGCGTATGTGCGAATACATAGGGGATGTTTTCCCATGAATAACCCTTCAGCTAACATAGAGATTTTCAGGTATTGTTTAAATCATTTTTCGTTGAATCTCATGTTTTTGACAATTCATAAGGGAACTCTGAAATCCAATATTGGCACCTTTCAGTGCATGTAGGGGGATAATATGGTGTATACCAGAAATTCACCAGAAATCCAAAACAGGTGTTTTAGTACTGTACCTGACCACTAGGGGGCTTAGAGAACAACACATTCTATCCTCTTGTGGTTATTCATGGACTTGGTTACCGATGACATGTAGAATAAATATTAATAAATCTTATGCGAGTGATCTAGTATAACACTCACCAGAGTAACTCCTAATTACTATTGACTATTTAATAGTGTTATGAATGAGCGAGTGAGGGAAATGAGTGGTGAGAGGAATACTAGAGCACCCTACGTATTTACATAGAACAGAATAATGGCATGATAAAACACAAATGAATTATCTGTACAAAGGGCATTGCTTTAAACAGTTTCTCCCACGAACATACAATGGTATAATCTTTATACAATACTTCCAACAGAAGTAAATATTACACATTTTTCATTGGAATTGAGCGAGATGCGAGATCTCGCCATGCAAAGAGCCTTTTACTTATGGAGTCTTGGTGATTGCTTACAGTATAAAAGCCAGCAGGTCAAGCCTTGAGTTAACCCTTCATATGCTGAGGCTCCTTTTGTCCAAAGCACAATGATGCAAGGATTTTTGAAAAACATCTAAACCCTGTCATGTTGATATTCATTAAATACCTCTTGCTGAGTACCCATGTGCCAGGGTTTCAGTAATTTTACAGGGTTTTTGCATCATTTTGTATTGACCAAATTAGCCATCAGCAACATAGGGGTTCATCCTCATAATGATGTGGTCACTATAATGCCCACCTCAGAAACCTGGGAAAAGAGTCCCTAGGGAGTAGAGGGTAGAGATACAAGCGCACAGACAATGAAGTCGGACAAAAAGACACATTAAAATGACAAGCTTTTTTCTCACATTAGCTTTTTAGAAAAGACACCACAATTCCCACTAATGTAGTCTGAAATACTCTTGCACTTAGATCTTTGCTGCTCATTGCAGATATAAGTCTTATCCCCAACGTTTCAACCAGAAATACTATTTAGTAAGAGCGCAAGAGTGTGTCAGACAGTGCCCCCTATTATCATTATGGGGTACTACTGTGGTGGAAATTAGTGAAACAATTCCTGGTATGTTAGACCTTTGTTGTGAAGGCATGACATTGAAACTCATTTGAGGAAATATTTTTGGTTGAGTTTTGAGAAAACATTACATAGAAATCGATGGTTGTCTCAGTAGGATTCCCACTACAGTAGTACTAAAAACCTCCACCAGGGGGCTTAAAGACATGAGGGTACCAGCTATTTTGAGAGTTAATGGGTAGAGATGTACATAATCGTCACAAGGGTTGTTATAGAAATTACAGTAAGCAGACCACTGTACCTTTAACACATTCTTGCCCAGAGAATACATAACATATTACAACTACGCTTACCAAATGAAGCTCAGAATGCCAAGAAGTTCTGAGGATTATTCAAGGAAAATCCTAGAAATTCTGAACTACATTTGGTCAGGGTATGCAGATCTATTCTTAACCCTTATGTTGCTGGTGGTTAATTTTGCCAATACAAAATGATGCAAAAAAGCTGAAAATGGCTAAAACCCTGGCATATGGGTACTCATCTGAGGGTTCTCAGTGAGAGCTTTCTAATGAATACCAACATGACAGGGTTTGGATGGTTATCAACAATCTTTGCATCCTTGTGCTTTGGACAAAAGTAGCCTCAACATTGGTTAATGAACCTCAGGAGAGTATTTCAAGGGTGCTTGTTCTTAGAAGTATGAAGGATAAACTACATTACAATAGTTTCCATGATGAGTCTTTGTTTCGAAAATGATCAGCTATTTGTCAAACCAGCAGGGAATATGAGACTAATTTGGCCAATACAAAATTATGCAAAAAACCCGAGAAATGACTGAAACCCTGGCATATGGGTACTCATCTAAGAGAACTCAGCGAGAGCTTTCCAATGAATACCAATATGACAGGGTTTAGATGGTTTTCAAAACTTTGCCTCCTTGTGTTTGGATGAAAGGAGCCTCAGCATTAGAAGGGTTAAGGGGGCAGCCATAGCCCCATTCACTGCCCTTATCAACATGGACACAGAGAAGATGTCAGGGCAGGGCACACGTCTTAGGCTGCACATGCCCACTCTTACCACATGTAGAATTCCTAGGATATCCTGGAAATGTCTCAACCCTTATGCTGCTGGTGGCAAAGTTGGCCAATACAGAATAATGCTAAAATCCTGAAAAATCACTGAAACCCTGGCAAATGGGTACTCATCTGAGAGTACTCAGTGAGAGCTTTCCAATGAGTACCAAAATGACAGGGTTTAGATGGTTTTCAAAAATCTTTGCGTATTTGTGCATTGGATGAAAGTAGCCTTAGCATGGTAAGGGTTAAGAAAATCCTTGGAATTCCTTGGTATTCCAGGCTTCATTATGTGGGGGTAGCACCCTAGGCTTAATGTCATGTCAGACCTGGAATCTTCTATGATTTTTTTCTCCCACCTCTGAGCAAGAATGCATTAATTACATAAATAATCATCATTCACAAAGCTTTGACATCATATTACACAGCAACAGCCTCTCAGACATATTTTCATAAAAAAAATCATGAATACAATTATTAGTCTGTGTTTTCATTAGTAGACTTCTACTTGTTTCGTTTTTTCATGGCTGCCCTAATATATGCAGTCTAATAGGGTGAGCTCATTTAATGAGCGAAGCATGTGACCTTAAACTTGCGGTTGTCATGGCAACTATTAATCCAATCAGCTTGCAAGTGTTTTTTTATTTTTATCGTAATCCCACATAAGGTGTCATGTATATCCAGAATGACCATGATCCGATCACAGTTCCCGTGAATGATATGTGCATATAAACGAAGACTGTACAAAAGTTAAGATGAATTTTTTTCGGTGATGCATTTCTTTCACAAATCACGAAGCAGAGAAAGTAGATTAAATTTCACCATCACAATATCAGATTCATTGTTTGTCTATGAATTGTTGTAATCTTCATGTCCGCGGCACAAATTTAATATTTTTAGGATTATCTGCAAGTTCGGGGTAATTGTCTACATCTTTGATGTATTTTCCCTCGAACCCCGGCACCAGGCCCCTCTGTTGTAGGGCCTGTATTTCTGAACTAGTCCACCTATTCACTGTGTGCTCCTGTCTCTCTAAAAACTCCTGTTCTAAAATCCAAGCGTGGTCCACAGCTCGCTGCTTTGCGTGGTGTAATATTCTATAGCGCTCCTCCTCAATGTTACTTCCATAGCGGATATTTATTACGGTACGGTTACCGTGTAGCCGCAAGTCTACGCTATCCTGGTACCGATGTACCGTTACATTGACTCCATTGGATAGCCGGTTGGATTCCCGGAAGCCGAGAGTCTGAAGGTCGCTGTCGACCTTCCCTACCTCGGGATGCACATAATAATGAGTGTCCCTCCCATGAATGGTAAATTGTAAACCGACAGGTTCCGTATTGTTCAAGAGTAGCGTGGCCATTTTACGTGAGAGCTCCGACACTGATTCCAGTATATCCACATTCATGCGATTTCCGACGGTACTCAAGAGTACTCCCTCGCCGAATATGGATCTGAACGGGCTGAAACTCTTGTGAGTTTCAACATCGTGTAGTTTAGGGGTGACCTTCGACCTGGGCACTGTGGATATCTGAACGAATTCGGCCATGTCCCTTTCGAAAGCACACTCGAAGGCGGAGATGACAGGCATCAGTTCGCGAGGTTTCTTGTTACTCTTCTGTTGGCGGACAACTCCGTCGAAGGAAACCCTCGGAATGAGACTCTTCATGTCGTATCCCATAATATCCAACCAGGAGTCAATTTCTGGAAAGCAAGAAGGAAACGATCATACAATGTTTCTCATATGTGGTGATTTCCAAGACCTGGATCTGGACTTATTTCATTATAAAGAGGATAATACATTCCTTCTTAGTTTCAAAGACAATCCGGACGTTTCATTATAAAAAAGCAAAAATATAATTCATTACATTTGTGACAACTTCATAGTCCACCCAGGCTTATTTCATTCTGAATGAGCAATAATACAATGTTTACTATTCGTGAAAATTTTAAAGACCATCAGGATCTATTTCATTATAAAATAGCTATAAAACAATATTTCTTGATTGTGCGAATATTTCTACAAAACAACCAATATTCATTTCATCATAAAAGAGAAATAATACAATGTAGCGAATTTGTGACCAGCAATATATGGGACACTAGCAAGTAGGCAATATTAACATTATTGATAATAAACGATTAATCTATCGACAATTTGGATGATTAATCGAGCTGAAATTTTTCAACGATTCCCAGCACTACTTACCAAGCATGTATTTATCGACGCGCTGATGAATATTAATGAGGTCCTTGTTCTGGTAGAGGTTCATCTTCTCCGGGTTGTAGGTTATCAAGTTCAGCTTCTCGAAGAGGGTGTTTAGGTCTGGGCTAGTATAACGCCCCACTGCAGGATCGTAAAGGCGCCCGTCAAACGAGAGTAGTCTTGTTACAGGATCATAGAGGGCGCCTTGGAATCCAAACGCAAACTCGAAGCGTGGATTGGTGTCGGTTTCCATCGCACCCAGAGGACTGTAGGACATCTTTTTCATGATCGTCCCGACAGAGTTGAAAATGGTGATCGGCGAACCTACAGTGTCGAATGCGATGTAGTAGAAGCTGCTGTTTCTTTCCATCGCGAAGAATTTTCCATCCGGATCGTAGTACAGCATACTGATTTCCCTGGTCTGATGGTTGAAGATGTGCGTGATTTGGTCATCACGGTTGATATCGGCGTAGAAATACTGCATTATGTAACCTGACACCACATCCTTCCTTGCGACAAGTCGACCACGGCCATCGTAGAAGTAGTAGAGCTCATAGCGGCCAGGTTCGCTTGCGTGCACCAGTTGACCCTGAGAATCGTATTGGAACAATTCTTCATTACGCTGTACAAGGAAGCCATCTTTATCAAACTTGTAAGTGACATCACCGTAAGAGTGGATCTGATCACGAATATTGATGATCATTTCCCTGCGCTTACCGTAATTGGTTGTGGCCTTCAGATTACTACTAGCGTCATACTCGTAGGCAAACGCCGCTTGACCTTCCAGAAGGACACTAATGATGTTACTATCCAGATCATATTTGTACTCGTACGCTTTTGTGTCCGTCTCAGAAATCCTTCTCCTCCAGCGATGCACTCTGTTCATATTATCATAGGTTATCTGCAGAGTGAACACAATGACGTTGTTGAATTTATAGTGAACGTCCGCCATGCGGCCATTTGCGTCAAACTCCTTGACAATCTCAACATTGACGTCGCGGATGACATGACGATTCATCTGTAGGTATTCGAAAGAAAACGCTTTCACTTTCTCAAGTCGACCATTCTCCATGTTGTAACTGAAATTGACAGGTTTGAATACCGTCTGATCCAGCTGTGTCTCCAGGGAGATGACACGGAAGTTTTGATCGTAGTGGTACTGGAAGCGAGCGTTCAGGAAATGGTCTCTCTGATGTTGGAAGAGCACCTGATGTGTTTTGACAATGGCCGTGTTCGGCGTGAACACCAAATCACATTTGTATCCTCGCGACGCATGATTGGTCAGATTCTGACTATGCAGGACACCGGAGCTGGCGTAATAATGATGGAACACTTCCGTCCAATCGTAAATGACTTCCTGCAATTGTTGATGTTCGTTGTAATAGTAGGCCACGCGCCGGGCGTTCGTTGGGTAGAAGACCTGCAGGAGTTTGCCCATGCTGTCGTAATCGCGTATGTAGTTGCCATGGCTACTCGGAGGCTGGTAGATGTAGCGTTGGAAGCTGATTGTCGTGAGCTGGTGGAAGCCATGTTGTCCGAGACCCGGCATGGTCACCTGACCAAGATTACCGTATTTGTCGTACTGGAGAACATACTGCTTCCCACTTGGCAAGATCACATCAGTCGGCTGAAATAGCATAAACAATTATTTTAAATTTGGGGATCATTTTTTTCAGTTATTTGAATAACAATCACAAATCAGTAACTATCTATCAAGAAAAGTCTTAGCAATTTTAAGTTAGGCCCCAACATCCACATTCAGGTGAAACTACGTAGTTATTGTTTGATAAATGTATTTACATATTCATAAATTCTTGAAATAATATTGTGCCATTGTGTGTATTTTACAATTTAGATTTGGGTGTCCAATAAACACCAGACATTGTGCCGGTTAAGGCACCAAATGAAACAAACTTAACCTTTCCAATACTGAGGCTACTTTCGCCCAGAGCACATTAGACACAAAGATTTTTGGAAACCATCTAAACCCTGTCATGTTGGTATTCATTAGATACCTCTGGCTTTTGGGTCATTTTAAGGTTTTCCCATCATTTTGTATCAGCCAAATTAGCCACCAGCTGCATAAGGGTTCAAGGCCTCTTCCTTATATGGTATGATCTCCTACCTTGTTTCCAGAGCGATAGATGTAGCGATAAGCTCCCCTATTGGCCAGTTTCTTGGACGTGACCAATCCCTTATCGTTGTACTCATTCTCGACGTACTGGTTTCCGCGTTGCCACGTGACAATATGGCCATGTTTCCCGTAGGTGATGTTGACCGCATTGAAGTGGTTGCTGGGTAGGAAATACAGTGGCTGGCCTGCTAGGTTGTATCGTATGTTGATAATTTCCTCATTCTGGTAGTTGAAGATCGTCTCGATGTGGGTGTTGCGGTCATACTCGATACTCAGCAAGTTTTCTCCATTGATCTGCATGTGCATAGATTAGGCAAATTAATAAAATATGCATATTTTATCATCCCTTTATCTAAATTGATATAATAGGTACATTCACAGCTTATGCAATAAAGGGGGAAGGGTTGGGAGAGGAATTTTGGTGGGGTTGATCATTGATTTGCGCATGCAGGTTTTCAGGAAAGCAATCACAACAATAAACTTACAATATAAATAATCAATATATTGTTGCAAGAATATCTGGGAACATGGGTACATATTCCAAACGTGTTCACCCAGCACCAAGAAAGTATCAAGTAAGTGACCTTAACCATTTAGAATAAGGGGGAGAATTATCGCTTTGAGGTTATTAATACTTTGATTAAGTTTCACATTGATTTCTCGTTTCTCGTTAATTAAGAGTAAGTGTTAGTAAGGTGTATGCTATTATAAGCCACGCTCGACAAAATGGCACGTTCTCAGAGACTATCAATCAGTCAAAAATACACATGCCTATTAGTAACATGCAGTTAGCCAGGTGGAGATTTAAAAAAAAGTTCTTAGGAGAGTCGGGCCATTTAAGTAAGGAATCGTGAGGTCGAGATTATCATTAAAAGTGAAGGCATGCAGAAATAGTAATAGATAATATAGTCTTAGTCTGTCACATGCTTATATTAACCATAGAACACCACTTCAAAATCAATAAACAGAATCATTTTCTATTTCCTCTTTATTGATATTATGATATTATTTAGCAGAGATCCTTTCTGCATGGATTGCAATGGATAGAATTCTTTTTTCAATAATTACTTGGAATTTATAGGCAATCATTAAGAATTTATTTGAAAATTTACACAAAGGATGTTTTGTACTCAACGACCAGTACTACGGGTTAACAAGTAATCAATATTTCCCAAAATTAAAATGCCAATTCATAATATGACTATGAAAGGCTGGTTTGAATACAATGATGTTTTGAGGTGGCTATCTGTGAGGAAGTGTAGGTTAGTAATGGGTTAAAGGGGAGACAAGGAGAGAAGGGGTTAAGATCCCGTGGATGGAAGGTGGGGGCAGTTGGGGGGTAGCAGTAGTAGTAGTAGTAGTAGTAGTAGTTGGTTAGTGATAGATGGGGGTTCATAATCCAAGTGTTTGTTTTATGTATGAGGCGCCAGGAGGCTACGTACCAATTGGTTTGTGGGTGCATAGATCTGCTCATGGCGAGTTGAAAAAACAAAACAGTCATCACGTACACACGAATATACAAGTCATGTCATGAATACACAAGAGAGAGAGAGCACAATCGGCCCACAAAATGGAACTACACTAGTCCACAGCATCCAATCACAAACAAGTACTGTATGCAGCGCCACCTTTTATCAAACGAATGCACCATACTGATCGACAACAAAGAAGCATTGTTTTTGTCTGATTTCAGAATTAGGAGGAGTTGATCGTGAATTAATTTTTCGCAACTACCAAAATTTTCATGAGTCACTGTGACTTTCTTTTTTCCAGCATATCAAAATTCTCTTTTCTTTTCTAATGAATTTAATGAAATAATTGGAGTGGTCGTTTTGATTTAAAAAAAATAAATTGTAAAATTTTTTTTGGATTTAGATCATGACATCACATCCAATCATACAAACTGATTAAAAATTGTAATGATGAAACTAGGAGTGGAAAGATTAATATTTGTGAGTATTTCATGAAAGAAATGCTACCGCTTGGTGGTGAAGCATGAAGATGAACTAGAAAGCATCAAAAACAAATGGGAAAAGCTTAAAATGTTGGAAATGTTGACATGAAGCACAACTTGCAGAGGAAATGTCATCCAAAACAACAACTGAACACCATCTACATTTATCAGAACAATATTATATATCTCACAGAGTTCATCATCAGTATCATATGTATCTCATGAATGATTCACTTCTCAATCTAATATTGTACATTCAGAAAATAGCTTTTATAGTTAAGCACTGTTATGAGGTCTTTATGGAAAAAACAATGAGTATATTCTTATTCAAGTAACATACAAATCGTAGTATATAAATATATTGAATGGAGTTATCTAGTTATAAGAATATTTACAAAAAAAAACAAAAAAGAAAGATATTTCAAAATGCAAGAAATTCTCAAGATGATTATCTAAAGGAGGGGAAGAAACATTCATGGAAGACGTTCTATAATGGAACAGGGACTACTTTACACTAAGATATTCATACGCACAGAGGTACTGACATTTTACTCCTAAATGACATTCCCGTCCAATATGCCACGTACATGGCGTGCTTCATACAACAGTTCAACAACAGGCCATTCAATAGTGCCTACTTTACGAATAGCATTGCAAGCATAGTGGTGCCAAAACAAAAATCACCCTAATGTAAAATCATTAAATAATCACATCAAAATAAACATGAAAATAGAAAAAAAAACACTTGAGACTTAATGCATTTCATGCAGTTTTGATATTGGAATGCTGTGAACAGGCAGTGGAAAAGGGACCCCTATCAAAAGTAGCTCAGAATTCTTAGAAAAAACTAAGTTTTCCTAAGAAATCATAGTAATTCCATGGTATTCCAAGATTCGTTTGGAAAGGGGAAAGAACAGCACAACCTTGATAAAGAATGAAGATAATCTGGGTTTCTAATTTTATCAATTTAAATTCGACATTAAATATCATATATCTCCAACTAAATATATCAGATTTGTTCTGTGAGTAAGTTGTCGAACTAACACATTTCATATTCAAAATATTAAAAAAATTGTAATTTGGAAAATCCAATATCAAGACAATTGCCTTATAAATTAGTTATAACATTGCAATGATTATTCTTATTGAATATGCAGAGTTATAAGACCAGTCGAAATATATTTTCGCTAGTGTTAATTTCACTATGAGGTTATTCTTGAAAATTTACAAAATAGTGGTTCCATAATCGTAAGACATTTTTCTTTAACATTTTTTTGTATTAAATGCCGAAGATCTTTGAAACCTAGCTGGGTATGTGTTAAAGTATCCTCTTTATCAAGGATATGTTCTTCTGTTCAGTGGAGTAGGTTGCATCCTACTTGAATCCTTTAGATATTATCATTTGAGTCAGGAAAGACTTCAGAAAGTTAATCTTCAAAATATATGTTGAATTTGTCAAAAATGCCAATAGACATTTTGTTTAATGTGAATGAATGGTAACAAATTGATGTTTGTCAATGGAGACTTATTGTGTATATACATATATATATATATATATATATATATATATATATATATATATATATATATATATATATATATATATATATATATATACATATACATATATATATATATATATATATATATATATATATATATATATATATATATATATATATATATATATATATATATATATTGTAAGGATTCAAGATAGAAAACAACTTAGGATTCATGAGTGATGACAAGATTTCAAGAATAACAACACAATGACAGACAAACAACAAAAAGCATGCAGTCTCCAAAATGATATTAAACCCTGATGAATTTGAAAGAAATGAGTTGTTTTTTATGTACATATTTCTGACAATGCATGAAGCTGACTTGTTATAAGTGAAGATGAATTTCGAAACACATGTTTAGAATATTTAAAAGAATATTTTGTTTTTTGAAATTCAATTCAGAATATTACAATGAGTAGTGGAACATGAGCAAAATTCAATGAACTTAACAGTCCGAAAGATCACAAATGCAAATTCACAAAACAGTAGAAACTATGAAAGTGTAATACTGCTAAGTTCACTTATTTCACATATTCCTGGTTTAATTCTATTCAACCCTTTCATCCTACAGCCCTAAGAAAATCTTAAAGCATGTGCAAGTTTAACAAGCATGTTTTATGCATTCACTTCAATCAAAAATCTTTTTGGAAACTGGCCCCATAGTTTCTTTTCTTAAGTAAGATATTAAGAACGATTTTAAAAAGTGAGGAACATTTTGGAAAGATTAAATAATTTTTTATCATGAGAAATAAAATAAGAAATTCATCAGTTTTTATTTTTAGAGTTTGTGATTGAGAGGGTTTCAAAGGAAGTGGAGACTGCTGTGCCCGATAGTCTACAACGCTCCGTGCAGAGCTGCAACTGAAAATCGGAAAACATTCCGGAACAAAACAAAATGGTGGAGTGTAGGTGCGAACGCCTGCCGTGAAGGGGATGGATGCAATCAGTTGCCAAAAAACGTAAAATCTCAGGGTAAGCGAAAAAATCAAGATATAATTCCACAACCAATCCATAATTTGAAGAGTGTGGATTGGAAGAATATATATTTCATTGATTTTTAAGGAAAGGGGGGTTGGAGAAATCTTGGGCCTAAGTAGCGGTGAAATGAATGTGATTTCATCCAAAGCAATGATGGTTCATGCACTTTGCATTTTTCAAGTGAAAATATGAGGATTCAGTGATTTAAATAAATTGGGAATAGTTTGTGAAAGACATGACTGTTATCTGTGACAAAAAAAATGAATTAAGCAAAGTGACAGAGTATCATTTAATTGACATGATAAAATGATTAAGCACATAATGATGAAATTAATGCATGTCAATGAGCAATAATTTGATGATAATGATTAATTTAATGATTCTTTTCATCCACCAGGTAATAATGTCAGAGTAGAAGTATTCCTTTCTTGATGTTTATTTATCTATCTAGTAGTTGCAGGCTAAGATTAAACTACCATTCTCATTATTTAATAAAATCAGTGATACGAATCATCTTTTTTACGATAAAGCTCTTTTTCAAATATTCAAATCAAAGTCAAATTCGATCGAAAGTCTTTAATTGATGACCTAATGAATATTAATCAAATACAAGCTGAATTCCAAATTTTGGACAGTTTTCATTACAATTCATACCACTAAAATAAGGCATGAACAATTTGGACTAGAATTCTTCAGTGTTGAATAAGGTCATTGTGGTGACTTATATGGTGCTATTGCGACCATTCATCTAAAATAATGGAGGAAAACAGGAATGAACAATTTAGACTAGAATTCTTCTGTGTTGAATAAGGTCATTGTTGTAAAATGTTTTCTTTAACACTTATAAGGTGCTACTGTGACCATTCATCTGAAATGATGGATGAAAACATGGATGGCGAAAAACCATGTCCTACACCTTCGAATCTGAGCCAGCAGCACTGTACGATAGATCTGATAACGGATTGCATCCATACCGCCCCCTATAGGCGAGTCGCAGAACCTGTGAAACATACCATAAGCAGTTTGCCATCATATCCATGCACATGCATGTTACCATGCCCAGAGCGCGGTTGCCCTACCCTCATTCTCCGGCCAACTTTATCCACCACCTTGCTGCGCTTCGTCTTTCCCTCTCGCCGCAGATAGTATCGCCACTCCAGACGATGGATCAAGTTGTCGGGCATGATGATCTTCCGTTTGACGTGGATCGGGTACTCCGTGCCGAGGAGAGGGTGCGGGTTCGACTCGATGGTCACCGCCATCTGTGAGGGGTATTCGACAACCAGGGAGCCATCTTGGGTGTACGATATCTTGTTTCTCGCTGGACCTGTTCGATGATAAAGGAAATACAGTTAGATTTCATCTCCCTGGACCTGTTCAATAATATAGCAAATACAATTAGATTTCATCCAATACCACATGTATAAGATTTTTCCAAAACAGAGAATTATAAAATAAATACCATCACTTATGATGGAGATTACACATTTGTCATTTTGTGAGATATCATCACACACACTTTGAATATAAATCTGAGTTATTACTTGGTGAAATTAAAACCATTCATCTTTCAACATGATTTACAACTAGCATGTTTTGAAAAAGGAAAAATCATTATGCGGGTAAAATGAGTTTTAAGGCAAAATTGAGGAAACACAATTTTTAAGAAATTCGATGTGTTACATAATATTGATTAATTAAAAAAAAACACCATCCTTTACCATTTGCTCTAAGTCTATATCAAAATCTACTGGTTGCTAACAACTTTAAGTTGATGTACAAGTGATGGTGAAAGGATGTGAATCTAATAGGGTTTTTAGACCAGTGATTTTCTATCAGCAAGGGTGAAATCTGTTCATATGTATGTTAATGGAGATTGTTGACAATTTAATTTGAAATGTTTCATTCCTCAAATAAACGCCATTCAAAATACTCTAGCAATGCAACCCATTCAGTGAGGTAGATATAGGTACCGACTCTTTCATCCACAAAGTATCCAAAAAATTTGATAATTTTTTTTTCTCTATAACGGAACACTAAGTTAAGTTTTTCATCACAGAATATCAAATATGGTATTCAGTCCAAAATTGGTTTCATGCAACTTATCATTGATTGACCATGAAATACTACAACACATGAGTTAAGGAAGGTATCATTTTCATAGAACTTCTTTATAAGAATGCATTTTTCAAAACTTAACTAATCACCTAGAATTCCATTTACCATAAAAAAATAGCAGTTATATTTTGTCAAATAAACAAAACTGCTAAAAAGCGATTATTTGGGTTTTCCTAAATTTGAATTTGTTCACAAACTATTTGAGTTCCTCCACACCATCTCTTGAGATTGAGAGATAAAAAAATGACAATAAGTGTTGATTCTAACAAGAGAGAAATTGCAAAATTTCTTCAAAGCATATAAATAATAAAAGAAATGAAACAAAAAAATTAAGTTAAAAGGAAATTCATTTATCTTTCTCTAGGCCTAGCTCTATAATATAAAAAATCAGATATATGTATATATGTATATTTTTTAACTTTGACTTATACACAATAATTTATATAATAAATTCATAATTCATAGCAAATATTTGATTTAATTACTAAAAATTAGCAAATCAAATAAACAGTTTGATTGCTACTATGTATTTTTTCTTCAATTTGCTGTAGCTTTCTTTCCTTTAATTTTTTTCATAAATTTAATCCAAGAATGTATCATTCACATATCAAAATTGTATGTTTTTAACAATGTAACGGCAATATAAGTTACAAATGTACAAACTGTTTCCACTTTAATCATAGGATTTTTTCTAAGCAATTCTCATAATTATCATAATCAGTTTTGGTGAATCTAAAATTATGAAATATGAAATCATATTTTTGCAATTTCTCTTGTCATAGGAAAAATCAACAACAGAAAAATGTATATTACACAAGTCCATACCTATATCTACCAAACCCACTCAAAACATGCCAGGTTCATGTTAGATGTATTAGTTTGCAATGCATGTTATTTCAAATTCAAAACATCTCAACGGGTTAATGAGCCAATAAGCAATTAGTATTTATACATATATATATATATATATATATATATATATATTTATATATATATATATATATATATATATATATATATATATATATATATATATATATATATATATATATATATATATATATATATATATATTATATATATGTATATATATATATATATATATATATATATATATAATTATATGACTGAGTAAATGAAGATCACCCTTTGATGATAGGTAATCTCCTTTCATAGATTCAATCAGTAAATCATTAATGTGTTAATCAATCAACTTCTCCTTTTGATATCAATTGATCCGTAACTATAGATCTAAGTCAAAACTTGACACATAACAAGGTTTGAAATGGCAACTGACTAGGCAATCTACGCCTATGAATATTTGACAACTGCGCGCCAAATATCGCAAAATAGTGAAGGGAGGTGAGGGGGAGTAAACGTCTACTAGTATAAGTTGCGGTGAATCTTAACATCAACTAAACCAATCGCCTGATTGCCTAGTAGTAATTGTGATGAACTAAGTAGTCGATTAACTAGTTGGTTTTTTGGGGGTCGGGCCGACAGTTGATTGTCAAACCTTGTTGCGGGTCAAGCAAAATGAAGCTGCCACTTGCCATGCAAAACTGAAAGCATGTTTCCATTCGCAGCCATAGCAACCGTATCTTTCTCATCCGTGCGAACACGAGCTAGAGCACCTGAGGTCGACACTCCCGTTTCTATGACCGTGCGTTCGCCCGTTGGTTGGATTACTCCCGCTAACCGACCATTTACGTCGTATTCGTAAAAATACACCCTTCCGTCACTCGTTTGTTTTGTCTCGAGTAATCCCAGACTTGTTGTGTATCCGAACGTTGTAGTGAAGTTATCGGCAGCTATGTAGCTCTGTAGCTGCCCCATGTAGTCCATAGCGAATTTACAAGTCTCGCCTGTAGGAGAAATTATCTGCTTGGCCTGTGTAGTGTAATCCCGACGAATCTGGAGCCGATTACTCGCAGCATCCGTGACCATGGTGAGCTTGCCGTAGTAACTATTCACATTGTAGGTGAAGTTATACAGATATTCATTGGTGATGATATTCTTGGTGGAGAGATGCTGACCGTAGCGGTTGAAAACGTACATTTCTTGAGTCTGCGGCGAAAGGACCTCGTACCAGCGGAACTGGTTCTGTACGGGAAGGGTCCACATTACGGAATGGATACGCAGGTTGCCCATGTCAGCGATGTGGAGGATGTTATCAGGGGTGATCGTGACCGATGTCGGGCTATGGAGAAGTGCCTTGGTTGCAAGGATTTCCTTCGGATCGTGGCATTTGCAGTCCTCCTTTTGGCAGCTGCACTTTGAGCGCGCTCCAACATGGTGCGTGATCTTCCCATCCGTTGTGATCAGCCGAACTCTGTTGACATGGCGACCGTCGCTCTCGACAACGTACAAATCACCATTCGGACCAAAAGACATATCTTGTGGAGAGGTCAGAGTGACATCGACAGCGAGTTTCGGACCAGCCTGATCCTCACTCAGCAAGCTCTGTGATTGGTCAGATTTAGGGGGACAGTGCGGCGGCCGACCGGCAACCACGACGATTTTCTTATCAGTCGTCAATCGTAGAACCAGGTTGTTATCGACGACGTGGATGGAATTATCGAGCGGACTGACAGCGAGGGCGGTCGGCCAATGAAGAGTGACGTCCCGGAATGAGATGTCCTGGTGGCAGGGCAGCGGGTTCCACTGCCGCGGCTGCTCCTGGGAACCAATGATCGTGTAGATCTTTCCGTCCTTGATCATACGAATATTAGCGCCATCGGCAAAGTAGATGATGCCATCCTTGTTCACCGCAATGCCTGTGATAGTAAGAAAGAGAAGTTTCATAATGTTACACATTGTCATGTAAAATCACTGTGATGACTGCAATCGTATGAAATCAAATGTAAGTAAATCTGCAGTATAACCTCCCTATGAGGACTAGCCATCCCATACCAAATGAAGCCCAGAATACTTTAAGGTACTCCTATGAAGTTACTAGGAAAATATAATTATTTGCTAAGAATTCTGAGCTACATTTGGTAGGTTTGGGGACCACCTATCATGTTGTTTGCCTGTTGTTTCATAATCCCCCCTTTTAATACATTTCATAAAAATTGCTATTTTTTTACCCATTGTGATACCATTACATCATATGCACATGATGTAATGTATAACTGGTATTTTTTACAGGCATTTAATTTTCGCTATTTTCGCGCTTCCTATGAAAGTGCCAAAATATCATCCTTGAAATAAATATTTTGCTTTGAATCTGTTATAGTTTGAGTCCTTAAATGCACAAATTTTAAGTAGCACAAATACCCTCCAGCAGGGCTGTGAAGCAAAATTTTCAGCACTCCAAATTAGAGCCGTATACAGTAACCCATAAAGCCCACCAACCTTTAGGATGCATTAGTTTAGCTTGTGTAGCGAGTCCACCATCACCACAGGCGTCTTTCTCTCCCGGCACGCATTGTTCCCCAGTTCCAGCGACCACCTCGTAATTCTGTGCCAGTTCACGCACCGTCCCCATGGTCTTGATGCGAACAATCTGCTTACTGTGGTAGTCGGAGATGTAGAGCTTGCCGTCATTGGGACTCACGGACATGTAGTACTTGTAGGGTACAGCTTGGGTGCTGCAAAAAACAGAGATTCATTTCATGATTTACACGAAGAGAATAGAGCCCATGTACTATTAGATTTCATTAAATGGAAGAAAATCTACCAATTCCATCCTTTCAATTGAAGTATGTTTTAATATTTAAACACACACTCAGGAATATTTCTCAGATAAAGGGGAATTATGTTCAGTGCTCAGTTATTTATAAAATCAATATTGCAATTATTGTGTTACCTTTGAATTTTCAGTTAGAGAAGAGGTTTAAGTGAAAACTGTTTTTGTTTAAATGCAATCTAGTTCCTTTTAAAATTTCAAAAATTCCAAAAAATCGATAATCAAATTACACAAAAAGCATAAAATCAAGCAAAATCAATCGGTAAAAATGTTATGCCACTCAAACAAATCTATCTAAATGGATTGTCCAAAATTTTAGACTATCCTTTAAAATAAGTACATCTTACTACAAAGGCTAAACATACATACATACACAAATAAAACAAAATTATACATCAAGGTTATAATAAATGAAAATAAAGTTTCTTTCCAAAAACATCAAGCTTCTTTCTGGGCAATTCAATTTGACAAAATTGATTTGTTTGGTAACTTATACTTTATCTAGTACTTTTAGCGTGTTTTACCTTATCAAACCTGTTATGCTAAGTGAGGGATAGGGGGAGGTTCGGGACATGGGGGGTGTTCCAGTAAAGAGGGTAATTATCTCGCAGCAAATACTATGGTAGCTTGTGAGTGGCTATTAATCCTAGTATCCATGACTACGTTCTAAATATAGATCATCTAGACTTTCAAATTTAGTTATCTATTCATGAAGAATTGCAATCAGGTCCCATTGGAAAGTTGGATAAAATTATGTGGATTTTGTGTGGTTTTCTTGTTATTCTGTTGTTTGACTTAAGATTTTTTAGATTCAATATTAGTCCATTATGTTATTTCCCTTGTTACATAAGCATTAACTAAGACTGCCTATCATTTTAACAATTAGGCTAGTTAACTGTTGAATAGGTTTTTCGGATTAACAGGTAGAGAAGGAAGAAAGGTAACTCATAGATTTGTTAAAATTGAAAATAGTAGCAAGGAGAGACATAAGCAAATGCTATATACAAAATCTCAATAACTTTAAACCATTTAGGCCATATGTGATTCACAATCACTAATCAGATGACAGAATACCACTTGATGGGGATTACTCCTTAAAACCATTGTAAATAATATTACAGAATTTCAATTAATTAAAACCAATGTAAAAAGATGACAAAATGACACCTCATAGGAATGGTTTAAATTATCAGAGAAATTTTAAATGAAGTTACAGAAATTTCACTTGATGAGAAACGTAACTTACCTATACTGTTATAAATGGATTTTAAAATGCCACTCCATGGGAGAAGTTACCACCAATAACCAATTTCAACATATTTAGACTAACATACATTTTTTATCTTAATTGACTAAACCCTGATGAAGATTAAACATTGTGAACATTTTTGAATTACCACCCATCACTTACAGGCCCCTGATGATACATAACGAAAAAGTTTTTTGACTGTGACTTTGTATATTGTACATACAAGTTTTTCTTATTCAAATACCCATAACCAAAAACATTCGCCAAAAACAGATACAAAATAACACATCATGCATAAAACTTTTGCCCTCCGTAAGTATTTAATGTCATAAGTATACTAATGATTGTGAAATCCCATATGTACCAATATTTGATATATACCACAAAAATACCGAAAATAGGAAAGAATTGTTAAAATAGAGTTTTGTAGAAACTTGTAGTCCATGAAAATACCATAGCATGAGCAACTACAAGCTGCTCCCCCAGAACTAGCCACAGGGTTGGTTAAAAGAGGGCGCTGTTTATAGTGGATTAAAAAGGGCAGGAGAAGGGAAAGAAGAGGAGGGGAAGGGAAAGGAAGCATGCGCTTAAATCTTACTTCTTTGTAAACCATCTTAGACATATACCGGTATTTCACGCTTAAAGATGGAGCAGTTAACTTCAGTATGTTAAAACATGACACACTTCCAAATCATTTCACTTTCAATAATTTCTTGAACATTTTGTAAGTCTAATCTAATTTCAAAATATATGATTAAATTTTATTCATTTTTCCATTTATTCAGCTTCAATAAAACTTATAACCTCTTCTTAAAATCAAAACATTAGATCAAACCATTAGATAAGGATTGAGAAATGTCTTTAAAGATATTTCATACATTAATTTCATTGGCTAATATCAGTGAAAGTAAGAGATACTGGAAGTTGAGTCTTGAACCCCTGACCAAAAGTAGCTAAGATTTCCTAGGAAATCCTGGGATTTTCCAAGAAAAAAAATCCCAAGATTTCCATGGTATTTCAAGCTTCAGTCAGTAACGGACATTGGTCTAGCAGAGGCGCATATTATAACCGGATATTCCCTGAAAGGAAGCCGACAGTACGAAGACAGTGAAGAAGAAGACCACGAATAGAGAGAATAATATCCTATGACAACAATGAGACAGGGAACACCGAGTATGCAGAACGGATGACGACCGAGTGTGCAGCAACAGTAGCCACTGAGCGAGCAGTGTCCAGCGCAAGGAAGAATGCACGACGGCGATGGGAAATGACCGCCGGGCATCGAGCGAGGATCACACGGTGGTCAGTCGTCACGGTTACTTACCTGATGTACACGGGCAGCCTTAGGAGAAACAACGGAGCAACAAATCGGGTGAGGTTTATAGCTAAGTGCATGTTGGTGACGTATTATATAATAATAATGATAATAATAATAATAATGAATAACAATGAGAAGAAGAAATATCGCGACCACAAAAGGTTGTCTCTACTACCGCGTCATGCTACTACTACAGATAATATCACTTTATCTCAACCCTTATTAAACCGTAATAAATCCTTATTCAATGCAACCCTGAAAACAATGATTTTACCATAAAAGACATTCTTTCAGTTATACATAGTTGATCAATTCTATAACTGAATTTTAAAAAATTGAATGAAAATGGTATAAAAACAGTTCTTGGATGTGAGTGACTATATTCCTTAAAGGAATGCCACAGGATACCTTGGTATATCACAAGTATACTTTGGATTATATAAGGGTACATATGAAGGTACACATACATGTAAACAAGAAGGTACCCCTTGGTGTAAATAAGGGTATACAAGAAGAATGGACATGAATATATATATACATATTAATATATATATATATATATATATATATATATATATATATATATATATATATATATATATATATATATATATATATATATATATATATATATATATATATATGAACAGCCTTTTATGGTAAAATCATATTTTGTCATTATCCCTATAAGTAAACACAACCTGGATATTACGAAGTTGTCTTAAACCTTATATCACTCAATATCATGATTTTCAAACAGGACATTGTCAACAAGAAACGATACTGAACAGTAACAATAGAGAAGAAGAGAACAACAATGATAACATAACAATGACAGGACAATTGCGAGTGAGATTGTGAGCTGTGCGTTAGAAACAAGAACTAAGACGTCATTGTAAACTTCACCTGACTTCACAGAATAGCAGTCTGGATAGCACGATTCATTCACTGTTTTTTTTTGGACAATTGGCTTAGCAATGCATCGAAAGCATTTATTTGTGGCAAATCCTACATTCTTTTTCGTACAAAACAATATTGAAGCACCATTGCCATTCAGGTTGATTCATATCAAAGAAATAGTCAGGCAAATTAAAATCCTTTCTGCCAGGTCTGTTGCTCACAAAAATATCTCAAAAGATGATGTAACATCTCAAGAATACTTGATGGAATAATATTTCTCAGAAATATTATCATACATTATCATACTTTCCTTTAAACATACTTTCCATCGAACATTTCTTTGAAATTGCCATGGTTTTTGAGATATTTATATGGGTATCAGATTGTTCTGGGTAGACTGGGGTGCAAAGGGTTCACCAAACCCAAGCCAAGCGGGGTGCTTTGCTGAATCTATGCATCTGATCTCCCTATTGAGACCTCGACCTTGCTTCATGCATTCTGACCTCTATCTAAACCTTTATTGCCTATTCTGTAGAGCTAGCTTTGTTATGCCATTCTTTTCTTGCTCAAGGAATCTTGCACTCAAGAAAAATAATTTGTACGTCATATTTGATTCAAAGGTTTTGAGATTCATCGGATGTGCTGGGAAATCAGGTCATAATTATATTAAGAATAGTCTTCAGGGGCTTAGCTGGCTATGCGTCCAGCGTGTCATTTGGACACCCAGAACACTGCTTTTTGTCAGTTTGTACACCCAAAACATTTTGTCAGAATTTCCTGATGATGACTTTTCTTAGAAGTTACTGGCCTAAAAAAGCAAAATCTGTAAAGATATAGGGTTTATTTTATTAGTAGTATGTACTTTGTACCACACTTTGGACACGCAAAAGACTATGAAACCTCTATTTGGACACCCTGTTTCCAAAAATTGACTAAGACCATGATAGTCTTCTCTCTTATATAAGCATTTGCATATCAGGGTAGGTCAGTGGTTTTTACCCGGGTACTCCGGTTTCCTCAACCGTTTACTACTGGTATAATGGCGGAAAAAGGGCAAATAAGCTTAATTCCAATCCAAACCTTTATTGAGTAAGGTGCCAACTGCCAGACATTTTCTAAATAGTAAATTGGTATTAAAAGCAAAACACTTTTTCCTTTCAAAAAGGTATTAAACAAGATAGAGTTATGAAAAATCAACAGTAAATATTTCCACAAAAAGATTTCAAAAATACATAAAGCAACAACATATTTAGTCATCTATTGATAAAAAAAATAGATGCCTAAAGTTGGTGCCTTGGTGACCCTCAAAAAGCCATACTATACGCTAATGACAAATTGGATAAAAAAAATCAGTTGAGTCTTTTGTTAAGAAACCAACTACATGCTAGCTAGTATCCCAATGCTTGCGCTGACTACCATAGAAGGTAAGTTGAGTGTGCATTGTAAAGAAGAAAAGCTCCCTGGCCCTTTAAGCCATAAAAAACAATCACTTACCGGCCTTTCAAGTATGTGTATAGCTCACTACTGTTAAAACATATAGAAGGGTTTTCTAATATCTTTAAGAAATCATTCTCTTAATGCGCCTGATTAAGGTCTTGTATTGCTAGATAGGTTCCGAGAAAGTATTGTCAATCTTGAATTGCAAAGGGTTTTTTTCTTTATTTTTTTGAAGTAAAAATCAATTGTTGCTATCCAGACTTGTCATTGCCTTGACAACAGTATCCATGACAACACTTACCAGAATAACACATTACAATAAATAACAATCTTAGTACCCTTTTTTTCAATAATCAAATAACATACATTTCTCTAGTACTCCCTCAATCAACAAATCTCCTTCAAAGCTACATTTCTCTTCAATGAATTTCACCAATTATTTTGCGATTTACAAAAAACAAATTAAATGCAATAAAGTTGAATTTACCATAAAATGGTACAATATTGAAATGAATTTTCAAAAAATGAATTAAAAGTAATAATGTTGACTTTACTGTTAAGTCACAATATTGAAATGAATTTTAAAATTTGAAGGAGATGGTGTTGATGAGGAAATAATAGATAACTATTGAGTCTCTATTTCAACTTACCGTAGCTCCAGGATCCTGGTGACATCTTGCCGATTCGGGGCCAGTTTTCTGATGAAGTTGTAGTCGCCGATATACAAGCTACCGTCCAATCCGCTTGCGAGGGCCACCGGAGCGAGAAGTTTGTTCTCCTCGGCTTTTCCGTCGCAGAACCTGCAGTCAGGGCGTCGTCGTTTCCCGTTGCCGAGAACTGTGGTGATCTTCCTCGGCTGTTCCTTGAGATAGATGTTGGATCCATCACCCTTATGCAGTATACCTAGGGAGATAAAAGAGACGAGTTCTAGCAAGAATGTCGATTAGCGGATACACAACCAGCAGATCTCGCTCAACAGTCTCGGCACAACTCCTAGCCCAGGGGTTGAAGAGAACCACTCAAGAAGTGTGTTCTGCACATGTGCATGAGCAACCTTCTCTATAATGTAAACAAATACAAGTGCCCTCATTCGTCTGTCTCCTAGTGACGTGACACTGAGGCGATTTTAGGTGTGTCGATTGTAATTGGTCTGTGGCAACCAATCCATGTTCTCTAAGGTACATCTAAGGTACTAGCTGCTACAGTAGACTTATAATAACAATATTCATCTCAAAATTCCTAAACTTTCATCTGAATACAAGGTTCAATTCTTTTGAAAATAACTGGCAACAAACAATTGATTTGAACAAAACTTAGAAAATATCTTGTTGGTTTGGATCTTCAAATTCTTCCGAAATTATGCTTTTAGTCAGTTCAGTAAAGGCAATATTAATCACAATTTTTGGCCAGCTTAGGGTTGAGTAGATTAAAAACTCATAAATACCGACAAGGAAGTGAATTTCGTACCTTCTTGGAAGTTATAGGTGTGATGTATGTGGAGATTCCAGCCTCCTATCTCTGAAGAGGTGATATCGTAGCCGCTCATAGTCGCAGTCTGTGTTTCTTTGAAGATGTGGCCACAGCCCTGATACTGGTAGCCAACAACAACTGAAACCAAAACAAACATAATTAAAATTTGATATACATTGAAAATAACTGGGCTATGATGTCATACTTCAGTAAAAACCCTAGTCTCCTTTCTAAAGTCTGCATCTGGTTGCAATGTACTGTATAACTATGTATAACTATCAATGGCATTTAATTTTCACCATTTTCATGCTCCCCTTGATAGTGCGAAATTTTTAGCACTCCAAATTAAAGCTGTATACAGTAATTTCAAATGCAGACTATGACCTATCTTTAGCACTTAAGATCTAACACTTATTAATGAAACGCTGTATCAAGATACAAAACAATACCTAACAAATTTTTAAAGTAAAATACATCATTATATTCATTCCTAATTCATAAATGCTATTCATGCTAAATCTAAGAGATTCAGAATTTAAGTGATGAAAAAGGATGTGAAAGCAACCTCATATCAAGAATGACACTGAGTATAGAATTTGTACTTGAATATTGCAGCAGAGGTATTTTGAATATTGTAGATCACTGACTAAAACTTTCCCTACCTTTAGCCGTGACGATTCCATAGACTTTCTGGTTGTAGGCATTTCGGCGATCCCAAGCGAACTTGTACTTCAAACCACCTTCCGCCTCGAAAACCTTCTCGAAAACGATTCCCTCAACCGTCACCAGGAGGTGCACGATTCTGAGATCGAGGGGGATGGTGTCGGGGGTGAGCTGGATCATGATGGTGGACATGTAGCCGGGCGTTTTACTGCTGTGGTAGACCAGATAGAGATCCGTTCCCGGCACCGCTAGACTCTCCTGCAGAACCTGTAAGGAACAAGAAAAATAAATTGAACGATAGTTCTCCTTTTTGGATTTTTTGGAATTGAAGCTTTTTGTTGTGGTCAACAGTGTGGATGAAGTACCCTTTACTGGTGAGAAACCTTCCAATGGTGAGACTACTTTCGTCCAAAGCACAAGAACACAAAACATTTTGAAAACACTTGATGCTAGTTGGTATTCATTGGATAGCTCTCACGGAGTACTCCCAGATGAGTACCAATGTGCCAGGATTTCAATATTTTTTTAGGTTTTTACATCATTTTGTATTGGCCAAATAAGCCACCAGCAGCATAAGGGTTATAGGTTCTGTGGCAGTCAATGGTAAAGATGTGAAATTAAGTAACCAGAAATTCGTCAAAAATTCCATGAGAAAAGATGTAACTGGAAATGTATGTTTCACTGTCTATTACCGCTGAAAGGTACTTTTTCAATCCACCAAAACCAAAGTTTACACAATGCAACAAAATGATAGAATAAAACACATTCATTTTGGTAGATTTTGGGCTTGAGAATAAAGATAATACACATTTGAGAAGTTTTCGAAGTTAAACCACTATTATCATTCATTTTGGTGATAAAACATGCACTTTCTAATTAGATGACAACATAATTAAAATTATGAATATATGCAATGTGTTAAGTTATCTTCAACGACTTTGACTATCAATACAGCTTACAAACTAATGATTTTTTAAATCTATATATCTAATTCAAATTTTGCATTTTCTTTGAGAAAATGAAACTTTAAAATCATAATAAGTTTACTTGTATAAATAATTAACTGTGTTGTGAATAAACCAAAAGAAATTGTGTCATTTTGCATATTGATCTTACTTATACTACACATGCATGAAAAATCACATCAATTTTTTGCAGTTAATAATTGGTTTTGATCAGTTGATTTCTATTGAAATAAAACACAACTTGGTTAATAAAAGAATGAACAAATAACGCCATGCTTAACTTAACCCATTCACACTCAGAGATCCTATAGAAAGTATCATCTGCTATTTTCATACTTTTGAAAATAACTTGGGAATAAAGCAAAAGTTTCCAAAATATTTGAAGGAGAGTTGATTTATTGCTTCTGGTCAACATTTCTCCTTCAAATGTTTTCCAGAAAATGCTTCTGTAGGTAAGATATTTACCAAATCGTCAGGCCTGTTTTGGCCGCTCTGAGTGTTAATGGGTTAACAGGGGTGGGATCTGGGTTATAAAGGAGATTGTGGCATGGGATAAGGGTTTGCTTTAGTCCAAAAACCCACATTTGCTTATTAACCCATTAATGCTTAAGAGTAACTCCTGAAATTGTTGTCTGGATCTTTGACCCTTATGACAATTACTTAAAAATTAAGATTGATTTTAGAAATTCTTTGAAGGAGAATTTGGTGGTGTTATTATTAATATTATTCTTTGAAATATTTTCCCAACTATGCTTTTGCATGAAAGATTTCACCAAAATTGATAAGTAGCTTTTGGCTGCTGTAAGTATTAATGGGTTAACAATAGGATTGGGTAAGAACTGAAGTAAAAAATTATCAAATCATAAAAATTTGAGGAACACAGGATTCTTTATACTGTGTATAGTGATTTCTGATTTCATCCTAATATCTTATATGGCTGGAATTAAAATATTTCTAAAAGCATGGTTGGAATAGTCACTACCCATCATAGTTCAAAGAAGCAAAGAGACTGACTCCACTATTAATATCTTGATAACTATTCTCGTCATTTATAATTATCATATAAAGGAAAGTTATTACTTCCCTTCCAAGGAGCCATTTTCCTTGAATCGTTTTTTAAAAATATTGTCTTCATTCCCACAATATCTATGAAGAAGTCAGATTAACAGACAACATGCTCTCATCAAGAGTGCATATAACCATCCATGTTTAGAGAGCTTATATTCATTCAAAAGAAAAGGGTGTGATGTTAAGTATTTGAATATTTCATACCATATTTTGAAATTACATACCAGCTAGTTATACACAACAATCATTGAATAAACATCAATCATTGAATAATATATTGATAATTTAATTTTTCAAACAACATACATAAAATATTCAAATATTGAAAAGGATAAAAATATTTCACTGAAATAATTCTAAAATTTTGCCTGATCAAGATATTCACATTTGAGTCAAACTTCACAAGAATCCTGAACAGGTCTGTTTAAATATGGGTAGCGAACGAAGGCAAGTAATCCATGTGTAGTGATGTTAATATCTTACCTGAGACTGAAAATAATAATAGTAATAACAAAGCATGCATTAGTAATCAAAATTAAAGCAGGCATGTGCAAATAAAACATTACTAAAGAAAAACCAGGCAGTGTGAGCATACAGAAATGACTTTGGTTGTTACATATTGAAATAATCATAAAAGATTTAGACGGCTACATAATGAAAGAAACATGAAAATGAGTTGATACCATGAGTAAGGCAAGCTTTTTAGAGACAGCTTTCGTATTCGAGCATTATCATAGAGCAAGCTAATGTGAAATGAAGGAGTGAAACAAAATCAACATACAAGCAAGCACCATGCATGGATAGATATAAAGAAAATGTGCGATACACTGACAACTGCTGCCCCCTATTGGGTGTTTGCATAACTAACATACCTGAGACTCTGGAATGACGGTACTCTTGGCGGGGCATGCTCCAAGCTGGGTGTGTTGCCATGTCGACAGGACCACAGGGATCATCCAATGGTGGTCATGGTTGACATGACACCGAACCTCCAAGGATGTGTTGCTAGCCTCGCTGATCTCCATGACAACCACATCCATGGTAACGAACTGGTTCCAGGGTACCATGACAGTGGCGTATTTGGTAGCAAAGGGTCTTCGTAGAAATTCAAGAGTTACTGAACCTCCTCCATTGACAAGGATGTCAAACCTGGAAAATTTAAGAAAAAAGAATGAAATGTAGAACTGAAATAACTTGAATACAAAGACAAAATGATATGGATATAATCTGAAAGAACAACCTTTATACCATAAAATTATGAGAATATTAATAAAACTTAAGAAATGTGAATACCTTGCGATCGGAGCAACCACATTTACACTACGAGATTTTCACATATCAGAGGTCCTTACTCAATGCATAAGGTACAAATGTGCTAATCACATTAGGTGTTCTTAGAAGTCTCTTTTCAATGTATAAGGTACAAATAGGACCGAGAAATTGTTCTCCAGGGTATTCACAATGAGAGTTTCATTTCATCTCTATTTCTATCAAGAGGAGCGGTATTGGCTACTTACAGTCCAAGCTCTCGCGTTAGCGTAAAGCCGTAGAGCCTCTGTGTGGAAATGCTAACTCGTACACCAATCAGAGGGCTCCCATCCTGTGCGAGAACACGCCCTCGAATCACAGACACGCGACTGAAACGAAAACATTTTTAAGTTTGAAAAAAGTTTTTTATTGACTTGCTTGTCCAGCTGGACCATGGGGATACATAGTAAAAAATATCATGTCATATCAAACAATGTTTGTCTGCATGCAAGCAGTCCAATTTATGAGAAAATAGAGAGAAAAGACAATGAATGACGGAAAGTGACCAACAGTTATTCATAGACAAATATACTGTAATAGAAGTGATCTTTGGAAATGTTGTTCTACTTCAGACTGAAAGAAAACACAGTGTATGTATCCGTATAATGGTATTTCCTTACAAAATGTAACTCAGATTTCCTAAGAAATAACCAATTTTTTCCTAGGACCTAGGAAAATTCCATGGTATTCATATGGTAACTTGAAAAAGCTAATCTACCCTTAACAGATAATAATGTGTGAGTTTCTACATACCTCTCATTGAAGGAATTGAGCGTGGCATAGCTCTGTACACTGTCATCTTCCACCAGGAAGCGCATGCGATCGTAGAAGGAGGCCGTGCTACTCGGAGGCTGTTTCCGGAGTAAGATCTCCATGGGGTCCGGAGCCGTGTTGCAGTAAGGACTCTCTTTACACGCGATGTTCACACAGCAATCAGGGTCCATACAATCGGTCAGGCCATCTGAAGGGGAGAAATAAATTTCAGCATTATAACCCATTTTAACCTGACAATTTTGATAAAATCTTGAAGGCAAAAGTAAAGTTGGGAAAATATTTGGAGGAGAAATGTTAATCAGAATGTTATGAACAACTCTCCTTCAAATATTTTGTAAAATGATCCTCACTTTTAAAGTTATAGTCATAAGTGTCATTGATCCAGAAGACAATTTCTAGAGGAATGGGTCAAGGATTTTCTTACCAATAAAGCTGAGACTTCATGATTTCCTGAGATTTTCTTAGGTATCTCATTGGACTTCATTGATATTCAACCCTTCATTTCGAAAAGGGTATTTGTACCAATTCCAGTGAATTTAACTATATTTTTCTTGAATTCACTTGCCATTCAACCTTTTATTCAACCTTTTATTCAACCGTTTATTCATGTAACCTGCCCCATGCAAGAAGCTATTTAATATTGGTTGGTACACTTATTAAATGAATGTCCATGCTTAACTAAACTTGTTGATATCAACACTTTCCCTTTAATATTTCATACATTTTACATGCCACATGCTAGTGCTCATTCAATATCAGTGCATGGGACAGCATATAGAAAAATATTCATACCAAAATTTAAAAAAATATATCTTACATTCCAATGACAAGGCTTGTTATATGAGATTAAGAAGATACATACCAGAATCATCATCCCGGCCCCCACTGCACTGCGTTTCCATGGCAACATCACAGGCTGCCCCCTTCCAGCCGTCATGGCAGGTACACCTCCAGTCCTCGGTGAAGTGCTGGCAGTTGCCATGGTTATTACAGTTGTTAGGGCAACCATCTTCAATAACAAGAAAGCAAAATATATTATTAAACAATCAAATAAAAGGCTCAATCAATGTGTTTAAGAATATTTTTAGTAATAAATAAATATATACATATACAAATATATTCCCTGAGGAAACATATAAGGGCAAACTCTAGTAATTAAGAGGACTACGACAAAGGCCATATGACACCAATACTAAGTGAAATTTGAATTGAATTGAATTGAATTGAATCTAAAGAAAATAGCTGAATACGGATTGAGTTTTCTCTCATATTGTGTCAGTTGAAGATTAGGGAAATCCCACTTGGATTTAGAGGATATTCTGATAGTTGTCAGATAAAACTTACAAACTGGGCATGAAATGGTTAATTTCTTTTTATCTTTCCATAGTTATGAGATAATCTGATGGATATGGGCATAGATGGGTTAAATTAGACTTGTGTCTTTCTGGCATCTTCCCACAGTTATGAGATAATCTGATGGATATGGGCATAGATGGGTTAAATTGGACTTTCTGGCCCTGTGCCTAATCCGTTCAGAGTGAGACTCTATAGCTAGTCTCCTTGCTCCACTGATAGGAGTGGGGAGAATCCATTATCTGGGTCACCGCTTCAGTGGACATATTATACACTCAATTCCTAAGCTATCTCCACAAGTGAACTTGGAATGTTTTGGTTATTTCCAGCTTATACTAAATCAGTTACACTGGGCTCAGATAGTGATATTGAGAGGATTGTTTGATATTTCCGCCATAGGAATCTAAACAGCTAGATTTTCAAAGATGCATTTTGGCTGATAAGCTGCTCCACTGCCAGGACATGTCATATTGAAGCAACCCTGTCTATTCTCAATCACATATCTACCACTGTGATTGCCTAGGAAGGCAGGCTTAAAATAAATCTCGCATGACCAAGGGCATGGCCTTAGCCAGGATTTGGAAACAGGGTGTCCAAACGAAGGTTTCATAGACTTTAGGGTGTCCAAAGTGTGGCACTAAGTTCACACTACTAATGAATTTTGCTTTTTTAGGCGAGTAACTGTTTTGTTTGTATTGTAGGAGTGACACTACATGCACTCTCTTCTAAAAGTGTCATCATCAGCAAATCCTGACCAAAACTTCTGGGTGTCCAAACTGTCAAAAAACAGTGTTCTGGGTGTCCAAATGACACGCTAGACGCATAGGTGGCTAAGCCCCTGACCAAGGGTAGTGAAAACAGCATGGGACATCTATATACTTCATGATCATGCGGCAATAGTTTGATACGCTAAAATTGATATTCTAAAAATGTTCATACACTAGGATGCTTTAAGTGCCCTGATGGCGGCCTATTATTTCTACCCACCTAGTGAACAATGCCTGCCGTTCCAGCCAGTGTTACACACACAGCTTCCGTTGTTACAGAAACCGTGGGTGGAGCATCGCTTGTCACACTCTAGCTGGTTACACAGCGCCCCCGTCCAGCCCCTGTCGCACAGACAGCGATGATTCTCACACTGACCATGGACACAGTCAAGACGACATATCTCTGAAATAAACAAACAGATATTTATTGATTCAAATAAACACAAAAATCAAGTGCAATCCAGCTGTATTTGCACAAACTGTGATGGTTCCGACAAGAGTGACTTAAGACAGAGTCAAACTTAATAAATATTGCTGATATAAATCACAACGGCAGATATTCACAATTGCAAATATTCACAAAATCATTGAGATCTGCATTCAAGTAATTTCTCGATGAGCCAAAAACCAGCACAAAACAATGGAAGTTTCCACAAGTTCTGCACATACAAATATTCATACGTATTCTGACATTTAAATGATAAATAAATAAATAAACAAGAAAATAGAAAAATATCCCAAATTTTTCCAACTAACCTTTTTACTGAACATACAGATATCCATACAAATTCTGACATTAAAAAAAAAATGAACAAGAAAATAGAAAAAATCCCATAATTCCCACTGACCTTCTTCACAGTCATTTCCTGTCCAGCCATCCTCGCAGCGACACTCAAGCATCTGCATGTCGAAGGTTCCGTGTCCGGAGCAGTTTTTGGCGCATACCTCTGTGATGTTGATGACATCTGGAATGCTACAGTCTGAGCCGGTGTACCCCTTGTCACAGTGGCACTGGGCGTCTATACACACCCCGTGGCCAGAACAGTTAGGCATGAAACAGTCAACTGAAAAATCAAAATGGAATATGAATAAGCAGCAGCGTCAAGTCACCCTTACCAAATGAAGCTGAATATATCAAAAAATTCTTAGGATTATCCTCAGAGAATCTAAGGACTTACCAGGATGTCTGAGCTTCATGTGGTAAACGTAATGAATAACTAATAGATACACTTATGACTCATGTCAAGAACAGTCATTGGCATAAAACTATCAATGGAAAAAATAGAAAGACATCTAAAAACCATGACAATGAAAACAAAAATAACATCAGACTCCAACAATATAAACATTATAACACCCAACAAGACCATAAAACAATAACACAATATTTTCCACGCATTATTCTTGATGCATCGAACATTATTGCCACATGTCATGGCAATGATTCATGACTTTTCAGTAACATTCTTTTCAAAAGATTTGAGAGCAACAAGTTCAAAGGGTTAATGTTTGAGAGTGGCACGGCACGAGCGGAATTGTTACGCAGTCACTTCTCGCGATAATTGCTAGTGTCTAGACAATCACTCCTCCATCCACTCCACCTGATTGAACTTAATGGGCAGGATGCTCACCAAATTCAAATGCCCAACTTATTACCGAATCAATCCATAAACCTATAATCGTCGGATCGATATGTATCCCTAATGGAAGCCAAGGGCAAGGTCAAAGAGGTGGGGGTGTATTTCTAGGTCAATTCCGTAATGCAACGAACAATATCAAAGACATCATCTCTGGCTATATTGATGTAATAAATAATTCTATCCAGGTAAGTGCATGAGCTTTTTTAACCCTTATGCTGCAGGTGGCTTATCTTGCCAATGTAAAATGACGTAAAAATGCTGAAAAAATGACTGTACTCATCTGAGCGTACTCAGCAAGAGCTATCCAATGAATACCAACATGACAGGGTTTAGATGGTTTACAGAAATATTTGCATCCTTGAGCTTTGGACGAAAGTAGCCTTAGCACAGGCACGGTTAATTGACAAGATATTTCATGTACCTATATCTTTAATACATGTATTTTAAATATACAAACACATATTTTGAGTGCATGATTTTATATTTTGAATAATTGTGCTTATACATTTTGCACAATACATTTCCACATATCTTCAATACTTGGCCATACATCTTCATTACAAGTTCAATAGTTGTGCATATATCTCCTATAATAAAGCAGCGCCCACCTTGAGAGCAGTCGGCTCCCTTGAAGCCCTGCTGACAGCGACACTCGCCCTGGATGCAGTCTCCGTTGCCGTTGCAGTTTGAGACCTCGCACTGGTCGTGGGGGATGCTACACTCCTTGCCCTTCCAGCCCGGGTAGCAGTGGCAGGCGCCACGCACGTACACGCCGTTACTGCTACAGAGCACAGGACACACACCTGCAACAGCCAAAAGTCAATCACACAACCATATAAGCCAACTAAGAACAACACAAGCCATAGTCTTAGCCAGCTAAAAAAGTCAATCATACAACCATATAAACCAATTAAAGAAAATACACACCAAAGTCTTAGCTAGTAGGGCGTCTGGTTGTAAATTTGGACACCAAAGCCCTCAAACAATGACCCCTCAGGACATCCACTTTTTTGTGAGTTATTTCTCAAAATGTCAATTTCAAGCATATAATTAAATTTTCTACCTCAATATATTTCTCATGGCATTGAATAAGGATAGTATGCCTTACTACAATAAGTAAACACATGTTATATTGTGTTCTCCCATGAAAAGTTGGACGCCCAATAATTTTACAACAGCCAATTTTGAGCATGCAGTTTCTAAATCCTGGCTAAGACCTTGATATAAGCATAAGTCAACTCATAGATATTTCCTTCCATGCAGAACCTAATTATGTGTCAAAATGAAGCCCTTACAGAACAAAGCAAGTAATGATTTTTCTAACCAATTATCATAACATATCCGACTTTAATTGGCACAAATATTTACTTAGCAAATTTCCGTTGAATTCACTTTCTTCACACCATTATCCCAATTCTTAAACCTACTTAATTAGCATATTCCATTGTACTCACTTTCAGCACATCCCCATCCCGTGTAACCAGGGAAACAGGAACACTGTCCTTTGATGCAGTCGCCGTGGCCATGGCAACCACTGGGACAGCTAGAATCAGCTTGATCTAAAAATCATCAAAAATAAGAAATTCAAATTTTTGTTGCACCAAAATGGAAATCAACTGTGTAAGAATCAGTAGCACCTAGTTAATTAGTAAACAGTTATTGCCTGGCTTGTTGGTGGATAGTGCAGATTATCACCCCGAGGAGGAATTATTTCCCGAGGGCAAAGCCCGAGGGAAATAATTCCTTCGAGGCAATAACTGTTTTGTTATACCGAACATTTTATAGCAAGCGGCAAAATCATAAGACAAGAGCTAATCTCAATGTTTTAACTTGTTGCCAACTTGACTCTTTGCCCTTTGTTGCACGACTTTGCTTCATCTCTGTGGTTATTGCTAAGTGTTTGTTGACACGTGCGTGTTTGTGTCCGTTTGTTGGCACAACGCAACACTGTTGCATTGTTTCATTGTGTACGCACGGATGTTCATTGTTGTGCATTGTTGCGCCATGGGATAGGGGAGATTATTGACTGGCAATTATTCACCTGCTTGTGCTATTATTCCACTTTTTCTGACAGATAGTGTGAATTATAAAATGACTCTTAATATAGGGTGAGGTATAACAAATGACATTAATGCTAGGCTATCACTGGACTTTCTGGATAATACTATGTAATAATGTCATTTTTGAGAACCATCTAAACCCTGTCATGTTGGGATTCGATGGATAGCTCTTGCAGAGTACTCCAATGAGTACCCATGTGCCAGGGTTTTCCGTCATTTTTTCAGTTTTTTTGCACTATTTTGTTTTGGCCACGTTAACCACCAACAACATAAGGGTTAGGGTATCAGATAATGGATACAATGTAGGGAAGTCCTAGGTGTATCAAATACCAATGATTCACTCAGCGTTCTCTATAATTAATTTATCATCAATTTTCTTCAAATTAACCAAAGGTCTATGAAGGGTATTCCATGGGTACTTCAAGAGTAACCCAAAGACTATCAATTACCACATAGTCAGCAAAGGATAGCACGCCTGTCAACTTACCATAATTGTTGGCTATGAATTTCACCCTGTACGTTCGGTCATTATCATTGAAGATCTGCATATACCAGGTACCCTGGTCCAAGAACTGGATGAATCCTGTCTTTTTGCTAACTCCATTCTCAGACATCTGTATAATATTAAGGAATAGATCATGACATAAACATGTTAAATTATCCATCAAATTAAGGCTTGGTTTTAATCATAAATAAAGACATACGTTTTCAGCAAAAATAACTCATTGTGACTTGAAAATGTTGACGAAAATTGAAAGTGTGAAAATTAAAATACAAATATATTTTTCAAAATTTACACACATTTAGAGAGAATACGATAATGTTGTACCCTACAAGCATTTAAAAGGTTAAAATGAAATATATACAGAATAAAGATTTGGACATACCTTGCTTGACCTCTTCTTTCGAGAATTGGTGGCTAACTTGTTGCCGTCGAATATCTCGAAGAAGTCGTACTGTAGGTGCGTGGGCTGTGTGTTCTTCCTGCCGTAAACCCCTATCACTGCATAGTTCGGTACGGTCAGATTGAACTTGACGAAGCGCGGTTCCTCTTGCTGTATTTTGGTTCGCCAGAATTCATGTGGTGGGATGGACTCTTCCATGGCCTGGCCCAGTAACATGGATTGCGATGGAGGCATCACTGTTGGTCGTCTCGTTAATTCTGGAAAAGTCAAATAAATTCATGTTTTATCAAAATTACGTTAATTGTAGAAAAGTTAAATTAATTAATCTTTTAGCAAAATATGTCAAACAACCAAGTGACCGATATGTACTCAATCATATTCACTTCAAGTTTACCTGGATTGGGATTGTTCTTCTGACAATGAATAAACATGAAAATCAGATTCGACTCATCAAACATTATCAATACCATTGTACTAGACAATACTCAGATGCATTGTGTTTTTTGAATTAGTCAAAAATGACAGAATGAAAACCTTGTTATTATGATTTCCTGCATCTGATATATGTTTGATTATATTGCAATTTCAACTTATTTCTTTTTTTCGTAAAAATATTTGACTTAGAGTAAATGTCTCACAAGTTGAGGTTTGGTAAAAATTTTTCATGTCTTATTTATACTTATACTTTTATTTTGTCTTAAGATTTATGTGTGAATATCTCCTCCATCTGGGCCCTGTAGGCAGCATTTTTACGAAATGAGACATCTCAGTCATCATCCCTTTCAGGTCTCACACCTCTGTTTCACAGGCTCATAGATCAATTAAAGTGCAGCTAGGTACCGCCAAAGCTTGTGAGTGAAGACACAGCCTGCAAATTGATCGAGAACTCAAATCCCATTTCGGGCTGCCCGATTTGCTGCTGAGAGCGCTGGAGGAAGAGTCTTGACCTTGGGATGGCCTCCACTCAGCTTCTCCTCTTTCCCCATTATCACCCTACTCCGTTTCTTTCAGCGTTTATTCACACTTCCTCTTCGGGGGCGGCACATCACCAAACATCACATCCCATCTTGGGGAGATCTCCATTTCCATAGCACACCAAAGGTAACAGTGCTGCTGCGTCACAGGGTCTTAGCCAGGAATTAGAAACTGGGTGCCTAAAATTGGCCATTGTAAAATTTTGGGGCGTCCAAATTCTTAAGGAGGACCACAATATACCCAGATTTCAACCATACTCATGTATACATTTATCAAAATAAGGCATGATTTCCGTAAACAAGGTCATGGGTCAAGGTTATGTGAGATTGACATTTTAAGAAATTCCTCACAAAAAGATTTGGATGTCCTGAGGGGTGCTTTTTAAGGGTTTCAGTGTCCAAATACACACCCAGACACCCTGCTGGCTAAGACCATGCTGCTGCATGGATACAGGAGGTCATGCAGAAAAGGGGGTTTAGTTTTGAAGAGGGGTTATTTCAATTGCCAAATGTAGCTGGCAGTCCAAAGAAAATTGCTGCTAGTGGCTAATTTTGCCAAATACAAAATAATCCATAAATCCTGAAATATTACTGAAACCCTGGCATATGGGTACTCATCTTAGAGTATTCCATGAGGGCTATACAATGATTACCACCATGCCATGGTTTAAATTGTTGTGTTCTTGTGTATTGGGTGATAGTAGACAGCATTGAAAGGGTTAAGCCTCACTCGGCTTCCTTTATGGACATTGAAAAACATTGCACATTCTATT
This sequence comes from Maea johnstoni, assembly GCA_963942565.1. NCBI lineage: Eukaryota > Metazoa > Annelida > Polychaeta > Spionida > Magelonidae > Maea > Maea johnstoni. The sequence goes on from OZ012690.1 coordinate 24,183,684, forward strand.
GCGGAGGATATCCCTTTTTTTGGTGGACATCAATTTTCTCGCTGCTGCAGCACAAACTTTATCTTGTGGCATCTCTCTGATCGTAGGCCTCTGATCTCAACCATTAATGCCTGGCTCTATCTATATCAGCATTTACTTAGCCTCCACGACTTCCTCTTTGAGCTTCGCCAAATATCAGATCGTTCTATCACAGACATCCATTTTCTCAATGCTGAATACACAAACCTCAGACAGTGGCATCTTTCTGAATCTCGCTTCTAATCTGATGCCTCATCATAATTGGACTCATCTAGTCATCAGTGCATTTATTTCTTTAGCAGACACTTTCCCAACACAATTTAATCAGATTCTCTTAAAGCTAAAATTCCGAAGTATATAATGTCCATTATGAAAGAGTGAAGTTGAGGAATTTAGAATTTTGCTTATCATAATTCTTCTGCCGTTTTGCAGCTATATTGCCATATAGTAATAGCTAGCCAATTGTTCTGGTGGAGGAAGCCAGAGTGTACCTATAGAAAACCACCGCCTATTTACCCCAAATCAATGGCACTTTCTCACATGCCCTAGCAGGGATTCCATCCTATGCAGTGTTGACAGTGAGCTGTCAGTATCAATGCCTTAGACCACTCAGCTATGGGGACAGGCCCCTGGCTCTGTGTCATTACCAAACTTAAATATCTTCCCTCTTCTGATTGCTTCATAAGTGTGAAAATTCCACAGTGAAATTGTCAAGTTATGTATATATAGGAGGCTCTTGAATCGTACCCTTAATCCCCTGTGTCCACACTAGCAAACTTAAGCATGCAGCATCAGCAGCATAGTCATTTCTTTTTTAGTTCTGATCTCCCTCCATTATCTCCCCAGTCCATCTATTCCAGCGTTTATTTACCCTTGCTCGCAGTCTACTCACGGATGCTGAATATCTCTGCGGTAAGAGTGCCAGACATTCATTTACGGCGCACAACCTTTGCTTGACAGGTCTGGCCTGATTGCATTGTGGGTAATTTGGTGTTGGCCGCCTTGGCCGCGTTGGAGGAAGGAGGTTATTGAGTGTATTTCTGGTAGTGGCATTCATCTTCTCTTAATGACTCTTCCTGGCAGCGAGACACTTACGACCCTGCACCATTATCCCCCCGTCCCTCGTTAAGACAATCTGGCCCTGCTCAGGTACTCCGCACACTTACAAACACATTCAACACAACACAGCCTGCTATAGG
>OZ012690.1:24185100-24282600 GCA_963942565.1 Maea johnstoni
GTAGAGAGTGAGGGGGAAGGAAGGGAGGTGCTATGAGAAGTGTACAGAATTAGCTAGCCAATTGAGCAATATCGCAAGCCTAGTTAAGTCTGGTCTAATGCTACTGCCATAACCGTTGACCGAGGCTTCAAGGTCTCGTGCTGATTATGTATAACTTAAGTATAAAGTACCTAAATCTCCATCAATTTTTTTTTTTAGTCTTTATCATAATATATACTCCTACATATGTCATAGCTCTCTAAGTAGGGTGAATTAATTGAGAATGTGACAGGAGATGTGACGTATTTGATCATAACATCAGATGTAATCTATAGCCTGGCCATCCAAGTCCTAGACTATCTGTTACTTGTCATTATTATATTAATGCAATATCTGTGACATGACAATCAGAAGATGTCCTGTATCTGATTCCCACCACTACGTGACACAGTCAGCCATAGAGGGCCATGTGGATAGAGGTGGGAGGGCTGGAGCCATATCATGACATGCTCAGGGTATGACTGGGTCATTCTGAAGACTTGAGAGGTGAGAGAGGGAACTCATCTACATATCTGTCTCTCTCTTAGTACACACACACACACACACACACATATATATATATATATAAATATATATATATATATATATATATATATATATATATATATTGGAAGAAATACTCTTGTCAGGAGTAGAGTAAAAACCATCCCTCCCTCAAATGATAGCTAACATAATAGGTGTGCGCCATCCCCTCAAATGCATGAGAATGAATTAAGACAAAGGGATATATCCACTTTTCTTACAAGTTTCATTTCAACATGGAAAAATTGACCATTACACATATATATTTCCATGCTAGACGGCAGGAGTATTAATATTTCAACTGTGTCTGTCTCAATACTATGCATGTCGTCCACAGCGTTTCCGTCATAAGAAATGCGGTAACTAAGAGGATTAAAGGCAAAATCGTCCAGCAGCGCTGCAGCCTCGTTGCTGGCGTCCGTTCCCAGAGGCCATCACGCAGTCAAGTTATGGCGAGAGCTACGAGGCCTATGTGTCGAATGAGCTACTCTGCATGCCGCAAACGTGACGCTTTTCTCACCTCCAGCAAGGAGAGTTCTTGCAGCTTGATATAGTGGTGTGAGAGACGGCCGGCCGCCACTTTGCTGCACATGTCCCACGACAAGGGCGGGGATCCCAACGATCGTCTCCTCCGAGCGTGCTCACTTCCTCACACATCAGCGCTCGCGATCACTCTCGTTTGTGTTTTACGATTAGCTTAATGGCGCCGCTCTTCTTATTTTAGCAAATTTGTATGTGCATTCACTTGTTGGTAATCACTTACTCAGAAAGTGGGCGACAAATATGGAGCTGAGGGATACTTTTTTAAACAAATTAACTTTATACAAAGTAACACTGCATAGCACTTGATATTATCAGTGATTTCATCATCATCTACTTCAACGCCATTATCAACATCTTCATCATCATCATCATCATGTCATTATTCCCGCCAAGGGCACTTCAGCCTATTTGTGGACAAGACAGTTCATCTCTTTCTGCCTCAGTACACTAAACTGTCCATACTGGTGGTATTTGGAATAAGGGCTTTACCTGATTGATTTAGCATAAGAGCACTAGAATTGTGCCCAAGTTTTTCTGCTTCCGAGGCAGTTAAAAATGTTCAACAAATTAACAGCTTACTAAGAACTACTACATGTAAAGGGACATGTTAACACTGTGTACTAACAAACAAACTGTAGAAACCAAATGTAACTGTAGCTGTTACAAAAGTGGACAAAAGTTGAATTAAATTTCTCTGCCTTTATGAGAAATGCTGTAAAGCCATGTTCCAGTACTATCCAATGAGCCACATTCATATCATACATATCACCCTACTCGATTTCTCTCAGCGTTTATTCCCACTACTTTTGGTACACGGGCAAATCATAAATGCCTAGAAATGGCCCTAAGAACTCCCTCTGGTGGCGAAAGGGTGAACTGTAATCTTTATCTTCTTTATGGCCAATTATTGACTAGATAAGCCTAACCAACTCCATTCTCCTAAAGCCACTAACCAGAGGAGTCAGCCTCTTTAGGTCCTTAAATCCGCGTCGATAAAGTCCTTTCCCTGTCGCAATAAACAGCGCTGCCTATTTCCACTCTATCTCCGTCCAAGACATCCAGTCCATATGAAGATTACTCGCGGGAAAATATTTATGAATACAGATCCCGTTTTTATCAGCTTTGAGGAGGGCTGGGTGTACGTACGCGCTGGGCTATATAAGGATATCATGCCCGGCCCTCGGCTGATGACAATGGATGGGTTGCGATACTGGACGAGAGGCGCTTACACGTAACCTTGTCATATTTCACAATCATTCGCCTTATTTATGGCACACCCCGCCTGATAGCCTCATTTAGCAGCCGCACTCGCTCAGGAATTTATTAATATTGGTTACTAGGTGTGAATAACAAGACAGGGAGGAGGAAGAGGCTGGTGGCTTGGCAGTGGCATCAGTGGCTTGGCTGATGCCACTGCTACTACTACTACTACTACTACTACTACTACTACTACTACTACTACTACTACTACTACTACTACTACTACTTCTATTACTACTACTGGTATTATTACTACTATTACTACTACCGCTATTGCTGAACCTCATACTCATACTGCATCTGCTACTTCCCTACTACTGCTACTGCTCCTGCTACTGCTCCTGCTACTACTACTACTACTACTACTACTACTACTACTACTACTACTACTACTACTACTACTTTTACTACTACTGCTACCCCTGCTGCTGCTACTACTACTGCTGTTGCTACCACTGCTACTACTACTACTACTACTACTACTACTACTACTACTACTAAAACTACTACTACTACAACTACTACTACAAAGTGCTGCTGCTACTGTTACTGCTGCTGCTGTTGTTATTTCCCCTACCTGATATGTGGACAGAGATAGGAATGAAAGTAAGTAAAACTATACGTGGGTAGAAAACCACAAGAGTCCATCCACACTGGCATAAGTTATAACCAGCATTAAGAATACAGCCCTATAAGATAAACATGATCCAGCAGTCTTCCCTAAACTCTCTTCTAACTCCCTAAAAGCCCCATCAGTCAAATATTCACGAAGGTTGTCACCCTATAGTGCCCATACCCTTTAAGTAATAATGGGTATAAATAATACACTCCTGGAAGTGGATTGCCACCAGGCAAGGAGGCGGCCTGGTTCTCTGTCTCCTCGTTTGCATTGTTGACCCAATTCTCCACACAGAGTGCACACATGGTTTTCGAAAATGGAATTTATAGCACATTCACTTTAACAGTGACGCTTGAAAACAATTACTGTTCCACTATCTCAGATAATGCATGCTCCCTGGTCACTTAACCTGTCTGACTTGTTTTAGCCAGTGACCACACCTATTCATTCTGGTAATGGCTGAGCACTGCACAGCACATGTGCCTGTTGTACTTCTATATGAAATAAGCATTCATTGTTATTTGTTTGTGCCATACTGCAGCAAAGTTATAGTGATAGGCCAATTGTGTTGTGAGTGGTGGAGAAAATCATTGCCTAGCCCTAAGTAACTGGCAACTTTCTCACATGGCCTGGATTGGACTGGCCTTGGCAGTGGCGAGAGACTTAGCACATTGCCTGACATCTCTGAACAATACATATCAAGCAAAACAATACAAATAGTTATTTGATAAGGATTCGATAAGGGATTTGTAAACCCAACAACAGCAGCTTTCAGTCAATTATTTTACAAAATGTCATCTTGTTTCACAAGATGTAGTTTGCATAACCCAAATATCTCTTTAAGTTAAATGTTAAGTATTCTCTTAACCCTTATGCTGCTGGTGGCTAATTTGGCCAATACAAAATAATGCAAAAATCCTGAAAAATGACTGAAACCCTGGCAAATGGGTACTCAAATGAAAGAACTCTGCGAGAGCTTCAAATGAATACCAACATGACAGGGTTTCGAGGGTTTTCGAAAATATTTGCGTAATTGTGCATTGGATGAAAGTAGCCTCAGCATTAGAAGGGTTAATAACACATCTAGGAAGATCTTGATAGTATTTATGGTTTTTTAACCATAGGACAGGTATAACAAGGGGGTTAAATCACCTCAATATAACACTGATTCAATTTATGGCAAATTTGCACTTTTTCTTGAATCTATGATTTAAATGAATACCCTAATCTTATAGAAAAGTCCTTACATATAAATTGTGGAAAAATCAACCCTATCCTAAAGGCACTTTGAATAATTTACAAAATCATTGAATTTTCATCCAATGATATGTCACTTCTTATTGGGTGCAACATTCTCTAACCACAATGGCCTCTGACTTGTCACAAATAAAACATGTCTACAACTACAAAAAATCATCCCATCCCATGCAATGGTCTTCACCCTTCACCTGTGGAATTATCTTCTTTGTGTTATACATGTTGATTTTTTGACTTGTTATATTTGGCCCTGGACCATGATTAATTGACAACTTTACAGTCGGGATGATGTCTGCCTGCTGCATGAGATTTGTCTCATCTCCATGGTTTATTATCGCCATGACGACCCACACAGGGCTTTGAAGAAAAACAATGAATCTCTGAGTAATGTACGTATATACAACCCTCATGTATTGCTTAAATATGAATAATTAACAAATCAATTTCTACTGGCGGTTTAACTCTTCCATGCCCAGGATTCCATAGTTCGCAAACACAAATGCAACTCCAGTGAACCTCAGAGATGGTAAACCTTGAGACAAGGGCAAAAGTGTTCACATTACCATTAGTATGTTGCATTTTAATGCACTACTTTTTATAGGAAACTTCAAAAAGTTCATTGGATGAGGAAAAATAACTGAGACATATGATAAAAGAATTTAACCCTCCAATTTAATTTTCATTGAAATGGTTTTGATCAACTCCTTTTGATCATCAGAATTCAAACTTTTTAAAGAAGATGTTTACTTGGGATTTTTCTCCGATATCTAAATTATAATTCTTTTCAGATAACTACAAAATATTTTGTATAACCTATTGAGCTTCACTTGGCCAGTGAAATATATTGAGAGATCTAAGCCCATAAGGAACATATTTGACGAATGATTATTTTCTGATTGGGAAAGGATTTGTAAATACCACACAGCATGATGTAATACAGCAAATATGGAATTCCAGTGGCAGCCATTAATCAAACGAAGAATTTACGCGAGATTTACATACACAAGGTTCCATGAACCTATTTCATCCAATTTAGCCAAATGAACTCTTGCTGAGCAAGTCTGTGTCGACATAATTGAAAGTTGTTTTAATATTCCCTGGCGCGCTGTCTCCATCACCGGGAATGAATAACTTCCCCTCTACGATGTTAACTATGGGGCTAATACCAGTAAAGCTCGAGCCGATCCACTGGCAGTGGCAATTCTACACATTGAGCATCACAGACATCATGGATTCTCTTCATTATAAATAGGTTATCAGCTTCTTGTGCAGTGGGGGTTAGATGGAATTTGACTAAGAAATTATGTAGTCAATTATACATCTAATTTGCATAGTTGAATTACTGAATAACAATTCTTATTTCCGGTGACTTCTTGTTTCCTCTTCCTCACACGAAAGCAATTTTGGAGGAATGTCTGTACATAACAGTGTAACATTTGCACAGAGGTAACACAAATAACTTCTAACAATTCCACTCCCCAACAAACAAGAAAGTTATGAATATTTTGGAATATTTCTCAAAAGCACCATTTGGATAGCTCTCGCTAAGTACTCTCAGATGAGTACCCGTGTGCCAGTCATTTTCAGGTGATTTTGCATCATTTTGTATTGGCCCAATTAGCCACCCGAGGAGCATAAGAGTTAAGAATTCTGCAAGCACCTGGCCATGGGGAGGGAGTTGGCCTGAAATGACAGATCTATTCTCTGAGGAGAAGGCATCAATTAAGGCACGTGCCCCTCAGAGGCCTGCAGAAACCCCCACTAGGCCCCTGGAGCCGAGACCCTAGGGGGCCCCAAGGTAGTAGGCAGAATGGCCTACTATGCTACAAGTCAGAAGCTTAGTTAAACAGGATTAAATTCCATCTGGGGCTTCTGATCACATTTCTTTCATCTCTCAATGCAATAAGTTAATGGGTCAGCAATTCACCGTGATCATCTTAATCTCGGCCTATCAGAGCCCATCTTGCTAGCTGCCCAATCAGCTACTATAAAGGAAAGTTCTCAATCTCATCACCAAGTGAAATTCACCACCACCTCTTCTAGTCATGGCAAATACAAACAAATACATGCATTTTTAGTGGAGAAATATACTTCTCCACTTAAAAACATAACCTGTACAACAGGTAAGACAAATGTGGGTGAAGTCCTCTAGAAAAGTGTAATCTTGATCAATAATACTTTAAGTAATAGTTTAGAAATAATATAGAAATTCACAGAAAATTGCTCTTAAATATGAACTCATTCGTCCTTGGAATTGCCCTTGTAAAGTTTCGTCAGAATTCAAAATAGTTGCAATAACAAATAAGCAACAGCTTTATTTCAAACAATATTTTCTTATTTTGAATTGGATATTATTTATGTTGTGATTGATATTTCTCTACACAATTCTTCAAGGTAAACTTTCATTAGATAGATATTCAGCCATTTTCAGTAGCCGCGCCCAGGGCCGAATGGGTTAAGGTTTTTTGTATTTCTGTATTTGGCTAGGTTGTTAGCAGAAGCATCAGTGCTAATATCCTGTGAAGGAAATGGTCAATGCGGCGTGTGCCGTAATATCCGCCGACGAATTGTTGCGAGATGTGTCAATGGCGTGTCTTCTTCATTATTGCGCTAAATCAAACATGCTCTCCTTATCCACCTGACCCCCAACCGACCCGATAAAAAACCCTCATCACACAGAAAAACAATAGTTATTGCCCATTATTTCAAAATAGCGACAAAATAAGTTTATGCATTAAACATTGAAACAATGAAAATTGCCCATAATTTCCAAATAGCGACAAAATAAGTCTATGCATTAAACATTGAAACAATGAAAACTGCCCATAATTTCCAAATAGTGACAAAATAAAATTCAATGCATTGAACAGTGAAACAAGTCGAAGAGAGTGTAATTTAGTCATCTCATTTAAAAAACATTTTAAAATATTTTAATCTGAGTCTCCTTAATATATATTTTTTTCAATTGCCTTTTGCCTGAGAAATATAATTATCAATATAGTCAGGCCATTTTGGGCAACTGTAGGCATGAAGGACTTAATCCAATCTTTACGATGATACTTTTGAAAATAACTTAATAATATAGCATCAATTTACAAGACAAAATATTTCTAATTAATGATGTTGAATGAGTTCGGATCAACATTTCTCTTTAAATAGTTTTAAAACGTGATATATAGGGAGATATGATCATAATATTCATGCTTCTGGGGCGCTACAGGCACAAATAGGTTATATTCCATCCATTAGAGATTCCTCTCTTCAACAGGATCTCTTTCCAGTTTACTGCCCCCTTCAATATCAATCCACTTTGATGTCCCACAAGGTCGGCAAAAACTAAAGGGATTCTCGCTTCTCCTGCCGCCTCCGCTCAGGCAGAAAACCTTGTAGAACTCTCCTAATCAGAATTCAGAAAAGAGCTTAGGAACGCAGCATCCGATCGGAACAGCCTTCAATGGTCGAACAAAAGCACTGTTTAGACAAGCAAACTAATCGGCCTTCTTGTTGGAGGCTGTTTTCCATGTCTGATTAGTGGCGAGTGGCAGAGTCATCGTCGCCGCTCCTCCTCGCTCGCGCGCAAGATATCAATCCACCTGCTTAGTCACGAAGATCAGGCACAGCAGTTTAACCAATTAATCCTCATTACCCACCAAGCACCCCAGGGCTCTCCGGCAGGGCAGGATTGCACCCATACACGACCACCCAAATTAAAAAATATTTCTAATTTTTTTTTGTTCTCAATTAGAGAAAAAGCAACTTCTCTTTAAAATGACCAAAGAAATTACTCCATAGCAGTAAAATTTTGTAATTCCTTTAGAGAGCACAATGGATAAATTTTATTCAATTGTCATCGCAAAATACCATTTTATCTGACAATTGGTTGATGTTGATGTTACAATTTTATTCATAAAACATTGCATGAAAATGTGAGGTAGTTATAAGTTAATCTTTCAAGAAACAGTCAGAATGTTCCCTTTAAACTTTTTTGCCCAAAATTCTTTCTCTCTCTTTCTCTCTCTCACACTCTCTCGTTCTCTCTCTCTCTCTCTCTCACGCCTCACTCACTCACTCACTCACTCACTCTCTCTTCTCTCTCTCCCTCTTTCTCTTTCTCTCTCTCTCCCTCTTTCCCTTACTCTCCCTCTCCCTCTCTCTCTCTCTCTCTCTCTCTCTCTCTCTCTCTCTCTCTCTCTCTCTCTCTCTCTCTCAGGTGGAGTAGTTGTGATTTCCGCCCTGATCATTGGCAGCGAAATGGACACCTGTGACTTTCATTGAAGACTAAACAGAGAGCTTTCCGAGGCCCGATCTTCAAACACTGAACTCATTATTTCGCCACGAAGCGAGAAAGATCCCGAAGGTCAAAAAGCTCAGAATCATAAAGAGAACCTGTTCGTAAACCTATGAACTTCTCAACGCCACAAAATCTGGCCAACCAAAAGACAAGATAATTAAAGTAGCTGTTTCCACGTAACTCTACCCAAGGTCAAGGACACTGACTTCTGATTTATTTCAGAAAACGAAGAAACTGAATCCATATGTTATTCCCAAGTTATTAAAAACTGAGAGTGAAATATGATTTTAGCCATATCTAGTAGACAGAGAAATATGTTCACTAGAAATTGGCAGTATGCCGCAAAATGAATGAAATTTATAAAAAGAAAATCATGTGGATTACACCCACTATTTTTGCTGATACGACATCAAGGTACTTTCAGAAAACATGGTCCAGCCTAAACCCATAAAAATCGTAATTATTAAAAAGTGTCCCAAATTTCTGAGAATTTACTGTAATATAAGTTTATCTTTTCCTAATAAGCTTTGTATTTCCCTGACTCATCACTCCTTGCTGAAATAAACATTAAACCATGCAAAAAATGTATACTTTCTACCTCCACCTGTCTGTTTCTTGGCAACTAACGAACTACATACCTGGAGGCGGGGTCTCAAAAAGAGCCAATTAGACTTTCTTCTAATTTCTTGCTTAATTAGCATTTTTTAATGTTTGTAATCTTCCATCCTACATGCTGTCTGTGGCCTACAATACAGCCCCTCCCACAGGGTGTGCTGGGTTGACCCCTAAGTCTTAGCCAGCAGGGCGTCTGGGTATTATTTGGGATACCCAAACCCTCGAAAATCACCTTCAGGACACCCAAAATATTTTATAAGAAATTTCTTAAAATGCCAATTTCAAGCATATCAGTTAACTTTTTTCACCTCAATATAATTCCCATGGCATTGTATATGGACATTATGCTTTATTTCATTGAATAAATACATGTTTATGGTTGTAATCTGAGTATATAGTGAAAAATAGGACGCCCCAAAAATTTTACAATAGCCAAATTTGGACACCAAATTTCTAAATCCTGGCTATGACCCTGATTGACCCTCTCATGCCCAGATAGGAAACGATATCGGTACCAGAACCAGTACCTCTTAACCCAACCGTAAGTTTGTCTCAGACCAGCCTATCACTCCAAGCATGGATGCATTTCCATTTAGCCGACACAAAAGACACAGACATTTCCATCCTAATGTTCAAACAATTGTGTCCAAGAAGTGGATGAGTCAGCGGCGAGGAATCGCAGCATGGTTTATCTCAATCAACGGAGAATGGATATCATCCACTTCTATCCGTTAAGCCAATTAACGTCCTGACAAGTTGCTTTAACCTTTGACCCGGGACAATTTAGAGGTCAAAAAATCATAGAACTTCCGCCGCAAGCCATGTGACCTTGGCAATAGCCATTCAAGGTTCGTTCCATCATTGGCGACCATTTTGTTGTATTACCGCTACGATTTGTTCTCTTTGTATAATCTAGTTAGGTCCATTAAATCCTCCGCAAGTATGCAAATTGCAATCGGCGAAATAGCTGTTGGCTTCAACTGTAACCTAACAATGGCTCAGAAGTAGTGGAATAATCAACTTGCCTTTGGCAAAACTCAAAATAATTAGACTCAGGTGTAAAACACAATATTTGATAATGAAGAAGTGCATCATTCTGTTCTTTCAAGAACATCACATGTCGCATTAGTTGCAGGTCCACGTACCTCTGGCGATCATGTTTGAACTCACTAATTAGCGTCTTGGGACCATTCTATGAAGCTGTCCTAGCAGTAGGGGTGCTGACGAGAGCCTTCCATTCGTCCAAAGCAAGGATGCAAAGATTGTTGAAAACCATCTAAACCCTGTCATGTTGGTATTCATTGGAAAGCTCTCGCAGAGTACTTTCAGATGAGTATCCATTTGCTAGGGTTTCAATCATTTTTCAGTATTTTGCATGATTTTGCATTGGCTCAATTAGCCCCCAGCAGCATCAAGTTGTACAAGTAAATGTCTATGTTCGTTAATCGTACATTTTAGGCCACCAGCAGCTTAAGGGTTAAGAATCCCAGGTAAAAAAGGTTTTTGTGAACTTACCAGGATTAAGTGTAGGAGGTGCTTTACTAGTTCCATTGTATCCCACACCAATCATCATTTTATCATCTTCTAGCGCCCAATTGAGATTTAAAACTCTCATAGCTGAAACAAAGAAAAGACAATATTTGTGAAACAACAGTCATGTAATAAAATTTAGAACCTATATGCATGTCCCTTAAAATTATGCTCAGAATACCAAGGAATTCCTCGTATTTTCCATGGAATATGCCGGGATTTCCTAGGATTCAGAGGTAAATTTGGTGATTGATGAGTATTATATGCAGGGCTCGACGCTAAGGGTGAACCTATGGCCCCAGGCCAGTAAAAATTCCCAAAATCAGCTTTGGGACAGTAAAAAAAGACCTAAACTGGTCCTACAGGCCCAGTAAACATTTGGAGACATTCTTGTTGAAAAGTTTCCCCCCCAGAATGTCCCCAAATGTTTTTGAAATAAATGAAGATAAAATCTATAAAGATAAATGTTGTGGTGAATTTTATGCAATGTTCTTTCTTGTTATGTTAAAGAAAAAATTTAGGACCAGTAAAACTTTTGCAGGACCAGCAGATGCTAGGTGTTACTGGTCCTACAGGGCCAGTATCATTTTGAGTTAGCATTGAGGCCTGATATGCCATGTATCATAAACAAAAATGCACTGTTTGTTTGCATGTTTTATGGGAAACATTACCAATTACCTATTCAGGGTGATCATTCATAAAAGCAAACACTTCATTTATAATCTTTTATAAAACAATGCTGGCATATATACTCAAGTTTGTGATTTAGACAACAATTTTACATAATAATTATATTTTGTGTTAGACATCATATTAAGGATAATAGTAAGGAAAAGAACACATTCCACGGATAACACATACAATTTTCTTGACTAATTATGACAAAAATCAAATAATTTTCTTTAATTTTGATTTTAGCATATCATGAAAATCTATTTCAGTGATAGGAAGTCATGAACATCATGTACAGGGAAAGTATTTTTTTTCCTTTCCAGGGATGGTAAACAGTAATTTCATCCCATGTAGATTCCGAACCATCCCAGGGATGGAGTCATTCCTTTGCATGTTTATTCCCAATGCCTTCGGTCAGGGAACGGAAAACATATCTCTGTCTAAAGACTGAAAGCAGCGGCGAAAACCCAGAGGAACGTCTTGACTTCATTGTATAAATAGCCTTTTTGACTTGAACAATTACAACCGATACAAACACATCCACTTGGAAATGCTGTCTTTCGCTGCTACTTTGATGGGGCATTTCAACAGGTTCGCCGGACTTAAACATGTCCCCTGACGATAGCCGGTGAGAAATATGACTCATCATCGTGACCGAGAACGACCAGGCGAGATGACATGGAGACCCTCGCCCACCAGTATAACCAGGTAGCTATTATCTTATTTGTATGGCTACCTTCTGACAACACTGAAATGCACGCAACTTCCCCACATCCAATCAAGCGCGATGTTTGATATGATGGTCAGACATTGCGGTGACCTTTTCACCTGTAACGGTCATGATTGATGAGCTCTCCTTTCCTACCTCCCATCAGCGGAGAGCTGGCACGATTCACGATTCTCTCCTCCACCACTCCACCTCAGTCTAATGCTTCCTCTGTTTAAGCGGGAATGGTATATTTATTGACCCCCATAACTCATAATTCCCTTACAATTTCTGTGCAGAATAGGCCTGCTTTATGGCCCCCACTCCACACTGTCCATTTGTGCCATGTATAATTCATGCCGGGCCTCGTAAGTAGTCCCAGCATCAGGACCTGAGCGGCCGCAGGTAACGCCCAACAGGTCTGTCTTCTGATAACGCATGCAACAATTGCCCATAATGTGAAGTCAATAGCAGTTGAAGGTGTGTCCTGTATAGAGTTTGAGCCAGGGACTTAGCCAGGACCAGTCCTGCCTGTCTTTCGGACATCCACAGAAAACCTCCTTTTTCGACAGGCAAAATTTCCATAAAGAAATTTCAATTTTGAATTTTTGGGGGTAATAATTAAATATTTTTCTAACAAATTATCTTACAAGAAATAGCTGAAGTGTAATTTTTTTTTACACAATAGGCTATTAAATGTAGTTGGAATAAGCATTTGAAGTAGACTAGTGGCTAAATCATAAAATGAAGTAAATAGTAGTTGGAAGGTGCTCCTCCCCATATATAGTTTGAGCAATGGGACCTGAATTTGAAACCCTTACCAAATGTAGCCGGGAACTATGAACGTCCTAGGAAAATCATGCAACAATTGCCCATAATGTGAAGTCAATAGTAGTTGAAGGTATGTCTCGTATATAGTTTGAGCAATAGGACCTGAAAGCCCTTAGCAAATGTAGTCGGTAACTCTGATTGTATAGACTTAAATGGCCAGAGATACCCCCCAACGTGTGTGTCAGTCTCAGAGTACATGACACAATTGCCAAACACATATTTTAGCATCAGTACTTAAGAAGGGCCTGGTGACCTCTCTAGAAATCTTGGGATTTTCCTTGAATTTATAAAGAATGTTTTGGAATTCCAAGCTTCACTTAGAGTGTGACCAGCTTGATAGCACAGTATAGTGAGAAATTATAACTCATGCTTATACTAAGAGGGGAGGGTCCTGGCCAAGAGGAAAGGGTCCCATCTGGTACAGTCCCTCAACCTCCCATGATAATACTATCAACAAGTGTCCAGATCCCCTATAATGCATGGTGTGAGTAGTTCCAACTAGTTATAAGCAGAGAGTTGTGTGGGGAGGGTCTTTGTGGGAGGATGGTCTTAGCACTAATGGTCTCCCAAACTCCCCTGATGATATAATCAACAAGTGGCCAGATCCACTACTGTGACTGCGGAGTGAGAGTGATTCTTACTCACTACTCATTACTGGCAATTCTTACTTACGCCATTTATATGGCTTGATTTTCTTTTGAAATTTTTTGTCTGCATCTTTGATAGTTTTGACAATAACTTGGAAATAAATACCACATACTGACCGAGACCTAATCTTCTCAAAAGTGCAAAAAGAAATGTATTTCACCTATTAAATTAAACCGCCCATCTTCAAATGTCTAATCTCTAACATCTACCAGATGTAGCTGATACTTTCAAGGAAATCCAGGCCTTTTCTTAGCATTTTCCTAGGGATTCCCTGGTATTCCCTGGTAACAGTTATGCTGGTGGTGACTAATTTGGCCAATACAAAATGATGTGAAAAACCTAGAAAAATTAGTGAAACCCTGGCACTTGGTTACTCATCTGAGTGTGCTCAATGAGAGCTATCCATTGAATACCAACATGACAGGGTTTAGATGGTTTTTAACAATCCTTGCATCCTTGTGCTTTGGATAAAGGTAGCCTCAGCATTGAAAGGGTTAAGTGTAATAAGGCTAGCTATCTATCAAGAGGTCTTTCTTGATAAGTTTCATTGAAGATTTATTGAAAACTAAGAGTAGTAGCATTGATTTTTCGCTATTCTCTCGCAGCACACAGCTAGTATTGATTATTCTAGTATTTTGGTGTGGTCACTAGGGGGTGCGTAATCAGACGGAGTGAGAGGGGTCGTTAATCCTAACCTGTCCCCTAGCAGTGTTTGGAGGCACTAATTACCACATTGTAATGCCATGCCAGGAACAGTGGACCTGTCTTATCTATTTTAATGGCACACTACTTTCCCCCATCCCCACTTGCATGCATGTTGTAGTCGCTGGGACAATTCTGAGAAGTATAGACGTCCGACTTGACTCATTTGGATCAATATGTAAATGAGGGGGTCAAAGGGTCACCCCCCCCCCCTTCTCTGATAGACAACTTCATGAGTTACTCAAACTCCTAAATACTGATCCTATTAGAGAACCCTTAAGAAATGTAGCTCTGAATTCCTAGGAAATCCTGGAATTTTCCAACAAGAAAACCAAGGAATTTCATGGTAGCACAACTTCATAAATACTGAACCTATCAGAGAACCTTGACAATTATAAAATGTGCTGTTGATATCAATAGAAATATGCTATTAAAACCATCTAAATAGGCTACAATGAAACTTCAATAAAACTTAAAGAAATATCATCATCTTCGTCATCCAAAAAAAATGCTCTTTGCTAAAAAGCTATCACTAAAATAGTCAGGACATTTTTGGGCACTTGGGCACTGATTAGTTGCCTGTGCTCTCATTAAGGAGGTGATCCTTAAAAACAGGTCGCCTCTTTGAATATCTGACCTCACTAGGCAAGTCACATCTGAAAACCTGTGCTCTTTTACAGTAAGGTTATATAATAGCCAACAGAACTTGTTACAGAAACCCCATTAGCTGAAATGATCGTGCCTAGAGACATTGACGAATGCAAGGATTAGGCTTCCTGCTAAAGCTATTGGTAAGAGTAGTCCAGCTACTAAGCCTTACAACTCTATTATATATAAATCATATATCTCCACTACATGTGGCCCACTAGTTGGTTATCAAGATTATACAATTGCCACACAAGGGGGTTGTACATGCAGTAGTCTGGTTTAACCCTATCATAAATAAATTACATATCTCAACTACACAAGTGTAGGTGGCCCACTAGTTGGTTATCAAGATTATAAAATTGCCACACAAGGGGGTTGTACATGCAGTAAGTATATACAAGTACCCCCACTAGCATACCAAACTGCCACCTATCCTTAAAGGACGACACTTGAATATGTCGGTGGAAGAGTGGAACACCCTTTAGGATACAGGAGTGGTGGACACAGAAAGTACTATTCATAAATTGCAGATGGCCACTGATGTGATCTCTAATCTCCATAACTCATAGAACTAAAAACAAAACAGGGAGCATAAGATATATCCTACTTGTTATTTCTTATACTTGTATAGCTTACGAGTTGAAAATGAGAGAAGAAAACAAATATTACCATTTTGAGAGAAAAAACGCATACTCACCAGCAAAATACGCCATAAGTATCACAAGAACGGCCACCAGGGCCATAAGAATAAACGCCGTACACCTCCAGTTACAGGTTTTTCGTAACTGCTTCTTCATTTTAAACCTTGAGTCGTCGTAAACGGAGTAATCCCGGAAATCATTTGGAGAAACTGTGAATGACGGAAGTGGTAGATTTTGTGCGTTGGGATTTCCTAATGTCATCGGTAGGTTTTGCCTGAAACAAAATTGAAATCATTAAATACATATGCATGTTTAATTTGTTTAGGTGGTTAGTTAATACTACATATTGCACACAGTGAAATGTAATCATAACCCTGTGCTTGGGAATGAACCGATCAAAGAACAAAATTATTCTGACCTGCTTGTGAAATATTGCCGTTTCTACCTTTTGTGACAGTGACAAAGTACAAACATATCATACTCTCCATACAGATGTGCCTAGTATAAACCACTTTGAGGAGTTTAATATGGAACCCTTCTTCCAGACAATTATCAACCCTTATGCTGGTGGGGGCCAATTTGGCCAATACAAAATGATACAAAAAGCCTAAAAAATTCTGAAACCCAGGCATATGGGTACTTATCTGAGAGTAGCCAGTGACAGCTATCTAATGAATACCAACAAAAAAAATATGCTTGCATCCTTGTGCTTTGGACAAAAGTAGCTTTAGCATTGGAAGGGTTAAGAAAATCTTTTCATTGACAATAGAAAATGACAGTAGAATTAGGATGTCCTTTCCTTGACTACCACTAGAATATCCATTGTAGCCAACATAAACAAATCATGTTGATCAGTTCCACAGTTTCTGTTTAGTTGGCATCTTGCAAATTGAATTTCCTAGCTGAAATATGATTTCGTATCAACAAAACACTAGTCTCATTTTGCTCCATGGAAAAAGAACCGTCAATCAGGGAATTAATTTCATAATGCCTGGGAGATAATCAGATGAAATCCCAATCATTCTGATCTGATCAAATACAGAACGAATTAGATAAATAAATAATTGCATTATCGAAGGGCTGATCCAAGACTGTGGACCAAGAACTGAGTGGAAATCTGACGCAAGAATGCCACAATGTCACTTACACATTCATTATCCGACAAAAAACACAAATACCTTCCTTGTCAACAGGAAGAACTCTAAAAAGCAATCAATTTCCCTGACCTTATTTGTGCTGATTGCATTTTTGATGTTTTGTTTGAATTTCAAGAGAAAAAGTTCTTTTGTCTAGCGCTTTTGAAATATCGAACCCATAAATTGATTAGTAGTGCACACACACAGACATGGAGTCGCAATTGAACTAATTCATGTTTGCAGTACTCTCAGAAAAAATATCCCAGTGTTGTTTTTGAGATGTTACAAGAGTTGTCATGCCATAACATGGCAATAAAGAGGTAAGGAGTATTCATTAGTTTTAATTTGTTTGTGCAAAAAAAGAATCAGTTGATCAGGGAATTCAAAGAGTCATTTATTCACATTCATTTAAAGAATATAGTTGAATATTCTTAAGGATTTGTTCCATACAGTCCAATAAAAAAAATCAGTTATTATTTCTCATGATCAACTCTTAACAAGGAGAAATTTGCATACCTGTCTGAACATCTGTCTATTTTCAAGCATGAGTAGATCAGGACTTTATTCAAGATCAACTTGAGAAAGTCGTCCATTGAGAAAAAAAGTTACTTTTTGACAGATGGTTGATTTAAAGTATTGAAAGGGAAGTAACTTTGTAAATCTTAGTTGTAGCTAGTGTAGCAATTTCCTTATACCTTGTATCAGATTCAAACCCACAGTATCACATTATCTAAACAGAGACATTATTTCCCTCAGTAATTTCAAAGTATTCCCATAATTGTAAGGATATTATTCACAAAGAATATATGCAAAAAAATAAAGAGCAAA
Source organism: Maea johnstoni (assembly GCA_963942565.1). Classification (NCBI taxonomy): domain Eukaryota; kingdom Metazoa; phylum Annelida; class Polychaeta; order Spionida; family Magelonidae; genus Maea; species Maea johnstoni. Next base: position 24,202,589 of record OZ012690.1, read on the forward strand.
TGAGTTTAAACTATTGAATGGGAAACAATTAAGTCCATAAACATGTTAACCTCACTCAGGGCTCCGCTACTGCACATTTATTTGACATCCTTCAGAATATCCCAAATAATGAAAGTAATACATATTTTGAAGGGCGATTGTTTTGTTGAAGTGACAGACTTAATTTGTACATGAAAGAGTTAATGCCACATCTGCGATCCTACCAATAGGGCAAAATGGCAGAGAGAGAGGAAAATGCCTCATTTGCATAATTTCACTTGTGTGCTCAGATACGTGATTAATTCGTTCCGTTTGAGATCATTCGATTCTCACGCGTTAACGCAATTGGACAGGCTTTATATTTATCTGACACGCTGGAATAATACCGGAATCTCTGAAAAGGCACCTGTTTTGCCTGTGAGCATCAATTTGTTTGCGCAGATTTCCAATTCTGTGCTGGTGAAAAGAACAAATCTTTGATGTGGGGGGAAGTGACAGTCGTGCAGCTAGAAATTAACATGCACATTTTAGGAATTCATCAGCACGCGTTGGTTTCCCTTCTGTTGAGAGTTAACCTACTTAAACCCACTACGCTCAAGATAACCTACCCATAAACCAAGAATTCTGATTATACATTTGATTATACATGTATATTTATATATATATATATATATATATATATATATATATATATATATATATAGAGTGAGAGAGAGAGAGAGAGAGAGAGAGAGAGAGAGAGAGAGAGAGAGAGAGAGAGAGAGAGAGAGAGAGAGAGAGAGAGAGAGAGAGAGAGAGAGAGAGAGAGAGAGAGAGAGAGAGAGAGAGAGAGAGAGAGAGAGAATAAAATAGATGAAAGTAACAAAGAATTGATTTCTTTTCTTTTGATAATTCCTTTGAAACAATAATTTAAATTACACTATGATTGGATCATGCAAAACCTATTGTCTCCTATCAATTTTCTGATAACTTAAGTCAATGGATGAAATAATAGGATATCTGTATATATAAAAATACAAAAAATACATACAAATATATGCAGGATAAAAACATTCTGAAATTGGCAAGGGGATTAATATGCAGCTTCCACAGGGGAGTTCAATATTCCAGATTATTAAACAGAAATCTATTACCAAACGCCACTTTAAAAATCTCTCCATCACTACAAGTGCGGCCCTTATTAAATGTGGCAAAACATTATGACAGCTTGCCAGTACTTTTACTTACAAGGAGCATGATCTAATTGAAATGGATCACTGCATGAAATTGATCATAACCAAGATTGAATGTTAACCTTTTCATGCTGTTAATGCCCTGGGGTTTTCAATTAAAAGGATCTGTTTCTCTAGAGAATGTTTAAGCTGAAATTTTCTATATTTTCAGACAACTAGTCAGGTACCATCTGATTTATAAGTTTCTGACCAGAGGAAATATGGGTTTTCCTGAGGATATAGATTTGAAAGAGTTAAGTAGCCTTTGGTTTATATGAAACTTTATTAACTTTCACACAATTAATTAAGTTCCTTCTTATTGTTTCTATACTTATACAGAAGGAATATTTGGTTTTCCTTTGAATGTAGGTTTGTAAGAGTTATGCAGTACTTAGTTAATATAAAATATTCCTTACTTAATCAAAATAAATTAAATTCCATCATATCAAAAATAGGGAGGTATAAAAGTGTTAATTTAACCCTTATAATGCTGAGGCTACTTTTGTCCAAAGCACAAGAATGCAAAGATTTTTTGCTAACCATCTAAACCCTGCCATGTTGGTACTCAATATATAGCTCTCACTGAGTACTATCAGATGAGTACCCATATGCCACGGTTTAAGTCATTTTTCAGTTTTTTTGCATCATATTGTATTGACCAAATTATTCACCAGCAGCATAAGGAATATGAAATATTCTTTACTTTTAAATATTTCTTTACAATTAAACTATATCTTACCAAAAATGGGTAGGTATGAAAGTGTTAAGCAGCTGTTGGTTTCTCTATCCTTCCTACAGACCTCGAGGAGGAATTGGGGGGAATCTGTGAGCTTCACAAGGAGCCAAGAGCTTACTCCCGGGGGAGCCATCCCTCCTCCAGATGATTTGGTTCATTCCGCTGATTTGCCGAGTAGAATTACGTGCATTGATGGCGGGTATGAGGAGCATGAAAAAATAACCGCTCGGCCTTCGCCAACGACGACTGACGTACCACACCTACTCTACACAAATGACTTCCTTTTGTGGCTGGCGATTTTTCCGATCCATTCGCCATAATTGGCTCAATCATGGAAATTATCAGCTGTGAAAAAGGCAATCGCAGAAATTCATGGTCGCTGTCCTAACGAGAAGGACAATGGCCGTCACAACAATAGGTGAGGTTTGCACTCTTTGATGCACACAATGAATGAGATAAGTGGGCAAGAGGGGTTCTTTACACTGTACTGTTTTTTCCCAGCATTTTAACCCTTAAGTATTTGGCCAATACAAAATTATGCAAAGATCCTGAAAAAATATTAAAACCCTGGCATATGGGTACTCATCTGAGAGTACTCTGTGAGGGCTACCCAGTGTCTTAGCCAGGATTTAGAAACTGGGTGCCTAAAATTGGCAGTTGTAAAATTTTTGGGCGTCCAAATTTTTAAGGGGGATACCAATATGCTCATATTCCAACCATAAACATGTATAAATTCATTAAAATAAGGCATGATATCATTAAACAATGTCATGGGAATTATAAGGAGATGAAAAAATTCAATTATAAACTTGAGATTGAGATTTTTAGAAATTCCACACAAAACAATTGGGTGTCCTGAGGGGTTCTTTTGAAGGGTTTGGGTGTCCAAAAATGCACCCAGACGCCCTGCTGGCTAAGACTATGGGGCTACCCAATGGGTACAAACATGACAGTCTTTAGATGGTTTTCAAAAATATTTGCGTTATTGTGGATTTTGATGAAAGTAGCCTTAGCACTGGAAGGGTTATTATGCACAGGAAAAAAATTCAGTACAGGACTTCATCGTCTCGCACATGATTAACCAATAACAAGATAACCGAGACCGATGAGTAATAAGCGATAAATGAAATAATGACAGATGATGATCACCTGGCGTGATTCGCCCAAGCGTGATCACATGCTAAGATGGCCCAAAAATCGTAGATACAATCAGACCCTGTTCGCTGTCTACTGCCACAAGCGTCAGTCTGGGAGCAAAAACAACAATAGCCCAGATAACAATAGGATGCTGATGTAGCCCGAAAGAGAACATCTATATTGTTTGATTGCTGTATCTGTGCTCACTTATGTTTAATTAAGTTCATTACCTTGAATTAAATAATTGGCCAGTGTGATCAGAAATAATGAGGACTTTTTGACATTTAGATACACATATAAGAGAGAAATTGGGGGAAATATCCCATCATTCCTTACAGGTTAACAGGAGTATTTGGTGTTTTGAGCTCTTTATCTTTCCTGCTACAATGATCAAGTCCAACAATTCCTATCAAATTACGTACAAAACTATTGATTCAAAGACAGATACCATGAGATAAATATTAGTGCACTTTTCCTTTGTCTTTTCCCTTTAACTAAGTATTTACCTTTTCTAACATAATCCAAAAGCACTAGAATCACTATTAAACCACTAGTCTATTCATCACAACATTTACATTGATCACCAACATCAGCAAAAAAAAATCACCTTGCTTATCACATTGATTTATATTTTTTTGCCACCACCATCAAAATCACAATTAAGATCCTGGTCATTATCAAAATCACCAATATCTATTATGTGCATGTTTTAAAATTGCCATCACCATCATGATAATCACCACACCATTACTATTCCCACATAAACCATATGTTTATCACCATCATCACCCAAATCACCATCACCGTACAAGCAAGCTTGAAGGTAAAATGGTACCCACTCGTTGTGAAGTAGCCTAAGCTGGACGTCTCTCTCTTCCTGCGAGCGGCTGAAACATACAGGGGGTTGTGATATTCATAGCACATACCAAGGGGAAAGAAACAAGCTGGAAGGAATGTGTGTTCATTTCCTGCTGTCCTTGGGTATTTAGTAGCAACAGGGAGCGATCAGGGAATAGGCAGACCATTTCCTCGCCCAAAGCCCAGGCCAAGCGCGGGCGGAATGCAAATAATGCAAAATATATTGCCACTGCATGCAATTCTCTTATGTTGCACACGCAATTCTTGTATGTTGCACACAAATACACAAAAAAATATTTATAAGATGAATAAAAGAAAGATCCACTACAGTCAACTTCATAAATAGGAATTTGGTTATCAAATTGTATAACACATTATTGGTTGATCCATTTAGATTGAGGTTGAGAAATGTGTGTTCATGAAGAGGACTTCATCCCAAATCAAAGAGAACAGTAATAGCTGCAGTTTAAACCATCCCTCAGACAACATAGAAGGCATTATTTCCACTCATTAAAACCCCATGAATTGTAGAGAATACTTCACATTGACCACGGAACCAATAGATATCAAAGACATGAAAAGATGCAATCTCTAAACATATAAATAAATTGTGTGTGTGTGTGTACTCTGACTCTGGGAATCACGCATTTCTCCTGTGTAGTTAGATATTATCGATGCCCCTAGCAGAGTCCTATCTTCAATCCATCTTACTTTAACAGGTGCAGCAGAATTTAACTAGAATCCTCCGTGGGCAGCAATTATCACTACGTCACTTCTGATTAAGACTCTTCTTCAAAGATTATTCCTGGCAAGTGGTGGGAGAACATCCTAAATCCAACCATCCACAGTACCTGCTTTATAAAGCATTTCAGGTGAACTGTCTTGTCTTATAAAGATATCTTTAATCCTTTCCTGCAAAGTCATAAAGATTCCAAAACAAGTGTAGCTCAGATTTCCTAGGAAAATTTTAGGAATTTTTAGGAATTCCAAGCTTCATTTGGCAAGGGCGTCCTTACCTTATTCAGCTGAAATTTCCTAAGAAATCATGAGATTTTCCAAGAAGAGTATTTGGAAAGGGTGCCCTAACCTTATGCAGTTGGAACTTCCTAGGAAATCCTATAAATTTCCAAGGATAATCCTAGGAATTTCCAGCTTCGTTTGCTTAGGAGATACAAAAGGAGATTTGTTTGGACCAAAAACTTCCCCCCTCATCCCAAAAAGAACAGTTCATGATAACATACCTCTTATCCTGATTTCTGTTATAGGTACAAACATAAGACATGGAGACATGTACTGGTTGCTGTATCATGTTGTATAGTGGTAAAAATCCATGTAGGGTTTTGTTACCAGTAAGCAGGTGGGTACTACCCCTCAAGGCAGGTGTTATTGTTGTGACGCCCCAGGTACCCAAGGGTTCACACCCAGTCCACCTAGTTATCTATGCAGGTGCTCAGCATTATCTCATAGACTCATCTTAAAGGTGTTACTATTACATCAATCCACAATTAAAACCCTCGGGTACGTACATATTCACAGCCCACAAGGTTTATTTAGCTCAATAGTCCACTTTAAGGTTAAATCATAATGCTGACTGTCTATGATTTTATAAGGGCTTTGTTTTAGAATTTCAACAACAACAAATTATTAAGAGTTAAACTTATACTATTTGATTCAATTACTAAGCTTCTTATATTACTGAACAATGAATCATATGTGTATCTTCTGAACATTTTCAGGAAAAATACAATGAGTATCTCAAACTATTTGACAGAAAGAGTACTAATTTTCTGAAATTATTCATGTAAGGCACTTGTTGCCAAGGCTTGAATGATTGACTACCAGTGCCCACATTTCAAGTCAAATCCAATTATTCCTGATTTATTGAAAACAATGGATTTCTGCTCTTTGCGATACTTTGATGTATAGCAACATGAACTATTTGTGATGCGTTTTCCACAAAGAGAAAAGAACGAATCCATCTATACACTGAATGTGACACTTTGTATCATTTCGGTGAGAATTAGCATAATTATTCTTTAGGGTCAATGAGAAAATAATGAGGTAAACGCTCTGGATGCTAGCCACGTTAATTGCGCACATACATCAAGCTAAATAACTGTTTCTGTTTACATGTAAATTGACATCGGTCACTCTAAATAGTTGGTTAAATACCCTAATCTATTCCTATGCAAATTTGGGTGATACTTCAAACACACTCCCGGGCGATTTGCGAAACATCACGAGCAAAACCTATACGGAAGCCACAGGTTTGTTGGCTAATTTGCCACAGGCACAAGCCTTTAAGTCCACCCCATCCATAACAAAGGAATCTATAACAACAGCTATCCCTAAACAATAGGATTGTAATTGCTTTGTTCTTTTGCAGGCAGACACTCCGAGATAGTCCAGTACTCTAGGAGATCTGTTCTTAACCATGAACGATCACTCATTGCACCTTTGTGGTCTCCATTGATAACTAGAGAGGATCCGGGAAGTGTTTTCAAATTCTTCAAGTGATAGGTGCCATATAAAAAACTGCACCTGGTGGTTTTCTCTTGTTTAAAAATATTTCATAAGAGTAGGAAAATAATGGCAAATTAAAGCAATTGTTAAAACTCTTACCAAATGTAAGAACTGCCAATAATCCTTGTGATTTAACTTTAAAATGCTGAGAATTTGCAGGCATCATTTGGTAAGGGTGCCTTAACAAATGAAGCTGAGAATTTCTTGGAAATCTCAGGAAAATGCTGGGAAAATCAAAGGATTACCTCGAAAATCTCAGCTACATTGGGTACCCAATGTACAGTATCTTGTTGGAAATTCTATTATCCCTCCTTATGACCGACACTTTTTCAAATAATTACAAAATAAAGCCTTTCTTTTCCAGTTATCTCCAGAATGTCAGTCCGAACATGACACGATGTGAGGTAAAATGTAGTAGAAAGTGATTGTAAAAGGTCAAGCCGAGAGGTTTCCATTGAAATTGCCTACTTAGGTTTTTTATTTGGCGGCACTTGTTGCTTAGCAAAGCCTGTCAGGTGACTGACAGAATCATTATTTCCACCTAAAACAAAAACTTGCCATTTTTCGTGACTAACATGTTGTTGCGTTTTTGGTTTCTATTAAGCCTGAATTGGATTTTAAACCTTTCCTGCCTAGAACACTCTATTGACCTAACACTAGTTAAAATCCTCCACACATGGAAGGGTTTTTGTTGTTTAAATTCATGAGTTGTTTATTTCACTTTACAGAATAAAGATTATTTGGAATAATTCATGTATGTGATGAAAATGCCATTACCCAATGTAGCCAAAATTCACAGGAATTGCTGGAATTTTCCAAAGAAAATCCTAGAATTCCTTGAATTTCAAGCTTAATTTTGTAAGGTTAGGTCAATTTTCTTTCTTAAACATTGAACATTGTGTTTTCTTTTCGGCATAGGTATGACATGAAGGTCAATGTAGTTCCAAATACTCTCATTTGGTTTCCCTAAAAATATTCACTAACTACTTGAATATTCAACACATTCAAATTGCAGTATACCAGAATGACAGTCAATCTAATTCAATTTGTCTACGTTGAGGGTTGGGTTTTAAATTCATTTCACATTACATGGTAATTTTAAAATGGGGTATCAAAATATCTCAATTCACTAATGTTTTTTTCATATTAGAAAAATAACTAATTTGCTGTAATTGCATTAACCAATCAAATTAGTCCCAATACAAATGCATTATCTTGAATTATACAATGAAATTTGATAAATAATTAAATTATTATTTTACAAAATTATATTTTTTAAATGTTTTTTTTCCTATGATATCTTCATAAGTGCTTTGTTAAGTATTTCTCTTCTAGTTTTTTGAAGAAAATTGTGAGCAGCTAACAATATCAACTGACCAAAAAGGATCCCCTTACAACATGAAGCATGGCTGAGGAGCCCCTTACGACGAAAGCATGGCTGAGGAGCCCCTATATGAAATATATGGCTATGCACTGATCCCACGCCTTTCTTGTGGCTTACACATGTCATGCATTTCAGTGCGGAAAACGCCTTCAAGTAATCTAGCTGTAAGCCGTGCCTTTCTGGTATCTGTCAGAGGCAATCCAGGATTGATTGTACCCGAAACTAGCAAGATGGACTGATATCATTGCACTTTCCCCAAAAATGCTATATACCAAAAACATTTGAATCAGTTGATGTTTTTGGGAGATAATATAGGAGTATCATAAATTTTTCTAATTAAAAAATCTTTGTTAATCCTTATGCTACTGGTGGCAAATTTGGCCAATACAAAGTTTTGCAACAAAACTTAAAATTGACTGAAACTCATCATGTGGGTACTCATCTGAGAGTACTCAGCGATAGCTATCCAATGAATACCAACATGACAGGGTTTAGATGGTCTTCAAAAATATTTGTGTCCTTGTTCTTTGGACGAAAGTAGCCTCTGCATTGGAAGGGTTAAGAGACGTCTGGCCATCTGTGGCATCCCAGCCTAAATGGGTTAAGACATCTCGAGAAAGGGTAAGATATTGCTTGAGTAAGTATCGGCCGCCGCACTGCGTGAGTCACGCACAGGAAAATCAATCATCTCCCGAGTGCTTCGTCATCGTCAATCAAGCATTCAACAGATTGGACGTCGAAGGGCAAGTGGTAGGCACGGAAAACGCGTAGCCCGAAACAAAAGAATTGCAGAAATTATGAGGAAAATTTACGGTTAGCCTGTGGACACAATAAAAGCCGTAGCGTTTTTGACATTGGCGCTGACTAACCTCTGAACTTTGTGCGATAGTTTTTTGTTGAGTAGTCTATTTGAGGGATTCTTTTGCCCGTGGCGGAATACGCTGGTAATGGGGACAGAGAGCATAGGCAAATGGCTTAGGGAGAAATCAATACGCTGCCCCCGGTCATCAGGCTGCCGTGACTGTTTTTGACCTTGAGGATTTAGGGCTGAAATAAATCCAATTTAACGCAACAAGCCCAGCTCTAATAATGCCGCGGATAAAAGCTTTGAAGATTGAAATATCTGACGGATGAGGGCTAAGCCCATCTTCGCATTTGCAATCAGGTTATGCCAAGCAAGAATTGCTCCGAGAAATGATTTTCAAATTCATCATTTAACTTTTCGCAGCATTAGATAGGAATGGATTAGGTGTGCATCAAGTGTGCTGAAGAAATGCTTGAAGAGGTAAGAGGCAAGATGGGTGTGTCTTACACTTGTGGTTTGAGATTGGATCTTTAAATCATTCAAGCATACTTTTTTCTCTTGAGCATGTCAGTCAAATGCTATAACAAAATAATAAGTGCATAATGCAAAAGGAAAGATATGTATAAATCAAACTAAGATATGGAAGAATTCTTGTATAAATTGTTCTTTCACATTTTCTTTTCAAAAATGTGTGGATGTACATTTCAAGCTATATTTAGTAAGGATACCAGAATTTCTTGGAAATCTTCCCAGGAAAAGAATTTCATGATATTCTAAGCTACAAATATACTCATCATAAGGTCACTTTAACTCACCTTGTTCCCGTGTTGTCTGGTAATGTTTCGTAGGTGGGTCCATCTGTGAGACTGTTGCGGGAGACGGAGTTGGTCAGCAGTTCGCTGCTGGTGCCCCGCTGGGAGTGCGACTGGGAGGAAGGCAAACTGCTGGTCTTGGGGAGCGTCCTGGGCAGGGGCACCGGCGGGCTGGGCACACTCGGGGGAGGCCCATGAAATGTGTTGTTTCCTGCAAGAACAAACAGAGATGTTTCACTATAGGTATGCCATACTGCAAAGGTACTAATATCAGGAGAATTCAGCTAACAAAGCTACAATCAAACAACAAATAAGGTAATATAGGTTCCATCAGAGAGATGTCAACATCTCTGGTGTCATTCATGTAAAAATAAATGGAAAGACTCCATACAATGGTAATGGTGCAATAACTGCATCCTTCAAAACAAACATGCATCAATTGATTGGTGTGTGTTTTCCGATTTCATTCCTGAAGTTAAGGAATGCAAATAATCTCAACGGAGAGCCATCCCTCCCTGCCTACCAATCTCATAGCCGTCACTGTCATCTTATTGAGGTAATTCTGGTACAGCAACAACAAGATGGTGAACACTTTCGTTTACTAGTGCAATTGGTTTCATTCATGAACCCCCCTGCATCTCCCCCAACACACACACGGAGCTGCAGGTGAGGTAAATCTACATCTACCAACAACAACGGCCATTTCTACCGAATACCATAAATAAAGATTTCCCTTTTTAGAAGCTGCATCGTAAGGCAGCAGCAGGAGATTCCCGAGGGAAACCCATCACGTAGATTGCAGGTTAGTGAGTCAAGCCCGCGGTGAGGGAGAATTCACCCTCTACTTCTCACCGTTCATGTGAGAAAACACACACTATGAGGTTATCAACCTGGTGCAATCAAGGCTTATTTACTTAACCCTTTTACGCCTAAAAAAGATGATTCACCCCCTGCTTTATACCATACTTGTGCGGAAGAGCACACTATGAGATTGTACACTTCAGCCAATCAAAATGCTAAATACTTAACCCTTTTACGCCTAAGAAAGAGAATTCACCCTTCGATTCTCACCATTCTTGTGAGAAATCGCACACTATGAGGTTGTCAACCTTATCCAATCGCAATGCTTTCTCCCTAATAACCCTTGTATGTCTAAAAAAGAGATTTATCCTCAGCTGGATACAATTCTTGGGAGAAAGTGCAAACTATGAGGTTGTCTACCTGGTCAAATCAATGCTTCTTTTTTTAACACTCTTTTATGCCTTTTGGAGGGGAATATAATTTGCACCTTTCAAGGGGCATTTATAAATAGTATACATAGCTGTAGGGATTTTACGAAACAATGTAGGAAGGAGAACTGTAGTTGTATTGGGAAAAATGAATGTAAAAATATTCATTAAAACTATAAATCAAATAAAAGAAAGCTTAAATGTAAAAAGAATTCTTGAATTGCCAATCATAAGAAAAATAAATCACTTCTCGCTAATGACAGGTATTATATCTAAACAAACCCTATCAAAATCAAGTAATAATTGAATTACTTTAATTAAAAGAATTCAATTTACTCCTAACAATAGATGTCAATGCTGACAGCTGACCAGAAAACTAATAAAAACTTGTTTCCATGGAAACCAATGAGTTTTGTTTCATATCCCATTCAAATATTATGGATTTCCTACTCGTTCCAGAACAACTAAACATTCATGGGACATTCCTCCAATGCTTATCCCGCTTGAAAACCATGACAACCACTCAATTTTATTGTTCCCATGGCAACCAATTGTATTAACATTTGATGTTTCATTTAGTAAACAAACCCCCCACAGAAACATTCGTTTTGCTCAGTGGAAGTCGCCTGCGTCGGCAGATATCATTTTTCACGGTGGGAAAGACAGCTCGCTCAATCTCTGGAGTCAATTCACGACTGATTCAGGGGCCCTATTGTAAGTTATCTGGCTTTTGCTTCATAAAAGAGGTGATCAATTTCCCCCGTACGGGCGCGAGGGATCCTTAAGGATGACACTTCATTGTTGTTCATGCTCCCTCCACTCACTCGCGCTCTCACTCTCGCATCTCTCTCTCACAAGCTCACCGCCACAGTATGCCTCACGAGCCCCCAAAACTAACGCACATACTTCCACCATTATTTATCATCCAGAAATAATTATTGGAGATGTTTTACAGGTGTAGCTGCCAGATTTCAGAGTAGCTGGTTCATCTTAAATAAATGGGGGGCGGGGTGCTTTGAGGCAAACATGTACGTATAAGGTGTTTAGACCATCATTTTGGTTCTATACATGTTCATGGGTAAATGAAAACCTAACCTATGTACCACAGGTTTGAGAACCCATACATATATACATCCAGTGCAGGTTTCATAAAGAGGCTGCCATGTACATATTCCTCAAATATTGCTCTTTAAGTTGATATACTATATTAATAGATGGTTTGTAATTTAAAAGCACCTGGTGAGTTGACAAATAAGCAAAATATTCTGTCATATATCACTTTGATTAGGTTATTTTCCATTTAGAGAGAAAATAATAATAAATTATTCATTCTTAAATGGTATCTTCACTCTTACATTTAGATTCATTTTCATTTTGAGAAAAATAGATGACTTGTTCCTTCTTAATGGTACCCTCACCTATCCATTTAAATTCCTTTTTATTTTGAAAAAAACACATGAATATTTTTTTTTCTCAATGAGATTTTCACTCTTATCAAAATATTAAATGATCAGACAATTCTGAAACCCTGGGAATAAACGGGTTAAATCTCAAGTCAGTCAAAAAAACAATGGTAAAAAAGATAATAATCTTATTTCATTTCCTGGATTCATTTCCTCTGAGTGAGCAGAAAGAACCTGAATTGGTTCAGGAGCACGCAAGCAGAAAATCAGATTAAACCCATCGGCAAAGATGATTTAAATATTTCAGTGCGGCCAAGTAGCGATCCAGGCCTGAACTCATACCTGACCAGAAAACAAAAAAGACAAAATTTGCCATCTTGGATGACATAAAACAGTAATCGCATGCTGACATGGCAACAGAGACATTCGTGTAGCAACGACCAAGCACCCATCTGCATCCTGGACCCAAAGCCAATAGGGTACCATTTCCCGTCCAAAATACATGACCAAAATTTACAACATCCACATCTCCCGTTTCCATGGCAACCTAACCAGATCCCCCATCTCCTAGCAGGGTTTACAATCCTTAGAGACAACCTTGCTTTTCTTATCGCCATGACAACTTGAGCTTTGGGGCAATCAGCAATAAGCCGGGGATTAACACTAAGGCACTGAAGAAGAGGCCCCTTACTGCATGGTGGGGAGAGGGGGGGGGGGAGGGGTAAAGTTAAGGGTAATTCCATATTTGATAGATACTGAAAACCCATTGGGCTCAGGATAAGGATTTATTTTTTTATATCAGGACATGAGGGAGGGTGTGAAGTTTAGGGTAAGGGGGGGAGGGGTAAAGTTAACGGTAATCCTATATTCAATAGATAGTGAAAACCCATTGGGCTCTTACCGAGTCAAGGAGACCTATGGTCTAAGGATCGAAGGCCTTTATTTTCATGTATCGAGGCAGGGGAAGGGATTAAGCACAGTCCAACAGAGGGCTGAGAAATTAAGTAAAGGCTGATGATGATAATGACGACAATGGTGGTGGATGGTGGTGGTAATGTTAATGATAATAGGAAAGCAATGTTCACGATGGCAAGAAATAATATCATAATAATTATGATGATGATGATGATGGAGATGATGATGATGGAGATGATGATGATGGAGATGATGATGATGATGATGATAATGATGATGAAGATGATGAAATAAGAATGTCAACTTGAGAATGAGTGGTTCTACTTCAGGCGATGATGGAAATATACTATAATAAAGTAAAGTTCGAACTAGGAATGAAAAGATTGCATGAAAAAGATTGTGACTGATGGATATATAATGATAGTGATGGGACCTTCACTCCACCCAGGTGACAGATACCCTTAGTGTACCACCTTGTTGGCACTCATTTGACCCAGAATGCTGAGGGAATACCTATAGGGCTCAACAGTACCAGCCCAACCCAAGTAGTCAGGCAGGGCAAGTTGGGCCCAATATCAGATAGTCCCGCTTGACATAGAGATAATAAAAAAAATCTTAATTCTTAAAACTTGATCTTATTTCTGTATATTTTTCTCGCCCATTTTACCCTTTATGACTTTTTAAGGTTGCTGTCAACTTTATTGTTTTTCAAAATATCCTGTTATGAATTCAATGTATGTAACTCTCAATTTCCATTCTAATGTTAGATTGTCTAGCAGGGCAAGTTTAGGGCTTGTTCAGCTTGCCCAGAATGCCGTTTTTCCACGACAAGATAGCCATTACTATGGGGCTATCTGTTGTGTCGAGCCCTGATACCTGTATTGGGGTGCTGTACCCAGGTAGACTACCTTGGCCCCATACCCATGTGTACCTCTAATTGGGGTATTTATCGGTAAACATCTCAGATGATCACAGGTGACGTGGGGGGAAAGCTACAGGAAACAAACAACCTAAAAACGGCGTCCATTTCAAAGTGAAACTGAATACGGCAATGCAGAATTCTTTACAGGCGAGAAGAAATTGAGTGGATGTCACCCTCAATAGCGAGCGACTCATGTTAGTTTTTGATGACATGTTGGCGGCCCATCGTGGCCGCCTTTAGTGTGGCATTGTGGGATAGCCGATGAGGCGGCTGCCAAGACTGTTCGTAGACACAGCATGGGGTGGCGGACAGTAATAGAGCTAAATACAGAAGTGTGAATTGAATGAAACCCCTTTTCTATTAGGCTGACAGGGGTGACAAATGGGGTGCGAGGAAGTTGGTGATAAAAAGGGGGAGGGTAGATTCGAGGGGTGGTAGGGTATAAATCAGGGGGTTCCATACCAGTAGGTGTCCCTTTCCAGTTTGCTAAGTTCACTTATTGAGGATTGTAATTGGCTTAAGGAGGGGAATTTTAGAGTGTGGGATAAATAAAGGTGTTTAAACATATTTGCATTTAGTGCATCCATAGTCTGACCACATTGAATAAAGTTTGTCAAATAGAACATTAATATCTATGGAATATGGCTAAAATCATCATGAAAAACAACATTCAATAATAGAAATGTCAAAATATTGCTTTGATTTAGAGTATTTGCAAAAAGGAGTGATGATAAATAATGATAGTAATATAATAAATACTAATAAACAATATAGATTTGAGTATTATAATAGTGGGTTGAGTATTTGCAAAAATGAGCCACACAAGGGTGTTCTTCACTGGCAAAGGCAAAGCAACTATCTGGGAAATCCTAGGATTCCCATAAAAAACTAGGTTTTCCTTAGAATTCTTAGCTTGATTCTGTAAGGGGTGGAGGGCAGGGTGGCCAGTGTCCACATGAATCAATGCATCAATCCCTGCCTGAAGCCACAGTGTCTATACCAGCTGTCCTGTATCAGATACTATACTATAATACAGCCACTAGGAGCAGTGAGTGAGACCGTGATGTAACCACTCTTGTCAGGATTATAGTGTTTCCATTCTCCTCCATGTCAATAGCCAATAGGGGAACAGGTTAATCCTTTCCTGAGGGGAACAGACACACAGACAGACGCTATCATGGCGACAACTACAACCACACGCAAAAATGCGAACAGAACCCTATACATGAATCTTGCCGACAAAGCAGTCTGACTCATTTAATGACATTTTGCTGACAAACACATCTTACAAAAAAAAAGAATAACAATAATAAATAAGATAACTGAGGGAGACATATTTATCTCTGCTGAACCAACAACCCTCCTGTAATATTTCTTTTGCACATATTGAATCTTTTGCAGAAGTAGTATCCAGATGATTTTCAGAAGAGAACTCTTGCCAGAAATGGGTTAGTAGCTCAAGACCACTTGCATTATATAGAATATTTTCAAGCATTGGGCTGAGCCATGGATTAAGAGGTTGAGAAGAATCAGATTGATCCCTAGCTGTCAGCAATACAATGGATCTCAAATCCATATAATCTGGGAGACCCCATGTGAAACTGGCATTATAGGTCAAAGTGACCAATAAAGTGTGTTTCAGAAAATCTTAACCCTTCCAATGCTAAGGCTACTTTCGTCCAAAGAACAAGGAGGCAAAGATTTTTGAGAAACATCTGAATCCTGTCATGCTGGTATTCATTGGATGGCTCTCACTGTTGACCAGATTAGCCACAAGCAGCATAAGGGTTAATACTGAACTCTGATGCCCTTAATAACTTTAAAATTTCGTGACAAATATAAACATATATTTGGATGGAAATTCTGCGGCACAATAAAAGGATCCTTGGACTATAATTCAGCCTTTGAAGAATTATTTTGCATATTCATTGGCCATCTGGCCACTCACTGGATGAAAGATTTAACCCCTATGCTGCTGGTGGCTAATTTTTCCAATACAAAATTATGCAAAAAACCTGAGAAATGACTGAAAACCTGGCACATAGGTACTCATCTGAGAGTACTCAGTGAGAGCTATTAAATGAATACCAACATGATAGGGTTTAGATGTTTTTCAAAAATCTTTGTGGCCTTGTGCTTCGGATGAAAGTAGCTTTAGCATTGAAAGGGTTAATATTACCTTAACAATGTGTGATAAGTGACACCTAGGGGCAATATACTCCCATTATAATAACCCAACATATACAAGGCTTTAAGTGGTATGCTCTTAAAGGTAGGCCTATAAGTTATCACTGTATTTTAAGTTTCACTGTATTAGGTTCTCTCCTTAAGATAAGCCTTTAAGTAACTTAAAAACCTTTATGTTATGAGATTACCTCTTATAGGTAAACCGTTAAGTAATTTAACAGCCTTTTAGTTATGAGATTATCTCTTAAAGGTAAGCCTTTAAATAACAAGATTACCACCCAAGACGGGAGTCAAATACCATTCAGTACCCTACTTAATACCTTACCTTCTTCCCCCCACAACCCTCCTTACAACCCTTATACACCCTCATTAGAAAACACCCTCCTTAAATGACCTTTAATGGACCTACTTCTTCTTACCTTCCCAGCCCTTTAATGCCGGAGGAATGCAGTATGTAAAGGATTGGGAGGGAGGGAGAGTTGCTGTGATTAAACCATGTCATGGTGGAGACTAGATGAATGAAGCCCAATCATCACAGTCTTAATGAGATGCCTCCGAACATAATAGACGTTGATGGAGTTCTGGGCTGAGCAGACTGAGAGCCCAGTGACACCATTGATATAAGAGCAAATACAACCTGACTTCCAATAAGCTAACACATTGGGACCATGGTTTCTGGACTGCATTTAATATCACTGTTATGAGAAAATACAGCTAAACCTCCAATATGCTAACACTTTGAAATCATGGTTTTCGAAATGCATTTAATATCACTTCTATTACAAAATACAAATAAACCTCAAAGATGCTGGCATTCTTGCCAACGAGACAATCTGAGTATAGTGCACAATTGAAGGCTTGCTATTCTTCAATTCCCCTTCACACATTTCTATTCCTATAACCAGCTTTCAGGGATGCAGTGGGAACTATAAAAGCTGTCCTCATCGCACGCAGTCTCCTTTAAATGCTGTGACTCCGGCCATCCAGAGCCCGCAGGTACCTCCCATCAGAGACCCGCTATTCATCATGACAATAGCCACTGAGAAATCAATGATTGTGCACACACTAAACCACAATGTTCCTCTAAAGATAAGTTAGCTGGCAGCAGCACACCCCAAAAGAGTGGCTCTTAACCTTTTGCTTGCCACTGTGTCAGCTCATGGGTGATCTGACATCCTTAATGCACACATCTTGAGAACCAGTGTAACTTTGACCTATCCCTGCCTGTAGTGCCCCCCCCCCCCCCCCCAAAAGCCTATTTTGGTGCTAGCTCTCTGACAAAACTGTCTTTCATGAAATATTTAAAATGGAAATGTTAAGTACAGCTAAAAGAACAACCCTCCATATGATATTTTGCAAATTTTATTTTTATTTTGAAGTTATTTTAAAAAGTATCATCAATCAAGATGATAATTTTGAAGAAAAACTCAAGGCATACTTAAGGATGAAGAAATATTTCAAGTTGCAGATGCAGAGGTGATTTGAAAAGCTGGACAAAACCCCATTCACAGTACAAAATGTTGATTTCCTTGGTGATAATTGTTCCAATAACACACATGAGAGAGATCTACCTTTCTGTTCACAAAAGCCCACCCTTTCCCAAAACAAACATACTACACAGAAATACCACGATCCACTCACATTCCAGTTGTGGATCAAGAGGGGGTTCTGAGGGTTTCAAAGCACACCCCCTTGCAATTCTGTCTGTTGATTTTCTAGCTGAGAATTGTCACTTCTTTAATGCAATGGTGAAGATCTATCTCTCTGTTCAAACAAACCCTACTTTATACAGGACAATCTACCTCTCTGCTCAAACAAACGTCCTATATACAGGATGACTATTATACACAAAATCCTGGATGCACACCTGTATCATCTACTCACTACTTTCTTTACGATCCTCCGTGGTAGGACTTAAATGCAATGGTGTAGATCTACCTCTCTGTTCAAACAAACAAGCCCCCACAATACAGGACGACTGCCCCTTCACAGAAATCCTGGATACGTCCCTATAACATTCTCTACTCACCACTTTCTTTTAGGTCCTCCTTGGTAGGACTCCGAGATCCTCCGTGCCACACGCCCCGTACGTAGTAGTTAGGTATCATCTTTACCGAGGGCTGCGCCACTACAACAACGATGTCGCTGTCCTCCATATACAACTCACTATTTACATTCTGCAGTACTGCCTAGTACTGTCGAGTATTGCCGAGGTGCTCAATGACTGCAGCTACCGGTAGCCGGCCGTGCGGCGGAGCTCTCCGTAATGAAGCTGCTATGCATTATTGAACACTTTTCTGTCATGAGACGAAACAAACTCTTGCCGCACACACGCCCTATGAAAATTTAATCAGACTGGCCAAATCTTAGATTTTTGACCTGGAATCTAATTTATTAGCACAGACTCCCGACTCGACGGGAATATGAGCGCTATTGAACGCACACTCCCCGAGCGTGACCCCGTGAACCGCCGACAATCCTGCTTGCAGCTGCGCTCTGATTGGCTGACTTCCTCTATTGTGATTGGTAAATCTTCCTGCGATCACATTGCATAACTCTGGGGGGTTTCGTCCACACAAACGTACACACACAAACACACACACACTGAGGTCCCATAACGGAGTGCCCCCTGTAGGCGTTTGTGAACATTATCAGACACCTAGGAAGCGTTGCATACGTTGCGGCAGATCTACTTGGCTTCCTAGGAGAACTATTGGCCTGCACGGCTCAGATGAAAGAGACGGCTCGGAGCTTCGATCGTAAAGGAGAGCCTCAGAAGCCGTGCACGCATGGCTAGTGTTTGCGACATGATATAAGATCTGAGCCTGGGAGCAAATATCTATTAGCTTTTGCGCTATAAGAATATCACAGCGAGAGAGGTTGAAGTAGCGCTGGCTTGGAGGTACAGGCAAGAACCTGTTGATTAAAATATCAACCAATTCATCATGATATAAACTGGGGATAAAACTAGTTCTTTGTGCGAGAACAATTTAAAGACATGTTCCCTCAAACTGCTGTTCCTTTATAGGAATAAGCTCGAAAATAATATATTTGTCATTAAAATTTAAAGTGAATTTTAAATGTTATTGC
This sequence comes from Maea johnstoni, assembly GCA_963942565.1. Taxonomy (NCBI): domain Eukaryota; kingdom Metazoa; phylum Annelida; class Polychaeta; order Spionida; family Magelonidae; genus Maea; species Maea johnstoni. The sequence goes on from OZ012690.1 coordinate 24,221,780, forward strand.
TTGATTGAGAGCTTCTATTAATGATAACACAGATAAATATGCTCAGAGCAGAGCAAACACAGTCCCATTTTGAAAACAACATGTTTAACCTTACTTTGCTTTGTCATTTTGAATTGTCAAAAACTCCATATTTTTTAAAAGTTTTTTTTTGTAATTCTCAAAATCTCAATACACCTTTTAAGGCTGATCACTTTCTCTTCTTGTCCTTAGGTAAGGTTGTAGGTTCAACTGTATGCTAAGGCAGCAGAAAGGTAGTAAATAATTAATGTCCTGCAGAAATAAAAGAGATAGGCAGACGTCTACTCATATAAAGATGGCGAGACAGCTAATGGGATTACCGGCTGAAAATTTCACCTCAACCTCATTCAGCTTTAATTCAAGGTCATAAAACAAAAATTCACTTCCCAAATTTAATATTTCATTTCATTTCAAGACACTTAGTAATGACTAACCATGAATAAAATACGAGTCAGTTTCATGTCCGGAGTTCTTTCTTTTCTATCTTTCATCAATGAAGAGCTTTCTCCTGTCAGTGAGGTAATAATCTCTTAGTGTAATGTGCCCAGGTCAGAAGGCAGGAGCCGGATGATGCAGGGAACCATAAACATAGGACCATCGATGAAGAGCGCTAAAACCGCTCGACTACATGAAACCGACAGGAAATGTCAATCCGGGCCTGATTTACGACACTGATAATCCCGGCCACTCGTTAGCATGATATACGACAATGGCGCTACCTAATTCGCGAGGTCGAGCTGGGCGATTTGCGGAATTAACCGAATGAGGAAATAATCCACGAAATGTTTGGGTGGCCATGACGGGAGGAATGCGAACACACCAGGAATGCTCGCGCCCGCGACCTTGACATTCTCTGGACGTTTATTTCAGATGTCTCAAAGAACTACTAATCACAACAACTAAGCTTTCATTGAAAATCTGAGAAAAAACAGAGGAAACAGCAGATTTCCCTTTTTCTTAACAGAGAAAACTCATTCCTTGCATTCAGAGAAGAAAATGCTATCAATTCAACCCTTTCTTTTAAAACAACAGGTTAGTCTGTTAAAATAATGTACAATTTCAATCTTTAAAAAATTAATTTTAAAAACTAAAAAAAGAAATATTCAAAGCATCTAAGTACCACTCAAAAAATGAAACATTTTTTCGTTTGACAAAAACCTTCCTCAATTGGAATGGAGAAAAAGACTTATTTTCAGATATCTTTCACAAAAAAATCTTAAATAGAATTCACTTGCACAGTGTCAAAGTAGCGCAGATACTGAAGTGGCATGATGCTGACAGAGGAAATCATCTTTCACTGCTAATCATGCCTCATTATTGCCAAATTTTACTCAATCTCACATGGGAAGGCGACAGCGACACACAATATCTGTGAACAGGCCATATGGTCAAATATCCCTCCCTGCTGGTTGGAGTGGACTGATAAGTACCAGAGCAAGACAATGACCGCCACCAGCTAAGCCACACAGCTGATAAACCACACACTAAATCATCACTAATTCACAGCGGATTTTAATTTTCTATAGTATGTGATTGAAAATCAAAACCCGTGACCAATTTGCCTGATTAGTAAGCACAATACCGCTTATTATTCCCCCTGAATCATTATAATCACCACAGGAAGATCTCGATTGACCACCTTTGATGTAATGAGTGGCAATATTCTCAATAGTTATGAATATCAATCAGCTAATGGTCATTGGTCAAGCCTTGAACAGGGTCACAAACGTCCTGCGTCGGCCCTACCTACCAAGCAAGCGACAGTCCAATTAAACCTAGTGTTTATTAGTTCAATTTTCAGTCTCAGTGCCGTGTGCGTTAACTAGCTAATCCTGGACATCTGTCTGACCACTGAGTGACCGGTAGGTGACCACTTGTGGCTTCTACTATCTGAGGGGGAGAAGTGGCAATCATGTTTTAATCAGTGGTGTGGAATAGAGACCTGTGATTAGCATATTCACTACATCCCATAATGCTTAACATCGGTTAATTACAAGCTACCTCCAAAAGGCATCACCCTAGCCCTCCTATGCAGCCAAGTGGGATTTAATTGACTATCAATTTCTTTCATTAAAATGTCTCATTAGCAGAAAATATATAGCCTATTCAAAAGACCATCCTACTATTAGGAGGACAAACCTGCTACCAGGGACAACCTGTTTGATACAACCATCAGCTGATTCTTCTCAATGTTATTTCATTAATCAAAGTAGTTTATTCTGCCGAACTTCAGCCAGTGGGGTCAGTTTGTTATAATGAAAGTTGGATAATTGTACCATACAGTTACAGTTTTATTCCTGTCATTAGAATATCTGCCTTCAATATTGGCTTTTCAGGATGAAAAATCTCGGTAAAATCCAAAATCACAAATCCAGTTAATTTGCACCTATGATTAATTTCCTATTCTACAGTACTTACTCAATATCAAGTTGTGGTTTAAGAAAAAGCATTGATGAAAGCTATAGCAATATATAAGCTGAAATGAAGTTGAGAGGGTTGTGGAACTGGCCCTGGGGAACCAATGCAGGTGTTATCTCTTAAAGCGACACGGTGAATATCAAAGGTACATAAGTGTAAACATTGATTGGAATGTCTGTTGAACTCTTCAAACTACTGAGAGTGTAAAACACATCAAAGGATCATTTGATCCTATGTTGCATCGATTCTGTGCTGTAAATTTCCTTTACTGTCTACAACACGCCCTATTCATACTGGCGGTACAACACTAATGGTCTACTAAAAAGCCTTCACAAATGAAACTGGAAAATACCTAGGAATTCCTAGGATAATGCTAGGAAAATGCTAGGGTCAACTTGGAATTCTAATGTGCAGTGAATGATCTTAAAACTCTTATCAAATGAAGTATGGAACACCAAAGAATTCCTAGAGTAATGCTAGGAAAATGCCATGGTCTTCTTGGAATTCTCATGTACATTGAATGATCTTACCACTCGTAACAAATAAAGTATGGAACACCAAGGAATTCCTAGAATGATCCTACGAAAATTCCATGGTTTTCTTGGAATTCTCAGGTAGATCAAATGACCCTTTCAACCCTTATAACAAATGAAACTGGGAATATTGACCAATTCTCTAGGATATGCTAGGAAAATGTCATGGCTTTCTTGGAATTCCCACCTAGGTGTATTGGGTATTATGAGAAATTTACAAATGTAAGTTAATCTTCTGGAATATATGTGATTAACATTTGTTGCATATTAGACAGAGACTTAAGCTTAAGCAAATATTTCCCAAATATTTCTCTAAATGTAGAAACAATTGGCAAACACGTCGTCGGCCCACCAGTGTGCTTGCACAACACATCAATAGGCTGACCCGTAATCGGTGTCCAAAGATAACATCCCATCCTGCCGTGCAATAAAACCTATCTGCCGGGATCTGCAGGGAAACATTAGTGTCGTGTTGCCCTCGAATCAATAGTCATTAATTATCCGTGTATGTTATGGACACATATCCTTCAACACAATGCAAACCGCATGCTATTGTAAGCCCCTGCGTCAATTCAATCAGCCACACATAGTGCGACATCATGACGCACCACCACCCAGAATTAGTTTTACATTGACAGGGGTTTCCATTAAATGATTGAATCTCCTCCGTTGTTTGTCTTTACGATTGAGTAATAGTGTAGCTTCATAATGTGTGTTCCTTTCTTATATAATAGAAGTAGAAGTAGTAGTAGTAATAGCACAGTAGTAGTAAACGTTGTAGTAGTAGTAGTAGAAGTAGTAGTAGTAGTAGTAGTAGTAGTAGTAGTAGTAGTAGTAGTAGTAGTAGAAGTAGTAGTAGTAGTAGTAGTAGTAGTAGCAGCAGTAGTAGTAGTAGAAGTGGTAGCAGTAGTAGTAGTAGTAGTAGTAGTAGTAGTAGTAGTAGTAGTAGTAGTAGTAGTAGTAGTAGTAGTAGTAGTAGTTGTTGTAGTAGTAGTAGAAGAAGAAGTAGTAGTTGTAGTAGTAGTAATAGTAGTAGTAGTAGTAGTAGTAGTAGTAGTAGTAGTAGTAGTAGTAGTAGTAGATTATACTATGATGAGTGGATACTATGATGATGATGATGACGACGATGATGGTAAAGATAATAAAGGTTATTGTTATAGGGATGAACATTGTCTGTACTAGAGGTCTAAATCTATGCTAATATCAACCCACGCAGTACAGCACTCGGTGCATAAGTGAGTTATATTTTGTCTGACGGCTAATTCAGACGCTTCCCTACTTGTCGTCTTGACCCTCTCTGGTCAAGTATGCAGGAACTGCGGCAATTCTGATGACAATATTTTGATGCGTTTCTCCTTCAGCCTGTCCCAAGTAATTACGCTTCACCTACTCGCCTGTTCTCGGTCGAGGATCACAAGAATCGTCTCATTAAAAGACGGTCAATAGGATCCACGGCTTCGGCTCCTAGAGCGCTGACAGGTACTCCATACAATGCTTTATTATCACCCCCCCCCCCTCCCCTCAGCCCCCTCTTTCCCCCCAGGTCCTCCTGGAGCACCAAACTGCGGGGTTACCATGAATCATGCACGCAACGCCAAAAGACAGCCATTGACAAGAGAGGGGGAGGGGCAGCTTCTCCGGGACAAACGCGCTGATTTCATAACCATGACAAAAGCGATAAAAAAAAAATCTGCATCGATGTGGAAGACACCAGAGGTCAATGAGTACACGAACGAGACAATGAGGGGAGGGTTTTTGCGGAGCGGGTCAGCGATAAGGCTGAACTCTTTTATAACCTACTAATGGTATTATTATCCTCGATCTATGGAAATCAGTCATTTGCCATACAATGCGGTCACCGGAGGCTTTTGTTCGATTTTCTTCGCGCCAGTAAAAAGATAAGTGGCGCCACCTATAAATGTGCCTTAAAACTGATTTATAGCCACACTTGCTATTTCAATAAAAAAAAAACAAGGAGGTCTCCGTACACTAAGCGTTCTGAGGTAATTTGCATCTTCACATTTTGGTATAATTTTCATTCAAAATGCTTAAATTATGATTCAGAAGCTGTCATATATTAAAATAAATATGACCAAAAACCATAAAATCTCTTGTTTTCATATGCCTGAATTTAACAGTGAGTCTGGGAGTGACAAAATTGATTATCATTTCCCTGGTTCAACTTCAAGCTTTAATTATTGAAACCATACACAATCTCCATTTTATTCACTTCTAAGGTTTGAGTTGTTACCCCTACAAAAATATTTATCTTGCTAAGCTCATTGATTTTAAGATCTGCATTATTATATTCCCAAATCAAAATCAATCCTTTGATATCTAAAATTCATACTACTTATTTCTAATAAGTGAAAATTGATAATCTCTAGTATCTCATAGCATGCCCATTGATTACAATTCATACCCTGATGGAGAATATTTATCTTACATATGTTACATGGCATTCTATTATTCACATTGAAACCAACCACTGAGTACCAATATTTCCATACATTATAAACTCTTTGCCTAGCAACTCTGCCAAATGGGTACTCATCTGATAGTACTCAGCGAGAGCTATCCAATGAATACCAACATGACAGGGTTTAGATGGTTTTCAAAAATCGTTGCGTCCTTGTACTTTGGGCGAAAGTAGCCTCAGCATTGGAAGGGTAAAGGTGTCTGTGTTGGTAGCAGACTCAAGTCATCATGGCTCTCTTATTGGTACTGTCTGAGATGATGTGCTGTCAGTGCATGATGTTATTGATGTGCAATGCCCCTCTGTATCCACATCTACCGCCAGACTGAACCTCATTACCTGAGCTTAACCCTTCCAATACTGAGGCAACTTTCGTCCAAAACACAAAGATTTTTGAAAACCATCTAATCCCTGTCATGTTTGTACTCATAAGTTAGCTCTCACTGAGTACTCTCAGATGAGTACCCATATGCTAGGGTTTCAGCCATTTTTCAGCTTTTTTACATCATTTTGTGATAGCCAAATAAGCCACCAGCAGCATAAGGGTTAACTCAGTGCTTACCTGAGCTTACCTGTGCTTACCTGTGCTCTACCATTAGCTTACAGGTGTGTCTCTTAACGAGAAACAATGTTACGCACACAGCACCGTCCTCTTCACCTTACAACTGCTGAGAGAGTGTTTAAGGGGAAAGGGTAGCTCATACAGCACAATAGAGAGTGGCACTAATGCGCCGTTATCACCAATAACTCCACAAATGCTTTCCACGTGCCATGATTGACAGCTCAACAGCTTAGGGCACCTACGACTACTCAGCTAGCAGTACTCAGTAGTGATGGCAGTGGAATCCATTTATTGTCACTTTTCATGCCATATCCTGGAGGCTAAATCATGAATAGCCAGTCTTTGATGGGGAAGTAACTTAAGAGTGCCCCAAAAACACACTCCTAAGTCACTGGAATTTGTCACATTGTCTCAAGCCAGAATGAACTCATGCAGTGCTGACAGTGATCAGTAAGTGGGAACATGACTTACAAAAATGTACCTGGCAATTCTAAGAAAGTCCTTGTATTTCCAAGCATGACATCCTAGGACTTTCTGAGTATTCCTAACTACATTTGGTAAGAGTGACCTTAGCCCACTTGCCTATAGCTGTAGTAGTGCCAATGATGATTATGATGATGATGATGATGATGATGATGATGATGATGATGATGATGATGATGATGATGATAATGATGATGACGATGATGATATTAACGATAATAACAACAATGATGATGATAATGATGACGATGACCATGCAGGTGATGATGATGACCTCCTAGCTGAAGTTGAGGAATAATGATGACAATAATGATGATATGATGAGCATGACAATCATTTCTGATGCTACATTTTACCTTGACAGCCAGCAAGTGGGGAGGGGGAAGGGGAGGGGGATATGTGTTTCCACGAGAGTTAATAATTGAATGTCATTGATGTAGAAAGATGACCAACATGGAGCTTCCTCTTAAGATGCACACAAGACATACCCCTATAACAAGACTTCATTATTTAAAATGATCTCCTGATTATCCTGCAACGAAGCTTATTATGGTCAATTATAGCAATCAGAGGGGATCAACTTCTCCTCTCTATAGGCTATTTTACACTAATTACTCGGAACAAAACTAGGCTCCTTTTTGTCCCCTGCACAGAGAGATAAATAGAATGCTACTTAACCCTCTAATGCTCTAAGAACCCATATCATAAGAGTAAATAGGGGTGGCTCCTTTTTGTCCACTGGACAGAGAGTTAATCAAAGGTTCACTCTACTATAACCCTCTTGATGCTCCGAGGAGCCATATCATATGAGAAAATAGGGGTGGGACTTCTCTATACCCTTTTTGGAACTTGCATAGTAATAATAAGGGGGGGGGGGGGGTGCCACTCAATAATACTGCTAACCCTTCTGCTGGTGGTGGCTATTTTGACCAATACAGAATGATGCAAAAAAGCAGATAAATGACTGAAACCCTGGCACATGGGTAATCATCTCAGAGTACTAAGCGAGAGCTATCCAATGAATCGCAACATGACAGGGTTAAGATGGTTTACAAAAATCTTTGTGTCCTTCCGACGAAAGTAGCATCAGCAATGGAAGGGTTAACCTTTCAATGCCCAAGCTTCATTTGGTATAGGAGCTACCTCAATGACATATGTGCATAAATTGCTACCATCTTTACTAGAGCCAATCCGAAGGTAGTTCGAAAACATAACGGAACAAAAGTCAAATATAATTTGTATGCAATATCTATTAAGTGGCCAAGGCACCAGTGCAGAATGGGGGCACTGGGACAGGCAACCCTGCAATGAGTGAGGAAGTGGGCAAGGGAACCAGTCTATAAGCGCTGTGCTTGAGGTTGCATGATGAATATCACAACAGTAAGTATATGCATAATTACTGGTGACATACCACATCATTATAATTCCCTCCACCTCCTGACTTATGCATGGGAGTCACTCGGGGGTTCACGGGCGTCACCTGGCCGCCCATAAAAACCCTCTCCCAGGGGCGCCTATCACCCCCATGCCCCCTATCTACCCCCCACCCCTCTCATGGGTCAACGGAACACTTCATTAACAGGTTTATCTTGAGAGAAGATGTCCTCCCCATTCATCCCGGAATCGCTTGAAATTAGGCTTTATAAGGATTCCTCAATGTTGTTCTAGTAGAGCAACCCAAGGATCTTGGAATATCAAGGTATTCCTAGGATTTCTTACGAAAATCCAAAGATCTTCTACTAAGTCTCAGCTATATATGGTGAGGGTATATACTCTAGAAAATACTTGGATGATGAAATATGATTTGAGAATCACCAAAATTTCATTGTTAAATATTTTGGAAATACACTTTTGTTATTTTCATAATGAACTTCCAAATCCTAGCAAGAGGGTGCCATTTATTAAAGACATTTGAAGTATGAAGCTTTAAATATTTTCTACAGAAATTTATGATGCAACAGTTCATGACATCCTTCCATAAAGTGGAACAGGGGAATTTTATTTCAATTTCCTTCCTGAATATCATTACACGGGCATCTATGATTTCCAGGCAAATGAGCTGCTGAAATGTCTTTGGAGTTACTCATCCAAGCGGGCCAGACATAAATTTAACTAATAAATTCCCCGATGAGATGTTAATGACAGTTTATGACATAAATCACGGACTAACAATATCAGAGAAGCTTCAAAAATTGATAAACTCGTCCATTGGGGTAATCTTTATGCATACTATATGGGGGTGGCGTGGTATTTTAGGGGAGTTTAAATATGGGTATGGCCGTCAGACCATCATTATAACTCTAATGATATACTGAAAGTGAAGATCAAAACTAATCAAAAATGATTGTTGACTTCGTGATTGGAACAAATGATATTGTTTGTATCCCATTGTAACTAATTGTAACTGAATGAGGATATAATGGAAATTCCAGCACAGGGTCTGGCAATAACGGTGGCCTGACGAGCCTAGCAGTTCAATTGTGATGAAGTGCCGGGCTGGCTGGTATAAACGTAGCCTGGCTACAACGCTCTACTCTGTTTTTACTTCATTAAATGCCTGCACCTATACTACATAGGGACTTGTGGCCTAATGTTGGCCATTTAGTTCACATGGGTTAATGTTCTTAGTCCTTGAATAAGCGTAATTTCTTTGACCATTAAATGAGTTCACTTTCCTTGAGCTTGAGTACCATTCTTAGACCATGTATCGGTTATTATACCTAGACCCAAAAAGAGTGAACTTTCTTTGACCATTAATGAATTAAAATTCCTCCGACCATGAATGGTTTATCATTGCTGGACCATTAATGAGCTAACTTTCTTTGACCTTTAATGAATTGATAATCAACTTCTAAGATTAATCTCAAATATAAAGCCTGGAAAAAAACATGAGAGAGAAGATAGTTCATATTTTGTTGAAACAGATGTTTTAAAGAACTTAAAAAAATTCATTTTTCAAAAACTATTTGAAAAATGATTTTCTCTGACAATAAATGGGTTAGGGCAATTCCTCATATTGTAATATAGTCGCCAATAGCTATGTCTGTCTGTTCACTACTTCCTGTCACTATGACTTCACCTCGCAGCAGCCACAGCAGCAGCAGGAACGGCAGATGTTTCCGCATGATTCAGACTTAAACCATATTAGCCATTTCTCATAATCAATGTTAACATGCCACATGACATATTCCCCACTGCCAGGAGACACACATCATGATCGGAAAAAAGATTACTCAAAAACTTTACTGCGGCTTGTCATGAAGCTTGAATATTCTTTGTTAAATTTTCACAGGTGAGATAAAAAAAGTGATGTTCTCACAAATTAGATTTGAGAGAAAATTGTTATTTTTCTACTTGTTATTCTTTTTCTATTATTTCTACTTAATTATTCTTTTTCTACAATTTTTTTCTTGATAAGTGATGTTTTGAATTAGCTTTTTTGTAAATTTGAAAGAAAATTGATTTATTTCAATATTATTGCAATATTCTTTAAAATGTCTTCGATATTTCAAGTATAATCAGCATTGTGTTCCATATCTCTCCCAGAACAAGCATGTTAAACCTTCTCTGACCAAAATAGTTACTGGCCTTCCTAAAAAATTGTGGGATTTTCCTAGGAAAATCCTAACATTTCAGTTTCAAGCTCCCTTCGCTGAGTGTAGTCTAGATTAGCCAGGTTCAGAAAGCCACTAATCCCTCAGGCATCTTGCTACTCTGCAGTCCATGAACTAGCCATCACTGGCCACTATGTAATGTGACAAGTGATAAATAAACCCTAAGGGGGATGGAGGAGGGGGGGGGGGGGTCACCTGGCAGGTGGCCAGGTGAGGGTAACACACCTTTAACGAGCATAATATACCTGGCTAGCCATTCCACCTGTACCTGGCAGATTTACACACAGCTTAACCTGCAATCACTGATGACTTACTTCCTTAGTAGTTTCCTTCATCATCAGCATAGGTAAATACCTCTCCTCATCAGCGTTTCTCTTGGACTTAATGCCCAGGTAAATACCTCTCCTCATCAGCGTTTCTCTTGGACTCAATGCCCAGGTAAACCTTAACCCTTACACACCCAGTCAGCACAGGTAAATACCTCTCCTCATCAGCGTTTCTCTTGGACTTAATGCCCAGGTAAAACCTTAACCCTTACACTACCAGTCAGCACAGGTAAATACCTCTCCTCATCAGCATTTCTCTTGGACTTAATGCCCAGGTAAAACCTTAACCCTTACACACCCAGTCAGCACAGGTAAATACCTCACCTCATCAGCGTTTCTCTTGGACTTAATGCCCAGGTAAAACCTTAACCCTTACACTCCCAGTCAGCACAGGTAAATACCTCTCCTCATCAGCGTCTCTCTTGGACTTAATGCCCAGGTAAAACCTTAACCCTTACACTCCCAGTCAGCACAGGTAAATACCTCTCCTCATCAGCGTCTCTCTTGGACTTAATGCCCAGGTAAAACCTTAACCCTTACACTCCCAGTCAGCACAGGTAAATACCTCTCCTCATCAGCGTCTCTCTTGGACTTAATGCCCAGGTAAAACCTTAACCTTTACACTCCCGGTCAGCACAGGTAAATACCTCTCCTCATCAGCGTTTCTCTTGGACTTAATGCCCAGGTAAAACCTTAACCTTTACACTCCCGGTCAGCACAGGTAAATACCTCTCCTCATCAGCGTCTCTCTTGGACTTAATGCCCAGGTAAAACCTTAACCTTTACACTCCCGGTCAGCACAGGTAAATACCTCTCCTCATCAGTGTTTCTCTTGGACTTAATGCCCAGGTAAAACCTTAACCCTTACACTCCCAGTCAGCACAGGTAAATACCTCTCCTCATCAGTGTTTCTCTTGGACTTAATGCCCAGGTAAAACCTTAACCCTTACACTATCAGTCAGCACAGGTAAATAGCTCTCCTCATCAGCGTTTCTCTTGGACTTAATGCCCAGGTAAAACCTTAACCCTTACACTCCCAGTCAGCACAGGTAAATACCTCTCCTCATCAGCGTTTCTCTTAGACCTATTGCCCAGGTAAAACCTTAACCCTTACACTATCAGTCAGCACAGGTAAATAGCTCTCCTCATCAGCGTTTCTCTTGGACTTAATGCCCAGGTAAAACCTTAACCCTTACACTCCCAGTCAGCACAGGTAAATACCTCTCCTCATCAGCGTTTCTCTTAGACCTATTGCCCAGGTAAAACCTTAACCCTTACACTCCCAGTCAGCACAGGTAAATAGCTCTCCTCATCAGCGTTTCTCTTGGACTTAATGCCCAGGTAAAACCTTAACCCTTACACTCCCAGTCAGCACAGGTAAATACCTCTCCTCATCAGCGTCTCTCTTGGACTTAATGCCCAGGTGAAACCTTAACCCTTACACTATCAGTCAGCACAGGTAAATACCTCTCCTCATCAGCGTTTCTCTTAGACCTATTGCCCAGGTAAAACCTTAACCCTTACACTCCCAGTCAGCACAGGTAAATACCTCTCCTCATCAGCATTTTCTCTTTTAGACTTAATGCCCAGTTGTAGTAGTAGTAGTAGTAGTAGTAGTAGTAGTAGTAATAGTAGTAGTAGTAGTAGTAGTAGTAGTAGTAGTAGTAGTAGTTAAGTAGTAGCGGTAGTAGCAGTGGGGTTATTAATAGTAGTAGTAGTAGTAGTAGTAGTAGTAGTAGTAGTGGTAGTTGTAGTAAAAGTAGCAGTAGTAATACTAATACCACTTCTATTACTACTTTATTTACTACTACTACTACTACTACTACTACTACTACTACTACTACTACTACTACTACTACTACTATTACTACTACTACTACTACTACTACTACTACTACTACTACTACTACTACTAACCCTGCTGCTTTAACTGCGTTTACTGCCACTTCATCTAAATGGTGTAAGATGGGAAGCAAACTCATCTTGGCAGCCAGCCCCCACCTCCACCTCCTCTCCTTCTCTGGTAAGTGCCTGAGCAGATGTTTATGAGCCTCGCTAACTTGGAGCCCCTTAGCTGATTATCTTTTTACAACGGCAGCTAATAAAGCATTAAGTGCAAGGCATCAATAGTTAATCACTTTGCAAAAATGGCTACCTAGTCAAAGTGTCAAAAAAATCGACACAATAGCGATGCTTACTGGGCGCTTAACACTACTAGTCCGGCAGAAGTATGGATGAACCTAGAAATTTTTTATAAAGTTTTTTTCTCAACTGATATTGGTAGCTGGGGTTGTACCCTTTCAGAATCTGCCGGGTGAACTTCGGTCACCCTTGAGCATTTTGAGAAATTCAAGATGGCGTCCAAGATGGCTACCATTCTAGTGTTTCAGCCATAACTTCCTTAGTATTCTGGCTAGGATGGCAATTCTGGTGTCTAAACATATGTTTTTGGGACCAAGCAATACATTGAAACCATCCATGAGGTTGAGTTGAGTTTGCATTTTGAGGAAATCCAAGATGGCGTCCAAAAACGTCGCCATTCTAGGATTTCAGTAATAACTTCCATTGCATTCTGGCTAGGAAGGCAATTATGGTGTCTAAACATGCTTTGGGGCCAGGGAATACATTGAAACCATTAATAAGGTCTGGTTGGGCCAACCCTTTGCTATAAGAAAATTCAAGATGGCGTCCTAGGTGATCACCACTACGGAGTATTAGCTACAACTGCCATTGTACTCAGCCCATGGTGATGATTTTGGTGTCTTGCTATGTTTTGGGGGTCATGGTATTCATAATAACCATTCATAAAGTGTGGTTGGGTTTTACCTCTTTATGAAATCCAGGATGGCTGCCATTTTAGAGGTTTAATCATATTACTGTTTGTGTTTGGTCAAGTATGATAACATATGTGTCTTCAGATATGTTGCTAGGACCAAGATAATCAATTAAGTTAGTTTTAATGTTGTTAAGTGGTTACATAGTGATGACATCCAGATGACATTTGTGACTAGATACTTATAAATATCAAGGCTTCACCACTAATGTGTGTTGAAGTACATATCTGTTGGTCATTCATGCATGTTTTTCATATTCTTATATTGCCAATTAATCAAATACCCAATATTGACTGTTTATCCAGGATCCTATTTTAAGTTCTTTGAGCCTGTTAGCAAGCTGTAGTATGCTTGACAGGCTCCCATGCAAGTTCTGTACCATCATGGAAGGGAATCAGAAATAATGTTTTCAACTTGATATCCTAACCCTGCCATTCAATTCTGGATATAGTTCTAGTTGACTTTATTCTATAAGCAAATGCCCCATACGTTTGGTAATGGGCTCTATTTATAGCTTTATACTTTCTGCAAATGCCTCCACCTTAACAATTTAGGTGGTGATGAAGATGTGCAGATTTGAGTGTTCACACATTACAGTGTGCTTCAGACAATGGTTTGAACCAGTGCATTTTGTCACAAGCTGGTATGAATGCTGTGGTCGGTAGACTCACTGATTTACTTGGAAATTGGGAATCCAAACAACCTAGACAAAATGATAAATGCAATACACCTTTAAAGCATTCCTTTTGTCCCATCCCATAGCCTCAGACTACGCAGTCTCATAAGATAAGCAATATTACTACTGCTTTGCCAATGTCAGTGACATGAAATTATTACATTCACTCATTACTCTACATTGCATTCCCTCTTCCTGAATATATTAATTGGATGGATAATACTGTGACTAGGTAACCTAAATGGCACTCCATTGGTACAATTCCTGGACCTGAATTTGAATGCCTGTGAAAAAGTGAACACTTATTGCATTGAGAACTCCACCTATTATGGGCCAAATATAGATGTTAATTTAAGAAATTTGCAAATTGGATAGGACAGCTGGAAATATTCTGTTGGAAGAATAGGAATAAAAATGGGGCAGGCTCATAACCTATTGATTGCCGGGTTAAAAGACTAAATATGTCTGAACATGTGTGAAAAAAATGCAAGTCCCTAAATCAGGCATAAACTAATGTAATGCAGAAATATTAGTGTCAAAATTGCTGGTGATCTTATCAAAGACTAAGTTACCATCCAATGTTTTAGAGAGGAGATGTGCTGGACAATAGCATTTGTAATTGTACTTAAGTTGTGCTATCCAAAACAGGCCTAACATACCTCTGTCCATTTACATTATGAGTAAGACTTTGAAAATATTAATGTAAGGAATCAGAGTTTGGTCTGATAGGCATCCCCCTTGATTTAAAAGGAGGGGATTTAAGATATGTAGAGAGCTCCTCCATATACAAAGCCTTTATAATTTGGCAAGTAGTGGGCAACATTAACACAGTAGGTCACAGTAACTACCAACTACTCTGTGGTCATAATTCACATGAAATGACAAGCATAGCAGATCTCACTTTAAATACCTTTTTGGGGTCTACTCTTTGTATTGCACTTTTGACTGATATGCTCACGGGACGAGGGACACTGTGTAATCTTTTGAACCCTTCCATATGAATTTCAGATAGGGCAGCTCAAAGGTTTTGGTATTGATGGTTATTCCAAATGTTATGGCCAAATGAATGATTGATAACATGTTCTGAATACATGTGCGTCCTAATTAGGGTCGGATATTGTTAAGAGGTACTGATAATGGTAATGGTATCCTTTCCAAAAGAACCATATCATACCATTACATTCCTTAAAGGTACTCACAACTATACTAAGACTGAGAAGTTGATATTTTGATTGTCCAGGATCCTAAATCTTGGATGAGTATTCAAAACAAAATTTTTAAGGAAACAATGCAATAAGGTACCATTAACAGTTTTGTTAAAATAGAATACTATCTCATTGGTACCAACAATGGTACCATACCATTTCATTCTTAACCACATCCATCCCCTAATCCTAGCCCATAGTGACAAAACCTTGAGTTTTACATGTATCAGGTCACATTATTAGCTGTCATCACGGGTTTCCCTACTATCCAATCACTCAACAACCTTATGATGCCTCCAACGTATTCTATGCCCCCTAAACATATTGTTTGGTCACAAAATTGCCAATTTTGATTAATGTTATGACAGTGGCCATCTTGAATTTCTTCAAAAGTAAATCAAAATAAGTCTCCTGGATTTTTCTGTGAATTTTGTACCGCAACACACATCTGTTCAGACACTAAGATTATCATTCCAGCACAAACAAAATGAAAGTTATGGCTAATAACCTTAAATGGTGGCCATATTGTAGGCCATATTGGATTTCTTTAAAGTTGCGACCCCAAGGCAACCTCATGGATAGTTTTGTTGAATTCTTTGGCCCCAGAAACATAGGATTAGACACCAGAATTATCATCATAGACATCGCATGAAGAAAGCTATGTCTAAAACCATAGAATTGGGACATTTTTGGACGCCATCTTGGATTTCTTCAAAATGTAAACTCATTCCTACCTCATGGATGGTTTCAATGTATTCCTTGGCCCCCAAAACATATGATTAGACACCAAAATTATCATTCTAGGGCAAACACAAGTGAAGTTATAGCTTATACCCTGAATTGGCAGCCATCTTGGACGCCATCTTGAATTTCTCAAAACGCTCAAGGGTGACCGAGGTTCACCCGGCAGATTCTGAAAGAGGACACTCTGAACTATCATAATCAGTTGAGAAAAAAACTTTATAAAAAATTTCTAGGTTCACCCAAAATATTGGGTTTGGCTACCGGACTATACTCTTCTGCACGCTGCTCAAGCATTAAACCATTAGCGCATAAGTCTGGATCTAGATAATACTTAACCCTTCTAATGCTAAGGCTACTTTCTTCCAAAGTACAGGGCGCAATATTTTTGAAAACCATTTAAACCTTGCCGTGATGGTATTCATTGAATAGTTCTCGCTGAGTTCTCTCAGATGAGTACCCATATGCCAGGGTTTCAAATCATTTTTCAGGTTCTTTGAATCATATCATTTTGTATTGGCCAAATTAGCCACTAGCAACAGAAGGGTTAAGGCAATGAAATGGGAATAGAGAATTTTCAGAAAAAATTTGAAGGAGAGTTGCTGGTATAATGTTCTAATCAGCATGTGACTTTAGGTAGGAATAAGTAGCAGGGAGTGGTTGCAGTAAAGAGTGTGAATAAGGGAATGGAAACTTTAACTACATGTATATTGACTGCTATAATGGGTACTTGAGGTGCCTCATTTCTTGGTATGATAATTTAATAGGCATAAACTGCTGTATGTAGGGGAGGAATTACAACAGCAGGGAGAAGGGGTGGGATTGTGGACATAGAAACACCCTTGGCAAGTGAAGTTTGGGATACCAAGGAAATTGCAAGAATCTTTCTAAGAAATTACTTGAATTGCCTAAGAATTCTGAGGAGGCTACATTTAGTATGGTAGGATAGGAAAAGAAATGCAAGCTGCATCTATATAGTCTGTGACAGCAACCGAAGCCAATTACTCTACACAGAATGTGCTGCTAACCTAATCAAGTGGTAATTATTCATACGGCCATTTGGCCATACTGTCCACAATATCATCGCACTCAACTCGGATTAAGCTATAGATTCTTATTGAGGAATAAGACATTATACCGGGTATAACCCACTCCTCCCAATCCCATATTCTCCCCATTACGACCCATAATCATCCATCACACGAAGCTATTCACTTAGCCCAGTGATAATAACACATTGAAGGAGTCTCACCACACTACAGATTTACACCTGTCACAGGTTGGTTAATTGGCTGTGTTATGATAAATAAGCTATTGTTTTCCTCCAGCGCAAATACATCTAGGCGTGATGCCTTGTTCACATTTCATACACTACCATTATGGCAGTATGTTTAGGTGTTACGCTGTGTTCTCAGTACCCGTGCCTAATAATAAATACAACTACTTCTACAACAACTACAAAAATGGTAGTATGTTCAGGTGTTATGCTATGTTTTCAGTACCCGGGCATGATAATAAATACAACTACTACTACAACTACTAGAATGGTAGTATGTTCAGGTATAATATGCTCTGGTCTCAGTACCAGCTCTTTCAGTTATGTACAGGGAACTCAGTTATATAGATATTTAGGCTTTTTAGGCCATTTTCTCAGTTTATCATGAAACAAACCCTTCTGTGAAATGAATCATTATTTCATGCTCTAGAGTAATACATAGACTGCAGTGGTTCAGATTCTTCAGTCAGTTCAAAAGTAGAAGAAGTGAATGACATGTACTTATAAAATATTCCATTCAACACCAAAAAGGCATCAGAAATTCATATCTACTAAGCAGAGGGGAATTCGATAACAGGGAAGAATGATGAAAACGTGTAAGTTTTCCTCCCGCTCCCATGATTTCCCAGATGCCATGTAGAGAGGGAACAGAGAAATGCATAGAAACACATGGTGGCTGAATCATCATGAAAAAAACATAAGCAAGCGACACAACGGCTATAGATCATCTTAGCGTCAATGCGAAACATAAAACTCTGCATAATACTCCACTTTAACTCTTTCAAGCTGGTTTGTGATAAATGGCGCGATCAAATATTAAAGAAACTAATCAAGGGCTAGTTACATGAAGTAGTCCCAGCAGGAGTAGCTTCTGAGCACTAATTGGGTAATTCATATTCTAATTTCTTCTATGTCCTAATTGATTATTTCATTTTCCTGCTTATTTTATGTTTTCATCTTGTTTTTATTTTCACATTTCCTGAGACTTAATTTTTATCTTTGTTTACTCTTTCTTCAATCCTCTTGTCCTTTATTCATACATATTTGTCCAAATTGATATTTTCATGAAACCCATTTGTTTTCTCTTCCTATTCCCTGTATGGGCTAAAGGAATAAGTGAGAGTCAATCATAGCTTTAGGCATAGCTGAGCTAACAGGATTATATGCATCTTTAAGTCACTTAAGGTGTAGTATAATTTCATGTCTGACTTTTAAATTGTCAGCACATGAACAACATATATTTCACGCAATTTATGGTATAGCATATATATAACCAAGATTCAACATGTAACTAGCAAATAGGACAAAGATTCTCTTTGGCAATGGAATTAAATGAATTTCCTAGTATTAACATACTGCTTCTAAAGCCATGTATTTACTAGAAATACAAATGGAACAAAATAATTCAGAAAAGATATGGACAGATGACAACAATCCCTTCTCTACTGGAGACCATATGTCTTCATCCGGAAAAGATGTGCATGTGAGATAACTGTATTAACTCAAACTTCTTCATACACTCATTATTATGCCATGCCCGTTGTGCCTATATCAGGCAAAGATGAGCATGTAAGATAACTCAAACTTCTTTATACACTCATTATTATGCAATGATATGATAAGGAATATTTGGAGCTGACTCTATACTCAGTTACTCACTCAGATGCCCATTGTGCCTATATCAGGAAAAGATGTGCAGGTGAGATAACTGTATTAACTCAAACTTCTTTATATACTCATTATTATGCAATTATATGATAAGGAATATTTGGAGCTGACTCCATACTCACTCAAATCCTCTCCCATGCCCATTGTGCCGGCTGATAATAGGTGACGGGTTATCCAAGCACCGGTAAGATAAGCTCCGATATTACACACATGCTCCCCTTCACCTATCACTACATCTACTGACTACTATCCATCCATACATAGAAAGCTAAGAATGCATCTCCATCGCTCCATCTACTATCCATAGAAACGCAGCTAAGAATGCTCCTCCGTATTGTATGCCTCCTACGCCTTAAGACAATGGCTGTATTAATTTTAATTCCCGTAATGACATAATTTTTGAATTATGTATGTGTGATTAAAGCTGCGTGTAGAAGTCGTACAAGCGCCCGGCATGCCTAATTCGAGAGCTAACATGTTCCGTTAGTCGTCCATACCTCCATACAACCCCATTGGACGATGGGAATCAATAACTTCATCATCGCGAATGCTGGTTACGGCGTTGTTATATTTTTCGCGCGAGCCCGGCGGTGGGGAGCTCTGATTGGTGCAGAGGCTCAGCTAATTAGCTGTTATGACAGCCTCTCCCCAGGTGCCATTAACTGATTACCTGCTTAATTTCACCAACTTTACCTGCTGTTAAAGTAATTATAAAATCCATAACTTTCTCTTGTTTCCTATCAAGCGGGACCGGTAACATGAATACTGAAAACGCACTACAAAGCTTCTAGAACACTTACAAAGTAGGGCCCAGAGCTATGAATAGCTTAGTGAGGAATCTGATAAAAAATGGGATAATTTTGTATATTTTAATCAAAAGCGCTACTTCCTCAAGTTTAGGGGCTTGCAGCAGCATCCTTTTGATAATACACAACTGTTAATCATCATGCTGCTTCAGACTAGAATGCTCTGCTTAGTGCTTTGTTTTATTACTTTTTCATTAGCCAATTTTCACTTGGAATGCACCCCCAGTCTGAATACTTTAAAGAAAATTGATCAAATCTGATAAAATATTGAAAATATATGAAGGATCAGTAAACCCAATATGAACCATGACTTTCAGTCAAATAAATCTTAAAATATTGCTCCATTATTGAGATATTTCAACTAGTGCCAAACAATATGTGAGCTCCTCAGATACGTATGCCTTCCTTTACTGAAACAAGCTTGGCAAAGCAAAGATATCAACATTGAACTAGAGATTTGGAAAACAAATAGCTTAATTATACTGTCTGTATGCATTCTGGCTGATCAGAATCTGATGAGGTGTAGGATGTGGCAGTATTTGACTGACCAATGCATGGCAACACACCAAAGAACTGATTAGTTCTCATTCAAGTCGTTGCTCATACCCATCTCGTCAAGCAAACTTGGTACAGGTATGTGGTACCGGTGATAACCAGTCAATTAAACATCTCTCATACCCTATGTTACTTCTCTCTCTCTCTTACTCTTTTCTCCTCTGTATCTCTGTCTCTCTCTCCTTCAAGTGTAATCTCCTTACACCCCGCAGGGCAGGGTCAGTTATGGCAACCCTGGATGAGTCGTATTCCCCTCCACATTGACCCCCACCCCCAGAGGAAAGGTGGTTATAATTGCTAAAATAACACAATAGATATACCTGATTCCTCTTGGCGCTTATGGCTGGATTACCCCAGCACCCCCAGTGCCGATATGCCCCAAATCACATTAGCGCCACCTCCATATGAAATTGAATATTCAGGGTAGGCAAATTGGGTGATGGGGGCACACAAGGTCCTCAGTGTCCTGACGCTCAACCTATGGTGACCGCATTGTCACAGGACAGTGGCCTGCCTTTGGGGGGAAAATGAGCAATTATTGGGGAAGATGCGATTATGAGCAACAATATCTTAGTGAGTGTGTGGTGAGGGGGGCAGATGGCCAGGAAATGATACAGACCCGATACATGCCCTTCGTGCCATCGGGGCTAAGTTGGCGCAATTCCCCCTACGCCCTCAGCTAACCACCAGGTCACCCATCTCAGCCAATCAGCATCAAGAGAGCTGATCTAGGAACACAGTGGCCTAGCCACTAGGCATTACTGTGTTTTATTCTATTATATATAAAGTTATTCCTGCACCTATACATATAAGGGCTTGTAGCATACTATTGGTCATTTAGTTTGAGAACACACAAATGCCACACAAGGGGTTGTACATATTTCCAACTACCCTCCTCGTACCTCGTATATCGAAGCGCCATCTATCTGCGAGGGATGACATCTAAGCATGGCCTGGCTAGGCTAGGAACACAGGGGGGCAGTTAGCTTGAGGTTTTGGAGGGACAGGAAGAGCAGAGGGTTAAAATGACCAAAATCACATTATATAACCCCAATAGAGTCAAATTAAGAACAGGCTACCTATGATTCATGTATTCAGATTAAAGCACTGAATTAAAATACATGTTTTGAGAACTAATTGATTTTGAAAAATATGCTTATCAACTCTATAGTACAAGGATGCTTTAAATTTCATCTTATTGTGTGAAACTTCCTTTGTGTCATCCTCTTGTGAATATCCTTCCAAGCCATTTCCTAGAATTCCTCAGATATTCTCAGATCACAGACTTTTTATTTCTACTCGCGTCAAGACCTTCCTATTACTATAGAGACTAGGCCTGTGTATGAATCATTCCCTTATCCCCCCCATATCCCTATCCTAAAGGGAAATCAACCTTACCTGCTGCGATCCTAAATCCGACGATATCCTAAATCCCGAAAAATCCTAAATCCCAATTACTTTTTTGGTCAATACCCAAGCACTACCTTAGACCAATTATGCGATATCTAGTGCAGTAATTGCTTTCAGACTAACCTATTTATGTCTGGGAAATAGCTAAGCCCGCTTGATCTAGTCTCGCGGCTTTGAGGCCACAGCCGGAAGGATAAATACAAAATTACAAGCCGGTACTGCAAGCCTGTTCGGTGGCTGATAGAGCCAGTGTAAGCAGATATGCTAAAAAGTCAGATATTATACTTAACCCTTTTGATGCTAAGGCTACTTTTGTCCAGAGCTCAATAACGCAACGATTCTATAAAACCATCTAAACCCTGTTATGTTGGTATTCATTGGAAAGCTCTCACTGAGTACTCTCAGATGAGCACCCATTTTCCAGGGTTTCAGTCACTTTTCAGTTTTTTCATCATTTTGTATTTGCCAAATTGCCCACCAGCAGCACAAGGGTTAAAGGATCAAATACATTGAAACTACAAAAACCATTCACGCCTGTAGTGTAGTTCTCAAATATGTCCTCCTGACTATTTTGGAAATTCTTTGAAAAAGAAATGTTGAACAAAACTCAACAGGGTCTCAACCTACAGATCTCCTTCAAATATTTAATGAATTTATGCTAAATCTTTGAAATGCAGATTTCAATGCATGAAGGGCATTAAACTTTACATCAAGAACGGCTGAAATGATTGGGGATCTACAATTCCCTTACCAGATTCAGCTGTGACCTCCCAGGGAATACTGTCTATTTCCCAACACTTTAGAAATGTCTGGATATACTCCCAGCTATTATTAGGTAAAACTCTAACCTGGACTTGAGTGGTTTGCCTAACTCAAACCTTAAGAGGAGTCAAATGCTTATAAGTGAGGTTACTTATCCTGTTTGCTGCTGTCAAGGCTTAGTTGGACAATATGAAATGCCGACAAAAAGAGGAGAAATGACCAAAACCTTTGCACATGGGTACTCATTTTATAGTTCTCCAGAAGAGATCTCAAATGAATACCAATATGACAGGGTTTTGATGATTTTCATAAATCTTTGCCTTCTTGTGCATTGGGCGAGGTAGCCTAGCATCAGAAGTGTTACGTCACTACAGGAGAGTGGACTGCAATGCCTTATGGCATTTGTCTAAAAACACGAGAATAATCATAGAATGTGACTGATGATAACAGGAAGATCAGAGTTCAGAGGTCAAATGAACCTATCACAGACGTTCTGTTGACCTTTGACCCTTATCCATTAACAAGACTAGAAAAGAGATCTAAGCATAGAGCAAGTGGACACGCCTAACAAGAATGTCAACAAAGGTCAACTTTGCCATTCATGACTATCTCTTATTGCGGGAATGTGGCATTCCATTGCAAGAGGAGTAATGAAACTAAAAAAAGACTTGATAGAAACCATGGGGGTTTTGAGACATGGGAGAGCAGTAGGGTATGTGTGATAGAATCATAGTCTTAGCCAGCAGGGCGTATGGGTGACCAAACCCTCGAAAAGCACCCTTCAGGACACCCAAATATTTTTGTGAGTAATTCTTTGAAATGTTTATTTTAGGGATATAATTGAACATTTTTCACTCCCATAAATAAGCAAATACATGTTTATGGTTGAAATCTGAGTACATGATGGTCTCCCTTGAAAACATATTGCCCCAAAATTTTACAAATTGCCAATTTTGGACATCCAGTTTCTTAATCCTGGCTAAGACCCTGGATAGAATAATTAGTCCACAGGGTACAAATCGGCCTGGTTAGTAAAGGCATTCTTTGGATTTCTTAGGATTTCTGAGCTACATTCTGAAAGGATGATAACTAAGAAAACCTCAAATTCTTAACCTGCCAATGCGTTGTTCAATATGGAGGATTTGCTGTACCTCTCAACCCTCTCTCTATGGGCAGCTGGTAATGAGGAAAATCTATGAACATGACAGCATAATTTAATAGAGGTCCGCCACTCACAGAGGCTGGAGGATGTAAGAGGGTGATTAATTATACATATGTTCTGTATAATAGATAATGGCAATCGGTCACTGATGGTCTCTCTCCGTTGCAGGACTAATACCTTAACCAACACCCATATACTCATATTGATTACTCTCACATCTAAGCCATATGACAGATATACGTCATATACTGTAGTTATTGTATTATACTTAGAATTTTATTAATAAAGAAAGAATCGCAATCCTTTAAGATGAATGCAAAAAGCTTCCGATTTATCTGACACATATACATATGAAAATAATTTCTTCATCGGATATTGTATTTTGATCAAATATGCAACTATGAAGAGAGACCACAGGAGCAGATATTATTCAAATCACAAATGTCCCCCTACAAATGTAGCTGGGTTGTAAGAGGAATTCTGTGGTAATTCTTCTATGCTTAATTTAATAGGAGGTTATTAAACATACATTCAAAATATTTTTCGAATTTTAGGGCAATCAGTTTTCAGGGCGCCAATAGGTGAAGAATCGGTTCTCTTTGCTCGTCGTACGAGAGAGCATGCAAAGATGGCAGAGCGCTGCCGCCATAAAGCACGAAGTCTCTTCAAACCCGATTACCCCCTAACAGTATTACGCGAGTGTGCCATTGGATTAGGGAGCTCGGAGGGACCCTGTGGCCCGCCGTAACCAAATTAGCCGGCATGCGACAATGGGCACAAGTGGGAGGGACGTAGGGATGGTGGAGGGAGGCAGGACCCAACATCTCCGTAAACAAGGAAGAGTATAAGGTCACTGCCAGCAATGGTGGGACCTTAACCCTTCCAATGCTGAGGCTACTTTCGTCCAAACAACAAGGACCTAAAAAAATTTGGAAAACATCTAAACCTTGTCATGTTTGTATTCATTAGATAGCTCTTGCTGAGTACTCTCATATGAATTCCCATTTGCCTTGGTTTCAGTCTGTTCAGATATTTTGCATCATTTTGGATTCCAAGATAAGCAACCAGCAGCATAAGGGTTAAGAGCCAAAGGCATGTAGACACACCTCCACAAGAGACCAACTATCGATAGAGAGCAAAAAGATCAGTAAACATGAAAGAGTATAAGGTCACCCCCATCAACATTCATGAGGGAGAAATGGCAAGACCTTGAGAGCCAAGGGCATGTAGACACACCTGCTCAAGAGACCACCTGTCTATAGAGACCAAGCAACTCCCTAAACATAGGGATAAGGTCACCGCCATCATCATTCACAGAGGGGGGGGGGGGCAATGCAAGAGACCATGTATTTATATAAACCTGCTCAAGACACCAACTGTCATATATAGAGCCTTAGCAGGTAGTAAACAAGGAAGGGTCTATTGCCATCATGATTTATAGGGCACAACATGGTCTTAGCCAGCAGGGCGTCTGGGTGCCTTTTTGGACACCCAAACCCTACAAAAGCACCCCTCAGGACACCCACATTTTTTGAGAGGAATTTCTTCAAATGTCAATATCAAGCATATAAATTGAATATAATTCCCATGACATGGTATAAGGATATCATGCCTTATTTTGATAAGTTTATACATGTTTATGGTTGAAATTTGGACGCCCAAAAGTTTCACAATTGCCAATTTTGGGCACCCAGTTTCTAAATCCTGGCTAAGACCCTGGGGCACATCCTCTGTCTACAAAGTCTTAAGTCTATGGTCAACTAACTGGAAAATACCCTATGGCTATCTGAAATTACCCCATAAAAGAAATAAAGATTAAGTAGCGTGTTGACCAAACACCCCTGTCACATCCTTAACCATCACAAATGATGTCTAAATACTATTATTGTTCACTGGTCTATAGTGTATTGTATTGTACAGAGAGTAGGTCAACAAAATCTCATCTTGACCCATTCCCAGAAACCATGCAGGGTATCCTGATGACACCCTTCTGAACAGGGTATTTGAAAGTGGAATAATAGGTTACTTATATCCCACATCCTTTGCAATAATATTAAACAATATCACCTTTCAGTTCATTGGTTTAAGGGTATTATATTATCCAAATAATAGGTCACTAAAATCCCATCCATAGTAATCACCAATGACCCTTGACCTGCCAAAAATCCATGATATTGTTATAATGCCCTTGAATCATGGTCAACATGGTATTTTACGGACAAAATTATAGGTCAGAATACACAAGCTCTGCCAAAAATCCATGATATTGTTATAATGCCCTTGAATCATGGTCAACATGGTATTTTACGGACAAAATTATAGGTCAGAATACACAAGCTCTGCCAAAAATCCATGATATTGTTATAATGCCCTTGAATCATGGTCAACATGGTATTTATTGACAAAATTATAGGTCACAATACACAATCTCTGCCCCACTCCTAGCAATCACGGAGACATCTTAATGATAATACACACACTTCGTTGGTCAACACATTATCCTATTAACAAGACAATTCAGGCAAGAAATATCCCAATTCTCTGAATACAAAGGTTATGATTATACCCACCGCCCGTGGTCAACAGCGTATAATGATGACCAGATAATAGGAAACTGGATACCCCGACCCTGTCCCATCTTTAACATGCATGAAAGGCGTCCAGCGATTTAATTCAAGCTTTTAAGGAATTAGGGATAATAACTCAGGAGTGGTGGGAACTTCTCATCTTGAAGTAGAGCTGAGACTGATCTCTTTGTTACATGAACAAGTGGTCAATTACGGCCAGTCTCGGGCCCAACGTCCAGTTCAATAAGATTCTGCAAGATCACTGCGAAACCAGAGACGGCCCGTGCGATCTGCTTTGTTATATAACTGATCCAATAACATCCAACCCCCTGATTAGTAGGGGTTATCTTACAGGATCACTCGGAAATATTTAAACCCCAGGGGGCTCCACAGGTCAGTTGATTTCGAAAATCCAATATCTAATTGGGGCAAGGTTGTCCAGTAATGCCTAGATCCTACTATGGACACCGAGGAAAATGGATGAACAAGATTGGTAGTGCATTTGCAAAGTTAAGCCCTCATATGTCAATCCCCAAAGATTATTTATAACCTTAATTTCTGGCCTGGAACGGTCAAGAAAATTGATTGACAGTTGTAATAAAGAATTGTCTAAAGTAACCCCTCATTAGTTGTTAATCTTCTTCTTTGTCTTCTGAATATCATACCAAGGGAGGTGGATTAAATTGAGTAATAGTGGTATGTGCTAGGTAAAGCCTTAACCACAGCCTAAGCAGGTTGTTGTTTCTCTATCTTGCACCAAAATACAATACCTTTCTATGTACATCTAGAAGCATATATTAGTAAGAAGCATTTCAAATACCTATTAAGCCCCACAGAAAGCTAGGCCCTGCTATATGCTAAAGTACAAGTTAGTTGAATTCAGCATTCCAAGGACTATAATAGTCACAACAAAAAGGTCTTTCACACAAAAATGCATATGCAACAACCATGCATACAAAAATATGAACCTGAAATTGAAACAAAGAAAATATAGGCAAAAAGGCAGGTGAGGGGAGTCATTGAGTTATTCCTGAAAACTGGAGCCCTTAATGAAGCACGCCTGAAAAAGTCATTTCCATAAAAGGAAATTGCTATGTTTTTAGAAAAGGAAGGAAGCAGAGTCTTGGCCAGGATTTGGAAACTGGGTGCCCAAAATTGGCAATTCTTAAATTCTTGGGTGCCCTATCTTTCAAGGGAGACCACAAAATTCATAGATTCTAACCATGAACATGGTTGAGTTTTGAGGGTTAGGGTGTCCAAATGATGCCCAGACGCCCTGCTGGCCAAGACTTAGGGAGAAAGCGCCCGCCTTACCTGTGGTGGGTATGAATACTGTTCCTGATGCAGTCTGGGCTAAAAACTGGGGCTCGAAGTCAGCACCCTCGTCATGGTGGTACTGTCCAGGGAGCTGGTGCGCCGAGATCAATCCCTCGTCCAGATGCGTGCCTCGCGAGGAGGGCCCGAACTGCTTCTGCTGGAGGGGCCTAGGGGGCACCACTGGTCCCTCGTCTCGGCGGTGCAGGTCAAGCGGCGGGGGCGGTATCGGAGGGCGGGG
Source organism: Maea johnstoni (assembly GCA_963942565.1). Lineage (NCBI taxonomy): Eukaryota > Metazoa > Annelida > Polychaeta > Spionida > Magelonidae > Maea > Maea johnstoni. Next base: position 24,249,427 of record OZ012690.1, read on the forward strand.
CAGCGTGGCTGTTGAAGTAGGAATAAGATAACCGTCAGCGCCTGTCGGGAACACAAGTGAAGAAACAAAAAGATAGAGACGTGCCGTGACAGAAAGCAAAGCGTGGCAGGCAGGACAGAAAGGCGCTCAAATTTGGAAAGATTTCAAAAAAATTTAATCAATTCTTTTCAATATATTCTGTGAAATTTGAGTTAAAAAAATTCATTTCAAAATTGTTTCAATTTTGATTCATTTAATTTCAATTCATTTTGTGAAATTCATCCATTGAAATATTCCATTCAGAATTATTTAAATTTTTATCAGTTCAATTTCAATTTATTCTCAGGAATAAGACTTTCCAATCAAACTAATTTTAATTTCAGATTTGTTTTCATTTTTAAAAGTCTTTAGTTTGTAATAAGCTCAGGACAGTGAGCTAATCACATTCCGCAAAATCAAAAATTATTTGAAAAATCGATTTTAATTATATCATTTTAAAATCATGCTCTATTAGGATATCAGCATCACAAATAGGCCAAAATTGTTATTAGACTTCTTTGTTTGTTGTGTTATGAAACTATCAATTCCTTAAATCAAACATTTTAAATCTAACTTTAAGCTGTGCATCTCTTCTTAAATAAGGGAAGCGAATGCACCATGAAAAGCAATGCCACTGCCAAAGCCACTTAACTCAAAAAAAGACTAAGAATCACAAATAATATAATAACAACATAAGGAAAGTTGAGAGAAATGAACCAAAAATTGAAAATCTCCACACTTATGCAGCAAAGAATATAAGATTTGTGCCGACTTTTCAGCCAGTGAAGATTTGAAGCGTGCAACATCAAAACCAGACTGATACAAAGTGAAGATGAGAAATTCATAATTAAAACATTCATTGACATGATTTAGAATTAGCAGCAATTTAAGTACAGGTGTCGGAATAAATACAAAAAGATATATATATATATATATAAAGAGAAACCATTGTTGATACACAATCTGTACAAGTAGCAGACAAATATGAAGATTAATGCGATTTGACATAAATATTTTACCCTTAGGAGCTGCATCATAATAAGCAGCAACAATCACCCTAGCTTGTCCTATTTCTTTTTTGCCCGTAACAAACACATTCATTATACACAAGATGCACGGATGGGAAATGCGACGGGCATACACATTCCAAACTCACGTCACGCACACGTCTAGCAGAAAAAATTACATACCAAGGTTCGCTGACCTTCACCTTTGACCCTGGACTGATCCCATTTGGGTTTTACTCTTACTTTGATATCCTACTCAGGGCACATTTCTATTCTAATGTATAACGGCAAATGAATTATGCATCTGAACGTGCAGCGAGACCAGCCAATCATAGGTACAGTATGAACAAGTGGAACAGGCACAGTCAATATCATATCATATGCAACAATCACCGGGGCAATAATTTCACAATATTGCATGGAAATTGGAAAACTTAAGTTATCAATGAATAAAGTAAATTGCAATCCAGACAACATTTGGTTTATAATATTAGCACCAAACAATAAAAAGAATTAGTCATGGATATTTTTGTTAAACAACAAAAAAAAATTGTTAGATCAAATGAAAAATAGTTATTCACACTTTAGCAGTTAACCGTGTGCACTATACTATGTACACCAAGTGAATTGAGAAAAAAGAAGCTTTTTTATAACAAGGCATTGCCTGTGCTGGTAAATAAAGAATATCTAATGCAATAACATAGTCTAATCAAATTTCCCCAAATATCAGCACAAGAGCTATGTTAATACAAAAAATCCTCTATTTCATCTGAAAAACACGACATAGTAAACATGTAAGATGGATTACAAGTGCGTTTCTAACTGCAAGTGTTGCCTACAATGTACCCATGATACCACACATTAGAACTCAGTGTTGTTGTTAGTAACCATTTGCCATATCAAAGAGCTGAAACAAGGGTTGGGGTTATAGGGACAGATCTGGGATGAAGGAAGTAGTAACTCCTAGGAAGGGGTTGTGTGGGTAATTCTGAGTGTTGGGGTAGGGTTGGGCTCATGGGATAGGGGTAGGGTGTGGGGGGAATTTAAGGAAAGGAGGGGGGATTGTGGGATAATGATAATCTTGAGTTTTAGGAAAGGGATGAGTTTGTGACAGGGTCATTTTGATAGGAGGTACAAGCCTTTAAAATGAAGCTGAGATTTCCTAAGATATCCCCCCCCCCCAAAAAAAAAAGAGAATTCCTTGATCTTCCAAGCTTTATTTGGTAAGGAAAGGTAAGAACTTGTATGACATGGGGAGAAATTGTAGTGTATAAGGGAATCCTGGTGTCTCAACAAACCACCAACCAACTCTAGAAATATTTAGCTAATTACATATTTTTCAAGAATTGTTGTGTTCCATGTAATAAGGCTAAAAACTCTATATTCATAAAGAGAACCCATCTCATACCCCACACCTATCCCAGGTAGCAGGATGTAGCAACGTACATTGAGAAGGGTACCTTGAGGAAGGTAGCAGCAGGTATGTTCCTATTGCCAAGCCTGAGACTGAGGACAAATTACCTGTAGAGCTGCTATTGGCAGGGAATAACTCATGATATTTATAACAGATGAAGAACATTCTCCACTATCAGCAACTCCATACATCTTGCCCACGAATCTATGCGCTAATACTCTCTCCTACATGACAGAGCAGCACACACCGCCATCTATCATCATAATACCGGTATAAAATGGTGCTGCGTACTGTACCATCTACTTCTGACAACCATTCATATCATACTCAGCCCACACTAAATCCCTTGTGTACTGATGCTTGTGTACATCCCAGATACCTCACTTTTAGGGCAGTTTATAGAGAGACAATGACATTAAACCTTTTGCTGCTGGTTTCTAATTTGGTCAATATGAAATGATGACTGAAAACATGGCAAATGGGTACACATATAATTTAGTACTTTCCAATGAGAGTGAGAGCTTTCCAATGTATACCAACATGACAGGGTTACAATGATTTTCATAATTTTTTGCTTTTCTGTGATTGGACGAAAGTAACCTTAGCAGCAGAAGTGTTAAGACAGAATAAATATAATTTATCTACATGCTTTAGAGTACTGTACCTGTGTTTTTTATCTTGGGAGACGCACACCTTGATGTGTGTTTAGATTTGGGCGTGGTCAGAATATCCTCACATGAAGGAGGGGAGTGGCTGGCAGTGTAAACCATGTTGAAATCCCTCTATAACTCGCACACAAGTTACAAGTCTCTTCTACTTAAAATAACCATACAATGGATTGAGAAATGGCCTACTGAGTTCTGACGGCTTGATTAATCCATAGAAGCCATAGTACCAAGGAATAGAAAGTCAAGTCTTGGGAGGTTCCTCAGCAGTTGAGATAACACAAACAGCAAGGGGTCTGATCTTAGTGGCTGCTTGTAATTGTTATTTGAAGAGGACATGTGTGAGAAATCAGCAAATAGGAAACTGGAAGCCAAGTCACACTCAATCTGCTGTTTAGAGGTGTAGCAATCAAGACCATGAACTTGGATCTCACAGTCAGCAACAGGTATGCCAAATCCTGGAAGGTTTGATCTAGAAAGCCTATTCAAATGAGTCAGCTTTGTGGCCTATTATGAGCTCTTGGACTTGAATCTCACAATTCAGTCAACACCTGATACATATGCCAAACCACAGAAGGTTTAATCTAGGCTTGGATGAATTGTGTTTGGTCATCTAAGATCTAGGTTGTTCATTCAACTGAGTCAGCTATGAGTCCTCTCCTATAGGTTCCAGTAATGCATCCAACAAAACATAAATATCCCATACATGAAAATCCTTTCAAATTCCTATTCAACATGAAATGTGTGACTTGCTTGGTCTCAGCTTAGATGAATATAGACGTGGATCAACATTCGTGGTCTCAGTAATCCCTTGGATTAAGAAAAGAATGGATATGTAACGAGAGACCAATTACTATATGCCCTATAGTTACATGCTAGCCTCATGCCAGGACTAGCAGATAAGGCAGCAGCACGAGGTCACGTGGGAACAAGGACCAATCAGGGCTCCCGCATCGATTACATTACAGAGAAACCTTATCTCCACCACCTGCTGGGGGTGCCCAGAGCACCTATTAGCGACTATTAATTGACACTGGTTGAGGCTAGCATGTTCAGGTTGACCGGCTGGTTTCCATTCCATGTGTTGGTCTTCTAAGGTAATCCAATGTTAAGGAAATAATGTTGCCCATCCAGAGTGCATGCATTCAATATGCTGTATGTATCCCTTGTGTGGAAGATCCATCCAAACACTCATCCAATATTCATGCTCTCTGTACTCTTCCTGCAGCAGTGGTGATTCAAGACCTGTGCCGCCAAGAAAATCACTTACGGCTTACAGAATATCCCACCTGGTAGACATGCACCATACACTGTAGTACAAGTCATCTAATTGAAGTAAAGGTTTCTGTTGATTTATATGGAGATATTCATGAGAATTATCTTATTTTAGATTCATGAATGTAAGTATGTGCACGTGAAAATATCCATGATGTATCTATCAGTTCTTCAGAAACTGTATAATATCTTCTCTAAAAGATCAGGTAAAATTCAGACATTAATCAAAGATATCTAATTCAGGCGTATAGAAACTGCATGCCCCACAATCAGTCAAAAGGTTTATCTACTACAGGAAAGTCTTCCTACAGGAAACTTCCTGCTGAATCTCTAGTATCCAAACAGACAAATGAAGAATTCAGCTGTAGAATCCCTGTCTGTCTGTGTTACTATCCTGGTGATAAGGATTCAGTATCTGATAATCAGCAAGGAGAATGGATAAGATATAGGCACAATGTAGGTATGTCCCTTGTATCAGATTGAAGTCCAGTGATTGGCAGTTGATTGCAATGATGGGTGGGTCCCAGGAGTGACAATACCTATTGTTACCTGTACCTATCTCTGATTACTACTTGATTACTGTTGATCACTGATAAGACACACCCTGAGAAACATCTTGATTGAAGGTATCAGCAAATACATACAGGTGTGCCACCTAACACCTGGGCTGACACTTAACGAGGTAATTAATAAGGATAATCTGGACACAGCATTTTGTTACATGATCAGGTAGGCTAAGATCTGTCAGAACTGGAATTGTATTTCCTTTTGCATAGAAGAAATTAAGATTATTTCCTTTCTAAGAGAATAAATCCTTGCTTTCTTTAAAGCCTGGGAGTATGTCAAATTTGTATTTTCTCAGCTTACAAACCAGATGAGTATTAACTTCTCATACAGTGATGTAAATGTATGACTTGCAATTCTTGAAATCCTCTATCCTCTCTGAGTGATCCAATTCACAGAGTTAGTCTATAGATATGTATAAGAATATCTGATAACTTGGTGAATCCTGAAGTCTATTTCCTGTGATATACACACTTGTGTCTATTTTGAGATATATTCCTTAGCAATCTGATATCGTGCAGCTACGAAGAAGGATGTATCAGCATATAGTATTTCCATACACAGTGCAGCTCAGATTCATGAGTCCCTATTTCTGCAATCCAGGTCTTTCAGGGACGATCAAGCAGCAAATAAATAGACAATATATAGGAAGAGAGTCTAAATAGTTATTTCATATAAAAAGATGCAGTACAATCTGTTTCCTGTTGAATATCCTGTGAGAGCCTACTTCGGAGATCTTGAAAAATCCAACATCTTGCAGGCAGCAGCGAGCCCCTACTGGAATACATCCAAGAGCATGAATTCATGAATTTCTATTGTATTTCCAGTGAGCGTGTGATTCAGTCAAGCGTCTATTTCATAGATCTTGAGAAATCTGACATGTTGCAGGAATGGGCGCGTGCATGCTTATAGAGGTACTACTACTGCTGCTCATGAAGTGCAGCATCTGCCCTGCTGATCTATTATGTAACCTGTCTGGCTGTAGTGTAATGTTACGCAGTATGATCCAATCCTCCCTGATTGCTGTAAGTGTGTGGTTGCTGGAGAGGCTGGCACATGGGTGCCACTGCCACAGGGACTATCTTCAGTTCATCTTACTTAATCTAGTTCTAGCTTATTTACTGCTGCACTTTCCTGTGCAGGAATTTTTATCAGGATATATTTCTCAGATTCTACTCTTTTGATAGTTGACTTACTCCCCCCTCTCTCTCTCTCCAAATTACCACATAATATGCATGCATACACAAACTTGCTTGTCAATGGGAGCAGTGTCCATTGCAAAGAGAAACATGTTGCTTCAAACATTCCTTTTTGTTTCTGTTTGATCCAATTTCTCTGGCAACTTGTGAAAATCTTCCAACAACTTTGAAACCTGAGGCAAATTTTAGAAATATTTGTGAAAAAGATGTTCTACGTTAAAAGGAACACACATTTCCTTCGAATACATCTTTCAAATAATCTTTTTGATCAATACATCTGCATAAACTGTGCCTGACAAGCTTGGCGTGAGTGGTATTAATTAAGGTTTAGTTTTCCACTCGACCAGCAGGGCACTACTGTCTTATCAGAAGTTCTCAACTTGAGGTATGTACATACACCTAACCTGTAGAGATAGCAGTAAAGGGAACATGCTCTTTCTGAGTGGAGTGCAGGGCTTTATCTGCAGCTCTGGATTCTAACAAGACCTGACACAGATTCTTCAAACTGTCACACTACATTCTACTCAGATGGAACTTAACCACTTCATTCTGAAACTTCTCATTGAAAAAGGTTGTCTGGAGACTAGGGATTAATATACTTTTGATGATAACTTAGTAATAAAGCAAAATCACACACTATATTTGAATTCTTAAGGAGTGTTGTTGCTTCAGCTACATGGTAACTAAAGTTGCATTTGGCAATGGACATAGGAAATAATAAATAAACCTTATACATATAATGGTGGGATTATTGAAACTTAGTATGTAAATCAGCAATGAGTAATATCTACTTTAACCCATTCATTTGAGATGCTAGTGATGAGTAGCTCGAGTATAAGAACATGTACTTGATATTCTTAACATGAAAGTAGATTATACTTATGAGGATTTTTTCTGAAATGTTGTAGGCCTACAATGTCAGACATTTGCACATGTATATATCCAACACAACAAACTTTTGAACAATATTACTTCTCTTTTCATAATAATTATTGATTTTTCTAACCCTATATGAATAGGTACCTACTTCTTAACTGAAACATAACCTCTTTACATTATTGAGATGCTAAATAAAAGAAATGCAATCATGAAAATCCTTGCCTATTCTTTGTGCTGCCATGGCTTGTCTTTGAGAGAAGGACATCTCTGCTACAAAATATAATTATTCCTCTTTTGCTGGCTGGTAGATGTAGAGTGCCTCAAGAAGAGTGTGTTAATCCATAATTGGTCTTCAATAGTGAGCTCTCATAGTTTGGATGAAAATCTCCATCATGGTAAATCCAGAAAGCAATATCCTTCAATATAGTTCAGTTAGTCCATGCTAGTCAAGAGCAGAGCATATATATCCATGTGTCTCAGTGATCAACTTCTTATCAACTGACTTCTCTTTGAGAGTCCAGTTCCCCACCAGCTCTCTCTCTCTGTCTGAGTGGAGCTCTCCCGGGGGAGGAGGGGAGGAAGTGTCGTTGGTGTGAGCTCTCCTGGGAAGGAGGAAGTGTTTGTAGGATTGTGTGGAAGTCTCAGGATGAGAGGAGGGAGGAATGTTGTGGCAGGATGCCAATGTTACCTCACTGACCACACTTACAGACCTGTCACTGGGTCAGGAAACTAACATGTTTACAACTGGAATGCACATGTTCTGAAGGCTTGTAGCATAATTTATTCATTGCAGTATTATTTAGTTATTTGATTAAGTATTGTATAGCCAACAAAAATAAAAAATCTCATTCATTTTTTCTGAACATGTTCTGAAGGCTTGTAGCATAACTTATTCATTATAGTATTATTTAGAAGTTATTAGATTTAGTATTGTATAGCCAACAAAAATAACAAATCTCATTTATTTTTTCCAAAAAAATATTACTTCATCATGAAGTTAATTACAACTGGAGTGCTCATGTTCTGAAGGCTTGTAGCATAACTTATTCATTGCAGTATTATTTAGAAGTGATTTGATTAAGTATTGAATAACCAACAAAAATAACAAATCTGTCATTTATCCAAAAAAATATTATTTAATCATGAAATTACTTTCATGTATGCACTCCATATGTGATAAGGTTTACATGTGCACAAGATTTTGAGGGCTGAGGAAGTGCTGATCTCAATCAGGCAAACACATCCTACAGCTGCTCATTTTGAAGGATTGTTTCCAGCAATTCTTTCAATAAATCTATGACAATTATACTCCAAATATTTTTATAATGTTCCAAATATTTGTATTACACCAACCACACTCTGAGCATTAAATGAGTTGCCAGTCTCTTCTTTTAGAAGGATGGTTAAATACCAACCTATGAATTCTAATAGATCAGGTAAGTTGTTTAAAAATATGTAAGTACTGTAATTACATTTAAAGAGCTAATATACTGGAATTGATTTCTATTTGATGAATAAGTAGTTTTTCAAAATCTTTACGGTAAATTTTTGCATTCACAAGATAACTTTCAGACCACCCAAACACAAGGAAGAATGCCTCCTTATCATTTAGTTACAACCCTGATGAAGGGTAGGAAGAGGAAGACCTGTGTTGCTAGGTTACTGCCTCCCAAATCTGGCTCCCATCAGCAGCTCTAGCACAAACAAGATAAGCTGATTGTCAGCCTTTGTGAAATGCATGCTCCCCTGTGGTGAGCAATGCAATGGATGGTCCCCTGGGGTGTCGGCTGTGAAATGCCAATACCTACTGATAACATACAAACATGGCAACCATTATTACGGGCATGGTCACTGGGTCTAATTCCCTATGGTTATAACACTGGGGAAAACATGTGATACAATCCACTCTTGCGTACTGACTGGTTGATTTCAATCAACATGATAAAGATACATACCTACCATCTTAAACATCATATCTGTTTAGCATGGATTAGGAAGTCCAAGTCAGGCATAAGTTTGAATGTCAGGGTCTTATCAGAGAGGCAGCTTGTGGCTGGTGCTCTGAAAAAGACTAGAGACCATGCTAAGCAAACAATGAAGGTATTTTACATCTTCATTCTCTTCATCATTCTAATAATCATTCTCTTGAGTATCATCATCATCATCGTCATCATTCTCAATAACAATGACATTACTATATAAATATGGATGTTATAACATCTTGCCGTTGAAATAATAATATAATAATTCTTTTGACATTTTCCTCTTAAAACATCTTTTCTCTGTTTGCTTTCTTTTTTATTCAATTTTGTACTTTTATCCACATCTCTTCACTGAAATAACCTATAGAGGAGGAGAAGGTCAACATAGAGGTCTGGCCTGGTAACCATGGCGCCTTTATTGCCATGGCACCTATGGGTCTGTCTGCAGCCCGGCCTCCTCGGCTGGTGTAAACTAATTAGCAGGCCTGTCCAGCATACTGAGCTGACGACAAAATAAAGAAGTCAACTTGCACGATTTATTCACTCGTTTCCAGCTGAGAACCAGAAACTTCAGAATACCAAATTTCCACAGAGATCTCCACCACTCATTACTTCAACTTCATAGAATTTACTACGAAAAACATGTTCCGGGGCCGCTCATATAATTCATATACTATGAGCTATGTATAGTGGCAAGCTATGCAAAGGTATTTTGAGTGGTTTCTATGCAGGTCACAACCTAGGTTGTAATTATCATAGCTGCCACCAGGGGGCAGGGGTATAGTTAATTAGCAATAAAACGCCAGCGAAAAGACCGGATCATTGTGATAAAGAATCTAGTAGTACCATTCCCAAGAATCATAACTTCCGTTTATGAAACTGAGCGCATACCATCAGGCATTAGCCGAGGATGTAAATTATCATCACCGATAACCCAGGGACACTTTTACAACTCGCGGGTCTTGTTGAACTCTCGTTACGATATCTAATAGAACTTAACTGCAAGCCCCAGGCAAGGGGTGAACAAGTCATGTTAATCCCTTACATTGAATTAACTACGTAAATATCTGCCCTCCATTACCCTAAGCCAATGAAATGATTTTATCACAATGAGTTTACGAACTCTACATAATGGAATGGGGCAAATTAACTGGGAATTGCATTGTTGGTTTTATTCCTTCACTCATCATTGCTTTGCTGCAATGAAGAATAGAGTAGAGTCTTTGAGACTCGCTGCCGATCATTTATTTTGCCTGCAAAAATCTATCAATAAAGGGAAATACCTTAATCATAGCAGGCTAGCCAGCAGCCCTTATTTCCTTCATGTCTAAAGCCCACATAAATTCACCATGAGATTTATCATAGGAAGTAAGTGGAGCAATAAACCCATTTATGCCAATAGCAGTCCAGAAGCCTACCTACCTAGGTATTAACTTTTGTATGTAAGCATTTTTGAAATATTCAAAGGAGAAATGCTTAGCAGAAACCTAATATTCATTAAAATATATTTTTCCGGACAACCCTCTAATTTCACTGCTCGCCTCTAGAATTTCATCTTGATCAATACTTGATTTCCAAGTTATTTCTGAAGTGTCTAAGCATGCAGTTTCCAGATAAACTCTAGGCATAAATGGGTTAATGATGGCTGCAAAAACCTTGTATAATTACCCACATGCAGTTGGAAATTCCCAGGAATTCCTAGGAACTCTCTGTTACATTTGGTGATGGAAATTCTATGATAGCCATAATATTTTACACTGAGGGCATGCTCCATTTCAGAATGCATAGGTGGTCTAACATATACACATATACACACATATTTCCTAAATAAACAACTCACAAATAAAAAGTTTCAATGAAAAATGTTCTTTGGTGCACTATGAAGCTCTTCTAATACTGTATACAGCTTTAACTTGGAGTGCTAAAGAATTTGCTTTACATCCCTGCTGGAGTGTATTTGTGCTACTTTAAATTCACACGTTCAAGCACTCAAACTATATATTTATTACTATAGAGATATTTATTTGAATAATGTTATTTTGGCGCTATCATGGGGAGAGCTGAAAATAGCGAAAATTAAATGCCTGTAAAAATACCAGTTATACAGTATTTTGTAAGAAAGGTGCCAGTGACTTGGGGTTAGGCGGTGGTTTTTGCCGGGTACTCCGGTTTCCTTCACTACTTACAACTGACTAGTCACGAATTAGCCAGAAAATGGCATAAATGTGACGATAAACAAAATACTAAATACAGTATATTATGTACATGTTGTCAGGGTCTTAGGCGATATTTGGAAACAGGGTGTCCAAATAGAGGTTTCATAGACTTTTGCGTGTCCAAAGTGTGGTACAAAATACATACTACTAATAAGATAGACCCTATACCTTTACAGATTTTGCTTTTTTAGGCCAGATACTGCTTTGTGTGTCTTATAAAAGTGACACTACAGCTTCTACATCTTCTATCTTATAAGAAAAGTCATCTTCAGCAAATTCTGACATAAACTTTAGGGTGTCCAAACTGTCAAAAAACAGTCTTCTACGTGTCCAAATGACACGCTGGACGCATTGCGGCTAAGCCCCTGCATGTTGTTTTCTGCTCCAGGGACTGTGATCTATGCACATGTGCAGGCAGACCATGTGGTTAGCGAGCACAGCAGCAGCCGCCACAGATTGCCACAACCCTCCAGATGTTGATGAGTGATGGAGAGATTTAGTGTTCAAATAAACACTTCAAACTGCTACAGCCAGCAAATAAATATTCAAAGCAATTCACATAGTGTGGAGAATACTAGTTTATCATGTATTAACCCATTGAGGCCTGTAGCCCCTAATGCATCATGATTAATTTAGTAACATCTTTGATTGATTCAAAAATAATTCGAGAGATTAATTAGAGGGGATATGGTGATAAAAACCAAACCCGCACATCTCCTTCAAATTTTATGTGAGTTATGATTTTGGAAGATAAAAGGAATTACTGATCCAGGCTGTTGATTGTCAAGGAGATCTCTTGACATGAATGGGTTCACATATTCATGCTAAGTGCTCCTGGATGGTGAGAAAACGTATACCTTTAAAAAGTATTCCTAGGAAATTCTGCAATTTTACAAGCATTATCCTAGGAATTCCTGGTTCAAATTCCCGGCTGTAATTTGGTGTGGGAATATTGCACATCACTGGTGAAAATGTATCCAGTCATCTTTGGACGATCTGGGGAGATATTTAGGGTTAAGGAATGTCTGATCACTTGTCCAAACATTCTATTAGTCTATCTCTGTCGTTGCCTGTTTAATGACCACTAATCCCACTCTGAATGTAAGGCATGCTGTCCACCATAATGACCACTGAGACCCCCTCGGGCCATCCACGCTGACCACTGATTTATCACTCTCTGATTGACCGCTGTCCAGTTCTATTCAAGTGACCCTCACCCGCCCTCAATGACCAGTCAAGCCCCATCCGCCTAAATCTCCACAAACCCAAGGCTAATCAATTGACTAACGGAGTGTATGTCAGGGGCGGTTACAGGATTTGAGAGAATAGGACTAGTTTATACAGGGTAGAGGAGGGTGCTCGTTCTAACCAAAATTTAGAGAAAAGATGTTTATTTAATTAACCCTTCCCAAATAAGCCTTGGAATACCAACTTTTTCCTAGGATCTTGTAGGAAGGCTCAGCTACATTTGATAAAGGAAGATCAAGAACATAGGGTATCAAACACCTAAATTCTATATGGTTTATTTTCCCTCGAAAATTCCTGGATATCCTAGGAATTTTGAGCTCCATATGGTAAGAGCTGTAATGTTCCAGCGACTTTGGCAATATATTGTTAAAATATGATGAAATACCTGAAAATATTTCAAATAAATTATCATGGCGTGATCAGCCCCTCCCATTGCCCCCTCTTTTGTTAAATAAATCTGCCATAAAAAAGGAGCAGACGGTTGTCTCCTATAGGTCACTAGTCATGTGACCCCATCAGCTGGCCCCCTTCTTCTAACCCTCCTTGTATCGGCAGACATTGAGGGGGTTCAAGAGGTGGGACCCTCCCCTTGCCCCCCTTTACAAGCAAAAATGTTGATTTCATTGCTCAGGATTATCACTTTTCGCTAATTTTGCTTAACCCTTCCATTGCTAAGCACAAGGATGCAAATATTTTGGAAAACCATCCATCTCTGTCATGCTGATATTCATTGGATAGCTGTCGCTGAGTACTCTCAGATGAGTACCCATATGCCAGGGTTTCAGTCATTTTTCAGGTATTTTGCGTCATTTTGTATTGGCCAAATTAGCCACCAGTAGCATAAGGGTTAACACAAATAGAGTAAAATTGCCTCACTTGTAAAACTAACCTCCCTCATACTGAACAAACCCCCTATATACAAATCCTGTCTGTGCCCCCCGCTTTGTAACTCCAGACCTGGCCAATTGGAGGCGAGATGAGTGTCTCCTATAGGTCGCCTATGACGTGACCCATATCGCGGGGAGGAGGGCTGATGTCTCTATTGCGGGGTAGTGTCAGGTGAGTTATGGTTATTGCCTGCTCCCCTAGGCCGGCCCTGCACCTGTACCACATAACACCCCCCCCCCCACAACACACACACACATACCTACTACTACACCTAGTCCTGAGTGACACCTCATCTACACCTGTGCAGGGAGTTTACTACACAACATAAACAGCAATATCACTCTGAAACAGCATACATAAGTTAAATGAATTATGACAATACAGGGCTCAAAATCAAGGACGAGAAAAGTTTACTAAGATGTGTCACTTAACCTACAGACTCTGTATATATAAGTGGTTCAAGAGGTTTGACAAAAAAACTCCATAACAATTCAACATTTTATTGCTAATAGTTGTCACTTTCAAGTTTTGGTTTAAAGCATCACAAGAGATGTACCTCTTTCCTCGTTTTCAATAGAGGGGTTAATTCAGAGCTTACTTATGGCAAAGAAAAAAAGGAAAAGCAAAATTATTTAAGGTTCTAGTTTTAACATTTAAGTTATAAATCCAGTGGCCACGTCATTTTTGTATTGACCCAACATAATTAAGAGATGTGGGGAAACGCTAATGGCCAATTGGCTAAAAATACTATCTGAGGTACTGCCTGAGTCTATTATGGATTGATATAGAGAATCCACTTGATCATTAATCTGTGGCCGTGATCTCATAAATCCTGCAATATGGGCTATCCCTGTCCAGCCCCATATGGTAGATACACTATAAGTCACATGGTCACTTTTAACCCCTTCATCTCTCTCTCTCTCTCTCTCTCTCTCTCTCTCTCTCTCTCTCTCTCTCTCTCTCTCTCTCACTCTCTCTCTCTCTCTCTCTCTCTCTCTCTCTCTCTCTCTCTCTCTCTCTCTCTCTCTCTCTCTCTCTCTCTCTCTCTCTCTAAATACATACATAAAAACATGCACTGTGCAATTTTCATGTGAGAAAACACATGTAAATTTGTCAAACCCGGATCTAGCTATTTACTATCACTTTTAACCCCTTCATCTCTCTCTCTCTCTCTCTCTCTCTCTCTCTCTCTCTCTCTCTCACTCTCACTCTCTCTCTCACTCTCTCTCTCTCTCTCTCTCTCTCTCTCTCTCTCTCTCTCTCTAAATACATACATAAAAACATGCACTGTGCAATTTTCATGTGAGAAAACACATGTAAATTTGTCCAACCCGGATCTAGCTATTTACTATGTAACTTTAACACCATACAACTAAAGAAGCACCCAAGCATCACATAAAGCTTAAAAGGGTGAATGATCAAATTTTGAAGCAAGGACTATATTGGTTCAGCTGCACATACAGTGAGTGCTTAACAGTTCAACAGGAAGCCCTTATTCAATGTAAAATATCTTTGGAAGAAAATGAACTTTCTTCCACATTTTGATCTTACAATAGAAGTGAAACAAGTTGAGTCATTCTACTGATTTTTGCAAACAAACCTCCCTTTCCCCTCCTCCTTGACATATATGGCAATCACTTAATTTTGAGGCAATACTTTAAGAAAAAATCCCTCAAAATCCTATACCCACCCTTGTTTCTGAGACCTAATATCTGACACTGTAACTGTATGTACAGGCTGGCACATTGCGTGTGACTTGCTTAGTCATTGCACCAGTATGTGAATATGTGTATGTTACATGTTGCTTTCAGTGGTATCAGTTAGATGCACATGGTCGCGTGACTGACAACATGTCCTCAATATGTACAGTAGTATATTTTCTTACAGCACTGTGTGCTGAATGTAGTTTACTGGTATGGGTGTTTGTTTTCACAAGATACCCAGTACAATCTGTTCCTCCATTCCTTATAAACAGTTCATCTACATCTATATAGGTGGTTTAAGAGATATCACATAAAAGCCTTTCATAGCTAAAAACTAAAATAATAAGAATATTCTCATAATTCTCCAAAATATGGTCTTTCTTATGGTATTTAATATTGCGATTGAGTAAAATGTGTTCACTTTAGTGAGTCACTAAGTTGTCATAGTTTATCATTGTAGAGGTAAAGCTTAAGGGTAAACAGAGCTGTCAAAGCCTGGACTATTGCTATCATGAACATGATCCTTATACTGCTATGAGTCAATAAACCCAAACTAAGCTTTTCGGTACCTTAACCCATTTATGCCTCTTGCACAGAAAAATACATGACAGTTTTCATGATACCTGTACAAGGAAGACATCTTTTGAAAAGAAATTGAAGATGAAATGTTCATAAATACTCAATCTACAAATCTCCTTCAAATATGTTTTGATTTTACGCTTTATCATGAAGTTATTTTCATTAGTATCATAGATCCAGACGACACTTTTCACTGAGAACTCAAGGCCTGAATAGCTTGGTAAACTCACCTGAGTGGCTGGCTGTGCTAAAATGCAATGTGATCTTAATAAAGTCGAGAGCATCGAATTAATCCATAGGTGGCACATAGTTGAACTTTCATGGTTTGGTTACAGTCAACCTCAGACTCAGCCAAGCTGATCCCAGTCCATCGCTGAGCAAACACAATCCAGCCCACAGCCCAAATTATAGGTTCTGGTCGAGAGTGCATATTTTAGAGCTGCACAGTCTGTAGCGCCTGTATCCACCTGTCACCTCGGTATCGTAATGAGCTG
Source organism: Maea johnstoni (assembly GCA_963942565.1). Lineage (NCBI taxonomy): Eukaryota > Metazoa > Annelida > Polychaeta > Spionida > Magelonidae > Maea > Maea johnstoni. The sequence goes on from OZ012690.1 coordinate 24,265,558, forward strand.
CCTGGTCATACGGCGAACACCGCTTTATCGACTGGAGCGATAATTGAGCAAAAACCTTCTCAGGGCGGCTACGGAACACATCTCAATTTCCCCAGGTAGATACATACAAACACGCTACGCTGAGTCCATATCGCGCATCACTTATAATGATAACCTGTTTATGCTGGCATTGCCCAACTGATCCACTGTCACATATGAGTATATACCTTCCAATGCTGAGGCTACTTTCATCCAAAGTACAAGGGTGCAAAGATTTTCGAAAACCATCTAAACCCTGTTATATTGATATTCATTGTATACCTCTTACTTCAGGTTTTTTGCATCATTTTGTAATGGCCAAATTAGCCACCAGCAGCATAGAGGTTCACTCTTATACAATTGCACTGCCAAACTAATTGGACTTCACAGAAAACTGCTCCATTAAATACCTCTATAGATTGAACGGGGTGGCTACTTAACAATTCTCAATTTCTCCAGAGCTACACATAATCATGCTATATCAAGTATTTGGTATTTCCCCTTCACATTTGGGTGTAATCCTTTTATGATCACATTCCCAAACTGATCAGGTTAGATAAGGGATATTCAGCAAAACAGTTAATTGAATACCTCTCTATAATGAACACCTGCACATCTAAAACACTTCATTCCACTGCAGTCCCAGGTATAATTTTCTGAAACTCAGCACAGTGTACATACACTATTTCCTCGCATGGTGGAACAATTCTAGATTGGCTATCAGTGTTATTGAATGAATGCACCTTTTCCAAGTTTACCATTCAGATATCTCTTAGAATTTCTCCCCTTCCAATGCTAAGGCTACTTTCGTTAAAATAACAAGGATGCAAATATTTTTGAAAACCATCTAAAACCTGTCGTGTTGGCATTCATTGGATAGCTCTTGCTGAGTACTCTTAGATGAGTACCTATGTGCCAAGGTTTCAGTCATTTCTAAGGTTTTTTGCATCATTTTGTCTTGGCCAAATTAGCCACCAGCAGCATAAGGGTTTTAAAGTAAAGAATGTAAAGGAAAATATGAGCAAAAGAAATTACCTTCACTTTCATTAGGCAGATTGGACTCCATGCATGATGTTCACCTCTCCCTGTTGTTGATTTCCTGATTTTGAGATGACTCATGAAACATACAGGAGAAGACCTATTCCAGGTATGCGTTCATTTCATCAGTTAAAGGTCTTTTCCCCTTAGAGGCATGGCTCCATAACGCACCCTGTAGTAGCCGTGGTTGCCTTATTTGCTAATGCATCTCTGGGGTTAATGGTCCATACTGACACAGGTAGTACATGTAGGTGGTGTGAATCCAAGATGGTATCACCACGGGCGGCTTCTTATGCAGGTGTTGCTACTCCAGATCGTGGACACAGATTACCTACCTATGTATGTATTATAGAGCATCTGCATCCTCTGACATCCTCATTTGCGAGTTACCTGCCCTTAGCTGCCGCCTCCGTGAGACACAGACCTGGTACCACTTCACGCTGTACTGGCGTGTCAGTCAGAGACAGACCCAGCATCACTTGAAGCCATACTATGTCAGTTAGACACAGACCTAGTATCACTAGAAGGTACACAGTACAGGTGTGTCTACAACTACATGTAATTGTAGCATAAAATCCATAGCGTATCTGATATCCTTATTTTCTCGTTACCTCTCCTGTTCAGCAGTCTCAGTTAGACCAGATACCATTTAAAGCTGTACTGAGTTAGTAAGGCACAGACTGAGTATCACTTAAAGCTGAATAGTACAGGTGTGTCTTGAACTACAGATCATTGTAGCATAAAATCCATAGCGCAGCTGACATCCTTAAGACACAGATCTGATGCCACTTAACATTGTACTGTGTCAGTTAGACACAGACCTAGTATCACTAATAGCTATACAGTACAGGTACTAGGTGTGCCTACAACTACAGGTAATTGTAGCATAAAATCCATAGCACAGCTGACATCCTTGAGACACAGATCTGAGTTATTCTGTGTCGGTTAGAAACAGACCAAGTATCACTAATAGCTATACAGTACAGGTGCGCCTGCAACTACAACTCCAGGTAATTGTTAGCATAGTAATCCACAGTGCACCTTGGTTTCTCATTGGTTGATAGAGGTACGCAGTTCTCACCTCAAGTCGGCCGACCTGTGGAAACTACTCTGTACACTTAACACCTGTGAGCGAGCCTGGCACCTTTAAAACCCAGACGATGACGCCGACCAACCGAGCGACGCAGCCTGCCTACCTATCCTTTCTCCATAGACTCGCACACCTTTATTTCACCTAATCAAACACGGCCCATTGATACATATTTACCTGTAACGAGCGTGAGGGGGCCGTGAAAAGGAATCGGCTATTTACTTGCTGTTCTTATTGGTTGAGTAGGCATGATGGGGCTCCCCGAGCCATTTTAATCATTGGCCCTTTCAGCGCACGAGAATAGGCGGTCACCGAATAAACCTACCTGGCTTCTCCATCAACCCTCGACGCCGTAATCAGCGGACATGTTTTCTGGGAGATAAGCCATCAGCGACAATAAGATACTATCTCATTGTACTGTTCACTGTTTGCCTTTAGAAAGAACGCGTTTTCTCGATGGGATAAAACTTGATTTGTGGACACTTAACCTTGCGGCGCGACAATGAGAAATGCAAACGCATTCACAGTGAACCTAATTGTGGGGAAAATGTAATTCTAGCTTTTGTCAGGCGCTATAAAAGATGTAGAAAGTCACTAGAGGTAGCCTTGTGGCAGATAACAAAGATTTCTGGTTAAGATTAAACCTTACATATCCTCCGGTATTCAAAAAGAAACAGCCTACAAAAGCTGAGTATTCTCTGAAGAGTTCAACACAACCAGCCATCTGTGAACATTTGTTTCATTACTTGTATCATTTATTCCACCATATAAAATGAAACAATATGATTATGGATAAATCATCTTAAACTAATAGTTTTCATAATGAAATTATTCAGGTGAACCGAGTTTTACTAACTGCACTAGTGATTCTGGATGAGATTGGAAGCTCACTACCTATATAGTAAATCCACTATGTATGCAAAATATCATATTATCACATATATATGATCTCTATGATAAATAAAATATAAATTATTTTTGAGAAAACAACTCAAGGTTTAAAGTTTAGTATATATTAATGGGTACCTCTATTCTCGGACATTATAGTGCACCAAGCAATGGGAGATCAAATGTAATGAAAGGCAACTTTGATTTTGATTTGAAGTGAAAAGAAAATGGCAATGTTAGGTTCATTCTTTCAATAGACACTTCCAACCCTGTGACCTGCAAACACCATTCATGGCTACAGAGGTGAGTTGTTCTGTGCCTGCTTTTATGACCAAGTAAATATCACACATATTTTCACTTAGCTTTTTCACTTTTATCAAAAACCTCAACAAAGCACCCTTTAATAGTACCCTTTTTGAAATGACATCTATTCTGCACCAACATGTGGGGCACCCTTTCATAACTCATTTAGGGTCACACCCTTTCCCTACCATTTTGGTTTGCCACCATTTCACTGCCCTTTTGTTGTAACACCCTTTCTTTACCCTTCTGAGGTTGCACCCTTTCACTACCCATTTTGGGTGGCACCCTTTTAGTACCCTTTTATGGTATCTCCCTATGGTACCTGCCTATGTGACAACCCCCATGTATTCCTCCACTATGGGAGTCAGAGCTGTGTGTGTTTTCCTAGATGTAGAGATAGTAGCCCCCTGTCATCCTACGAACATCATCTACTAATGGACCAGCCCCCAGGATGCCCATCTCTCGCTGCCATATCTCGTCAGCTTTATGTACGTTTAACATGCATCTCCCAGATATGACAAGGCTAATTAAGTACTGGTTCCCGGCCAGGGTCAAGGTCACGAGAGGAGTCCTCGTGAAAAGAGAGATTTATTGAAATGTAACTAGCCTGAATGTTGCCTTTAAGAGAGACCTGTGGTCTACAGCGTATTGTAACCTTTTATGGCATATCTAGAGGTACGCAAAACTAATTGCACTCTATGAAATAGAACATAACATACCCAGTTAACCCTTACCAAATGTAGTTAGCTAGGAATACCAAGAAAAATGCTAAGAAAATGCCCGAATTTCCTTGGAAATGTCAACTACATATGGTAAGTGGTTAGTGCCAAATGTAATTCTATATATTACGGATAGCGTATTTGATAACTAGAATTCCTGTATGTATACAGAAGCACTATGTTAGCAATACAGCAACATGTATCACCTTACAATCCCTTTCAAATTAATACAACCATAGGTACAGCACCTGTCTACAGTCCTTCATTCCTTTCTGAACAAACCTCTTTGTATATTCATCACATGTTCCAATATACCTGAAATCTATAAAGAAAATAGCTTGAAGTTGCTGAAGCCTTATTTTAATAGACCAATATACGGGTACCCCAAAAGGCAACCCATAGTTGATGCTGACATAGGCAATACCCTGTACCATGAATGGGTGCCCAACAAGCCCTGTTATTGTTACAGTGTGGCTTGTGACACCTGTCCTAAGCCTGGGCAAATACCTCTATTTACCTGGAGAAATTACCTGTGTTTACCACGGGATCTGTGTGTTTGATCGGCACACATGACGTGTCTCTCTCGGTTCTCATACCCTATAAACACACCCTCACCCCATGACCGGCTGCACCCTCTCCACCCTACCCAACAACCCATACCCTCATGTTACTACCTTGTAAGATTTATATGGCAACCAGTTAATTGGGAGATCTGTTTGATCAGTATAGAGAATATTTTCAACAAGAGAAAAGAGGAAATAAGAAAATGTGTGAATTTCATGATACTAGGGGTGAAGTGATGCAATGCTTCCATTGGGTGACAGGTACAAGATTTCCTTTTCTAAGACTTTCTTGTTCAATAGCATGTGAAATCAGAGAAGAGAGGTATTTTACCTCTGAAAATGGCTAGTTATGTATGTGGAATATCTAAGACCCAAAATTCTTGGATTCAGGTTTCTGGTAGAACCGTAACAGCTGTACCTATAGGTACTTTAAGACATCTGGGAAAACAGCGGATAGCACTTTCACTTCTCAGATGTAAAGGCTTGTGAAACCTTAGACAACCCCCCCCCCCCCCCCCCCCCCCCCCTGCACCCTGAATCCCTAGGCTACTGGGAGGGGTGCCAGGAGGGCCACTAATGGCTAAGTCAACATGCTTTCTTCCCAATAAGCTTGACCACATTGCCTGAATGGGTGTTTGATGCAAACATGTCATTGGATAACAGACACACAGCTGGTGGCAAAATGACCGGTTGTTTTTCCATGTGAGTTCAGAAGATTGACTTTTCTCATTAAGGTGGACTGACAGGTGAGTGACATTTCAAGGTGAGGGTGTATTCTGGTAGTTCTCTAATAGGCCATCTGTGGCTTAGATACCCACATGTATGTGCCAAGTGTCCACTAAGTTATGGTACATTTATATCTGTGCACTAAGTGACCAGCCATTAAACTTAACCCTTCCATTGCTAAGGCTACTTTCGCCCAAAGCACTTAGGATGCAAAGATTTTTGAAAACCATCTAAATGCAGTGACATGTTGGTATTCATTGGATAGCTTTCGTTGAGTACTCTCAGATGAGTACCCATGTGCCAACGTTTCGGTCAAATTAGCTACCATCAGCATGAGAGCTAAAGTGAAACCTGCAGCACTGTAAGAGGAATTCAGAATGTGGATGAATACGTCTTATTGTATGTTTTCTGGACTGAAGTATGCCTATCTAATGTTATCAGTAAGAGAGATACCCAATACAATACAAAGCTAACCTAATGAATATTTCAAAATATTGTGGGGTACCCTCAATACCCAAAGTGACCACACCTGCCATAGGCTTGGACACCCAAAAGTAGACTTAACCATGGCATATTCAAACAGTTGGGTGGATATTAAATGATAAGGGAAAGCCCACTCATACTGCATTCCTATTTATAATTCAATCTGTTCAAGATATGAATACCTCTTTACCGTAACCTTTAGATATATGGTTAATGTTTCCACCTCAAAAATATGGGTAGGGTAGTTTTGGATACATAACCCAAATACCCTTCTTATACCCGGAGTGAATGATTCTAACATCTCTATTGCACGAACGCTTCATTAGCACTAAGTGAACTATGTAATGGTCAAACTCACCCAGGACTTTGTAGCAGATACAGTGGTCAAAAGATGCCACAAGGTATAATATTCCCAGGCTTAGACAGTACCTGCCTTCGCATGTAAACACCCCACTCATCAAGTCATGTATGGGGCGAGGGCAAAATACCCTAACAATGGGTAGTGGGGTTGTAACCCCTGGGCGCTATCGGGTTTCGCATACCCCGGGGCTGACCATACAGACAGCCCCTCCGTGAATACCCTGAGAGCGTTTTAATGATCTACTGCGCTAGATCGGCCAGTCCGGGTGTCGGCCGCCATTGTTGCCGCGACTGGATTTCCCGATTCAATCGAGTTCCAGCTGCCGGGAGGGCTGTTGGAATTATTACACGCGGAATGGGCACTGCACAGACACATATGTTGGTCATAAAGGCCTGTGATATATGTAGCACTGGGAATAAACGGAGGCTAGCAGCAAACATCGCCTACTACGCCTGCAAATAGAGGCGGAGGGGGTTCGAGGGGAACTACTAGGATTGAGAGAATGGAGGTAACTCCTCCCCCCCCCCCCCCTTTGTGTTAGTATAAGGTTGCCTTTGGTAAAATTCTACATATTTGATATTAACAAAAATTTCTAAAAAAATTGTTCTCTCCTAAATTCCTCACCCTCAATTGATTTCTGGGATGTTAGAGAATGGGAATCAAAGATTGTTCTAGTTTAAATCGGAGAAATATGGTACCGTCAAGAGGATAGTACGATGTACATGTGACAGGGGGAGTTAAACCCTGAAATACCTTTTAACAAGGGGGGTGAGGATTATTTGTGACCAGGAGAAAGAATTTTGTACACAAGCAACCTATGCAACAATGTGAACCACTTTAGTGACGCCACTGAATCTGCATAGGGAGAGGCAGTTCAAATAAGGATACCATCAAAGAAAGATCTTTGACAAACATTAACAGTATCCTTGATCAAAGCCTGTATCACCCAATAAAATTCCCAGACTCCCCCTAGAAAACCGTCATCACTGGTGTGAACATCTTACCAATATTTGCAATGAAAACATAACAGATTCCTTTGAAATCATAACAGTTACAAGCCAATATTGTGTCACCAAAGCCAATATTTTGTCACCTTTAACCCCAGTATAAACATTTTGCTAACATCTTTGTGGCACAAGAAATTGATTCCTTATGGGAATCTACTTGAGTAAAAGAGGGGGCTGTACAAATTGCCTGCTAGTACTTGTCCTGGATAAACCCATATGCAAACATTTGATGACCTCATTGTAATGAATACAATTGGTTTTCCATGGAAAAAAGGTGGAAAATTACTCTTTTGTTTGTTAGCAATGCCCCCTGACTTTATCTGAATTCAAAATATTCCTTTTAGACAGAAAATATTTTCTGATCCACAAGATCAACAAGGCGATGAATCTAAGTGGCGCCCCCTATTGTTCAACCCTAACAACACCACATTAGACGCGACAGCTGTCATTCGCTAATGGAGATTGCCACTGGGTCCCAAGTTTTTTCACCTTTCATGTTTACTTTGAAATCTTATATTCCCATTCACAAATAAATGTGAAATTCGTTTCTCTTGTTAGTCACAATATCGCTACAATATATCTCTCAAAAAAAAAATCATACAAAACCCTTTTTGTACCAACTTCTGTTTGACTCATTATTAACAGATTCAATGGACAAATTCAGTCTTGTAACTATGCCATCATTTTCCTTCAGAAAACATAAGAGATCTAATGATCGGAGAAGGTTTCAGAAATCAATTGAAAGTTCCAAATTTGTGTCTAGTTACCAACCTCTTTTCCCAAATACCAGGTAATTTGAGATTTTTCAGATACTAACCCTTCTGATGTTGAGGCTACTTTCTTTCAAGGCACAAGAATGCAAAAAAAATGAAAACCATCTAAACCCTCTCATTTTGGTATTCATTGGAAAGTTCTCGCAGCGTTCTTAAAGATGAGTACCCATGTGACAGGGTTTGAGTCATATTTCAGTTTTTTTCACAGTATTTTGTACAAACCAAATTAGCCTCCAGCAGCCAAAGGGTTAACAGGTATAAAGTGAAAGCTTATATGTGTAAGGATCAAAGAAGAAATATGAGTGTTTTGGCACGACGGTTGACAGGTGCCCCGTGGATTATCTATAGAGAGCGCTGGGGATGGTTTCTGAGTGAGGCATTCTCTAGCAATGGCACAGTGGGAGTCTGTGTACAGGTGGAATATGACCAGCTTCTTCACACCCTTTCAACCCTCTAGCAGCCAAAACAGACTGTTGTGGTGATAAATTGGAATAAAGCATATGTTGAAATTATTTGAAGACTATTGATGTTGCTCAGAACCCAAACAATCCCTAAATCAATAAAGCATATGTTGAAATCATTTGAAGAGATTTACTTATCGGACCCAAACAAAAACTACCCCATTAAATGTTATCCAATATGATATTATTTATCAGCCAAAACAGACTAATTAGGGGATATCTTTTGGATAATAAAGCATATGTTGAAATCATTTGAAGAGATATATTAATCAGAACCCAAACAAATCTTTCCCTTTAAATATTTCTCAATATGATAAAAGTTAATTTATTTCCCTAACTACCTAATCATCTAAACAACTATCCATACAGAACTCTTATTGCTTGAATACTTTTCACTGCAACGCTTAGTTAAAGAGGAATTTGTATATATCGAGCCGTAAGGTTTGATGTTGAAAAGTGATGGTATACACATCACAGCCTACTTTACTGAATGTTAACAATAAACAGTGCACATATTACTCACTAGTTATGACCCAAAACATAACAAGAACAATACACAGTGGGAAGAAAATATGCCAGTAATCCTCAACTAATGAGACAAAATCGCTAGAGATTGCTAAGCCTGAGAATGAACTGTTAATGTTGTTCCCTGGGCGCGTTTATCTAGGAGGATTATTCTTAAAGACTCCCTCTGCACTGAGACGCCGAGAAAGCGTCTTCCTCTGAGCGCCTCGAGGACTCTCTCTGAGTGACAGGCCGTCGTCACAAGAGATAACTCACCTGAACTAAACACCTGGAGGACTTTAACCCTTTCATACTCACAAAACAAGTGTGACCTGACACGTAGCTAAATATCTCCAGAATATGGCATAAATAAATGATTTATCCTATGTGAACACACACACACACACATATATATATATATATATATATATATATATATATATATATATATATATAAATATATATATATATATATATATATATATATATATATATATATATATATATATATATATATATATACATATATATATATACATACACATACATACATATATACAGTTACCAGCTTGACCTGACACATATGTATATATCTCCATTCAAATATCTAAATGAAAGATGCTTGCTTTCAAGGAACCATCCCTCCTCAAATTTGCAGGAAATGTTGCCTACATATTTAGAATATCAATCAAATAGCAGTTGACTCTGCCAGCTGTAGTGCAAACAGGGGGATGCATACGAAAGTAAAGGATATTTGCATATACCTTGCATACCCTAGAAACATCAAAGACATATCATATGTCTATAGTAATTCTCAGCCTTAGTGCAAACAGGGGGATGCATCCAAAAGTAGGAAATTCTCAGCTACAATTCCATAGTGAAGTTTAAATGTAGTCAATCTGCTACGTCTATCAGCCTCTATTTATGGCATGGTAATTTAGACAATAGCAATAATTCATATACAAAATACACAATAATACTTCATTTAGCTATACCTCATTTTGCAATTTGTCTAAGATATTCTCCTTCTAAATCCTGTGATTCCCTTTCCAATACCAATATATAACTGATATGCTCTGCTACTACTCTGTTCAGCATGTACGTGTACTAAGAGGACGGTTTTGTTTACCTTTCTGCTGACTGTATTTCCATGTCTCCAGATCACAATGGACCCAGTATTCCTTCTCGTTCACCGTATCCATCCTGGTATTATTCCGTATCCGTTATTATTATTATTAGTGCATTCCTCTCCAACTCAAACTGTGCTACATATACATACAAGGCTATAATAAGATAGCACATGAAGGAGCAGCACAATGAGCCCTCATTCTGTCTGTAGGTCCATCAGCACTAATCCCTCGACTGATCTTCATTAGCCTCGGCAGTCAAATGGCAACAGGTCTCAATGGACGAGGACGCTGTGACAGCCCGAGCGAGCGAGCGGCCCGTGCTAGCTTGCAGCGACGGCGGCCCGGAGAGACGAGGGAGACAGATGGTCCGACAGACCCGACCAGCACAAAATGCCTGTATGTAAATCCTCACTAATGAATTCAGTCAGGGGGCAGGGAGGGAGGGGTGGGGGAGGGGACGGTATCTGTAATGGGGAGCCCCTACTGGGGGCAAATAGAGAATCACAGAGATAGGAGTTGGTTGGTTGGCTAGAAGGGGGTAGGGGGGTGGACACCCTGATTGGTAGTAGCAGAGGATACATAGGAATTTCTAGCAAATTTGGGTTAAATAATACCAGGAGTTCATTGCCTCTACTTCCATGGTGTCTGCGTTGTGTTTTGTGTAAAATAAAGACAACCTTTGAGGGAATAGTGGGGGAATGGTCATGGGGGCAATATAGCAATCCAGAGAATGGGTTCATCATTTCAGTGGAAGGTGGAAGGAAAAACGAGAACATGGTAGGCTTTTTTTGGTAATAGGATATGGGAGGAAGAGGGAATTAGCAGGGAGAGGAGAGTATCATCAGGTATCAGGAACCCCCTCCTTTTTCCTGCAAGATATACAGAAGGACAGAGGAAAAGATGAGAGGGGTTCCTTCTTTATTCTGCTTAAAAGCATAGTACTGTGGGGAAGGGAACCCCCTTTTTACCTGCTAGGTGCTGTCCTACACAGGGAAGGGAAAAGATAGAGAGGAAAGCATAATACTGGGGGGGGGGGGGGGGGGGGGGAGCCCCCTCTTTTTCTGCTAGGTGCTGTAATACATAAGGGAGGTAAAAGAGGGGGAGAAAGCATAGTAGTGTAGGGAAGAGAGCCCCCTCTTTTCCTGCTAGGTGCTATAATATACAAGGAAGGTAAAAGAGGGAGAGAAAGCATAGTAGTATAGGGAAGAGAGCCCCCTCTTTTCCTGCTAGGTGCTGTAGTACACATGGAAGGGAAACGAGGGAGTTAGAAGCATACTACTGGGGGGGGGGGGGGGGGGGGGAACCCCCTCTTTTCCTGCTAGGTGCTGTAGTATATAGAGAAGGGGAGAGAGGGAGAATGAAGCATAGTACTAGGGGAAGGGAGCCCCTCTTTTCTGCTAGGTGCTGTAGTACACATGGAAGGGAAACGAGGGAGGGGAGCATGGGAAGGGAGCCCCCTTTTTCGTGGCAGGTGCCGAGTGTAGTCTGGGATGCTAATGGCAGCAGCTGGGCCAGCAGGGGAGCCACTCATCTCAAGCTTGGCACTGATATGGTCAGTTAGCAATCAAATCTGCTCCTTTAATTGCCAGAGGGGTCCTTTAATTACCTGAGGGGCCCTTTAATTACCTGGCGGAGGTAATCTTGATACCTCCACAAATGGCTGTGACTTTTGTCCTGGAAAATGCGAGTCAGACCATTGTATTGATTGTTTGGTCAGGAAACGCAGTTGATGTCTATAAGAACAGCTATGAATATAATGAAACTGCCTGTGACATGTTTGGACTGAGATTTCCTTGTTTCCCTAAAAACATCCCTAACCTAATGAAGACATCATAAATGATCTAGAAGAGGGTAATAAGGGTAAAATCAAGAACATTCTGTGGTTTGGAACAACCATTCTCTGTGATTTGACTAACCATATAAAATGAAGATTGGAATATTTACTAAGGAATTCCCAGGATTTACCAAGGAAAATCCCAGCATTTCTTAGGTATTCCGATAAACAGTTGGTAAGTATACTTTGATGCAGATCGGACACTTCTATTGTTGATTTCACAATTTATTCCAAAATTCATGAAATATAACTCACTTATATTAAATAAATTTGAATTTAAATTTTCAGAACCATGAATGAGTCACTATGTAGCAGGCTGCATTTACTAGTATCTTTACAATTGATACAGTCTGAATGAACAACACGTGTATCTTCATAAAGATACATATCTATATTTTGTAGCAGGCTGCAGTAACAATGTTACATTTACATGGGCACTCAATTGGCAACCAATAAATAACTCATGTACATACATATAGATACATATCTACCTTGCTAAGGTTTCCTTCAATATAACACTCTAGAATTAACAGAAGTATTACAGGAATGATACCCTTACCAAATGAATCTTGAAGTACCAATGTTATCCCAGGATTCCCCTAGCAAAATACCAAGATTTCCTAAGAATACTCAGTAACATTTGGTAAGGGAAGACACATTTGCATTCTTTCCTTGCAAACTCATGTTTTCTAAAACATACAAAGAGCTGATCTTATACAAGGGGTAGAAATATAGATATTTGATCCCGTAGAAAAGTAAACATTGAAATACCTTTAAAGATTTCTATAACTGGAATGCCTTAAAAATGTTTAGAACCAACACTTTTGCCTTGAAATCAAACCACCTAATGGTACTCAAAATTCCAGTAACTCCATCTGCTATTTCTGTATACAAATGGGGACAACAAGGAAGAATTTTCATTCCAAAAACTCAGTACACATCATCTGAGCATGCTTGTAGCGAGCCATGCTTTCACTGCCATGTAAACGAGGACACAATGAGCTCCTAATTATTCCTGTTGAGTTTTCAAGCCTCACGGAGCAATACTCAAGGTTAATTTGTTCTGACAGAAACCCAAATATGACCTACTGCCTGAGCAAGCAAATTCCCTGCCACAATTCTACCAGGTAAGTTGAAATGAACGCCGAAATGTACATATACGCTGAAATTCTGAGCCAAAAATTCCACCTCGGCTAGACAAGCAATTGAGATACGTTAAGTAAACGAACACTAAGCAATAGATCATCTTGGTAAACAGCGGGCTTGAATAAATGCCTTTTAGCAAACATCCCTAAGAAAACAGCAAGAATACCTTGAATGACCACATAAACCTTCAGCCATCAAGGACGTATAATGGGGGATGGACTTAAGTGTCTCGCTCCATTATCTAGGTGCGAGACAATTACAAGGACCTTATCATGGCTTTAACACATTCATGCCCTAAGCCCCATCTGCTCACCTGACCAACTTGCATTTATTTCGAAAATAAAGAAATTCTATTAAAAATATTTGAACGAAAGTTGTCCTTAGTATTGTAAAGAAAAAAGTTTCTTCAAATATTTGTGGAAATGTTCGCTCGTAAAGATGCTTGCCTCTGATTGGCCAGATCACCTGAGCATTGAGAGCTTGTTTGGGTTAGGGGACAGGTGCGGGTGGGGTAGGCTAATAGGGTGACAGCATGCCAAATCTCTGCCCCCTGGGACATTTTTCAGGCTGATCTGCATGCCTCGCCTGCACCTTTAAATTAGATTTCCCAAATTGCTCTTTTATGGTGTAAAATTGTGGGTTCGTATTGTAGCAGCTTCAGGAAAGCGCCAGAATGGGGCGGCCATGATATGAAGTACTTGGGCATCACATGCTAATTTGGTAAATGACACGATAATTAACCAATCTATTCGGAGCCACTTCAGGCTGTCTCCGCGATAATCGATGCACACTTGCTGCTCGAAAGGGAATGGTTTTTGTCACTTTTAGGAAGTTCTTTCACCTCTGCGGCCGTCGTGTCGCAAACTATTCATTGAATCCTCACCGTCCACAGATGTCCGTTATCATAAGACCAGTTGTGACCCATAAAAGGTCGCAATCATATTACCACAACTTTTCGACATGCAGATGTTCGGACGCCCAAGTTGTGATGCTAATTTCGTACTCCCAACGAAAAACCCTGCCCCCTCGCAATAAATAAATGCAAAGGACCTAACGAATCTGAAATGAAGCTAATTAGCAGTGGCACCTTTTCATGTAATTTCCCAATCCATTGTTATAAAGCCCAAATGTTTTGAAAATCTTAATTGCCATCATTTTCCTTTTCAGTTTATAATGGAACTAACTGAAGTTAGACTGCATTTTACCTCCCTCTCAAGTGTATCAGATTCCTTTGTTACAAAATAACCAAAAGTTTGACAGATGAACTTCAATTTGAGTGAACATAAAATTGATATAATTCAAAACATAGTTATCAATTTTACAATAAAATATTTTGAAATCAATTTCACTAATTTTGTCTGTATTGCATATTTCAGTCTCACATATTTTACATTGATACATCTGCCTTTTGTGGTTTTCCTTCAGTCTATAACATGTCACAGTTAGACAACCCGTCCATATCCACTTAAAGTGCTGTGCAATCCCAGCACTATCCCTACACAATGGGAAAGATTATCCAAAGACCTTTAATTACTGCCATAGCCAGAGGCCATGTCAATCAGCAGTCCCCACATACCCTCAAGCCACGGCATTTTTTTTACTATGGCGTACCACGCAGTGCAAGAACCGCTGCTCTCTTAGCTGTCAGTAAATGCCTTTCTATTTCAGGTATTCAGAATGTATGTAAATTGCTAAATTGAGGATGAACTGAATTCAGTTATTACGGTTAAAGCTTCCTCGAGAGCCATGCCGAACAAAAACAGGGCCCCCGGCTATCCCATTGTGGCGTATGTTTTGAGAGGAAATGGTGCCAAATTTCTACATTGCTGGAATAAAGCTCGCTAAATGCCCTCTTACGTCCATTCAGGTCTGAAAATGTGATGACAGAAATGTCTATTTCAATGGGATCATGTCATGCATTAAGAAATTGATTGAGGTTTCCTAAGGTAAGTACCTACGAGATCTCTTGTCAGATGTAAACTGAACTAGTTGGAGTTTCAGTACAGTAAGTCTGTGTATGCCTTAAACCACTCTCAACATATCTCGAATTCACTCATGCCAGAGAATTGCTAGCTCTTCAGAAAACTTAGGGAATACCTTGAAAATCTTGACATTATTTCTTAAATGTTTCAAGTAAAATTGAGTGATGTCACTAAAGATCAATCCAATGTACTACTTCACCAGTAATCATATATATCTTAAACACAGTACTCATACTTTTCAAACTTATTTTGTAAGATCCATTCTTCAAGAGAATTTTGAGTATAAATAGAAGGTTATATATTTACCTAATTCTCACCAGATATGGCTATAGACAGGATTTCCAGGGTCGGACAAACCCCAGATCTACCCATTCAAATGTAATTTCAGACACTTTTATGGAAAAGATTCACTTCAAATGATTCTCCTTGAAAGAGTGAAGAGCCATCGTCAACTGGAAAATATTCCATCTACATAGTGCATTGTACTAATAGAGAATCCATTCTCTACAAAAATAACACCATTCACCCAAAAACCCAAATCTGCTCTATAGAAATCTCATAACCAGCTCACACATTACCCGATCCTTCATTGACATCCATTTTAACTGCTATTTAGGACCACCTATGGGTAAAGCTCTTTGCCGGCGAATATTAATCCGCCTAGATTACCTGTTCATTAATCTCATCCATCCAATTAAAGCAGCAGGTAATTAATAGACTGATGACTGGCATATCGCTCATACTAAGATATCCGATTAACCCACTTGTACTCACTCACTGCTACTTAGTTACAGGCAAATGGGAAAATTACTTATAGCATGAAATGACTAGGTGGCAAATAACCGAATATTTACCAAACAAGACAAAATCACCACAAAATCAGTCACTGGTAAGTAGGCAAAATTTTAAGTTCCCTGTAGCATGAAATAACTAGATGGTAAATAACCAGATACATACCACCAAACAGGACAAAATCACCACTTTTATTCAAACAGGAAAAATCACCACAAAATCATTCACTAGTAAGTAGGCGTATGTGAAAATTCCTTATAGCATGAAATGACTAGATGGCAAATAACCAGATATTTAGCAAACAAGACAAAATCACCACAAAATCAGTCACTAGTAAGTAGGCGTATGTGAAAATTCCTTATAGCATGAAATGACTAGATGGCAAATAACCAGATATTCACAAAACACAACAAAATCACCACAACATCAGTCACTAGTAAGTAGGCGTATGTGAAAGTTCCTTATAGCATGAAATGACTAGATGGCAAATAACCAGATATTCACCACCAAACAGGACAATATCACAACAAAATCTGTCACTAGTAAGTAGGCAAATGTTTAAGTTCCTTATAGCATGTAATGACTAGATGGTAAATAACCAAATATTTACCACCAAACAGGACAAAATCACCACTTTTATGCAGCCCCATATCATTATCACACAGTTTGGAAATTATGTAAATATCTACCTATAAAGACCACTTTTGATTAGATAGTAACCTAACCATATTTGATGACAAGCAAATTATGCAAATATCTTCCTTAAAACTGAAAAATGAGATAATTTTTGTTTAGAGCAATAAAAGTCATTCTGATATGTATGTGTAACATGCAGTTATGTGCCAAAAAGGTAATTATCTCAAAACCAATGTTAACTCACAGATGAGTTGAGCAGCAGTTGAGGTCCACAAGTCAAAATAATATGCTTCTTTACACAAAATAAGGGCTCACTACTAAGTGCGAACCCCTGAGGGTGCAACCCTTAACTTGGGTTCTTCAGTTAGGTTAGTGTGCTCTTATGGATACTTGGGGTTGACTACTAGTGGTACTCCATCATTCTCACACCTACTTACGTGTGTCACTCCAATTAATGAGCCCCCTCTTTGTTACCCCCCTTTCTACTCTTTACCCCTCTTCTGACCCCTTCAGTTACTCACCAAGGATCTTGATGTGTTGCGTCATGACCATTCTCTTCCTAGCATCTCATTCTGCATCCATGCACCCT
>OZ012690.1:24287608-24302608 GCA_963942565.1 Maea johnstoni
TATATATATATATATATATATATATATATATATATATATATATATATATATATATATATATATATATATATATATATATATATATATATATATATATACACACACACAAAATATCATTTTAATCTAATTTGCCATATTCGGGATGACTGCCAGCCTAACACCATTGCCCTTATCTTGGTAGCATACGATGAACCTGTATGCCAATCTCTCTAAGAGCAGTGCCGCCGCCAGTGTGTCTGCAGTGGGACAGAAGGGCAATTAGCCTGTGTGATGAAGAGGTTGGCTAATCTGTGCTTCAGCAGCTGCGGGCAGCGGCTACTCACCTAGCGACCACTCCCTTCACGTCATCAGCAGGCAGGCACGCATCCCGCCACCGCCCATCACTCTGCTCTAGGAGGCTACTACAGGCCACATGACCAGCAGACACAACACCTGGACACTTATAGTAGGGGAAGCCAGGTGTGTGGGGGGTGGGGGGAGAGGGGGAAGAGAGATTTCCATTTTTCACTCTACTCCAAGAGACTAAAAGTCACATGACCAACATACACCTGGACATTTGTAAGAAGCAGCATGGTGTGTGTATCTATCTGGGGGAGAGGGGGGGGGGGGGGTATAGGGCGGAATGTCCAAGGGTGTATGAGGGGGAAAAAAG
The DNA here is from genome assembly GCA_963942565.1 of Maea johnstoni. Taxonomy (NCBI): domain Eukaryota; kingdom Metazoa; phylum Annelida; class Polychaeta; order Spionida; family Magelonidae; genus Maea; species Maea johnstoni. The sequence continues at coordinate 24,288,261 of OZ012690.1, forward strand.
CTAGGTATTGGTAAAGAGTAAACCCTAAATGTTTCCAATTCTTGTTTCTTTTTCACTCTATCCAAGGAGACTGAAGGCAACATGACCAAAATACACCTGGCCAATTAAGAGGGCATCCAGGTGTAAGTGTATGTGTGTTAGGGGGGGGGGGGATGGGGGGTGGGCAGGGAGAAGATATGCTAATAAATACTAATTGTTGATATAACTTTTATGTTCCAGTTTACCCGTTTTTCTTAATTTTACCATAGCATTCTCCCCTCATGAGTAAATCACCATGTAAACACTTGTGTTCGTAAATTCTTCATGCCTGAGGAGAATAGATATTAAAAGATACATCTCTTGGTTATAAACCTGACTTCGCATGCAAAGAATTCAAATATTGATAAATGAATATAGCCTAAAAATAATTTTAAATGCCAATCACAACTCAGATTATGTCATACTTGATGCTTTAATCCAGCTGTGAGTCCTCATTATAAGTCAACCAAATGTCTGAAACACTGATATTGCTAATTTCATTTTTACCAGAATTTAAGTCACTGGTGAAGGTCAATTACAAATAGAATGCCTCTCAATATTGCTGTCTGCACCTAAACGACAGCTGCATACTACCACTATATGCACTGTTACTGTCACCTCAGACACAACCAAGGTCCAAACATTTTTCTATTTTAGGCCTTACCCAGCTGGAGCGCAGAAAGTTGGTTACTGTTTACAATGTACCTGGAACAAACACCAGGTAAGGAAGGCTCTTGCAAATCCCAGATGTTAGCGGTATGTTTATCGAAACACCGACAGAGCTGATATCAACGCTGTCTGCACTCACCTTTTACAAGGCAATTACCTGTGAGACCCACCACTCCGAACTCTCACCTGCGAGACTCAGGTCCCCTTTCAATTAACACTTCTGCCTCCGCACGACACGGCAGCACCACGGCAGTGCCACAGAGATAGCTCCTGTGCCAGTGTGTCTGGCACCTGTAGTGTCACACCGCACAGCACGTTAACTCTTATGCTGCTGGTGTCTGGGAGTCTTTCCTTAAACCCCTATGCTGCTGGTGGCTAATTTGGCCTTCACAAAATGATGCAAAATACCTGGAAATTATTGAAACCCTGGCACATGGGTACTCATCTGAGAGTACTCAGTGTGAGCTATCCATTGAATACTAACTTGACAGGGTTTGAATGGTTTTCAAAAATCTTTGCTTCCTTGTGCTTTGGATAAAAGTAGCTTCAGCATTGGAACCTGACACTGCACTGTCACTGTCCCTGACACTGCAAAGTGCATTCACCTTTTACCCCTGTCTTAGCACAATAAAGTAGAGCCATATAGGTAAATCATGGCAGCAAGGTATTTCAACCATCAAATTCAGAGGGGGTCAACTGACCCCTTTCTAATACAGTGAAACCTCTCATTGTGACGGTCCCATTAGTACCTTTTACTCTGGTCCCAAGGTACTCACATCTCTGAGGTTTCACTCTTCCCTAAATGTACCCCTTATTTAACTAAAAGGAATACATTTCTGGACTGCATTGAAAAATCTGTTCAGGATATGATTAACAACTATTTGTAGATAAAGACTTTAAAGTTGAATTTGTTTGGAGTTAACGTTTTATTGAATTCATTTATAAGGAAAAATAGAATTTTAAACCAGATGAGAGATGATACATAGAGTGAAATTCAACGACCAATGCTGAAATACATTTTGAATATTTTGCCTGCAGAATTAATGCTACCAAATGATTCACAGGGAGAGAAACAAGCAGTGATTTCCTGGTGCTTCCCACCTGACCATGAAACACTGCAGCTTTAATGGACTACATCTCTTTAACCTTGCGAAGATTCTGACTGGAATCTCTAATGCATTAACCCCTTCAATGCTGAGGCTACTCTCATCAAAGGCACTATGATGCAAGGATGCAAAGAATTTTGAAAACCATCTAAACCTTGCCAGTTTGGTATTCATTAGAAAGTTCTTGCTGAGATCTCTCAGATGAGTACCTATTTGTCAAGGTTTCTGTCATTTCTCAGGTTTTTTGCATTATTTTGTATTGGCCAAATAAGCCATCAGCAGCATAAGGGTTAAGCAGGAGGATGGTACCATTTTCACCACACCACAAGCACTAATGGCCCCATTTTACACCCACCAGCTAGCAGTACTAAGCACATGTCACTGGTTCAAACTAACGAGGGAAATTAGATGGACTCTTTATCTAACCACATTGCATCTGGAGCATTAACTCTTACCAAATGTAGCAGAGAATTTCTAGGTATTCTGGGATTATTCTAAGAAATATAAAGGGAATTCCTTGACATTCCACGGTATATATGGTAAAGATACAGATGATAAGACATAAGGCAATATCTTGATATCAAAGCAAAAACATAAATAAAAACATTGCTTCAAATATATGTTCTTTAAATATCTTTCACAAAAGAAACTAATAAATGATTATTTTTTAATATTGTCAGGCCTTTTTTGCTATCAGCACTACATACAAGGGACAAGTGAGTCTTCTTGCCTTTTAAAATTCTTGTCTATTCCTGATTGCCCATTTGGCTACAAATCACCCAAGATTCTTGCTCACCTGTTAACGAGCTGTTCTGTTTACCTGTCTGGTATTTGCACCTGCCCCGAGAAGAACACACCTGGAGGACTTTGAACTGATGTCTTAACAGCTCATTTCGCGACAGCCAATGGCGATGCTGGGATTATTAACTGCCAACTTTGGCCGTTTACGTCCACCATTGGGCCACATTTCACCACCAATGCCTAATTTGCATGCATCAGGCTATCTGGCGCGCAGGCGAGCCAATTTCGGCGTGCCGTGAGGGGATAGCGTCGAGACTTACTCATCCGAATTGTATGCAAACTAACAGAGGAAATCAACAAGAGTAATGTCTGTCTGTTCGTCCACATGCGAGCGTTTCGTGCTCCCTCGATGCTGGGTTTAATAACAACTATCATGTAATATGGTTCTGCAGTGATGTAGTCAAGGGGTACCGTAATATGCTTTGCGCACACCAGATAGAATATAAATATAAATGCGGGAGACACTGAGCTGAAGGTAATACATTTTAAACCTCTTATAGAGTCCATAGCCAGTGACTAGCCAGTTGTAAGTAGTGGAGGAAACTGGAGTACCCGACGAAAACCAATGCCTTACCAGAAGTCACTGGCAACTCATATATTGCTAAAGAGACTGAAATGTATATCTTTCTTAACAATACAATGCAAAATTTTCTATAAAAAAATCCCTATATTTTTACTCTTGTTTTGAAAATAGTGAATACATTGCTAAAGAAGAGACTGATATGCACATATTTTACAATGCAATGGAAAAGTTTCGAAAATAAGATCCCTGGATTTTGTAAAATAGTCGCACATTTACCCGACCACCTGGGGACCCTAGGGGAAGATTGATTTCTACTCAATGGTGCCCTGCCTCCAGCACAAAGTGCCTTGTTTCACTTCTCCTCGGAGAGCACATTTCTCATTGCCGACTGTGCAATCAATCATATCCCACCTCTAGCACTTCAAACATGATTCTCTTTTTATTCACTTACGTTTGTGAGTCATGCCGTATTAGCAGTATTTCGCTGTATTCTCCGTATTTCGCGTACTAGGGGGTTCCTAGTAATGTTTCTGCAAGCCCCAGCAGCAGATGGCAAAACATCTGCTGCCAAACCCTAACAACTTCTTTGCGACATCAATCAACGCAAGAGAGCCCCTTTTTCATGGCTACAGGGTAGGGGTGCTACAAGTACTTGGTAATTTATCACCCTGACTTTACCCTATTATAGTCTGTGGTACAGTCACTACCTATAAATATTCCTCTATCTTAGAGAGCCCCTTTTTCACGGCTACAGGGTAGGGGTGCTACATATACAGGGTTATTTATCATCCTGACTTTACCCTATTGTAGTCTGTGGTACAGTCACTACCTATAAATATTCCTGTATATAAGAGAACCCCTTTTTCAAGGCTTCAGGGTAGGGGTGCTTAAAGTACCTGGTTATTTATCACACTATTTATCCTATTATAGTGGTACAGTCACTAAATATAGATATCCCTCTTTCTTCATTTTTTCCCTCTAACTATAGATTTTCCTGATTTTCACTGAAAAAAATTAAAACCCTTTTCAATTGTTTGATTTTGACTGTAAATACTTTTTAATGTAAAGTAATCATGATATTGCACGAAATATTGCGATGAGCAATTGCAAATGTTTAATAGATCATTTTCTCTCATAATATTTCATTTTTCAGTGAGAAATCACTGGGCATTATTCATACAGGTTTATTATGTATGGTTATCACTTCAATTCCTCGTCTTTGACTAAATAATGAATTTCCAAAGTAGTCACACCTTAATTTGTGATGTGCATTGCATAGGTAATTTTCCTCGTGTTAATATTTCATTTGTGGTATGAACACAGAAAAAAGAATATTCAATATTTAGTAAATGATTTATTATTGAACAAATAAATGATTGCTTTTGGCCAAAAACTGATATCCTCCTTTCAAGTTTACAAGTTAATAATAAATGATAGAACGGGTCAATTCTATTTCTTTTTTTTATATATCATCACTTTTCATCATGTTTTAAATCAAATGAGATACTCTTACAGGTCTAAATCAAAATTACTAGATATTCATAAATCTTTATACATACTATTAAAGAAATTCTTTTTCTCCTACAATGAGCATGCTAAACTAAAGGCATGCTCATTCAAGTCACCCTAAATATGCTGCTGATGGCTAATTCAACCAATACAAAATTATGCAAAAGACCCGGAAAATGACTGAAACCATGGCAAATGGGTACTCATATGAAAGTACTCAGCAAGAGCTTTCCAATGAATACCAACAAGACCGGTTTTAGATGGTTTATGAAAATCTTTGCATCCTTGTGCTTTGGACGAACGTAGCCTCAGCATTGGAAGGGTTAATCACAAAGCGGCACACTCCTTTACTGTTTCCATCAATATATTGATATTCCAGCCCACTTTGAGCGCATTTACACAATTAGTGTTTTACCTTGGCGTAGTCGACTAGCTGACGACCAAGGTAAAATGTGAGACTGGTGGGAATAGCGAAAAATAATAGACTTTCGAGAGATTTAACCTATTTGTTACATAGAGCGCCTAAATAGCTTCACAATTATGCAATTAGGACAAAAATTAACGAAATATTTGAAGAGGGATTACTACTTGGTATGGTAGGCACAATTTTCATTCAAATATTTCATTGAATTTGCACTACTTTTCCTTCTACGCACATTAGCGTCAGACCGCTGGAGAGTTCAGAACGCTCTTGCAAAGTTCTCTAGTTGGCAATAAATAACTGCTGCATGCTAATAGCTTGCTGAGGCAGCAGTGGCCCTTCAACAAACTGAGGCCAGGAGAGAATGTTAGATGCTCACCCTGGTAAAGATACAGATATCAGAGACACAAGCTACTTAGATAAGTTTGGAGAATTTGCTGAAGGCTTTATTGGGAAATAATTTAATGCCAATCATATATATTGTGGGTATTTGAAAAAAATGAAAGTGTATATTGGAGATATTTAAAGAAGTTGTTATATTTTAAAAGACAGGTTTAGGATATTTGTTGCTAATATTCTGAATAACACATGGCTATCAGGCCACATCCTCAGTGGTAAGAGACAGTGAGCAGTCAGCTGCAATACCTTAGACAGCTCAGCTATCGGGGCAGTTGGTGTTTTGACAGATCATGACCATTTAACCAAGCAGTAGTAAAAGACAGTGAGCAGTCAGTGGCAATACCTTAGACCGCTCAGCTATCGGGCAGTGGCTGTTTTGACAGATCATGACCATGTAATCAAGCAGTAGTAAAAGACAGTGAGCAGTCAGTGGCAATACCTTAGACCGCTCAGCTATCGGGGCAGTTGGTGTTTTGACAGATCATGACCATGTAATCAAGCAGTGGTAAGAGACAGTGAGCAGTCAGTGGCAATACCTTAGACCGCTCAGCTATCGGGGCAGTCGGTGTTTCGACGGATCCTGACCATGTAATCAAGCAGTGGTGAGAGACAGTGAGAGACAGTGAGAAACAGTGAGCAGTCAGTGGCAATACCTTAGACCGCTCAGCTATCGGGGCAGTTGGTGTTTTGACAGATCATGACCATGTAATCAAGCAGTGGTAAGAGACAGTGAGCAGTCAGTGGCAATACCTTAGACCGCTCAGCTATCGGGGCAGTTGGTGTTTTGACAGATCATGACCATGTAATCAAGCAGTGGTAAGAGACAGTGAGCAGTCAGTGGCAATACCTTAGACCGCTCAGCTATCGGGGCAGTTGGTGTTTTGACAGATCATGACCATGTAATCAATCAGTGGTAAGAGACAGTGAGCAGTCAGTGGCAATACCTTAGATCGCTCAGCTATTGGGGCAGTGGCTGTTTTGACAGATGATGACCATGTAATCAAGCTGTTGTAAGAGACAGTGAGCAGTCAGTGGCAATACCTTAGACCGCTCAGCTATCGGGGCAGTTGGGTGTTTTGCCAGATCATGACCATGTAATCAAGCTGTGAGATGAGAGGGGAAGTCGACCAGATGAGAGGGGAGATGAAAGCCACATCATTTCTTGCATGATTTCCGATCAAGAGCATCCAAGAAGGCCGGGCAAATATGCAGATAATAACCCTTATGCAGCTGATGGCTAATTTGGAAAATACAGAATGAGGCAAAAAACCTGAAGAATGAATGAAACCCTAGCAAATGGGTACTCATCTGAGAGTACTCAGTGAGAGCTATTCAATGAATACCAATATGACAGGGTTTGGACAGTTTTCAAAAATCTTTGCGTTCATGTGCTTTGGGCGCAAGTAGCCTTAGCATTGGAAGGGTTAATATCAGGAGAAGGTAAAGGGAGGCATCAAAAGCACTCTTTGGATGTAGTATCAAGACCTGTTCAGTCAAACACTCAAATTTTGCATGATTTCCTCTCTAACATCAAAGATAATATGAGAGATATGTAGACAACACATTTCAGGAGAAAATTAAGAGAAGTAAATTTTTCAAGGGAACATTAAGACCTTTTTCTAGATTATATCAATGTCTTAGATAGTAAACATATACGGTATATTATGTTATGTAATCTTACACGTACAAAAATTTTGGTAACAGTCTCTATAGACAGGTGATCTCCTAAAACCATAAATACCACTTATAAATATATCTTGTCCATTTGAAAAAACATGAGTTGATTTTATATTAATATAGAATATAAAATACATTATATCAAATAAAATTTGTCATATTCATATGAAATATGAATAATCTTCATCATACAGATGCCATATGTTTCATTTTCTGGTGATCCCCCTGTAATAAACTTTCAGAATCTGCAATAAGTAAGACAAGTACATGTAATTCCTTTCAAAGAAATAATCAAGGAGCAGAACTTACCCGGATTTACGAAAAAGTCTATTCCATTTGAGTGAGGCAAGTCTGTGACACTATCATGCTTGCTGCTGACGGCGTTCCAGTCGCCCATCCCCTAGAGCTGGCTCTATCCAACAACTGACGGAGACTACGACTGCAGCGCGAACGATGGCACCACGCTAGCTCGCAGAGGACGACCACCTAGCTTTATAAGCCTCCAATACAGAAGAGTCTACCACTGACATCCACTTGACGACCACCTAGCTTTATAAGCCTCTGATACAGGAGAGTCTACCACTGACATCCACCAAGTTACCTTGCACACGCTTCCAAGTTAACGGCCACACAGCTTTTTAAGCCTCCAATACAGAAGAGTCTACTAGCACTGTCGTCAACTAGCGTAGTAAGCCGCTGATGCGACTGTCAGCGCATGTGTGTGCGCGAAGGAGTCTGTGTGTGTGTGTGTGTGCATGTGTAGGTGAGTGTGTGTGTCAGTGTGTGCACGCAAACCGATTAGAGGCATTTCATAACTGCAATCTAGTTTAGTTATTCCTGCCTCTTCTAATAACCACTGTTACCACTAAAGCTGAGTATGCCAAAATGTCTATCTGCAATGTGTGGTTTGTGCATGTGTGTATGCATGTAAACTGACTGCGAGTATTTCCTTGACGCCAGTCAGTATACCCGCAGCTCTGAACACGACTGAATTGCCATTGGCTGATGTACGCCTATCTGCCAGGCTGCCAGTGTGTATGCCACTGAGAGTCAGTTAGAGAGCGAGCGCACCCAATAAAATCATTCCCAAACAGCCAGCTTTATACAGATCTTCCTGCACTGGGGGAAAGTCTACTCGTAACATCCACTGCTTTCAAAAGAATAGTATGCCTGTAGGTCTGTCAGCTTGCAGTTGTACAGGTGTGTGGGTGTGTGTGTGTGCGGGCTAGTGTACAAGCACACCTAATCAAATCATTCCAAAAAAGCCAGCTCACTATATAAGTCAATCACTGTCGGAGAGTCTACCTATAACTTTCACTGTGTTCAATTATGTAGTGTATTTGTAAATTTGTTAGCATGAGTGTTCCTACAGGTTTGTGTGTGTGTGTGTGTGTGTGTGTGTGTGTTTGTGAGTCTGCTAATCAAATACAACTATTTCCTTACTGCCTCTACCACATGTGTTCGCTTTTTCCCCTGTTCCTCCAAATAAATGCAAACTACCCTCTATCCACTCCTTCAAATTGATTTTTCCCTCGCAGGTCGATGATGTCAGAGGTGCATTGTCACAGAATGTGGCCAATCCACAACCAGAACAAGTCTTCTGACGATTTCTGCACACCACAACACAATGCAGCCCAGCGTTTGAGTTTTGTGTCTGGCTGCTGACGTTGCCGTCGGCGATGGCTGAGATTCTATATCGGGGCAGGTGCTCCCGAGTAAAATGCCAGTGCCCAGTAATGAATATCGGCACAATACATCAGCGAGGATTCCCTTTTTGGAGAGGAGGTAGTTGCTAATGGCAACCAATTGCTGCTTTAACTTCCTCAATTAAGGAACTCTCCAGCACAGGGAGGATGGGAAAACACTATCCAGGTGTGCACAGGTGATAACGAGAAAAGCGACCAATCTAATCCCTATGATCAATCGCCGGCCGAATGACAATAAATACCTCACCTTGTGCGGGAACTCAGACACATTGATTTCTCTCCTACCTATTCATAGCAAACCAAAGTTAGCTTTTATTTCATCTGTTTAAGCTAAAAAAACAACAGGGATCGAAACAAAGTTAGCTTTTATTTCATCTGTTAAAGCTAAAAAAACAACAGGGGTCGAAACAAAGTTAGCTTTTATTTCATCTGTTAAAGCTAAAAAAACAACAGGGATTGAAATAACTTAGAAATAACTGCTTACAAAATATTCCATAACCAAAGTTCGCTTTTATTTCATCTGTCTAAGCTACAAAAACAACAGGGATTGAAATAACTTCTGCTTACAAAATATCCCAAATATATTATTCGGATATTCTGAAACATATAACGTTATGCATGTTTTTCACCTCTTTAAACCACAAAACTAGCAGGGATCAAAATAACTTCTGCCTACAAAATATCCCAAAAATATTATGCGGATATTCTGAATCAAATAATGCTATACACTGATTTCTCTCTTGTCACATTGGAAATCAATGTTAGATCGTCTTTTAACTCTTTAAACCAGAAAAACAGCAGGGGTCGAAATAACTTCTACCTACAAGATATCCCTACATTAAAAAAAAATATTCTGAATCAAATGATACTATAACATGATCCTCCCCCCTCCATCTGTTCATTGGTAACCAATGTTAGTTTCTATTTATCTCCCAGTTCGGCACATGCAAGAGGTTTGCCAGTCTTTGCCAGTCAGAGGGAGGGGTGTTTTATCATTCATTTTTACATCTCAAGATGGTAGCACTAATTTTTCGAGTAGTAATCAACTATGTAAAAATCTATGTACTGCTACAATCATACTACAACATAATTCAAATTGTTTTATACAATAAGATACATATACAATCTTTGGAAAATATTTGTTTATTAAGTACTAGTTACAATTCTTAGCAACACCCACATTTCATTTTTAATGGCAAGAGAAGTGGCCTACAACCAGAAGTTAGCTTTCATGTATCTATTCATATTAAACTAAAACCAAAGGCAAAATGACCTGTCGTAAAATAAACACCTTCATGACTAACACTACTACAATACCCTTCTGAACTATATAACTTAGATTTCCCTTTTCCTGGGAAATACTAAGATTAGTCTAGGATTATTCATATGCATGTATGTTTCAGGTATTCAATAGGTTAACCCCTTTATTATTAAAAAAAAATCGCTGAATTCACAAAATAACTCAAAATATTGATTTGACGTAGAAGATACTTTGTGATTTGATGCTAATATCATACATGTCAGGGTTATGGTATATTTCAATAATTAATTACCAGGCTGTAGTATATATTTCATTTTAAGGGTAAATGAAATGATTTTAGGTCAATATAAATTTGACACAGACTTATATACCTGAGTTATATTGACTAGGCAGTTAAGTAACCATCAACCCATTCATGCCTGTAGCAGCAAAAAAACGCCTGACAATTTTGGTTATATCTCTCTAACAAAAGCCGCATTCAGAAAGCATTTGAAGGAGAATCTTTCATCAGAATTTTATCTAAAACTCTCCTTCAAAATCTTTGCGAATTTGTGGTTTATTTCAAAGTGATTTCCAAAAGTTTGACAGTTCCAGACAACACCTGTCAAGTGTATCTAGGCATGAATGGGTTAATGCATGAGTTCCTCTAGAAATTAATGTCTGGATGTACAATACATTTGACATTAACTTTGAAACTATAAACAATTTTGCAAAACACTTTGAGGCAGATTGTTGGTAATGTTCTGAATAACATTCCTATTTTATATATGTTCCCAATTTTGCCTTCATCTGCAAGATTTCATCAAATTTGTCAAGCTGCTTTCGACTGCCATGAGCATCAATGGGTAGATTTTAGTTCTCTTCAGAGAAAGTAAACTAGGTGCTCAAGCTCTTTGATCAGACAACCTACTATCGTAAATGCACATAATACTAAAAGGCTTAACTTTCCAATCTCTGGTACTGCAAAAACATATACATATATGATGAAACGTCCATAAATGTAATACCTCTGAGATGACCCCATATAAATAAGAAAATGTTTGACTCAATCTTAAGAAATCTGTTAATCAATACTGGAATGATATATGAGGCTTCACTGTAATTCAAACATTGTAACATATATGCATAGTGTGTATATAATATATATATATATATATATATATATATATATATATATATATATATATATATATATATATATATATATATATATACATACATACATACATACATACATACATATTTCTTAGCATAGCATAGCTACATATATACAACTGTGTATATATATAACTCAAGAATTGTTAAAAAATGATATATAAAATGTAAAAACTTCATCCTAGCATTGTTATATATCAAGGTCCAATGTACAAGGCAGCCCTGTAGCCCAAGGCTACTTTATCTTTTAAAAGAAGGTAATAAGGCTACTAAAACTTTAGATTAGTCGTGGACTTCTCAATATGAGGGACTAGTAGTCCAATCAGCTACTTACTGGAATCTTTTGTAACTGTCGAGCCCTGCATATATATATACATATATATATATATATATATATATATATATATATATATATATATATATATATATATATATATATATATATATATATATATATATATATATACAGAGTATATACACAGTTCAAGTGTAATTACATTATCATACAGTATATGTATGTCAGCACACCACACAACGCTTCTTTGCTTTATTTTTTTTTATAACACTCCTGCGAACTTCTTCAGCCAATCGTTTTCTTCCAATTTCTACTAGACCCTCGTAAAAGCTGCGCATTGCGTTATCATCCTTATTCAATCCGTGAAGCCATATCACACACATCCTGTATCCATGTGCCTTCCAACTCTTCGGTCCGGCAAATTCATACTCAATCACCAAAATATGGTCCTGCGTAAAACCCCAAACCGCGGCCAAACTTTTCCATTCCCCTTTGCGGAAATGCTTTGATGTCACACGCCATAAAATACGCTTAAAAAGGTCCAAATCAACTTCAACTCGATTTTGGGGAGAAAATTGAACATTTTTGTCTATCAGTCCTTCCCGCTTGAGTTGCTGGAATCGCTCGGCTTTCATAATCATATCCACTATTGCAATCGCGCCATTTCGGCATGCGCACCCAAGTGCAGTTTTTTCCGACTTCTCTAGGAGTTTCAGATTGGCCCCAGCAACAAGAAGGTGCTCTATGACCATTTGGTGGCCATTATCAACTGCACAGTGTAGGGGACTCATTTGACGTAGGTTCTGTGCGTTGATTTTACAGCGTTTGTCGGAAATAAGCAATGCTACTGCTTCCGGCTGGTTCGCACTGGCAGCCAAATGCAATGGTGTATCGTCATGGTTATTTCTCATGCTCAAATCCTCCGTGGCGGCCATCAAGGAAGAAATGATATCCAAGTGTCCGAGAAAGGCTGCCAAATGAAGCGGAGTCCACTCCTTAAGCGTTTCCACCATTGGATCATAGTGCTCTTTAAGGAGAACATCCACCACGTCCACATTTCCGCTCTCGACAGCCAAATATAACACCGATCTTCCTTCCTTATCCTTGCTATCGACGTAGAACTCCATCTCTAAGAGACGGCTGACCATCTCGCTGTGTCCATGGCAGGCCGCTAGGTGGACTGGTGAGAGGCCATGTTTATCGCTGACCTCTATATTCTCACTGTACTTCAAAAACACCTCAATTGCTTTCATACTGCCATTTTGAGCCACATAATGCAAGGGAGTCCGATCGTTTTTCTTTTCCTTCTGCTCGACTAGAGTTTGAAGCTGTTTCTGTTTGGGTGATAGTTCGGGTTTCACCTTGGGTTTCTTGACTTTGGATTTTAACTCATCCATGCTTCCTTTCACAGCATTCATCATTTTCATGGGGTTGACATCAACTGCACCAAATGATATAGGTAATTTACCAAATTTGGGTACATCAAATTTGGGTATATCGAAATGTAGTGGATTGGGGACATCGTGGAGAAATTCCCCAAATGCAGGTAAAAATTTTGTTTCCGCTTGTTCATCATCATCAGTGTCTTCCTCAATCCCGTCCAGATCAAAAAAAATCTTATGAAGTATATCGTAATCGTCATTCATGACCGCTAGGTGGAGCACATTCAGGCCCTGCTTGTTGGCGCCGGAAATATTCGCTCCGGCTTCAAACAATTTCTTAAAAGCGTCCCCTTGGCCGTATTTTACCGCCCAGAGAAGCGCTGTCATGCCGTACTTATCCTCACTCTCCATGTTAGCGCCCTCTAGCAGCAGAATATCTATGATATCCAGAAAGCCATTTCCCGCAGCCCACATGAGAGCTGTGCGGTCAAAATTATCCACAACATCCACCTTGACTTTCTTCATCCTAAAGAGATGTATGACTTCCGCTATATCGTTGTTCTGTGCTGACCGATGCAGTAGTAGTTCATCTTCTAGCATTTCCAGCGGCTCCAGGACAGTGACCATTCGGCAGTCATCAGTGTCATCTTTAGTAGGTCTGATACCCTCTAAGGGTACGAAGGGTTCCTGGCCATTGAAGCTCTCATCCAGACTAGTGACCACTACCCTGGCGTGGATCATAGGCCTCTGGTTGAACTCCTCCATGATTACTCCTTCTACTTAAAATCAATCTTAGGAAAGATAAGGTTCTCATATATTGAGACCCCTTGCTGTTTTTCCTTGTAAAAACTGCCCCATGTAATGGAGATCTTCCGGAGATGCGGGGATGCGGAGGGGCACAGCATACACAGCCTTCTGAGCCTCATCCCTTACAAAACTACAACAGGTCAAAATAATCCAGGTCACACCAAAAATACCCTTGCCCATAAGGGTTCTGTTTTACATATACAACTGGAGGGTGGGTACGGCAATGTGATTAGTCTTCCAGTGCTGGCCCCAGGTGCAAACCAATCAAATGGCTGGATTCAGTGACTGGTTAGACATGTAGGCTGGGATCACCCAGCACTCATACAAAAACTGTTCTACCCCACTGCCCCCCTTTCACAGCAGCTTTGTTCTACCTGGCTGCACAGCTGGTGTCTTTCCAGTTTTGCACTGGACAAAAATAGACTGGCCAGAAGTATTTTCTCATTTTCACATACCTGAATTTCATGTCTTATTTTTGCCTCTAAATATGCACTGGTTGAATGTTGTTCGCAATGACATACCCATATGTGAGTTCAGCAAAAGGTATAGTGCTATTTGACCCTCAAGGCGTAACCATAGTAGCATTCCTCAGGGAAGATCCTTACCATTGGACGGAGTT
>OZ012690.1:24305108-24342046 GCA_963942565.1 Maea johnstoni
GCTTTCATGGAAACCATTAACTGCTAGTCCCAACATACGCTGAAGAATGCCTTCATACTGTTCATCTTAAATATAATGCCAGAACTGGAAGTTTTACTCCTCTCTTCTTGGAGTTGTCTCCCATATTTAGTGAAATCTCGGATAGATGGACAACTCAGGAATCACGAAAAGTGTTCACAAAAGGAAGTGATCACAATTCTTAGAATTACAGCCAAATTTAGAGGGTATATATCATGCAGAATGGCCCAAGGAAATCCTAACCTGTGCGTCTCTTGATCCACATGGCAATGACAAGCCCCCCCCCCCCCCCCCCACACACATAGGTCTGCAGAATGGTACTGCTGACTGATTCTAGAGGGTATAGATTATAAACAATGGGCCGCTGAAATCCTCCAGGTATTGTTGCCCATGTATCTCCTAACCAACATGGCAGCGCAACTCTCCCGAGCCCCAAAGCTAAGATTTAGGTTGCCGTTGCCATGGTGACCAGTTGTAGCTTAATAAAGAGGGATGTCCAGAGTGCTCTGACCTTGACCTTCAAACATGCAAAGAACACGAAATCTGGCCGGTGTGGAGCCTTACAGCTCGTAAGTGAGCACATCAGTAAAAATTCTGGCGCCCCTTTCACTACTGGTTGAACGAGACAAACACATTTCCACCGCGATGCATGCAATCTCTGAGCTATGCGAAAACCAGTGAAAATTCTGGCGCCTTTTTCACTACCGTATGTAAGCTCAAGCTACGCTAAAAACATTGAAAATTCTGGTGCCCCTTCCACTACTGGTTAAACGAGACAAAGAAATTTACACAGCTACGCATGCAATCTCGAGCTATGCAAAAACCAGTGAAAATTCTGGCACCCTTTTCACTACCGCATGTAATCTCAAACTCAGGAAAAACATTGAAAATTCTGGTGCCCCTTCCACTACTGGTTGAACGAGACAAACAAATTTCCACTGCGACGCTTGCAATCTCGAGCTACGCAAAAACCAGTGAAATTATTTTATTGCTTGTGACAACTTAAAGCTTTTAAGTGGCCGAGCTTTATGACAGAAAGAGCATGAGTTATTTATGAGCTTATCCCATAAGCCATTTGTCTCTGATCAAAACTGCTCGCTTTTTTAAGTAGGCAAACACAGCCTTCTATGGATGCATCTTCCTGGATGCTCAAAAACGCAACCAAGCATCAATCGGGGAAAATGAGCTCGGTTATTTATGGCTTATAGTGTTCTTTTATCAATATATCCATCAAATAAAACTAAAAGGATCTTTCCAATATACTGTGTATTGTGTGTGATGGATCGATTCTGTACTCAATACCACACACAAAGATTCTTAGCAGATCATTCCATACATGAAAATAAATGGATTTTTGTTAGTTGTCACTTTTTCTACAATTATAAGATAAAGAATGATTTAAACCAGTTGTTAATAGGGGAGTAACTGAAATACCCAAAGAAAGCCATATACCAACCCTTTGGGCAATTACCACAATTCAAGGGAACAATATTTGAGTTAAATGGTACTACAATTTTTTAAACAATTCATGCCTTAACCATTATGCTGCTGTTGGCTGATTTGGCCAGTAGAAAATGATGCAAAAAATGGAAAGATGACTGAAACCCTGGCACATGGGTACTCATCTGAGAGTTCTCAGCGAGAGCTATCCAATGAATACCAACATGACAGGGTTTAGATGGCTTTCAAAAATCTTTGTGTTATTGTGCTTAGGACGATAGTAGCCTCAGCATTGGAAGGGTTAAAGGTGTCATCTTACCACATGCAACTTAGACTTCCAGAGAAATCCTGGTATTTTCTTAGTATTTACTTAGCTAGAATTCCTCTGTATTCCGAGCTACAATTGGTAAAGGGACATGAATTGTTTATTCTTGGGCTATAGATATTCGTCTTGCCTCGCGAGCCTGGCTGCCCACGACCACGTTCGGCTGCATGCTGCGACTCGTGATGAATAACTCCAGATATAGAACACAACATAACAATGCAAAAATGATGGATTTTAGGTTATGCTCAAAAGACGAGATGGTAAAACTATCCGTGCTTGAATATGGCAGCACTCAAAATGATACATGAAGGGCAGAAAGATTTAACCCTTAAGCTGCTGGTGGATAATTTTGCCAATACAAAATGATGCAAAAAACCTGAAAAAATACTGAAACCCTGGCACATGGGTACTCATCTGAATGTACTCAGTGAGAGCTATTCAATGAATACTGACATGCCAGGGTTTAAATGGTTTGCAAAAATTGTTGCGTCCTTGTGCTTTAGATAAAACTAGCCGTAGCATTGGTAGGGTTAAACACTTGATAGGTTTGGCTACCCCAAAAGAGGTCAGCATAAGCATGTATGGCCTAAATATGTCAATTAACTAGTGCCTATTATCGGAATGAATGGGGTTAAATTGCTATTTTTTCTTGTATTTTTTTTATCAGATTCCATAAGCCACGGATCTTGAATGGCAGGGATTCCTTTGCTTTGAGCGTGCAACAAGCTTGATCAATAGAGCAATTATGTAATTGAACTATCAATAACCAGCCCCGCAGAAAGAATAACTACCCCGCAGAAAAGGTCAATGACTGACGCTCATATACCTTAAGTAATATCACAAAACGTATGCAATATCTGAAATATGCAAGTAAAAAATTTAAATCATTGACATTTTTTCATTTTTCACTGAAAAGGTCACACAATATATTTCCAAATTTACTATAATTACCATATATTTGACTTTTGTTTCTGATCAATTGACCCGTGTGGGCGTGAATGGGTTAAACATTTTTCGTCGCCTCAGGAGAGCCGACTCCTGCTGTGGAAATTGTGATAATTATTGAGCAGTCTATAATACCATTGATGACCACTGACGCATACTGAATACGGGGCAATAATCTAGAACAGAAGGTTGCAAGGGCAGTGGAATTTCTAGCGTTCATTTTCAAGATCTAAGAATCAGCATACGAGTACTGAGGGGTACAATTTATTTGTTTTTGTTTGTTTTGAAATCTATAACTTTCAATTCCCCGACCAAATTGAGATATGGATACCACATAATTCCTAGGATTTTCCTACGAGAATCCGAGTTTCAGCTACACATGGTAAAGGGGACTTGGAATAATTCTATGTCCCCTGCTTTCAATCAGATTAATTTCAAAATCATTATCTTAACTATACAACACATATTCTCTGAAACATTATAACTGTAAAGGGTGTCCTCAAAACACTGTTAGATCCTGCAACTGTTTGCCCCCTTCATTCAAACCTCCTTTACCCATTTCGTCCGACGTTGGCCCCTGGGGTATATCTGAATACAGTTCCCAAGAGATCGCCTGATCATCAATACCCCAGTGGCAGATACCCCACCCCTAATTTCTGCAGAATTGAGAGTTAGGTACATCTCCATACAATACCCAAGAGCCCCAATGATAAGTAAAACCTAACTTGAGAAAAAAAACCTGCCCATCCCTATAATAATCAATACGCAAGCAAATGTTGCTTCTCCGTATCATCATTTCCGCTAATTACGTCCCGGTGAGCGTCATAAGCCCGCTCTCCCTTCGTGGTATGCCTGAGTGCCCGCAGCCTTGTAGCATTATTATTTTGATGGGGTTCCACGTTTATTAATCCAATTTGGCCGGCACTGGCACTGAGCGTTGCATATATTCATTCGAGTCTGCGAGAGATTGGCTTTGACTCTGGTGGCGGCGTCGTGCACAAATATAATTAGCTCTTATTCCAGTCTGAGAATGGATCCCTTTATCAATAGCTGCTACAGCCAGATGGATCACTATGAATCAACAGCAAAGCTATTATACACACAAGACCATAAGACACCAAATATATGAACAGGGAGCTTGATACCTAAGCGATGCGTAGAATTAACATAATTAATTATCTTTAATTAATTTCTTGTAGACTTTTCTCGTTAGTATCTTAGTCCGTTTTGTGTTTCTATGTGGCATATGAACTTCTATCTGTTTTGATTTAAGTTATACAAATTATTTTAAGCATTTCCTCATTTCTTTGGTAGTGTTATAATCAATAAGATCCTCTTCCCTTTGTCTACAAAATACTTTTCTATTAGAATGTCCTCAGCTAAATATGTAACTGGAGCATTTTCGTATTTTCAGCCTCCATTTGAAATTTGGGGCAAACAATAATGAAATATGACCATGAAGACAAAGCTACTAATTACTCACAGAAAGAGGCTCATTGCTTTTCACGTATTTCTGAAATAGCCTTTGAATATAAACAGAAGGTAAATATCTATAAGAACCTCACCAACAAATTTCCTTTGAATTAATTGATGTAAGTTTTATTTTTTATGTATGACAACATTCAAATTACTCTAGTCTAAGTGAGATATGAGAATTTCTTTAAGTATTAATTGCTGCATCATGTCTTTATTTAAGACACTACTGCTAACCATATCGCTCCTTGGGGGTACTAAGATATACATACATACTTAACATGTACTGGCCATAAACAATCCTTCAGTGGATCATTAAGGCACAAAACAACACTTCTCTACCCTAAGCACTGCCAAGCACCCATAAAATCCATCATCACAGTACATCAAATGGCAGTTACCCAGAGAACACCATATGCTACTCTAGAAAACTGCATTGTAATACGCAATACTCAAGCAACTTTGCATCAGAAATATGTAATTTGCATCGCAAATTAATTGCACCCTTAGAGAAATAATAGGAATGCAAAATGGGTAATAACAATGGAAATTAATAAGTGGACCTCCCAACGTGGCATCTTGGTACTCGCTGTACCCTTACCGAATATAGTTAGTAGTCTCACAAGACACAAGACATTAACTGGGGAAACAGAGTATAAGGTATTCAAAGAATATGGAATGCCTTGAAAGAAGTGGTTTCAGGGTTTGATAAAAATTTTCATGTATAGAATCCCAATTTCTTTTTGTAGTAATATGCCCCTTTTCCTAATTATCTTAACCCTTATACTTCTGGTGGCTAATTTGGCCAATATAAAATGATACAAAAAGGCTGAAAAATGACTGAAAACCCGGCAAATGGGTACCGATCTGAGAGTACTCAGAGAGAGCTCTCTAACGAATACCAACATGACAGGGTTTAGATGGTTTTCAAAAATCTTTGCATCCTTGTGCTTTGGACGAAAGTAGCCTCAGCATTGGAAGGGTTGAAAAAAATATACCGTAAGTACCGTTCATGAAAACAAAGACCTATCTCAAAATCACTGAATAAGCCTCAGGATAATGTGTGGAGCACTGAGTAGAGGTAAAGAAGAGAGAGTGGCTCCATTTTTTGTAGCCATTTGGTTAAAATTCCATCCTCAGGATAATGATAATAGCAGTAAAAATCTATCTTTTCTACGGAGAGCTGAGTAGTATAGGGGGAGGAGGAGAGAGTGGTGCATTCTCCTGTAACGCCTCATGTGCAAGATCGCATGAAAACCGTCAATTCATCAGCATCACTGGAGGATGGATAATATCGGGAAGAGGCTTCTCTCCTCCTACTCCTCCTCAGCAAGGAGAGCTCCCAGCTAAGCGCACTTCTCGTGTCATCAATTATGAATCGCCAGAATAAATGCCGTCCCATTGAAATGTGATACCGCCGGGGTGCTGATCCCTTCAATTTATCAAACACTTTATGCAGATTTTTTCTTCTTTGCTAACTGCATTAGAATTACGGAGGTACTATTCATCTCACCTGCTCCCTGAAATAAAGTGCCATGAGGGGGATTGGGGGGGAGGGGGAGATTTCTTTAACTCATTCAAAACATCCCGACTATACAGGGAAATCTTTTCATACAGAGCATTCCTCGGCAAATGTTTGAAGCTGAATTGTTATTTAAAACCCATCTCACAGCTCTCCTTCAAATAGTTTGTAGATTTATACTTTTTATCAAGAGTTATTTTCAAAAGGTTTCATAGGTTGTTCAGACTACTTGTCTAGGCATTAATGCATCTATTCTAGAAAGTTTAAACAGAAATAAAACTATCCTCCGATTCATGTAAACTGCTAAATCAAATTGTTCCCTATATGTGTTAACATTCAACACTAGAATATTCTAAGGGGAGGTGGACACGGTGGATTATACGAATGATAATTTAGAGGAAGGATGATGGGGATGATGATGATGATAACAAGAATAATGATGATAATAACTATGATGATGATAACATCTATGATGACAATTATGATAACTATGATGATAACAATGATAACTATGATGACGATGGTGATAAATTGAGGCCAGATTCGAATCCCCAGGTCTTCACTATAGCACATAGAGTATCGCTACATATCTATTCTTTAATTGACATCGAAGGATGAACTGATTTCATTTTGAGTTGAGAGAAAACGCGGCATGATAATGATGGCAGGTGTATTCCGCATTATTGGTCATAATTACCTCCTGAGTTGCTCACCAGGGGGCGAGATCTAGGGCTGGCAGAGTTCCCAATCCACAATTTAAAGTATCTGTCCCACTGGGCCGCCATTTGCAAAGAACCACCCAGTGAATTTTCTGGCTAAACTCCCCCAATTAATACAGCAAAGGTTTTGCAATCACAGCGATTTAGTTTTGAAAGGAGGGGGAGAATGGCAGATCCTGCTCCAGGGGACTTGGCTGTGCCAGCCTGAGTCATTCCAATAACCATCCATTCTTAACACATGTATCGTCTGGTTCAAAGATATTTTTGAAAATAACTTAGTAATTAAGCATAAATTTACAAAGTATTTGAAGGAGATTTGTTAATAGCATTCTGATAAACAATTCTCTTTCAAATATTTTCCAAAAGATATGGTTATTAAAGAGATATTAGCAGAATAGCCAAGCTTTCTTAGCCTCTTACTGAGATGAATGGGTTAATAACACGACAGATCCCTCATCGAAGCCTGCCTTCCCTCGAGTCTAAGCTTTTAAAAGCATTAGCGGCAAAATATTGAAAACTGTCAGCCGAATCCATTCATTCTGACACTGGAGTTGAAGTGGAAACTATTTCTCATCTCGAGTGTAGCATATTTGATATGCGTCACGGTCATGTTGAGAATGTTTCAACAAAGTAATCTACACGATTTTCGTTACGTCCGGCCGTCAGTCCAGGCCGAAATCAACGACGGTCTTCTCTTCATCTTTCTTCGCTCGATCTTAATTTAGTGAAAATGATTGATTTCGGTGTCGTGACCCGCACCCTCTTCCCACAATGCATCTGTGTACTCCAAGCGGCCAATCCCATTGATTTCTACGCGAGGAAGGGAAAGGAGATTTTCTCCCGCCCCGATTAGATTGTCTCGTCCCATCGTTCCTGATTGGCAGCAAAGAGAGGGCAAGGAACCATTAAACCAACCATCTTTAATCCCATAGAGAAAGGGGCTAATCCAACTATCACAAATAATCCATGGCACATCAAATAGAAGAAATATCGCGCAGGCTTTGATTGAATCACTTCCCATGATAAAGTGCTTTAGCGTTCTGAATGAAAATTCATGCTCAGATAGGGGAAGGGAGACAGGAAGCAGAAAGCTGATTTCTGAGACAGTAGCTCGTCTATTTTTATCAGCAATGAATAACGGCAATGGATTGTTCCCGCGAGGTAAACAGACAAGAGTCCAGGCACAGATTAAGTAAGGGGTATTGAGAGATTGAAACCAACCTCTTTACACTACTAGAGATCAGGTACATATTATAAAGCCTTTTCGTTGATTTAAGTGTTGATTTTAGTGTTGATTTTATATTCTCCGAACCCCTTAATCATAAATCAAGTATACTCTCAGTCGTAGTCTCTGATAGTAAAAATAGAATAATGAAGGGTATTAAGGAGGTACAGGAAATTATTTCAAACTGATGAACACCTCAAAATCTCAAAGGGGGGGCGGGGTGGTAAATTTCACACAGGTGCATGATGGATAATCTTTAACCCAAATATGATAAGAGTGGAAGTTTTTTCAGACGATACTTTATTATTAGTTCCAGAGAGAGAGTTTTGTCAGCAGATACTGATGACAATGAATCCCCCCTTAAAAAAGTACTGTATTTCCCCTGATATATAGAATGCTTTTTAATTGTTAGTGACCCATTTGTGATACTTGAGAGGATTGACCATATTTCTAATGTTTTTACCACAAAATTCTCTATCCCCTGCTAGTAAAGGCCACCTATTCATTAACCCTTCCAAGGCTGAGGCTACGTAGATTTTTGGACACCTTCTAAACCCTGTCAGGTTGTTATTTATAGGATAGCTATTGCCAAGTACTCTCAGATGAGTACCCATGTGCCAGGGTTTTAGTCACTTTTTTAGAATCTTTGCATCATTTTGTATTGACTAAATTAGCCACCAGCAGCATAAGGGTAAAGATTGTTGAGACTCCTCCCATTTAGTGATATTTTACCTGCAGGTTGTCTTGTATACATTATGTTTACCACATCTCTATCCCCTGTAGTAATACCCACATCATGTAGGACAAAAAAACGGAGCAACTACCTGTACGGAATTCCTAAGTCTGCATATTCAATAAGCGCAGATAATTGAGCAAGTTGTCTATTGAAATCATAGCACTGATCCGTCACGGGTCTGCCGAGGGATTTAAGCACAGGCGAGCAGACTCTGCCCAAGCTTAATCACGTAAAAGCCGCATACCGTCGTCGGCCGTATGAAACTTTGATGCTGATTCAGCAGAGTGGTTCTGTTCCCCGCCAGCTCTGACAGGTCGCTATATGAAACCCAGAGTGAAACAAATGCACTATAGTTAGTTAACCCTTATTGAAACCAACCTCTATGCACTGCAAATAAGGTATATTATATGCTGCTGGTGGCTTATTTGGCCAATACGAAACGATGGAAAAATAATTTATTAATGACTGAACCCGTGGCACATGGGTACTCATCTAAGAGTACTCAGGGAGAGCTATACAATGAATACCAACATGACAGGGTTTAGGTGGTTTTCAAAACTGTTTTCACCCATGTACTTTGGATGAAAGTAGCCGCACTGCAGCATGGGAAGGGTTAACCAATCTATGCTTAGAGCTTTCTTAGTAAGTTATATTTATTGTACTTATGAAAGAAATAGGAATTAAGAATACATCTACAAAATATTCAAAGTATTCCTTCAAGTTTCCTCCAAAAGCTGCTTTCATGAAAGAGACAGCACCGAATTAGTCTGGCCTTTCTAGTATCCAAACCACAACTTTCCTTCGATTTTGATATGCAAATATATGCTTCATACTGAAGCTCATTTCAGAAGTACCATGGCTTACGAGTGACATTTTTAAAGAAACAAGAGTTATGGTTACCCCTCAGTTCATACTGATTAACTGTGAGAGTAATATCATAAAATTCACACATCAACAAGTTCCATCTATCTGTAGGGTTAATTTGCATATAAATATCCCCGTGACAAACCAACCATACAATAGAGGATGCACAACAATTTCACCTCGGTGATATTTTTACAAATCATTTGGGGTGATTAAGTGTATACGCGGCAGGATGGCAAAACATGCTCGCCAGTGAAACAGGTCTCTAGTCCTCAATAATCAGCGTGATTGGTTGATTCGGGTTCTCGTAAAACAACACAACGACGCGACATGAAACACGATGGACGGAGGCCACATTCCTCTGTGTAACCAACACATTTTCCACTCCACTGGTGCACAAAACTAAAGCATGCACTTAACAACTACACACGTCCCGCACGCAGAAAATCATGGAACCGCTACCCCCATAATCCTGACCCCCTCCGTGACCTTTACTACCCCCAAGGTGACCTTGAAGTAGGACCCGCGAGCTGCATCTAATCACAGATTTTTTTTTGCTATGTTTCAACAGGGGTCTTATAACTGGCCGACGTACTCCGAGGCTAAATTATTCAATCACTGTGCATCGAGAGTTGAGTCGACGTGTTGGTCATCAAAACGTCTCCGTGTCTGATGGAGTTATAAACAATGATGACCAGACTGACCTGCAGACTGACCCTTGCTCAATATACACTGGAGTCTTTAATGGAAAGACAATTAATTAAACAGGCCAAAAACGGCAATTTCAATTATACCTTCGCTTTAGCACTGACCCTTTGAACTGGGGGGTTAGAAGAATGTAAAGCAATTACATGCCCGGCTTGGGGTGAGAACTTTCCAATCCACCCATGAAACAAACTTATCTTATGAGTTAAATCTAGATCCATTATCAAAATGAGTGTGTCACTTTTGGAATAACAATTACCTGTATGCCATAGTTAGGCTAGCCTCATCACAGAGTTAGGCATTCACCTAGACATATAAAGTAGGTGAGTTAGGCGTATTGCATACCACAATGAGTTAGACCACTACTGATCACGGGGATGAAATGAGAACCATTAATCAAAAACCTTTAATTAAACCTGCAGTCTTCAATAAATTAATTGTGTATGGCGGGCTTAATTAAAACTGCATCTGCATGATGGTGGAGGGAAGAATGTGGAATTTCACGAGCGAGCGCGATAAATCTGGATGCTAAGGCATGATGAAGGATTCCATATGCTGCTGGAGACTCTAAAGGAAGAATGATTATCCTGGTATTGTTATTCTATGACTGGAACATGGAAGAACTTTCATCATATACCAATGCAAAACATTAAATTACAGATAGTTAGATATACTTCTTCCTAGTACAATTGATACAGCTTACAAAATGCAGCTAGGAATACAGAGTATTTCCTATAAGACAATGCCAGGAAAATGCCATTCCCAAAGAAATTTCAGTTTAACACTGAGTGAGGGACATGACTGACAACCAGAGAATGGAATTTTAACCAAAATGGCTAAAAAGAAGACACTCAGAATGTGTCATTAAATTCACATGAATTCTCATACTGTCTTTCATTTTCCTTACATAGGAAACAAAACGCTATAGTTAACAGAAACAATCTTATATGCGACATAATTTCTTGGTGTCAGTAACTACGAGGATTATAGTTTTCCTATTCCATGTTTTATCCCTGCAGGATATTCACCCTTAACCTTTAAATCTATAATGATTGACCTATGAACCATCACTTGAGGCAATACAAGAAACTGTATCATCCAACCAGTTGAGAAAATGATTAGTTTCCCATAATTCATTTAACCTACATGCAGTGCACACATGCCCTCACATAGTGCATAAATAAGCAAAAAGATCAATATTTGAAAATATTTGAATACTGGCATTATTAAACCCAAAAGAAACAACCTTCCATCATTTATTTGAAATATTGCCTTAAGTATTTTCATTTTACCCATTGGCGGCAGGTGCCCTCTTCAAATGTAGTTGAGACTTTCTGGGAATGCTGGGATCCTCCAAGAAAAATCCTGGGAATTTCTAGGTATTTCAATGTTCATTCTGTCAGGGTAGGCAGGTAGAGGTGTTTAACCCTTTCAATGCTGAAGCTACTTTTGTCCAAAGCTCAAGAATGCAAAGATTTTTGAAAACCATCTAAACTCTGTCATTTTGGTATTCATTGGAAAGCTGGTGCTCTCAGATGAGTACCCATTTTTCAGGGTTTCAGTCCTTTTTCAGATATTTTGCATCATTTTGTAATACCAAAATTAGCAACTAGCAGCATAAGGGCTAACAAAGCATGTCTTGTCTGTACATTAACGATAGCGAGGACGTAGGGGTGAACCTCACTAGTTCAGCTCTGCTTAGCCCAATAACGCAATAAATCATCGGCAGGCACCGAGACAAGATGGCTGACTGGAAGGCCAGGGAGTGCCACCGGCACCGATGCTGACTCCTCCGCTGCCGCCGAGAATGAAGAAAGTTTTGTTGAGTGATGAGGATCTAATTGCTGCAGCCTCATTAGCTTAGGGATGAGAAGGATGATCGCCTCCTCGGAATGCTGACTAGTGTACAACCACTTCATCAGAAGTCTTCATAGACAAACGCCACCAACTTAGCATCACCATACTGTAAAACACCACCTCTTCATCATCATCATTGTTATCATCATCATCATCATTGTTATCATCATCATGATCCTCCTCATCATCATGGATCATCATTATTCCATCCTCATTCTTTACATCATGATCATCATCGTCATCATCATCAAACTATTCATTATAAGAAAGGGTTTGCATTGTATCTCTCCTATGTCAGGCTTATCAGAGGAGCACACCTGTCGTCAGATCAAGAGGAAGAGGGGGAAGAGGAGGAGGGGGAGGAGGAGGGGGAGGAAGAGGAGGGGGAGGAAGAGGAGGGGGAGGATGAGGATGAGAAGGATGCGAGGGAACAGAGAAGGGGAAGAAGGGTTTGCGTTGTATCTCCTGTATGGGATCTAACGACCTGCTCCTCCAGCACACCTGTCGTCAGATCAAGAGGAGGAGGGGGAGGGGGGGAGGAGGAGGAGGAGAAGGATGTGAGGGAACAGAGAAGGGGAAGAAGGGTTTGTATTGTATTGTATTGTATTGTATGTCATCTAACTACCTGCTCCTCCAGCACACCTGTCGTCAGATCAAGAGGAGGAGGCGGGGGAGGAGGAGGAGGGGGAGGAGGATGAGGATGAGAAGGATGCGAGGGAACAGAGAAGGGGAAGAAGGGTTTGCGTTGTATCTCCTGTATGTCATCTAACGACCTGCTCCTCCAGCACACCTGTCGTCAGATCAAGAGGAGGAGGTGGTGGAGGAGGAGGGGGAGGAAGAGGAGGATAAGGATGCGAGGGAACAGAGAAGGGGAAGAAGGGTTTGCGTTGTATCTCCTGTATGTCATCTAACGACCTGCTCCTCCAGCACACCTGTCGTCAGATCAAGAGGAGGGGGAGGAGGAGGGGGAGAAGGAGGAGGAGGAGAAGGATGCGAGGGAACAGAGAAGGGGAAGAAGGGTTTGCGTTGTATCTCCTGTATGTCATCTAACGACCTGCTCCTCCAGCACACCTGTCGTCAGATCAAGAGGCCGCTATTAACTCCCTGTTATGGGCCCACTCATCACCACAGGTTATGTACTGGGCCCCAAACTGACAAACAACAAATCTCCTATCGACAAAACATCACTGATGCAGCTACTTAAGGCTGAGTTATGACGGAGCCACTCCCCACCTTGCAGCAGGTTAACAACTTACTCTACAACTCAGTGCCAGAGCAGGGAGGGGCCTGCTGGACTAGTGTTACAGACCACCAGCTGATCTGCTACTAGACACCCCAATACACTACTCACACCTAACGCTGCAGCTCAGAAAATATGCTTAAAAATAGAGATGTAGCACATTTATAGCTTATATTGACATGGGGACATTGTTGACTTGTTGTTTTTGTTATTGCTTATTTGTAGTTTATTTGTTGTTATTTATTTGTTGTTGTCCATTTGTTGTTGTTCACTTGTTGTTTATTTATTGTTGTTTATTGTTGTTGTTGTTATTCTTGTTTATCCTAATTGTAATTGTGAGTGTTAATATTAATGTTAATATTGCTGTTGTTTTTTATTGTTGTTGATGCTGTGGTTGTGGTGCTAGTTACCATTTTTAGGTTGTAATGATGCGTTTGTTGTAGTAACTGTACTATATAATTTGCTATTATGCATTTGATAAAAAGACATATGACAACCATTCTTCACCAATAACACTTATCAAAACATTTCTGCACACTCACAGGGGCGCATTTTGGTTACAAGCAAAATATAAATCTGATGCCATAAAGACATAAATGGGAATTTCAACTTTCAATAAGTATCAAGCTTGTTTCTATTACATCTCATTTAATATTCCAAGCAAAAGCTCTGGCTGCAACCGTCCATTTCTTAACATTAAAGATTTAATCCTTGCCTCGCCTAAAGTTGACAAGATTTCTCTTTTTCCTTTCAGAAGAAATTGCGAGAGATCATTGTGGGTTTGGGAGCATGGCTATACATACGGCGAAACCCGAGACATCGCTTAATCCACAAAGCTGTATCTATCTCTCATAACCCACGTTCAAACAAGCGCCATTCCAGTTAAGATTAGATAGTCTCCACTTTAATGGCGTGTCATTTCCCGGTCATTACCCACAATACCACCAATATCCTATCGGGCTTGATCATGGGTGCGCTGATGCAAATTTATCGCCCTTCCATCGGGCCACTAAGCATATCACAGGGCCGCTGATATGCTTTTATAGCTTTTCCATTGGTCAGATTATAGCTGCGGGGTCGTCTTCATGCAGCGGCATTGCCGTGCAATCGTCGAGTCATAAACTTCAATCTAACGAAAGGTTTTGCAAATAGCTGCGCCCCCACCACATCCTCGTACCACTCTCCAATGCGGGAGGTGATTTTCTCAAGAAGAATTGAGCGAGAAGGCCTATTAGGCTAACTGCACGGCACATATTTCAATATCGCTGATAACCCAGCCTGATCCCCAGGGGGGGTGTGCTAAGCTGGGGTAATGGCCAGTCAGAGCAGGATGGAGGAGGGCAAGGGAAAATAACAAATATAATAAGCCTTATCTATTCTTCTTTGAGGGGCAGAATATACTTTATATGGAAATGCCAAAGAAGGGTCAAGGCTTAGGACATTCATCACTTTAAGACGTTTACTGCAAGTTATTGCTACCATGTTAACCCTTTGATGCTTAAAGGTGCTGTAGAAATTGCGACATATTATATTATATTAAAATATTTGAAAAGGAGTTGTCGATAGTGTTCAAATGATAAATCTCCTAAAACATATATATATATATATATATATATATATATATATATATATATATATATATATATATATATATATATATATATATATATACATATATATATTTTCATTAATCAAAATTTGCCTACATACCTGAGGACTTGGGCCCTCTTAACGAAATCTCATACTCAGAAATCCCTGGAAGTTCAATCAGCCAAAGTTCGGATCAAAAACACATGACGACATCTCTCACCCACCTGCCTGTCTCGACAGGAAGGGGGAAAGATGGCAGACGAAGGAGTACTGACAGATTAATCCCGATAAAGGCGCCGAGATGAACTTAGCCAGCCAACTTCCTGTTTGATCGTCGCCGATGCCAGATTTCTCTGACATCACATTAGCAGTATCACCTGGCACTCTGGCCGACAAGAAGGTGCTATGCCTATTGCTGAGGGCGATTAATCTAATTTTTTTCTCCTAATTTTCTTTGAAAGCCATTTCGAACAACCAACCTATCAGATAAGCCCCTAAAATACCCTTCCCAAATACCTGGGTATACCAAGGAATTTTTAAGAAAAAGCGAGAAAAGTCTCAGGTACATTTGGTTGAGGCATGCTATATCTTCGCCTTAGATGAATAAAAGAATAGATAAGTAGCAATAGACCAAATACTATATAATTACTCTGTAGCGAAGGCCTGGCCATGCCAGGGGTCTGGAATCTGGCCTACGTATGACATCACTAGGACACAAAGACAAATGAGGACTCTCATATTGTTTACATCACAGAGAAACTTGCACGCAAATATGAGCAGAATGCGACTTTTGGGCTATTTGCCGCAGCCAGCCTGTTCAGGTTGACCGGCTGGGTTCACATCCACTTGTTTTTATTTATCTAAGATTTTCGCCTATACTCAGCTTTATACATTAGTGAGTCTATGAACACTTCATACCTACGCACAAGGGAGAGAGTGAAATATTCATCAGAGCCCCAGCCCGTCTCATGGTAATGTAGCGTCGTGAGAGCGCGCTCTTCATTTACTAAAGCATGCGAGACGTCGGTTAGGGAGAGCCAGAGGATGCATTGATTATGATTAACAATACCCTTGCTTCTTGATTCTTAACCCCTTGTGTACCAGCCGTACATAAAGGTACACTCATGATTTTCCCTTGAAGTTGGCTTTGATCTACCTACGCATACATAGGGATGTGTAAGGGCAATTTCCTCCACCGTATGAAATACAGCATCAGAGATTAGAATTTCCAAGTTGCATAGATGCATGACTGATTCAGATAATCCAGAGACATGTAACTCTAAGGACTTCCTGAGAAATCCTGGGATTTTCCAAAGAAATTTGCAGGAATTCCTTTGTCCTCCAAGGTTTATTTGGTAAGGTGTGCAGCTGTAAATGTTCACCAAACAGTTATGCTAACAGAGTAAAATAGTAGAGATATCTCAACAACAACCATATATTTCCCATTTCATTTTTTGGGGCAGAATTATTAAATCTTAATATTAGGCAGTGCACTAGCTGCTACGACAGTATTTCTTTTTCACTCTGAAAGAGAAATAGGCCTTCTCACTACGAAAATCCTGGATATCAATATTTGAAGGTTGGTGGGAGGTGTCAATGAACTCCTCTGTAAACACATCTAAGGATGTGTGCCTGGATCCTTCTTCATGAAACAGACACACTTCCTCTTAAACAATTCCCCGTAAAATAATTTTGAAATATTGCCTTGAGTTTGTCTCTATTCCCAGAGCCGCTCGGCAGCCACCTGAGTGCCTATAGCAGGAATGTACTCACTGCGTGGATTACAACGCACAACTCTATACATCAACGTCATCCAGCCACAACCCGGCAAACCAGTATCGATTTCATCCTGTGCTGCCATCTACTGGGAAGTGGCAAAGTCATAGTTTGGAGAAAGAGTTTGGAATATCATTCAAATCACCTGTTCTGACATACAGAGACTGAATCCTTATTAGCCAGTTGTAAATGATGTAGGATCCTAAGAACTACCCAGGGAAAAACGGCACACTAAACACAAAGTCACTGGCCACTTTCTCACATCACCTAAAATCACAAAGAACCTATCCACTGTGTCTGAAGTTCTACATCTATCTTGTTTTTGCACTTAACCCTTCCAATGCTTAGCCAAGCACTAGGATGCACAGATTTTTGTAAACCATCTAAACCCTGTCATGCTGGTATTTCTTAGATGAATACTTTCAGATGGGTATCCATATACTAGGTTTCAGTAATTTTTCTGCGTTTTTGCATCATGTAGTATTGGCAAAATTAGCCACCAGTGGCATAAGGGATAAGAACAAAGGATTAATGAACTGTGGCTGCGCTAATCACACATATCCCATGACATCACAGTTTTTGTAGGTTGTATCAGGAATTTACTTTGTTTTCAAATCTTACAACTCCCTTTTTCTCATGATATTGTATGCCCAAAGTATCAAACATCCAGACGACACCTATCAAGAAGATCTCCTGGCATAAAAGGGTTAAGAAATGTTCCGGGTGAGAAATCCTCTCTAACTCCTCAGAGAGGGATAATAATGAACACTCGCAAGAGAACGCAGTCTAGCTTACCAGAGGAAGAAAGAGCATCACTGCACGCACACGCATACACGTACGCATACACGCACATCCACAATGTATGCATTATAATTACTACACTTTACACACAAAAAATGAGAATCGAGTGACTTTACAAAAACACATAAACATGCCACTCTTTGTTGACTTGAAATCCATATATTCCAAGGCGGACACTTTGACAGATGGTTTTCGGCTCATTGACGAAATTTGATTAATGCAAACCTAATCAACAAGCAGGTAGTATCCGGCTATTACATTAAGCATCAGGTCAATGATGAATTATTTTCTTTGCGAATGAGAGATGAAGTTCTTTGGGAGGCGGCCTGTGTTCATAGGTAATTGAGCAAAGATAATTATTAGTTTCTGCGATCGCTATGATTGTGAATAGACACAGTTGTTATTTCAGCGAAGACTTATTTCAGAAAGCTTGCAATTATGATCCTGGCTCCTGTAATGAAGTCACACTGATGGATTGGGCTCTCATTGATTATGAGATTTATAAGCAAAAGGCCAAATGGCCCATTACACTAACCATTACCAGTTAAGTGTGTTATCTAAAACACACAAAACACTGACTAAAAGCTATTTGTAATCAATCCATCATAGAAAATTTCACTCACTGACCTTCATTAGTCTAGAAATGTGGATTTGGAAATCTTACAATTTGTACATCAAACTGTACAGGACCATTTTTTAAAACCGCTAACATTTGTTTTATAAACATGTAATTAACACTGACTACTTCTCACATGTGTATGGTACTACATGTATAAATTTGCTATATTTACAAATAGTGAAGCTTTCTTTCTGATCTTTTGCATTTATTGCCAAATGAAGCTAAGAATAGTAGGAAATTCCACACATGCAAATACCAAGCAGTTCTCATTTACAACAAACTAAATTCTTGAAATGTGATACTATGTTGCTACATAGTGCCTAAGAATGGTAACTTTGTATAATTGAAACACTACAAGTCTATAAACCCAACACGAGATACATAATGATATCTATCATCAAATGTAACACCTTTATCAGTGAATGCTAAGGAGTTTCTGATATTGAATGATTGCAGATATTGGTATCCATGAAAGTGGACAATTTGATAACTTCAGCAACCATCCTAAGGTAAAATCTATAGACTTCAACATTACCCATGGAACCAATACAGGGTCTAAGCAGGGAATATCTTAAGACAAATAGTTTAGGTTCCACATCACTTATCCCTTACCAAATGAAGGTAAGAGTACATAACATGTAATTCCTAGGATAAACCTTGGAAAATCCCAGGATCTCCTTGGAAGTCTGAGCCTCATCAACCCAGGGAAACCTTTTAATTACTGATGATGCCACATGACTTTTATTCCAATCACATTAGAAATTCTCCAATCATTGAAATATATCGATTCCTGACGATGCCTTACTTCTCCTGTGGTATACCTGGTTATGAGCAAGGATAATACCATAATATATGTCAAAATGTTTCCTTACCTAGCAGGTTCAACATATAATAGTATAGGTAAGAAAATTACAATAGAAATTAATGTATTAATCTTGGTGGTTGCTGAAAAATAATATTCATCTTCTAAAATAAAAGGACATGGGAACAGTGTCAAACCCTTCAGATATGGCAAATGGTGTTAACACACAACACAGATACATACTAATGAGATGCACAAGTCAAAGGTCAAGCCTTCATAATGAGATGCACAAGTCAAAGGTCAAGCCGTTATAGTTATTAGAGAAATATGCCCACACACCAGTCTACATTCAGCCACACTCTAAAAACACTAAGGAAGACTGTACACAGAAAAAGGTCCCACATGGTAATATAGTTCCACATGCTTGCTTGTGGAGATTCATGTTAATACTAAGAGAGCATTGGATCTGCCAAATGATTCCAAAAATACAGTCTAAAACTGCCACATCAATATTGGGCCTTTTCAAACCACAAGTTAAACAATACATTAAATCTCCATTATTTGTTAATTCATTCTCTCAGTAATTAAGTTTTTTTTTCAGATTTCATAAGATTTTCATGTGTATGAAATATTTTGGGAATGAATGAGATACCTAATAATACCAACATTAAAATCGTACATGTACTAAAAAAAATGCCTAATTTGAAATTTTAAGTGGGGGAGGGGAGGGGGGGGGGGTGAGTAGAACCTGTTTTCATGTGTATGGTCTTTCCACATCAGCAATCACTCATACACCTGCCAGGTACCAGATGCTCCTTTCCCAATTAGATCTATTGTTACATTGTTACAAATATTAATAATAATAATAATAATAATAATAATAATAATATTAATAACAATAATATCATCTAATCTTATACACAAAGTGAATAATATTTAAAAAAATTCTTCAGAAAAATTAGGACCATGTCATTATGTCCTAATGACGAGGACTTAGTCAAATTACAACTAAAAGTCGCTGCGGAGAGCATCATTTGGACTAGCATGGCTGGAGATAGCGTCAGGTACCCAGGTGTGTGAGAGAAGATGCTGCTGCTAAGAAGCCAAGCCACCTACCTGCTTCGCTTATGCTGCGATCGACATCCGTATGTTCCCCTTCGACTTCTAACGTAGAACGACTACTATTGGTTGAAACAGAACTGTGCGAACCTCGCCTATCCCATGCGTTGTTATTCTGCATCGGCGACATCGGGTTATCGGTTTCAATGTCACCGTCCGATCCGCTCAAATAACTATACAATCGTCCACAGGCGCTATCCAGGGGATCCAATGGCGATATCGTGCTCTCATCCGGTGTAAGACCTGAAAAGAGGAGAATTATGACTTAACAGACGCAACATGACATGCAGTGAAGTTATGTGCTTAATTTGTGGCGTTAGCGCTGATGTATGATTAGCGCACGCTGCATACTGAGACGGCAGCATACGTAGTCCACGAAACCTGGTAATTAGCGGAGGACGGAATTAGGTGATATTCATATAATTACCTTCTTTAAGTTCATCCGCACAAACTGCGCAATAAACCCACTTGATAACAACTCAGACAATGAGAAGACAAGACCATGCCGGCGTACCGAGGTCATCCAGACACCCCAAGTGGGTCAGCAGAAAAAAGCTCGCTCTGCGAATAGTTACAGAATCAATGAATGTAGAAATATCAACCCCAGGGGCATATTAATCGCACGTTTATTGGTGTGAGCTCTCCTTAGCGGAGGGAGAAAGCCTGTGTAACTACAGGACTCATCATCGCATTACGGACTCACAAGTGCACTGAACCTTTCCTTACCAAAGTGACCAAGTGCCAAAACAAAATTGCAAATATTTTGAAAAAATTAACCCTTCCAATACTGCTCTACTTTCGTCCAAAGCACAAGGACGCAAATATTTTTGAAAACTATCTAAACCCTGTCATGTTGGTACTCATTAGAAAGCTTTTGATGAGTACCCATTTGCCAGGGTTTCAGTCCTTTTTCAGGATTTTGCATCATTTTGTAGTGGCAAAATTAGCCACCAAAAGGATAAGGGTTAATGATTTGGTGGAGAATATTTTTATGCAGTCAATTTACTTTAACTGAATTATATTGGGAGGTCAATTTATCCATAAGGGATGGCATTTCTTAACCTGGACTCTATCAGGGATGAAACAGGCTATTTGTATCACTATATCCCCCTTAGGAAATGATACTAGAAATCCAGGGAATAAAGTATTTCCTTGGAAGTCTCAGACACAGAATAACTGTTTTCTTTACAGGCATTTAATTTTCGCGCTCCCCATGATAACACCAAAATAACATCCTTCAAATAAATATCCTGTTTTGAGTGCTTGATATGTGCGAATTTAAAGTAGCACAAATACCCTCCAGTAGGGTATGCACAGCGAAATTTTTAGCAATTGAAATTAGAGATGCATGCAGTACATTTGGTAAGAGGATCTACTGCAGCAATAGGAAAACTGGCCAAAGTCTTCACCGTATTGGCCATCCACTACCCCCATGAGTCATACAATAGAGGGGGCACCCCCATGCTAAGGGGTTAATCCATCAAACAGAATAAAAGCTTTCATAAATAAAACAATGCTCCTTATTTATTCACTTAAATAATTGGCTGCACGATCCAGACAATGAAAAGCACATTCATGTCTCAAACTTGTATCATGCAACAGATCCAGACTTAACCCAGGAGCTTTCAGAAACATCTAGTTTGTATGACAAAATTGCAATTATCTTAAAAACCATGGTAAATTCCAAGAAATTTTTGAATGAAATGTGTGTCAAAGGACCAATCTTTCTTAAAAGTATGTTGAAATTTAGCTTTTATTAACAAGATATTATCATAGGGGCAAGACTACTTTGGGTCACTAAGTGTGAATGAGTTCAATGTCCGCGGGATATGGAACTATTTCCTTGCTAAGAGATCCAAGAAAGATTTATAGGAACCTTGCTGATTGAAGAAATATTGTGAACTGATATATAGATTTCATGATATTGCTTTTTTCTGTAATTATTTGCTGAATTATGTGCCAGACTGACTCCCTGTATTCTAAGGAATAAATACTTCACCCGTTCAAGCCTATGTATTCTCCATAAAATGGTTTGCTAAGAAATGTTTTGTAACTAAATTTCTTGAAAATAAAATAAAGCATCCTGATGATACTTAAAGGGTAACTTTAGGCATGAATGGGTTGACTCATTCATGGCAGGATATCTCCTTGACTGAGGAAATAACTGAGGAATAATGTATTTATTTACAAAATTTATTTATTGTTCAAAGGAGAGTTATCAGTTGAGTTCTTTAAATGTGTTTTTGGAAAATGCTACAACCACAAAGATATTCCCAAAACCATTCTCAATTTCAAAGTTATTGTCAAAAGTATCGTCGATCCAGAAGATAAGATCTACTAATTGCTGGAGGAACTCTCACGCATTAAAGGGTTAAAACAGCATCACCTAATTCCTCACTCCCCCACCAGCCGTGCAGCCGACACAGCCAGTAAAAACAAAGCGCCCGATAAACCCTCTACCTGATGTGAATGCTAAACAGACCATCTCGCTCGCTCGTCTCGCATTTATTTAAGACAATGGAGGTGTACGTATGACTGTAGTCTCCCGCCCGGCATACGAAAACCAAGATTCATTACACGTCCCCCTCCCCGCCCCCATAAATAAAATTTCCGCTCAACAATAGTTTTGTGCTTGAATCATCCAATATGGCTGGGGTCAATATAAACATCTATTTGGTGTCTGGAGTCTAATCCATCAACGTAATCGCTCGTCCTTGGTCATGGCTTCTGCCTACCCCGCCTCTCTCGGGAGGCTAATGTTTATGAAGTAATTAAGAAACAAATGATCTTCATTTGTATCTGAGAGGGAGGATCGTTATACGCTGGCATGCCACAGTGATCGGTTATGGTGCTGTATCAACATTCTAGCAGTGAATCTTTAGGAGAAACTGTTTATGATAAAAGTAAACATATAGAACCATATTGAAACCTCTATTTTGTAAATCATTACAAATTATTTCATATGAAAAGGGTGTAATCAGTGAGAAAAGGTAATGATATTCTTAACCCTTCCAATTATAAGGATACCTTCGTACAAACCACAATGATGCAAAGATTTTTAATAACCATCTAAACCTTGTCATATTGGTATTCATTGGATAGCTCTTGCTGAGTACTCTCAGATGAGTACCCATGTGCCAGACTTTCAGTCATTTTTTAGGTTTTTTTTTGCATCACTTTGTATTGGCCAAATTAGCAACTAGCGGCATAAAGGTTAATGTGGGTTTATAACCATTTTTCTTTCATGTCTTACACCAAGAAAACAATTAAATCCTATTAAACCTAATATAATGATTTATAATATAATATAGTATAATATGATATAATACAATATAATATAATATAATATAATATAATACAGTATATTGTAATATACTATAATATACTATAATATACTATAATATACTATAATATAATATAATATAATATAATAATATGAAATAATTTAATATATTAAGAAGTCTATTCAGTCAAATGCCATTTTCCCTACTAAGAGCTGCTGATGAGAGAAGTCCTAGCGGCAGTAAGGAATGTTGGCAGTGTTCCCGCTGAGCGACAGAGGCAGAATCAATACTATAGATATAGACGAGTGTGGCGGGATGAGCCTAAGTGGAACACAAGATTCATGCAACACCTATTGGTAAAGTAAGCTCTGATTGGTTGAAAATCCAATATTTGAATGAGTGATAAATATATACAGGTATTCTGAATCAACAAATATGGTTTAATCAAGAGGTATAATGAAATTACCAGGTACTGCACAAAGGAAACTAAATTGACTTTAAATAAGAATCAATTAAGTCATCATTTTCAGTTTCTTCCTCTGTCTGTCTGTCCGCCACTCTCTCTCAATTCCTTCCTCCAACCCTCCCTCTCTCTCTCAATTCCTTCCTCCAACCCTCCCTCTCTCTCTCAATTCCTTCCTCCAACCCTCTCTCTCTCTCCATTCCTCCTTCCAACCCTCCCTCTCTCTCTCTCTCTCTCTCTCTACATTCCTCCCTCCCACCCTCTCCCGAGTCCATTCCTTTATTCCTTCTTCTCCCCTTCCATCTCTCTCAGCCCACTCCCTCTCTCTCTCTCTGCCCCCCCTCCATTTCTCCCTCCATTTCTCTCTCTCTCCCTCTCTGCCTCCCTCCCTCTCTCTCTCTCTCTCTCTCTCTCTCTCTCTCTCTCTCTCTCTCTCTCTCTCTCTCTCTCTCTCTCTCTCTCTCTCTCTCTCTCTCAGTCTCTCAATCTCCCCCTTTGTTTGGTGAACAAGGAGTTAACCAACCTGTCCAATAGGATCACACATGACGCAGCACTATGAATAACACCTCTTATATCAAGTCTGCTTTGTAAAACATCTGTCGAGGATGAATATGAAATGTCTTGACATGTGGTCAGGATGATATTAAATGAGGTCAGTGCAGTATTGAATGAGTTTGGGGCAATATTGAACTAGGTCACCGGGTCACCAATTCTGGTTAGGCAATAATTAAGTGAGAATTCTAACCCCATACAATTCTTGACCCTTGAGGACATCCCGTATGTAAAATTGGGTTTGGATATAGACATATGACATATGATAATTGTATATTTAATATTTCAGGTCTACCCTAACCTTTGTGGAAACTCTTTTTGATACATGTATGTATAATTCTAAAAGAAGGCTTTATCAACTTTGCACTCATCTACATGACTGAGAGAGTTTATTCAAATATTCAAGAAATTTCACCTATCAAGATATTTGTGAATCTATTGCCTCAGATTGACCCTAAAACATCTTGTGAAAATCGATTACTTTTTCTTAGGAACTATTTTTGGGGAAGGGAAAAAATTGATAAATTTAGGCATAATTCTAGAAGCAGGTGCAAGATTTTAAGAATGACATTCATTTGTGTGTTGAAAGATGATAGTTCACTTTTGTAATAGACATTTTTTCAGCAAAGGACAGATCAAGGTGATATTTTTCCTGAAGATGATTACTAAACACGCCTTGATGTTAACACCTGGGTACATGTGCTGAAATGTCTGTCTGTTCTGTGATATTCATTTTCATCAATGCCATTGTTCTTCTCGGTGACGAGGAAAGAATTAATGCAAAAAATCTTTGGGATGAGTTTTACGTGTCAAAAAGACAATGGACCCGTCATCTGGTTAATACCGCTGGCTTAGACAGGTGGAAACCGCAAATTTCATCACGACAAGAAAAAATTGAAATTCTAATTATGAGCATCAATTATTGCCTGGGGAGGGGGAGAGAGAGGTGGATTAAGGCAGGAGTTTGGGGGATTATTGAACCCAATTAGAACTCTTGGAGAGAACTTTGTCGGATCAGGAAGAGGCAGCTTTAACAAATGAGAAGATAACAAACACAGCTTTCAAAATTAGATAATGAGTTTCCATTTCAGTGAAGTTAGAATTCAAAACATGGAGACCTGTCAAGGCGAGACTTGATTCCATCATAAGTAGTAGTCTTAAACAAATAGAGTAAGGTTTGAGGAAAAATTGGATGGCTAATATGATAATAATTATGTTGATGATTGAAATACAGACATTAGAAGACTGCTAAGAAGCAGCTTTATGAGAAATAATATTAGGTATAATATGCACAAGCTGTCAATCATAAATGATAGTTATTTCTAACAATTTTGATTTCAAAGATATATCAGGTTTTTGTTGACATATCATCACAACTATGTATATTATCATAAGTGTTATCCTAATAATCATTGTCGTTATGATCATTATTTAAAGTTATCATACTATTCCACATCTTATATTATATTAACTGCATTTTCATCATCATCATGCATATAATCACCAACATCATCATCACTCAATATACCCATATCTTCTAATGCATTGTTTATGATAAACATGTAAATATATTATTTTGCTCTCGGTTATAGGATTCTGTATCTTCGAATGTGTTGTTTATGATAAACATGTACATATATTATTTGGCTCTCCGTTTAGGAATCTATATCTTCTAATGCGTTGTTTATGATAAACATGTACATACATTATTTTACTCTCTATTTAGTATTCCACACACGTAGAGCAGATCTCCAGATCTCATCTGGGCAATCGCCCCTCACCACCAGTCTTAGCGCACTCCAGTGACTCATCAGCCTTAATTACCGTTACACGGCTAATTGTTGCTCTTTTTCCTGGGAGGGGTGAGGTGGGGGGCCGAGACTCCCACCCCCCCCCTCCCCCCACCACAGAATATATCACAAATGAAATTGGCCGACTTCTGCCCGGTGCGCCCGGTGAGCCCGAGGAGGATTTGTGAATAATAAATAAGCATGCAAATCATATGGTTGTAAGTGGCTTCTACGCGGGATGACCTCAGGGAGGGGTCAAGATGTGAAGATTCACTGCTAAGACAAGTCAGGCCCAGATATAAATCAAAAGAATCAAAAATGCATGTCTTGTTCTAATTGGGATATGCTCCCAAGAGACGCTGTAGTAGCCAGACTGAAATCTTACAAAATGTTGCTATTCTGACTGATATTAGTCTTGAAACTGGTGAAAAATTACTCTTACAACCATCATAATCATCATTCATGCATACTAACCCCAAAAATTATTGCAATTATAATTGACACAATTATCAATTTTATTATTACTATTATTATCATAATTACTATTATTATTATGATAATTAATATCATTATTATCATTATTATCATTATTATTATTATCATTATTATTATTATTATTATTATTATTATTATTATTATTATTATTATTATTATAATTACTATTATCATTATTATCATTATCATCATTATTATCATTACTACTATTATTATCATTATCATTATTATTGTTATTATTATTATCATTATTATTACTATTATTATTATTATTATCATAATTGTTACTATCATTGCTACCATTAGTCTTTGCTTTTATCATTTTTATCATCATTATTACATCAAATCATAATGAAAACACCATCTTATTATCATGTTCATATAACAAAACATAAATTTGATTAAACATTTCCTTCGGTATACAGAAAACTGATAACGTAATATTTGTATAATGTTTAGATCCCTCTAGGGGTGAATAAAAATTATACAGCATAAACACATGATAATGAGTCATAATATAATTTGATAAATCATGAACCTAATTCATAAAACACATTTACCATTTTATTTCAGGATTAGTTTAATATCTTTATAATTGCCCTATATCTATGCCTAATATGAAAATAGTTTCTTATAATATATAGGGCCTCTCCACCCAAACCTTTACCTGATGCTAAAATAAAAAGCCTTGCAATTTTATTTCCTGCAAGTCCTCAATAAAATGGCAGCCCCCATGTGTTGCCATGGCACTAAGGAAGTTTCTAATGACAGGAATCTGCAGCCACTCAGTTGGGCACCTAGCCCGGGGCTGCAGACAGGTGCTATCCCATGAAACCTGAGCCCCGATAGAGTTGGCTGTAGTGTGACAAGTGAAGATAAATCTTCTTTTGACAGCACTCCCAAGTCAGATCCGGTGCTGCTAAAAACCAGCGCCTAAAATCTTAATAACCTTGAAACAGTCCCAGGATTGTCACCTGGGAGAGTTGCCATGACGATAATAAAGGATATCTTTACCATGAAGAAACGACATTTTCCTTGAATCAGACTTTCAAATAAATGAAAAGTTACTTCAGAGACCAGGTGGGGGAAGGGGGGGGGGGGGGGGGGGGGGGGGGGGGATTGGGTGTTCAGGGGTAATACAAATCACCCTTTGCAATGAAATTGTTAGTTTTCTTATGAGAATTGTCACTTTTATCTAGTTTTGCTTAA
Organism: Maea johnstoni; assembly: GCA_963942565.1. NCBI lineage: Eukaryota > Metazoa > Annelida > Polychaeta > Spionida > Magelonidae > Maea > Maea johnstoni. The sequence goes on from OZ012690.1 coordinate 24,332,678, forward strand.
ACCCCTTACAAAATAAATCCTGGATCAGCCCCTGCATAAATACCTGTATCAGTGTTATTCAACATAAATGCTATACATTTTCTTTGCATAATACCATATTGCACTAGCAATACTAAATGCTTCAAAATAACAGAAATTGAAAAGTCACTCTACCACAACCCCTGAATGAGGGTACAGGTCCCCTATCACAAGAAAATACCCATAATCACTAACGAAATTGTTCATTATTCTCCTCCAGACCATGAGAACGACTGCAGGAGCTCTCCATCATTGAAGGCAAGAAATGAACCAATAATAGCGCGAAGAAAAGCACTTTGGCAGATGCTAGACTACTACATGATAGGTTTACGTTCCCATTGTTTAAGTAATTGGTTTATCGCTGGTTCTGCTCGTCCTACGTGGAAAGAGATGTCACTCACGGACGAGACTGGTGAGATCTCACACACTTCCTCTATTCAACGAGATGAAACTGATTCTTGCTGAATATTCTCTAAGGCCAAGAAAAAATATTGTCTGTTTCCTGTAACGGTACGAAAAAAATAGGGTAGCTAGGTCGTGAAAAAATATATTTTTGCACTATTTTTTTGGTGAAAAATGTGTGTTTTATGCATGTTTTACGTTGATTGGGAGTTGGGAGGGCGGAAAAAACTTAAGGGTTATTTTTTTGAATAACAACTTGTTAGGGTAGGGTTGCAGGAAACAAACAACTTTTTTTAGGCCTAATGCGAAACTTGAAAGTCAGTGCGTTCGTGACACGCTAGATTAAAGCTTTCTTGTCCTAGATTTAAATCAATATGAAACTAAGTTAACGACATGTAGCACGAAACTTAATCTGGTTTACCCCCAGAAAAATTCAGATTAGCAGAGTTTAGATCGAAATCTGCAAATTAAAGACATTTATAAAATGACAAGACTTTATTCAAGTCCCTCAGACACAAAATCAATTAGACAAAATTAATTTAATTTTATCTCTCAGAAATATCTGACTTGAAAATCAGAATTCTGAACTGTACTACTGTGTGTGTGATACGCCTGTAACTTGATTTATGCCAGACTCCCCTGACACATCTAAACTTTTGAAAAAAATATATGGAAATATGAAGTTGAAATGAAAATAATTCTTGAACTTTGTGTACAGATTGATCAAATAATTTCTTAATTTTGAACAAGCAAATAGATGTGAGATACAAATAATCAATTTACCATTATTATCATCATCATCATTATCAACTATCATCATCATCATCATTATCAACTATCATCATCATCATCACCATTATCATTAGTGTGAATTGCAGACTTTTAAGTATTTAGTATTTATAAACAATAGAGGTAATAAAGATGCAGTTCTCTAATGGAAATAATTAGTTCCAACTATCATCACAGGGCCCCTGGAGTGAACTTGTATGGACACCTTTGGACACAGCGCACAAAGTGCTGCCATCTTTTGAAGAAGAGGAGAAACACAATATAAAAGAATGCTGACCAGTCTGAAGCCACACAGTCACACACTGTGAGACAGCAGACACGCTTCCTTTATTCAATCAAGGCACCCATTTCTGACCAAAGAACCAGTGATGATGATGGTGATGGTGATGATGATGATGGTGATGATGATGATGATGATGATGGTGATGATGACGATGATGTTGATGATGAAAAGGATGATGATGATGAAAATGGGAATAGTGGTAATGATGATGATGATGATGATGTATGATGATGATGATGATGTTGGTGAAAATGATGATGTTGAAGATGGGAATAGTGATGATAATGATGAAGATGTTGGCGATGATGATGATGATGACGACGATATCACTATACAAAGAGTGCCATCCAAAACTTTTCCAATGGCATGTAAATGGATAAATGAAACACGTTAGTCTAACTATAATTGCATTACGATCTTTAGTGGTTTGAAAAATATACAAATATTTTGTGAGAAAATATAAGAAGTCAATGTCACAAAGATGCCTACTTATTTTACACTCATATCCTATTGACTGTATTGAGCATATGTACACCCTATCATTCCAGGTTTTGCTGTGCTGGGTGGAATAGTGTAATCTACTGTCTACTGCAAATAGACCCCCTTCCCCTTGCATGTTGTGCGCCCATTTCCCAGTGCGTAGATAGATCCCGAGCTAGATGTAGTGTTTGTTTGCAAGTGCTTGTTGTCAGGAGGCAGGAAGCCAGAGAGAGACAGACCCACCTGATCACAGAACAGACAGCAAGTTATGGACACCATACAGCTTCAAAATGGCCTCCTACACTACCCGGGGTGACAGCCACAGGTCCACTAGAGAGGTAATTTAATGAAAGGTACATTTTGCAAGAGCTGGAACAAATGTTATCAGCCTTTTAATCAGGGGACCAGTATGTGGATGAAACTGCCTAAAACATGAATCCTATAAGACATAAACATACACAGTATTGTTAATACATATGATATTACATAAATATATATCAATTCTAACCCTTATGCTGCTGGTGACAAACTTGGCAAATACAAAATGATGCAAAAAAGCTAAAAGAATTAACTGAAACCCTTGCACATGGGTACTTATTTGAGAGTTCTCAGCGAGAGCTATTCAATGAATACCAACATGACAGGTATATGCTTGAGACTGACAATTCCTAAAATTTCTAGCAATAGAATTGGGCTCCAGAGGGGTGGTTTTTGAGGGTTTGGGTGTCCAAATGACACCCAGATGCCCTGCTGGCTAAGACCATGTCCTACTCAACAGAAGTCAACAGAAGTCCTACAAGACAAGAAATTGCAGGTTGCATTGATTTCTAATATCCTCCCGGTGCACACCTTCCATGTAAAGAGCGTGATACATTTATCCTGACACAAATAACAGGCAAGAGTGCAGGAAAATGCACTCTGCGAGTTTCCTGTACGACTATCGCCTCCGATCGCCGTTCCTAAGGGCACGGGAGCTCGCATGCCGAACGCACATATCCTGACCACTCCAGCGTATTCCTACGCACATCCGCGCTCAATCCATCACCGTGCCCGCTTTCAACCACTGCTGGAGACACTTAGCATCGCATAAAATAATAATAGCATTTGTTATTTACCCATTAATGCTAAAGAGTTATTCATGAAATTGTCGTCTGGATCTTTGATATTTTTGACAATAACTTGGAAATTGGGAACGATTTTACAAACTATTTGAAGGAGAGTTGTTGATAACATTTTCATTAGCATTTCTCCATCAAATATTTACCTGACCATGCTTTTGCCTCCAAGATTTCATCAAAGTTGTCAGGCTGCATAAAAAATTTGGCCGTTGTGAGCATTAATGGGTTAAGCAAGAGATATCCCCTCCGAAGGAAGCAGGTACCCCAGTTATGACTCTACCAGCCTTGGAGGCGCTATTGTGCAAATAAGCTTTACGAGTGTTGATCATGATCATTGGGTTTTCTGGCCCATAATGCACTGGGCAATAGGCACCCCTGTATCCTTGCCGCAAGGGGTATGGGGAAATGGCAGGAAGGCTATAAAATAGTAGGAACCACTGTAAACACACCTACCAAATGTATCCATGGAATTCCAAGAAAATTCTAGCATTGTCCCTAATAATTTCTAGGAATTCGAGGCTTCATTTGGTGAGGGCAGGTAGGTACTGTAATGGTATGTTTGCAGTTTCCTGATTTGAATATGATTATTCTTTATGTGAAAGGAGATACTCAGCATTGGAAGGGTTATAGAATGCCATTTTAGTTGATTATCTATGAAAACCAAACCCAGCCTTCAACAAATGAATAAAAACAGACCACCATGCCTAGAAAGTTAAAAGCAATCTTTAAGCTCCATCGCTTTATCCTAGTAATTCTATAGTTCTTAGCTATGGTTAGCTAAGATGGTTGCTGCTTATCAGGAAAACATCTGTTTTTGGCAATTAGGGTCTTTCAGAATATTAGATTTGATATATCAATATTGAAAATATTCTGATAAAATATTCAGCAAGAAGTGATTCATTCTAAAATATGTGTGACAGTTTGACAATGAAAGGATTAAAAATGCATTTAGGAGCTGTCACGAGACAGGTGACAATGAACAAATCAAAAATAAACCTTAGGGGCATTATGGTGGGAAAGGCATCAAAAATGCATATAATGGGCATCATGAGAATATGGACAGAACCACAGGTAAATTTGAGGAAAAGCCAGGTGGTCATATTTCAATTTTGGCCTGATTTTAGATTATTAACCCTTCCAATTCTAAGGATACTTTCATCCAAAGCATAACGACTCAAAGATTTTTGAAAACCATCCAAACCCTGTTGGTAGTTATTGGAAAGCGCTCATTGAATACTCTCAGATAAGTACCCATGTGCCAGGGTTTCCATCATTTTTCAGGGTTTCCATCATTTTAAAGGTTTTTGCATCATTTTGTAACTGCCAAATTAGCCACCACCAGTATAAGGGTTAATAAGGGCTTGATGAGGGTAAATCCAAAATAAGTCCTTAATCAATACCCTTTTACAATCCCACCAAAGGGACATTACATATCGAAATATCATTTGGTGCACAATATTCAGCAAATATATTATTTTCTAATAATGATAGGTTAATAATACTTTTATTATACAAAGTGAAAAAAGAAACTTCCAAATGATATACCCAATAGACTGTTTCCCATCTCAGGGATGTCATCAGACATTGAACAATGCCAATGGTTATAGAATTGCAAAAGTATAAGGCCTATCTCGAAATGGTCTAAACTTATGCAACTAAAAATACCTAAAACTATATCTAAAACCAATTGTGCTGATATAATCCCATTTTGATGACATCAATTATGAAATTGAGAACAAAACCAAAGGTTGAAGACCTACATTTATAAGTAACTTGATTTCTATGAGAGCTGTTGAAAATCATATTGACAAGCAATACTTAAAATAATATCACAAATAGATTTCCGCTAACAATATCTCATCAGCCTGAGATTGCTTAGGCTAACGAGAGCGCATGGTGACAAAATGGCTTGTCAAACATTGTTCTAAGTGTAATCATCATACTAAGTCACTTCCCTCGCTGGTGATTTCCCTTGGTACCGGCGGCGGGGAGGAGGAGAACGGATTGGCTGGGAGCCAACATGTCATTGTTCTCTCGTGGTAGAGCATGCCAGACAGGCAGCGGGACGGCCCTCTGGGAGAAACACACCCCTCTCCTCTCCTGAGCTCACACAGCACTTCCTCATTCCTCAACTGATATGGACATCATAAACAAATATTTACTTTATAACTGGTATTTTTTACATGCATTTAACCCTTTTGGTGCTGAGGCAACTTTCGCCCAATGCACAAGAAGGCAAAGATTCATTAAAACCATCTAAACCCTGTTATGTTGGTATTCATCAGACAGCTCTTGCGGAGTACTATCAGATGAGTACCCATATACCAGGGTTTCAATCATTTCTCAGTTTTCTCAATCATTTCTCAATGTTTAACAATGTGTTTTAAGATAACATGAAAAAAATCAGAATTTTTGAAAAAAAGAAATATGTATGAAAACAGTAAAAAAATTAATCCAAATACGTCAAATAATATTACGAAGATAAACAATACTAATAAGTTAGTTTTCTAAATGTATCAAACAAAAAATAACAAATATGAATGTGAAATGCTTTTTTTTCAGAAACCTCGCACCTGACACAAATAAGAAATCAATACTGCAGAATAGGTAAATATTGCGTGACAAAAATTTCCGAAAACCGATTTTTTGGTTTTTAGCGTATATTTCATTTTCTGCAGCGCAATCTATAGAGCCATATACATGCACCTGCAATGAACAGCTGATTAGCATCTCAAGAACGCAAGCAATGAAAGAGAATTGCAGAGATGACTTTTTGATCTTATGACGAACAAAGAAACCCCACAAACAAGGAGAAGTTGGCCAATTTGTACCAGATATTTAGCCCATAAATAGTGAATGCTTATAATGCTTATAAATAAAGATAAAGCCTTCTCCTGTTAAGTTTGATGTTTCCAGAGTAAATCTAGATTTATAGCGGAGGCCACCGGATGACTCATGACCAGTTGCGGGCCACGGCGGTGAGCGGTTAACGGGTCTCGGCGCGGAATACCTGGTCAGTGTACGGACGGGCACTCACTCGACGATTGGACCAATTCGCCTCACTGATCCCGACCATAAAGTCTAATTGAAAATAAAACCCGCGCTGAGCAGTAAATCTTCTTGTAATTTCTCTCCGGTTGCGGGGTTGTCGTACGTAGCGCTGTAATGCACATGCATGCCTCGTAGGTAGATTGTACTGCAGACATTTATTTTTCCATTTGATCGCCTTTGTTTCTTCCGTCACCAATTTTACGGCTCTTATTTTTCCCATTTATGCACGTTTTGTCTCTTTATAGACGTGGAAGGTGTTTTAGAAATTGCCGATTCATCAAATATTGTCACTGGCCATTGTTTTCCTCAAGCACAAAGGAAATGTACGCGTTAAGCACATTTACACCACCATTAACATGCTAGGCCATTAATCTAATGGGGGTGTGCGCACTTCCTACAATAGCCTCAAGACAAATACAAACCATAACATATGTTGCAACTAGAGGAGTTCTGAGGGATATCCCTGATGGTGCCTAAAACCCTGCGCTTACCCTCAAACTCTTACTAAAACACCCATTAAAATAACCTGCAGGGGGAGGGTGTGCGTTTGGTGTAATAGCCTGCAGATGGTATTTTACGGCAAGTTTTACTGCTACTAGACTGCCATTAATATTAATTGAAGAAGGCACTGTAGATTGTTCATGATAAACCTTCTGAATGTATAATAAAACCTCAGCAAATTTCTTCCCTACTTAAAGATATAATAAACGGAAGAGGCGTGTTGACAATGCTCGCAATAGCCAGCTGCTGAAACAATTAGGACAATTCGACCAAGAGTTCTATTGTTAGCCCAGTAACCTGATGGATTTTCAGCATTCACAGTGCAAAAAAACTCTTAAGAATTGACATCCCAATTTCTCAACCCTAAATAAGTCCTAAATCAATTTGTGATACATGGATGTTTTTCTTTCTCTTCAAATAACCTACGTTACCACAATGGTGAATGTAAATTTTGGTAGTGTCAAAACTATTCCTATCCAAATGTAACTGTGAATTTCATACTTGAAATTCCCCATAATGCACTAAAACTCAAAAAAAAACTCAAAAAAAAAATTCAAATACTATTAGTAATGCCAAAAAGAGAGAACAGATTGTCCTCAAATCCTTCTACCCTCTCACCACAACAATAGCTATAAGATTCACTGTTTGGCGAGGAGCGGAGATCAGCGCTCAGTCATCTGGAGCGAAGCCCCGACAAAACGTGAGGATTAGATGAGCAATTGCAGCGTCTATCAGCAGACTACGAGATGATTTATGTTATGCTTCTGTGGCTTCAGAGTATTTCTCCTAGGCACATCAACTCCTGCACAGTCCATTCAAGAATTACATTTCACATACAGAGATGACTACAGTATCACAGAGTAGGGGGAGGGGGACTGCTATCAACTCTTGGCATCTTTAACCCTTTGACTGCTGAGGCTAATTTCATCCAAATCATAAGAACACAAAGAATTTTGAAAACCATCTAAACCCTGCCATGTTGGTATTCATTGGATAGCTCTCACAGAGTACTTTCAGATGAGTACCTATTGCCAGAGTTTCAGTCATTTTGTAGGTTTTTGTTATTCATTTTGTGTTGGCCGAATTAGCCACCAGCTACGTAAGGTTAATAAACACATGCTTTGACAATTTTTGAACAAAACTCGTCAATTATGTAATATTTGACAAATATTTGAACCAAACAAGAAAAAACCTTCTCCATTATTTTTTCAAAATTATTGATTTTTTAATACTCTCTAATGTGCAAGTCTAGAGGCTGCCCACCAGAGCACAGATGACCACTAGAGCCCCAAGATGGACATCCATATTAATATACAGGTCTCTGGGGCAGAAAGGTCATCAATATCACATACACATATCTCTGGGTCACGCAGAGCCAATCACACTGAAGGGTCATTTCATGACTGCACCGGTCAAGACAGGAACAGACGTATTGTCAGTTTCATGATTATTTCATTATATTACCACTCGTAATAGCAGAATGGCCAGAGCTCAGCTGTCCAAATTCACTCAAATAAATTGAGCCTGAATAACAGCAAGATCATATCTATAATGCGATGTCGGGGATCCACAATGGTGGTAGATCTAATCAGAGTTATTGCTTATTTGTGGCCTAATGAAATGATCCATGTAAGAGGAGGTCCCTGATACTTATCTATAGAGAACATAGCAGATAGAGATAGGATGTGATATTTCCCCCATTAATATGCTATGAGAGAGAGAGAGAGAGGAGAGAGAGAAGAGAGAAGAGAGAGAGAGAGAGTAGAAGAGTAGAGAGAGAGAGAGAGAAGAGAGAGAGAGAGAGAGAGAGAGAGAGAGAGAGAGAGACGAGAGAAGAGAGAGAGAGAGAGAGAGAGAGAGAGAGAGAGATGAGAGAGAGAGAGAGAGAAGAGAGAGAAGAGAAGGGAGAGAGAGAGTAGTGAGAGATAGAGAGAGAGAAGAGAGAGAGAGAAGGGAGTGAGGGAGTAGAGGATGAGAGAGAGAGAGAGAGAGAGTGAGAGAGAGAAGAGAGAGAGTAGAGAGAGAGAGAGATGAGGAGAGAGAGAGAGAGAGAGAGAGAGAGAGAGAGAGAGAGAGAGAGGACTAGGATGACCAATTTTTGCTCAGAGGTCCCTATTGGCCTGATACAACATACTGCAATCCAAAAATAATGTCATTAGCGTTGACCAATTAACATTTCTTTTTTTTTTTGATAATATCATTAATCTACTGCAAGTTGTCAGATGCTTCAGATCCGAATATTTTGGTTATCCTATCTATCATAATTAGTTTTCAAACCAAAATATGTCATGACTCACAATGAGTTAATGTGTCATTAATTTCCAAACTTCCATAAAGTTCCTCATTCAAATATTTTTGTTATCTTTTCTACAGAAATACTAAATTATATACTCTAACATAGCAATCTAGTGATCAGTCAGATAATGAAACAAAAATATCTCTTAGACACATCTATAGTTGTCCATAATACCAGTAATCTACTGGATGTACAGCTTCAGTACAGGTTGGAATGTTTTAGTCAATCAAACATATCTAGTTTTCAGCCAGAATACTGTATATGGCTTTTATTTGGAGTGCTAAAAAGTTCACTTTACAACCCAGCTGGAGGGTATTTGTGCTACTTAAAATTTGTGCATTCAAGCACTCAAACTAAACCATATATGAAGCAGGATACTTTTTTGAAGGATGTCATTTTGGCGCTATCATGGAGAACGTGGAAATAGCGAA
>OZ012690.1:24342246-24469746 GCA_963942565.1 Maea johnstoni
TGCCAAAAACCCATTAAGGCTATCTGATACTAAAATAAGTGCTGGATCCACCTTAACATTAATGGATAACTTCCAGCAGAAAACATAGACACCAGTTCCAGTATTCCAGTGAATGTCATTAGCCAGTTGAAGAGGAGTCTCCCATTGACTCTCAGCAGGCTATTTCCTGGACTTACTATGCCTTAATGGGAAAGGCCATTCATTCATACCAGACAGTCTGACAAATATGCAGACATTTTCTTTGTAAGAGACCTTCATGGGTTATATTTGGAGAAATGTAATTCATGTGAAAGCAAAGGATAACTTTCATTCAATATATTTCACTCCCACTCTTAAAAAGAATACATTTGCATACAAGTCAGACAATTTGAGATCTCTATGGGTATGGATGGGAAAAGTAGACCCCAACATCACATCTAACACCTTATACCATTCCCTTACCTATTGCAGCTAAAATCTCCTAGGAAATCCTAGTATTTTCGTAATATTTTCCAGATGAAATCTTTGGTATTATATATATATGTATGTGTGAGTGTGTTTATATATATATATATATATATAGTATATATATATATATATATATATATATATATATATATATATATATAGGGCTGCATACCGCTAAGGGTGAAGCGGTACGGTACCATAACCGGTATCGTCGAAACGATACAGTATTTTATCGGTACTGCTATCGGTATCTTGAACTATGCTAAGTACACACTTAGCGTAGTTCCTGACATAAATCTAAAACGTATTTGTTGTCTGTCAGGTATTTTAATTACATCATGTGATTAGATGTGAAAATTGAACAGTCGTACTTACAGCAGCCAAACCTTGTTAACTTGAATATATCCACATTCTGCTCATTCTTGCTTGAAGGTACGATATATAGCGGCGATAGTACCATCGCCGCTACAATTAGTGTTGTGATTCTTATCGCTACCGCATAGTGGCGCTGTATATCACTACAGCAGCGCCACTACGCGGTAACAAAAAGAATCACAACACTAATGGCAGCGGCGATGGTTCTAGGTTCGCCGCTATATCGTACCTTCGGCAACCGTAAGTATAACTTTTTAATTATTTTGGAGTATTTGATGTTTGACATGGGTTTGTGTTTTGCAAAATACCGATAAGCATACCGTTAAAAATTGAAACGGGTATGCACCGGTATTTTGCGATATATATATATATATATATATATATATATATATATATATATATATATTATATATATATATATATATATATATATATATATATACATACATATCCCCCTCCCCCTATTGGAGCCCCCACTAGTGACCTAGTGCCATTTGAGGAGGATCAGCTGGGGTGCAGTGATAGATATCTCCGCTTACCTGCCTCCTCACCATCACCATGCTTTCCCACCTTCATCACTTGCTCCATCCAGCTTCCCACACCATCAATTGCTCCCAAATGCCATAACAGCACTGCTAAGCTAATAGGCCTTCTCCTTCATCAATCTAATTCCTACAGCAGCAGCACTACTACCAGTTGTTTTTCTCGGACGGCGAAAGCAAAACCGAGGAAGAATTACTCACGACTCGTGGGTGTCATCACGCGCACTGTCATCCCTCGAGGAATGAATCCAGCTAAAAAGATTCCTTCATCGTAGTGTTTGAATATATAGAGCCAATGATAGTGCCAGGTAATGGAACTCACTGTGCACACCTCCCCTGTTCACATAGTACTACTACTACTCACTCTACTGTAGTCACAGAGAAGACTGTGCAGCAACAACCTGCAGCATGCAGCAGCTATAGACTAACCAGCCAGTCAGCTCAACGCTACTACTGTAATATATTGGATTAATGGGGGTAGCTGACACTTCGGCAATAAAACTGAAATTTTAATCATTCACTTAGTGTACAGTACTATCGTGACAGAGAAAACTGCTTCAATACATGTAGATAGACTTACAGACCAGTTATTTTAGAGGTGCTTTAATATGATGGTCTAAATGAGGATAGCTGTTATATATGCAATAAACCTGATTGAAATTGTAATTTATATAGTACTACCTTTGTATTACAGCCCTTCTGGAAACTGCAAGAATTACACGGCGTTGGAATCACCAGTCATTTCAATACTGCTGTGATGGGTAAATATTGAGAGGATAACTGGTATATACTATGGTAGTAAAATTGAAATTCTATTCATACAAAAAAAAGTACTACAATGCTATAGTGTCAGCGGAAACTGCTTCAATATCTTTAACAAGGCCCACTGGCTGTCATTTTATAGGTGGCCAGTTACTTCAATATTGCTGCGATGGTACATATTTAGATATATATATATATATATATATATAGCATATATGGTATATACTATGGTAATAAAACTGAAATTCTATTCATACAACAGTACTATAGTGCAATAGTGTCAGCGGAAACTGCTTCAATATCTACAACAAGATTCACAGGCCTGTCATTTTATGGTTAGCCAGTCATTTCAATACCACTGTGATGGTACATATTTAGAGGAATTAACTGGTATATACTATGGTAATAAAACTGAAATTCTATTCATACAACAGTAATATAGTGCTATAGTGTCAGTGGAAACTGCTTCAATATCTACAACAAGACTCACAGGCCTGTCATTTCATGGCTGGCCAGTCATTTCAATACTGCTGTGATGGTAAATATTTAGAGGATACCTGGTATATAGGTAATTAAACTGAAATTCTATTCATACAAAAGTACTACAGCGAAAACTGCTACAGGATTCACAGGCCTGTCATTTTATAGGTGCTATGATATGACAAATTAATGCAGATAAATGTCACTACTAAAACAGCAATAAAACTGAAATTTTAATCATATCCACAGCACTAGACTCATTACTATAGTGAGAGAGAACTACCTGCTGCTAGACCCACTGGCCACTCTTTTGTGAGGCACTACAATGTGATAAATAATTGATGATGATTATTACCAAAGCAATGATATTGAAATTTTAATCGTAGACATGCTACTATGGGTGTGTAATCACAAGGAAAACTAGCAGCTCCCCGAAGCCCTGCCCCGTCCTTCCTAAAGGGCTGTTATGGATATGAATGATTAAACCTAGGTAGTTTGGTCTATAAAATCTTCAGAAATTAAGAAAATCAAAAAGACATCTCCTCTTCTTGAAAACAATCTTCTTTTACATCATCAGTGAGAGTGAGAGTTAGTAGGAGTGAAAGTGAGTGAGAGCGAAAGTGAGAATGAAAGTAAGTGAGTGAGAGTGAGAACGAAAGTTAGTAAGAGTGAAAGTGAGTGAGAGCGAAAGTGAGAATGAAAGTAAGTGAGTGAGAGTGAGAACGAAAGTTAGTAAGAGTGAAAGTGAGTGAGAGCGAAAGTGAGAATGAAAGTAAGTGAGAGTGTGAGTGAGTAAGTATGAAAGTGAGTGATAGTGAAAGTGAGTAAGAATGAAAGTAAGTGAGAGTGAGAGTGAGTAAGAATGAAAGTGAGTGAGAGTGAAAGTGAGTGAGAGTGAAAGTGAGAATGAAAGTGAGTGAGAGTGAGTAAGTATGAAAGTGAGTGATAGTGAAAGTGAGTAAGAATGAAAGTAAGTGAGAGTGAGAGTGAGTAAGAATGAAAGTGAGTGAGAGTGAAAGTGAGTGAGAGTGAAAGTGAGAATGAAAGTGAGTGAGAGTGAGTAAGTATGAAAGTGAGTGATAGTGAAAGTGAGTAAGAATGAAAGTAAGTGAGAGTGAGAGTGAGTAAGAATGAAAGTGAGTGAGAGTGAAAGTTAGTGAGGGTGAAAGTGAGTGAGAGTGAAAGTGAGAATGAAAGTAAGTGAGAGTGAGAGTGAGTAAGAATGAAAAAGAGTGAGAGAGAAAGTTAGTGAGAGTGAAAGTGAGTGAGAGTGAACGTGAGTGGGAACAAAGGTGAGTGAGAACGAAAGTAGGTGAGCATGAAAGTTAATGAGAATGAAAGTGATTGAAAGTAAAAGTGAGAATGAAAGTGAGTGAAAGTGAAAGTGAGAATGAAAGTTAGTAAGAGTAAAGATGAGGGTAGTAGAATAGCATATGTAGTACCCACCACCTAAGGCTAGGACTTATAAGTAATTGTACACTAACTAGCCCAAGTGACTTAAATCCTTTCTACTGGCTCTCTCAGCTGGGAGAGAGTGAGTGAGAATGAGAGTTAAGTTAAGAGTGAGAGTGAGAGTGAGTGAGGAAGTGACTGAGAGGGGAGTAGGTGGGTGAGAGAATCATGAGAGAATAGGGTGACTCCATAATGTGAATTTCAGTAATCGTCAAAATCCATGATAAAATTTAATACTTAAATTTAACACCCCTTCCTACAATTAACTGTAATGCAAATGAATAATCCTCTCGTTTTGTACTTTGTACAACAAGCCCATATATTTAGCTAATCATCAGACCTCATCTTATAATGTTGGAATAGTTCTATTTTTCATCTGGAATAACTATAGTCTTCTGTCTATCCTATGAATCATGGAACATTCAAATAAAGTGCTTCTCAAGGACACTAGTTCAATGTGATGTCGGTGACTCAATGAAGAAATGCATTCACAATAAGCCCACTTCTATTGTTTATGCATATATCTATGCATGTATTCCAAAAATCCTAGATGCCTTAGCATTTTTACGATTGTGGGAATGACAAGGAAAAAGGGATCCTTAAGACGCAAAAATCCCCTCATTTGCATATCATGATCACATGATAAAAACCTAATTACTGCTGATTTCACGGTTCATGTTGCGATTCTTCTCAGCTGACTGGGTGCCATTGAATCATCTGATAGCGCTAAATGGAGGATACATCTTTATCTGTACGACAGATGCAGGAATCATCAATTTTCAATGACAGTTAAGCTGTTGAGAATTTTTTATCTGCGGGGCGCGGCTAACAGGTTATCGCCATCATGACAGCGTTGGACAGCTTTGACGGGAATGGAGCTTTGGGTGAAATTGATGGATTGTGAATCGTGACGGCCAAAGACAGCAGATGAAAAGATATTTTACGATGATAGCGAGCAGGGTTAAAATGAGAATGAGTGGGGGATGGGGGATTGGGAAATGGGGGTCAAGGAATACTATAGTTCATACCATAGAAATTCAGTGGGGGGGAGGGGATTTAAAAACAGGAAAATTTACGATAGAATTGGGAGTCCAAATACCTCAAACAGTACTGATCATTTCAAAACAAGCATATTTAACATTATCCATTATCAAATTATGTAATAATATATCTTTTGAAACATTTTACAATAGTATATACCTCACAATTTCTGAAATAAATCATTACCTTTCCTTATCAAATTTAGGGTGTACATAACTTTCCACAGTATTTCAGAAAATATGCACATATTGGTATGAAAATGGATTTTCAGAAAAATATTTCTGAATACATTTCACAAATTTGTACTCCTATCTAAATAAATAATGACCATTTCGAATTTCCCTACTCATTCATGCCTGATGCATCATGAATCATCCTGATTATTTTGGTGATAAGGCCTACATGTATTGACCAGGGCAATTATTTTTCTGAAAATATTCAGAAAATGTTGATCAAAAGAACTTACAACTCCTTTCCAAATATATTTTGATGTTTTGACCAAAATTCCAACACTATTTCCAAAAGTAATCCCAGATAAGATCTTGCCAATAATTTTGTCGAGGTGGAGTTTCAGTATTAAGGGGTTAAAAGATGCTAGTGAACTTAGTGTATCAAACTGGATATGAAGTCTTGTCCAGACCCATACAGATGCCCTTTAACACATTTTCTCTATGAAATCTTAACTAGAGGGTCACCATAGCATAGTATGCTGTTATGGTTTCCAATGATTCTTTTCGAATCCTCTTCTGACATATGCTGGTGCCCTTTGGCACTTTTCCCCTCTGCTATTATTGATGTTATTATCTACAGGAGGAACCGGGGACTTGTCATGTTCTCTTTCAGAAATGGAAAATCCATATACAACATGACAAAACTGCATGAGCTGGGCTAAGGAGAGATGAGAATGTGAGAATCAGTAGTAAAGCACCCACACACTATAGCCTAGCTACAAGGCTCTATTCTGTTTTACTTATATAAATATATATATATATATATATATATATATATATATATATATATATATATATATATATATATATATATATATATATATATATATATATATATGCCTTCACCTATACTATATATGACCTACTCTTGGCCATTTAGTTCACACAATTGCCACACGAGGGGGTGTAATGGGAATTTCCAACTACCCTCCTAGTATATTGTAGTGCCATCTATCCTCAAGGGATGACATCTAAATATGGCCTGGGAGGCAGGCTACCACACACAAGTGGTCCCCCTTTTTCCTCACTGCCAGCTCCTCCTTGGCTGGATTAGCTCCTAGTCTATGATTTCATTAGACTATGCTTTCCCCTGTTCTGGTCTCTATATTATGCTTACTGTCTAATTGTTAGTTCCTATGGCTGATGACAGATGGCGCTACGGGTGGTCACGCTCGTCAATCAAAATCTGGATTGATCTTATTGTGGTCCATCCAGTGAGCAATTAAAGTACCAAACCAGGTTAGATCATTTGTCAAATAATAAAGATGAATATGAAATAATAATTACATTTTCTATAATATGAATTACCCCATATGCCTCTTAAAGAAACTCTAGATTATGGCATTAGGAAACTGACATGAAAGATAAATTACACTTCTGAGAATATTTTTGATACACATATAGATGAGTAAAATTACATACCTTATAATAACCCTGAAGATATTTGGCAAATGTCAATAAGGGACACACAAATCGCCCATAGTTTCCAGATATCGTTAGAAGTCTCCCAGTTTCTTGGGTGGTCCAAGCAATAAATGGGTTAATAAATGATATGAGCACCACTAACAAATGAAAAGCGTGCGATGATTTGTTCCCAATACGCCACTCATGCGGTGCAGCCGAGTTGAGTCGAGTCATCCACCCTGAAAGTGACAGATGCTTCGGCTTTTCTTCACATATGCCATTGATATCCAATAGCGGCGAGGTGGCCGGATCAATGCCAGCATTCGAGACCCTAATCCAGGCGTGAATGTAACAATGCCCGCACCTCGCAGGCCAGCTTCGAATGCCACAAATCTGAGAAGTAATGATTTTTGCGGGCACAATAAGCTAATTGATTTCTCCAGGGTGGATCCTGAGGCTATTGTTGAGTCCCAAGTTCAATCACTAATACTCTTTAACGCCGATCCAAAAACAACGATCGCTCTGTGTGTGTCTTATTGATGCTTCCTCTCAGATAGACAAGATATATATATACAGAACCAATCAAGAGGAAATATATCTAACCCCCCCTCAATATTGTAAGAGTTTATACCATACATGCATGAATTATCAACAAGCTTATCTCCCCCTCCCCGCCTCTACATCTTATAAGGATTTTTATCTTGTATGTCTGAATTATCATCAGGCTTCTGTCTCCCTCCCCCGCCCCTCCATATTTTAGAACTCCATACTATAAGAATTTATACGGTATTACCATACATGTATGAATTATCAACAGGCTTCAGAGTGAGTGTCCCCCCTCCCCGCCCCTCCATATCATAAGAATTTATACTACACATGTTTGAATTATCAACGGGCTTCTCTCCCCCTCCCCACCCCTCCATATCATAAGAATTATATACCATACATGTCGGAGTTATCAACAGGCTTCTAGCATAGCATGTAATTTTCATTCCCGCCCACTCTGTCTTTCAAAATTTATACCCATCCATGTGTAAAATACCAACAGGCTTCTCTCCCCTCCATAATTTTAGATTTATACCCTACATGTGTGAATTTTCAACAAGCTTCTATCAATTGGCATGCTGATGCAGTCTCTTCAATCCCCTTCATCATTCAAAATGCATACCCATCCATGTGTAAAATATCAACTGGCTTCCAGCATGGCTTGTTTGTACAAAACTTTAAATAATCAACTTATAAAACTTATTTCTTCAAGGACTCCTCTAAAAATGAACTTTTTGTCAACATATACCACATTGCTTAATACAGCGCAGTTGAAAAGCCTTTTCAATCATCCAGCTGAAAGAACATCAGGCCTTTTAATCTAGAAGCTTTAATTTATGACAGGGTTAGTCAAGACACACCCCTTGCCAAATACAAAGGATTTTCCAAGGAATTCCTAGCATTTTCCAAGGAATTCCTGGGAAGTCTCATCAACATTTGGAAAGGGAGGTTTAATCTCTTATTTCCAGAATATATAACTGAACTTCTAACTCAATAAAGGTTAATACTTATTTACTTTTTATATGATTACCTGATTATTAACTCTTAACCGAAAAAGATTAAAAATCTAATATCATTACCATACAACTGAACATCTAGCTGTAAGAGGTCAAAACAGTAGAGACAAAAACTGATATGTTTCTGATTCCATATTCTTTTCTATTTGGCGGGCACTGCCCTGCGCTTTGTAATACTTATTTACTTTTCATATGAGTATCTGATTATAAACTCTTAACCCAAAAAGGTTAAAAATCTACTCTCCTTACCATACAACTGAATGTCTAGCTCTAAGAAGTCAAAACAGTAGAGACAAAAATTTATGTGTTTCTGATTCCATATTCTTTTCTATTTGGCGGGCACTGCCCTGCGCTTTGTAATACTTATTTACTTTTTATCTTAGTATCTGATTATTAACTTTTAACCCAAAAAGGTTAAAAATCTACTCTCCTACCATACAACTGAAAGTCAAGCTCTAAGAACTCAAAACAGTAGAGACAAAAATTTATGTGTTTCTGATTCCATATTCTTTTCTATTTCATGTATTTGGCGGGCACTGCCTTGTGCTGTGTGAAACCGATACAGTTTTTCCGACCATCAATTCCAGTCATGTCCGCAGTTTCTATTCATCCTGAGAGAACTCCCCTCGGGCGAGCAGTTGATTGCCCGGAGAAAGGGGTTGCCTGACTCCCGCCCGCCCTGCAGAATACCCAATTCCGCCAAACATACCACTCGGCAAATATGCCGTGACAAACAATAGATCACATCAAGAGCCATTGTTCTAGGGATAGGCTCCACTGGGAGAGGAGGAGGAGGAGAAATTACTCTGTTAAAACACTATTGTTTAGAGAGACTTTTTCAGGTACCGGTTAATTTAAACCCAAAGAAAGCTTCAAGACAGCTTTACCCTTCCAATGATGCTAAGGCTACCTTCGTCCAAGGCACAAGAATGCATAGTTACTTAAAAACTGTCTAAACCATGTCGTGTTGGTATTCATTGGATAGCTCTTGCTAGTACTCTTAGATGGGTACCCAGAATTTAGAATTTCTTTTATCATCATTTTTCTGACATGACAAGAATAAAATGAGATATGTCAGTCGTCGATGGTGATGGAAACTGTAGTACCCAGGAGAAGCAGCTGACTAACCACTAGTGCTATGAGTGGGTGCTCAGGTTACCTAAATCCAAAGTCAATGAAAGTTAAAATACATCTAGGAAGTTTCCTTAATTATCATCTCCTACAAAAATGGGTTTGCAATTCTCAGCTGACCTAAACCCATTGAGAAATAAAGTGGCTAAAAAAGAGCCTAACCGTCAGCCATTCTCATGGCTTACAGTCATTTCCCACAAAAAACAACCCAAATGGCATATCTCGTTTCAAAAAATCATCTCTGAGAACTTGTGCCTGATTGAGTAAAATAGGCAGCATGAATAATTAGCCTTGTTGGGCTGAATCCCCGGCCGATAGTTGATTCAATAAGTGTGATGGGTTCTTCTCTATACCGAAGATGAAAAGTTAACCCCTTCAAGCCTGGGATATGCCCCAAAAAACACTGACTATTTTGGCAATATCTTTCGCACTAAAAGCAACAATTGAAAATTTTATGGAGAAATGCTAATCAAAATCTTAATTACAAATCTCCTCCAAATATTTTGAGAATTCATGTTTTATTCTAACCCTTATCCTGCTAACCACAACAATTGTCGTGGTGTGCAGCAGTGCTCATAGGTTTCACAGCAGGATAAGGGCTAAAGTTATTTTATACTAGAGTATAATCATGTTTGATGGGATGATTATTGCTCTACTAAAGATTAATATTGACCCATTGATGCCTGCAGAGCCAAAAAAAGCCTGACTATTTTGATAATTTATTTTAAACCAAAGAAATTTACCCAGAATGTAAAAGAAATACATTTTCATTGAACAGTGTGCATGGAGACATTGATCATGAGTTCACCAGATATAACTATTTTTGTTCTTAAGTAGCTTAGTTGATGCTTTTGAAAATAACTTGCACAAAAGGCAAAAATTGCCAGAATTTCTGAAGAAGAGCTGACTTCAACTGATTTCAAATAAAGCATTCAAATATTTTCCATAATTGTTTCCAATGGAAGATAGAATAGGAGGCATACCTTTCAAGCACCAGTTGGTCTAATTTTTATGAATAATCAATCATTTTCTAGTATTTCCATAACTATTTCCACGGTAAAATAAATACCAAAAGTTGTTTGTGTATGGATGAAATGGTTAAAACACATACCTTCTTTGGTATTCAGTCTGTGGGTTTTAACTCCTGGAGGTATCAGAGACCGGCTAAGTTCAATGGTGTGAAGACTTCTGCAAGATTCGCCGTTAAAGAGGTCTGCATGAATGTTTTGTTATCTAAAGATCCTATGGGACATTAGGCTGCATTATATTTCTCATTGGTGTAGGGGGCCCGTAGCAGATGCTACAAAAGCCAGTTCCGCACCATTGCATACAGGAACATTGCCCCTCGTATCATTATTCAATAGAATTATGGTATCCTGAGTTGTGGGCCACATTGTTTGAGCTGAGGACATGGAACATGTATTCCAAAGCAAAATAATTTGAAATTTATGTTTTTTATGATATAAGTGCCGATACCACTTAAGACATCAAAACCTAAGTGCAATGATATTACCGTGGAGCGAATAAATTAAAGTGGCCGTGCGGAATGTTGTCACTTGCGCAGAGAAAATAATCGCCAAAATGATACACAGACAAGAACCCCCCATTATGATTACCGTGCGATACACATCCTGGCAGCCACAAAGTGCTGGCGGTACCACATCTTTACTGTTATGAGCCGAAATGGCCTTTAATGTGCAACAACTCACATGCAAGTTGCCGTCGTGGTAATTACAGCTCAATTTTGGCGGATAATCCCGAGACGGCATGACACACCACTCTGGGTGGAGGAGCCGTAATGGCCGATTGACGGTATCTGATCTCTCCTGGCAGACTCCGAGCTTATCAGTACGGACGGAGTAGGAATACGGTGGCAGATTCATCAAAACATGTGCCCATAGTTAAAAGAGCGTTCCATGCAAAGATTAGGCCTGGCTGCATGTTGTAGGTATTAAACAGTGCTAAGTAAGAGGCCACATGGATTGGGAGACAAGCACAATGCAACATAAACAAATTCATGCTTAACCCTTGTGGTGCTGGTGGCGGATTTGGACAAAACAATTTGAAATAAGTTTAAAAGTGACTGGAACCCTAGCATATTGGTACTCATCTAATAGGACTCAGCACAAGCTTTCCATTGTATACCAACATTATAGGGTTTAGCTAATTGTTGAATATTTGTGGTACTGAGCCTTGGACTAAAAAGTAGACTCGACATAACAAGTGTTAATGATTCCTAGAAATTGAAGTCTGGATCTATGATACCTTTGACAAAAACTTAGGAATTATGAATGATTTTACAAGATATTTGAAGGAGATGGAGCTGTTGGGAAATTTCTTCCTCAAATATTTCATAACTTAACTTTCACCTTGGATATTTCACCAAAATTGTCAGTATTTCCAAGAAAAATCCTACAAATTCCTTGGTATTTCAAGCTTCACTGAGTGAGGGTACCACTTTCAAATATAAAACATTCATTAATAATTGTTTAACCCTTACAATGCTAAAGCTACTTTCATCCAAAGCACAGGAACGCAAAGAATTTAAAAAATCATCTAAACCCTGTCATGGTAGTATTCATTAGATAGTTCTCGCTGAGTACTCTAAGATGAGTACCCATGTGCCATGGTTTCAGTTATTTTTTTAGGGTTTTTGCATTTATTTTGTATTGGAAAAATTAGCCACCAGCAGCATAAGGCTTCAACTCAACCGACCCTCTTCTTCTTCTTCCTTGCTGCACCAGAAGCATGTAATCTTAAAGCCAGAAGCATGTAATCCTAAAGCCTAGTGCCTTGGTGTGTGTGTGGGTGGTGGGGGGCAGCCATCATTACTTAGAGGAGGGGCCCACTTATCATTTAAAGATGCTATCCCTACATGCCCCATCACCACCATGGCTTCCTTATCAAGCTTGTTGCACTCAATTTGTTAGGGTGAAGTCTCCATGTCAAATTCATGATTAACTTAATGCCTTATTCAACATGAGGTCAGAATTAAAGTGTTAAGCTGGGTAGGGTTATTTAGTTAAGCCAAATAGTTCCATTAGGGATAAACAATTGGTTTGTTATGTAATAGTGCCAACAAAGTTAAAGATATTCTCCACTCTCTGCATTTTTTGCATTTAGTTAAGGACCAAGGATGCTGGCATTGCTTACTAGGTTGAAAACATAAAATTTACACTCTCTAGCTCTGCATTCTTTCCTTCAGGTTAGTCACATGGTAAGAGAAGGATTATTTCTTCATGATCTTCTCTAACCTAAAATAGTTTCTGTACTCCAGATTTTTCTCTCACAGGGCTTGACGCTAACAGTGAACCGAGAAATTCCCAAAACGGAGACCTCAAAAAGAAGACCTCAACTGGTCCTACGGGGCCAGTAAACTTTACGGGATATTCTTGTTCACGAGTTTCCCCTCGAAAATGTCCCCAAATGTTTTTGAAATAAATGTAGGTAAAATAAATAAAAATAAATGTTGTTGGTGAATAGGGGTCCATACCGTTAAAATTATACGGTATGGTACGGGTACGGTATATTTTATACGGTTCCAGTATTCTAACGGTATCGATACTGGTTACTTTCTTTACCTTGTCGATGTTTTCGAAATTCTGTCGCGCGCGTTAGTGCTTGGAAAAGTGAGGTGGGGCTGGACTAGCACCATGTAAAATACATAGCGTGGCCCTCTTCACACTTTTCCAAGTACTACTGCGCGCGTTAGTGTCTATCGTAGTGCAGTTAAAATGGCGGCCGTCACTGGATGACGCGATTGCGATGTGTTTTCCCGCTGATCCCGCGTCTCTGCACTCTTTTCCGCCTTGCCTGCTACATCAGCAGAGAGGCATTTTTAATCATAGTACCGGTAAAAAAGTACCGGCTACTTTTAATACGGTTTGACACCGGTATTTTTCGCCGTTGTATCGGTACCCTCACGGTACTGTCATACCGGTGTGGACCCCTATTGGTGAATTTTATGCAATGTTTTCTATTGTTATGTTAAAGAAAAAATTGTAGAACCAGTAAATGTTTTGCAGGACCAGTAGATGCTAGGTGTTACTGGTCCAGTAACATTTTGTTTGAGTTTAATAGCGTCGAGGCCTGTCTCAATTTAAATACAGAGCAAGAACACTATCATAGATAGTTTCCACTCTCTTTGCACCTTCTCTGAGGTGAGCCAGCCTTGCTAACCTAAATTAAAATATATTCTGCACATTTTTTCTCTCAGGTTAAATACAGAGAAAGAACACTATCATAGATAGTTTCCACTCTCTTAGCACCTTCTCTGAGGTGATATGGCCATGCTAACCTAAAATATATTCTGTACTCCAGATTTTTTCTCTCATGTTACATACAGAGAAAGAACACTATCAAAAATAGTTTCCACTCTCTTTGCATCTTCTCTGAGGTGAGCCAGCCTTGCTAACAAGGTTTGTACCTAAGGGCTTCACAAATCCACACTTGTCACAGCCTGCGAGAAACCCACTAGAAACAGCCTCATCTATCTCCCGCACATTAAAGGGAAATCTTCCAGGCAGCTTTTAGTGGAGACAGGTTGCGAAATTGAGCAGCGAAGCATGCGGGAGCAATCGCTAACTTCTCCTTGGAAATAATCCCGCTGGAGTTCTTCGTTCAGAAGGAAGAGAAATATGCATTTGTGAGTTTGAAAAGGGTGGCGGAATAAAGTGCAGGTGTTTAATAATGGAAACGGGAGAACATCTGCAATAAAAAATGAATCGATTAAGGTATTACCTTCTGTCAACTCTCAGATCTCCCTGGATCAATTCCACCTGGAGATTTGGTACCCAAGAGAATTATTTAATAGAGAGTGCTACTTTGAAAAATATTTGAAAAGAAGTTCTCATTCATATTCTGATTAACTTTTCCTCCCTAGATAGTTATTGGCAGATATACATAAATGTACTGTTGCAGAATATTTGAAAAGAAGTTCTTATTCATATTCTGACTAACATATCCTCCTTTATAGATATTTCCACAAAGATGTTATCGGCAGATATACATAAATGAACTATTGCAGAATATTTGAAAAGAAGTTCTTATTCATATTCTGACTAACATTCCCTCCTTAGATATTTTCAAATAGACGTTACTGGCAGATATACATGAATGAAAAATGTCTAATTCTGGCTGGAGCTCAATCAGAGGTGTCAACTTAGATCTATGAAACTTAACCCTTCCAACGCTGAGGCTTCTTTTATCCAAAGCACAAGGATGCTAATATTTTTGAAAACCATCAAAATCCTGTCATGTTGGTATTCATTGGATCACTCTCACTGTGTTCTCTCAGATGAGTACCTATCTGCCAGGGTTTCAGTCATTTTTAAGGATTTTTGAATTATTTTGTAATGGCCAAATCAGCATAAGGGTTAAGAAAATAACCTTTGAATAGATTATGAATTCACAAAGTATTTCAGTATGATTACTGATGAACTTTCTCATACATTTATTTCTACAGATATTACCATTTTTGGTTGTTCCAGGCCTGAATGCGTTAACCACCAGCAGGTGTGATAATAATCAAGGTAAATAATGTACCTTAATTCCATGTAATAACAGCAGCTTTTAATTAAGAGGAATTTTGGGTTATCATCAACTCTTAATAATTAATAAAGTCTTTAGGGAAATGGTGTTATCCATTATCTTTTAGTACCCAAATAAACGGTATGAAAATTAAGTTATAAGTTAAAGGCGCCAGGTTGCAACATAGGTTCCAAAACATTACTTGCTAAGAGGGGTAAGCTGCCCCTTAAGCTTACTTGCCCCGCCGGGAATCCACAACTCTTCATGCTCTAGCTCTTTTACAGTGCCTACATTTAATTCCTGCACTAAATGCGCGGGCACCCAAGGCATAATACACGACCACACGCCTGAGTGCCATCCAGTTTCCTGGGCGTGGATGACCTCACAACTGAAAGTACCTTTGATTCACAAAGCTTCGTGGGTCATAATGTTGGCCAATTTTTTGAAATGTTATCCATGGGTGCTTATACAACCAGGCACTGGCAGATGTCCGGTCAACGGGTGCAGGAATAAAATGTCTGTACTGTACTTCTTCTTAAGTAAAAACCTTGCTCTCCTGGTAGATGGAGATAGAAAAAGCTCCTTAAGGGCGCTCCTTCCACCTGTTCTCGCTAAGTGACTAGACGTGTCAAGTCATTCGTTCCCGTGCTGACTATCGAAGTAAAATAGCACTCGGCCAAAGTAATCACTAACCCATCACTCAAGCCCTATGCCCTAGCTCCCTCCAAACCAACATGGCCACGATTCAATTCAGCGATTCAATTCAAGGAGGTTGCAGCCCAGCAAGATAAAACATCTTTTAACACTCATGCTGCAGGTGGCTAATTTGGTCAATACAAAGTAATGCAAAAATCCTGAGAAATCACCGAAACCCTGGAACATGGGTACTCATCTGAGAGTGCTCAGCAATAGCTATCCAACGAATACCAACATGACAGGGTTTAGATGTTTTTCAAATATCTTTGTGGCCTTGTGCTTTGGATGAAAGTAGCCTCAGCATTGGAAGGGTTAAAATTGGAGTCGACAAAAACAGCTAAACTATAGGACTGTGAAAGCCATCTCATTCATCACAAGCTTCAATAGATAATACATCACCCCTTCAATCATTTTCTACTTTTCTACTTTTTAGATATTTATGTGAATCGGTCATCCTGCTTACATGGGATATGTTTTAAGTAAATGAGGTTACATTCATATATGGTAACCTATACTACACACAATGATTGATTTACAGTCGAAAACGATTTGAAGATTTAATCCATTTCATTCGCTTTATGTTTTCTTCAAACCCATTTGTATGACTACAGCTAAGACACTGAGGGGCAATTTCTAACAAAACTAATTATAGAATAATTTTTTAAAATTATATTCGAGATATTTTTAAACCCAACAGAAATACTAACCTTCAGTGAAATATTTCTTAAAATATTGCTTTGTTATCAAAATATTAACAAGTCTGTCTCTGGGGAATGGGTTAAGAAGTAGCTGCTATTTGCATTTCGTGTTATCTGCCTTTGTTTGATACAACTTAACTCATTCATGGTCTCCCCTATTAGTAAGGCCTAACAAAGGTTGTTTGTTTCCTGTAACCCTACCCTAACAAGTTTTTACTCAAAAATATCCCTACCCTAAAGTTTTTTTCCCCCTTCCAACTCCCAAATAACATGCATAAAACACATTTTTGAACAAAAAAATAATACCAAAACTTTTAATGACCTACCTACCCTATTTCTTTCTGTACCGTTACAGGAAACAAACATTTTTTTCTAGGCCTGATGTGCTATCAGCTGAAGTCTTTTGTTGGCATTGGGATTATAATCCCACTGTTTCACCCTCACTAAACTATGGAATGGAATAGCATCATCAATGCATATTGCCATCCAAAGCTAGATGATGAATAGCAAGTAGTATAATGAAGGGTAAAAGAGAGAGGTGTACCTACAAGGGAAAACCACCCCCTAACCCCACACCACTGGTAACCCTCTCTTACACCTTTATCTGAAATCCAACCCTGTATAACCAGCAGTAAGGTTTTCATGTTATATTAGGCATAAAAGATTCTTTGTCTATGAGAGTACGCTGCAACTGTCCGAACAAAATAGGGTAGGTAGGTAGGTCGCGATATGACCTAAGTGATGTTAAAATCCATTCCTTCCTTCCTTTAGGTATTTAAAAAAAATTTGGATCAATGTTTTTTCAAACAATGCATGTTTCATGGCAGCAGTAGTTATAATGTAGTGTTCTAATCCTATATTTTTGTTGATTGGGAGTTGATTGGTATTTGGAAAGGCAGAAAAAAAACTTAAGGTTCACATTTTTTTGACTAAAAAATTTGGATCGCGTTGGATCACATCTGAATAAGTCTACTTTCCATAGCCAACTAGGCTTATACAAATCACAAGAGAATACTCATACAGAGATTTCTTTAGAGCACTGTAAAGCAAAACAGAGATCATTTCGAAAGATCAAGTTTGTGAAATCCTGACATTTTGGTTTCTATGGTAACAACACACTTGACACTTTATGGTTATCTGCTATGCAAATCTAGGGATGGATGGGTGACAAAGATGGATTACTCCAATATTTGAAAAAATGCAGCATTTAAAGGTTGCCATGGTTACCGGCATTTTATTGCTCATGTTCAAATAAATTGTGTGAGTTACTAATCTGACATGCGCTGATCTGAAGGTGTGATGGCCACGGATTGATGTTTGTAGACGATTATTGCGGCTTAGCAGATGAGGATGGTAAATAGAGGGGCTACTAGAATAGACAATTCTCTTTCTTTCGCATCCTCCTCCTCACCATCATCATAAATGACAGATTATCATCAATATCTTCAAACATATATTTCTGACTGAAATGTGATTTCTTTATCATCATTATCATCATCAATATCCCGACGCATTATCATCATAAACATCATCATCATCATCATCAATATCATCATCATCATCATCATCATCATCAATATCATCAATATTCTGATGCATCTTCATCATCATCATCAATATCATCATCACCAATATCATCATCATCATCGTCATCATCATCACCATCATCGTTCTCAATCCTGGCCAGGGCATGTGAGAAAGTTACCAGTGACTTGTAGTTAGGTGGTGGTTTTCGGCGGGTACCTCAGTTTACCCTAGTTCAATGGCTCAGGTCACGACTAATCCACAATATGGCAGAAAAAGTGACAATATTATGAAACTCCAAGATTTGATCATCAATCATCAATGAATTTAACAACATCATCATCACCATCATCACCCTCATCATCATCATCATCATCATCATCATCATCATCACCACCATCATCATCATCATCACCATCATCTTCATTATCATCATCATCAACATCATCAATATCATCCTTGTCATTATGAGGGTCATCATTATCATAGGCATCAAACCTATTATATGACTTTCCATTACCTCCAGTAATTGTCCTCCCATTATTTCACCACAAAACCATCATTCATCCTCGATGGGGGAACATCCATCGGCAAACCCCGAACACTAATTCCGATGATCACTTCAATGGTATTACTCCCAACACCACCATTTACATCAAAACCGCTGCTAAAAATTGTGCCACGACAACGACGCAACATCAATATTACACCCCCAGGCTTATCATATGAGAAACACTGCTGCATGTTTTTGCTAAACTTCTTTGTAGGATGCATGGCTGGCAGCTCCCCCAGCTGCGTGAAGCTAATTCCATCAGTCACTAATCAACAGCTAATTAACCTGCTAAGACTTGCACTAATGAGGGATTAGCGAACAAGAAACACATTCACGCCCACCGACATTGAAAAAATGATACAATGTATTTGCATATATTTTCAATACAGGATAAAGTTATAGAAAATATTTGAAGAAACTTTGTATTGTCTATATGGAAGGAAATATTTCAATCAATTTAATTTCCAAATATTTCATTACTGAGAAGAGACTAAGTGATGTTTTGAGAGAGTGAGGAGCTCTGTGGGCCTAAATGAGTTAAGAATACCAACAAGTTCTAAGTGTGGCTTGAGGGAATGTTTTATTGATTTCATGAGTGTAAAACAACCAACCACTTTTTGATGCTATGTTTTACCATTTCAATGCAATCAAGTCTGGTTATTTGTGCATTGTCCAGGTTGCTATGTCAGTGTACAGCATTGTGTAGGGCTGTCTATGGTGCGATACAACCTAAGCGATGCAAATACAAACAAACCAGGTATTTCCTGGATTTTCCAAGTAAATACCTGAATTTTCCTGGAAAGTTTGGCTACATTTGCTTAGGTAATTCACAAAGAATATGAATAAGTGTCAAGACTGAAAAGGGAGAAAAAACATTAAAACATGATTAAACAATTCCCATTTTACACTTTATTTGAAGCCAATTCCATTACCATTATAAGTAAATAAGAATACTAAGTAATTAATTTCAAGAAGACAACATCAGGATTTCTTCAGAACCCTAACCAAATAGTTCTCCTAGGAAATGCTGTGATTTTCCAAAGAATATCCTAGGAATTCCTTGGTATTCCAAGCTCCTTTTGGTAAAGCAAATCTCAGTTACACTGGTACCCTAGATTTCTAGGCTGTCATATGTATTTATCTGTCATGTTTTTCTGTTACCAAGTACCAAATAGTCTAGGTGGCCATAGTGGTCAATTTAGTTTACACTTATCTCACCAGGTGAACAGAGGATTCAGTTTGAGTATGATCAAAAGTTGATAACATACAATCAACTTTTGGTATGATAGGATAGGAGGACCAGGTGGTGCCATTCATCTACCATACCTGGTACTACACCACACTGCTTTGTCAACACAGAAGGGAACGTCAACTTTTTAGGGACTAGGAGCCTAGTCTACTACATTGGGTAAGGGATGCTGGCGGCCAACTTGCTTTCTATCTCTCAGCTGAGACCACAGTCTTCTCTGCTCATCTCAGGTCTAACCCTTCTAATGCTGAGCCTACTTTCATCCAGAGTACAAGGACGCAAAGATTTTTGAAAATCATCTAAACCCTGTCATGTTGGTAGTCATTAGACAGCTCTTGCTGAGTACTCTCAGATGAGTACCCACTTGCTAGTGTTTCAGCCATTTTCAGGGTTTTTGCATCATTGTGATTTTTTTTGAAAATCAACTAAATCCTGTCATGTTGGTATTCATTGGATACCTCTCGTGGAATACTCTCAGATAAGTGCCCAGGGTTTCTGTTCTTTTTCAGGTTGTTTGCATCATTTTGTAATGGCCAAATTAACCACCATCAGCATAAGATCTAATGACAGTGGGATCAAAGGCGCTGCTGCCCCACCTGTATGATTGTAATCAACACACCTGTATCTACCCTTTGGCACAGCTGCTAAATCACAGCCGTGGCCGCAATCAGCACACCTGTGGATCCACACCTCCACAAGGCGCAAAACTCAATCACCATCAACAAGACCGTCACTGATCACAGAACTGTATCGTGATCCCGCGATCGTAAAGCATGGAAATCGCTGCCGTTTCATGTCGGTGTGCCATTTCCCCCTTCCCGGGATGTTAATCCCCTCGTCGCTGGCGTCAGTTTCCAGGAAGCGCTTTTAATTATCGTAATAAACAGCCCCTTCTGCTGTCCCCTCACTCCGCCGCCGCACCATTAGGGCCCCTGATGGCCTCAAACCACTCGCCGGATCCATACAACAATTATGCTAATTCAGGTCCCTCATTCACAAAAATCAATAGATCAGAGACCTGGAATACAGGAATAGAGGCATTGTGTTTTTAGGTCTCAATCCTCACTCTCAGTCGGCCGTTATAGGTATGGATACATCAAAAACCCTTCATGAAAAAAACTTTCCTCAATAGATCAGATCCCAGGAATACAGGAATAGAGGCATTTTGTTTTTAGGTCTCAATCCTCACTCTCAGTCAGCGGTTATAGGTATGGATACAACCCAAATCCTTCATAAACAAAACTTCCACATTTTCAAAGTAAAATACCTCTTTTCTTTAATCTTAGCTTGAATTATAAAGTAAACCTCAAATTTTTAAATCATGCATCTAAAACTATACTTTCAACCTCCGAATACTCAGTTGAGCAATCCAGTTCCCTACAACACTTACATAACAACTGGCCTGAGTCACCATTTGGCAGAGTTCTTCACAATTAACAAAATTTCAAATTTTTCAAAATATTTCTATCCCTTATACTGCAGGTGGTTAATTTTTCCAATACAAAATGATGCAAAAGAGCTGAAAAATGACTGAAACTGTGGCACATGGGTACTCATCTTAGAGTACTCAGCGAGAGCTATCAAATGAATACTAACATGACAGGGTTTAGATGGTTTTCAAAGATCTTTCGTAGTTGTGCTTTTGCTGAGAGTAGCCTTAACATTGGAAGGGTTAACCTGTGAGTAGCCTGTTCAACCTTTCAGTTATAAATTTGGGCAACCAATAAAATCCTTCATCTCTTGAACTTTTTATTGTCAGTCACCCAAGTTTAAGAGAGATCATTTGGAAGAGATTCATTTCAAATACATGGCTGATGGCTACCTTCTTAGTATTAATTTCAACTGCGAAAAAATGTTGGTAAGTCTGACTTGCCAAAAATTTGAGAAATTTGAACTGCCAAAAGCTGTACTGAAATTTGACAAAGACTGCAGTGAAATCCCCAAAAAGATAAAACTATCTTCATTCCATTAGAATTTTACAGAAGCACTAACTTTCCCTGATTCTAGTGGCAACTTGTTACTAGTTGTGAACTAAACTCGTCAGATAGGAAAACCTTTTCCTCAAGATCCGCTTCCTGGCTCAAATTACCTAGGCACTTTTGGTTGGACAAAGACGCCACTCAGGCAAAAATAATGCCATTACTGGC
Organism: Maea johnstoni; assembly: GCA_963942565.1. NCBI lineage: Eukaryota > Metazoa > Annelida > Polychaeta > Spionida > Magelonidae > Maea > Maea johnstoni. The sequence goes on from OZ012690.1 coordinate 24,364,069, forward strand.
AAGAGATTATCTGCTAAATAGTGCCATAAGCAGATTAAAGGAGAGCTAATCTAATAGATCAAAGCCGCCTTGCACACCTTACATGATCTGACAATAGTCTAAGGGGTATTATCATGGGGAACAGTGAACTTGGCATAGGCAAATCTTTTATTAAATAATTCTGATTTAGTAAATGTTCTCTAAATACTGATCTTATACCAGTTATGATTTTAAGTTTCAGAATTGCCTGGTGGGGGAACAGTAAATAAAGTTGGCATACGCAAATCTTTAATAAATCAGATTTAGTAATTGTTCTCTAAATACTGACCTTATACCAGTTAAGATTTCTAGTTTTAGAATTGGTTACCTATGCCATGGTTCTTTTCTGCAGCTACAGGTTTCCTTGGAGGAATCAGCCGGTTATTTCCATACTGATTTCATGAAATTCCTCTAATATATTCAATAATCTTATCCCTATAGCTTTTGTAATCAGATTTCCCACGCACAGATGTGCTCTTCTGGGTTTTCTGCCATCTTTATTGGGGAACAAATTCAGATACATGGAAACTTAGTACACTCCCTTAATCTGCCTTCCGTATGTCGGAAATATCCTAATCCTGTCAATTAAAACCCTTAAACAATTCACATAAATAAGATTCTCCTGAAATCTTAGGAATATTCTTAGATTTGATTGCCTTACGCTCATTGTTAGAAATGAAATCCCAGGTGCAATAAACAGTTAACCCATTCGTGCCCAGGAAAGAATTTCCTTGTGCAAAGAAGAAGTTATGACCCATTCATACCTGGAAATCTCGTTGACATGTGTAGTCTGGACCTTTGATAATTTTCAAAATAAAATTGCTATTGATTTTAAATTCACAAAATATTAGAAGGAGAATTGTGGGTTGGGTTTTGATCACTATTTCTCCTTCAAATATTTTCTGAAAATTGCTTTTGTTAGAGAGTTATCACCAAAATAGCCAGGCGGTTATAGGCGCTACAGGCATGAATGGATTAAGCCACGTACTGCAATGCACAGTTAACCTGTAAATGCCCTGAACTAGAGAAGAATTACCATTTGCAATGAACCTATTCACACCTTGAGCTGATAAATATATTGACTGCATTAACCCATTAACACTCACAGCAGCCAAAAGCAGCCAGACAATTTGGGTGAAGTCTTTCAGACAAAAGAATATTTGGGAAGATATATGAAGGAAAGGTGTTCATCAGATCATCACTGACAACTCCTCTTAAAATATTTTGTAAAATCATTCTTAATTTTCAAGTCATTATCAAAAGTATCAAAGGTCCAGACAACTATTTCAAGAGTAATTCTTAAGCATTAATGGGTTAAACAAGTATACCATTCATCCCCATAACTTCCATGTGCAATAAACAGGTAACCCTTTTATTCCTGAAGTGCAAAACATTCTTTCCACTGCTAGGAGCAGTTAACCTATAATTGCCCATAGCTGAAAAAGATCTACCTAATATAATTATGAATTGGCTAACTGGTATTCCTCTCTCCAACATAGAATATCCTTACCATTGGACTGAGTTACCCTCATTAAATAAAGATTATTATCATTATTATTATCAATATCTTGAAATTCTTAGGAGGAAAATAGGTGTCACAAAAAAATGCACTTGACTTTAACTAACTTTTTGAAAATTAACGGAAACACCGAACTAGTTCAGTACCTTACCCTCATCAAATTGAGATTGGGATACCCAAAAATTCCAAGGATTTTGTAAGAGAAAATGCCAGGATTTCCTCAAAAGTCTCAGCTTCATTTAGACAGGGACCTCACAGAAGAAGATTTTTTGAGTTTAATATAATTTTTCCGACTGTAGAAACCCTAATAAACATGTTTCTGGAAAGGCTGATTACTTCTTTTTCCTTCCTCTGCTCTGTAAAGTGACAATTTTGGGGCGTAAATGAGTTAGGTGCATGAAGAAGACTACTGGGCGGGATACAGATAGGGTGTCAAAAGCAGACAGTGGGTAATAATTAGTTTAGCCATACACATTCTGATCAGGTAGACGCCGGTCGATATTGATCTCCTGCGAGTGGAGGGGAGAAAGGAGGAGTACGCCGCGGATCTCCGAGGAACCATCTTCTCTACGAAAACGCCCAGCGCTACTGCCGATATTACTGGCAGTTAACACTTCCAATGCTGAGGCTACTTTCGTCCAAAGCACAAGGATGCAAAGATTTTTGAAAACCATCTGTCATGTTGGTATTCATTGGATACTCTAAGATGAGTACCCACATGCCAGGGTTTCAGTCATTTTTCAGGTTTTTGCATCATTTTGTATTGGCCAAATTTGGCCACCACCAGCATAAGGGTTATATTCGCTCCATCAGTGTCCTGCACGGCCACTTCAGAATTTTCATTTGATAAAAGGAGGCAGGTTCATTTTTACTGATGGGAATTTGGTTTCAAGTGGAGCCACAGGAATATGCCAATATTTCATGATGAGCTTTCTGAATTTCACTAGCTGGACTAGACTACAGTTTCCATTCCCATTGAGTACTTACAGGCTAGTTACAATTTAGGCAAAACATTCCAAAATGATTACTTGGATTTCATAAGATATCTTTTGGCTTTCATCTGCCATGAATAAGAATACTCAAGAAGTACCGCTACAGACATGCAGAAATCATAGAACAAGTAATGCACCTAGTGAATTTGGATTTCAAATTCTGTTTTTTGTAACCCTTTTCTGCCACATTGAAGTCATAACTAGCCAATTGTAAATGGAGGAGGAAACTGGAGCACCCATGGAAAGCCATTGCCTAACACAAAGTCACTGCCAACTCCCTCACATATCCCAGCTAAGATTCCTAACTTGAGCAATGATGAGAGACAGCGACCAGTCAGTGGCAATGCAATAGACTACTCTGCTATAGGGGCAGGCCCTCACACCAAGTGAAGTCTACTCAGCCCAGTGAAGGGGAGTATACCTACTACCTAGAGCACCTAAGTGACTCTCTGACAGCATGTAGACAGCCCTAGGAGTGTGGCAACATATGCACAAGCACCTCTCAAGTGATGTATGGTTCTGCTTATCAAGCCATCCAGCACTCAGCATTGTAAGCACTCCATGCTGACACCTTTACTCATGAATCAATTAACATATTCTACATCTGGAGCGTACACATAGTCTCATACTTATGAAAATGACTTTGTAACACTGAAATATTTGGAGAAATATTTGACTGAAAGTTATTGTTCTTGCTGAATGAAACAATTGTTCTTCAATTATTTTTAAAAGATTGTGCTATTGTTGTAGAATTATGTTTATCCCTTTCAATGCTGAGGCTCCTTTCATCAAAGGGACAAGAACGCAGAAATCTGGTACCGTTTAAACCCTGCCATGTTGGTAATTATTGGAAAGCTCTTGTTGAGTACTCTCAGATGAGTACCCATTTGCCAGGGTTTCAGTCATTCTTCCCCTTTTTTCGCATCATTTTCTATTGACCAAATTAGCCACCAGCAGCACAAGGGCTAAAGTTGTCAGAAGTCATTGTATCATGTATGCATAACAGGTACAGATGGAGTATCATTTACTACATACAGATGTAGCTGGGAATTCCCAGGAATTCCTCGGATGATGGTAGGAAAATGCCAGGATTTCCTTGGAAATCTCAATTATACTTTTTCATCGGACGATGGTAGGAAAATGCAAGGATTTCCTTAGAAATCTCAATTATATTTTTTCAAAGGTGCACATAGAACAACTTGGGGGTTTCTTAATCTTTCTTGTTTGAAGGGGCGGGGGGGGGGGGGGGGGGGGTGTAGCTTCTTTACTGAATATTGTGTCTAGGACCCATAGGGCCAATTTCATTAAGGTGAGATAAACCCACCCAACTTAGACTAGGTGTCAACTCTGATACCTGGTTCGGCTGTTACCTGGTTTAGAAGTTAAACCAGTCTAACTTTAGTCCAATTTCATTAAGTGAGTTAGTACCAGGTAACAACCAAACCTAGTCTCAACTATCTAGGCCTTGGTTTTCGCTCTATTTTGGGCATTGGCAAGGGCTTGTGGTCAGTATAACAAAGGCTATGAGTAGAGGACCCCTTGTTGAGAGAATAGAAACCTTCACTCCCTCAACCAAGCCTATTGCATCTATAGTGGATGATCAGTATAGGGTATCATTTCTTTGTAATGAAAATACATGTATTAGGTATTGTATGCAATTATGATGTAAAATGATAATAAAAAGTATGGAATATAAAATAAAGTTGATACATGCAATATTTACCATTGTCAATTTTAATTGATTTGATATTTATTCTGACTTATATATGTGTCAGTTGCTTCAATGCTGCACTCTGCAATTCAAGACATGTATCAGCACCACTCAAACTATCTATGAATATCAAAATGTAAGTGCAGAAGCAAGATATCTTTAAAATGCAAATGCTAGTGGTTTATTTTACTACTAAGACAAGTTTCTTAGTTTGCTCCCAAACTGTGTTATTCTTTTTCTTTTTATTTGAGAGATTTTTCAAAGAGAGAGGTACCTGACATTTTTAGTTGACAAATCTATGGCAAAAAGCATTTTTTGGGAAACGTGACAAATGCCATCTGTACAACTTTATTAGCATTAAGGTGTGTTAGATTTGTCTGCATCACATAATGTATGCAAATTTACAAGCATGATTTCTTTTCTGAAGAAAATGTGTTTTAGTTATGATTGTACCAGAATAATCATGAAATGGCTATGTACATGTGCTAAGTCCAGTTTATATACTCAAAAATAGCCTTTATACCAGCCATATTAACATTAAGACCAGGCCATACTAAGATATAAACCACCCCTCCCCTGGTCTAAAGTTAATACCATATTTGTGACCTAGTTCAACTTTAGACCAGGTACTAAGTGCTTAATGAAATTGGCCTAACTTTGATACCTGGTCTATCTTCAAGTTGTGACCTGGTTTAACTTTAAACCAGGTATCAAGTGGCTTAATGAAATTGGCCCATAGATATTGCCTGTAAGCAAAACCCATATTCCTCTAACTGCATTACTGTCTCATTGGGCCAAGCATCCACAACATCCAAGATAGTGCCATCTCGAAATTGCTCGGAAATGAAACTTTTATCTCAAATTGAAGGAGGCTTACAGAGGCAAAAATCTTGTTTCCTTTTATAACCCAATTTGTCTTCTGGCCTTTCCCATCCAAAGATATTGACCTATGACCTTAAAAGGAATCCGTCTCCAGTTGGCACGGTAGGTCTACCTAAATCGATATAAAACTTTCTTCTTATGCTGCTGTCTTAGGGTACCCAAATACAAATTCCAGATAGAATAGTATGTTTAAACCATGTTTGCCAAATCCCATTAAAAGCCATATATAAAGAAATGACAAATCATCTAATTGTGTTTCTTAAATGTAAAATCTAAGGTTCCTATGGTATAAATATAACTATTTCAATAGTAAATGAAGATTCTGTAAACCTTTTCAATTAAAAGTTTTTTTCAATCATCCCTAGGTTCCATGAAAGTCTTTAATTTTGGGAAATGAAACATCATCTGGACTACTAATCAACATTACTTATTGATGATAATTATTATTTACAATTAATTTCTGGGAGAGGGTCCAAGTCATCATAGATGAGTAATAATAACTTATGTACTTACCAAATCATAATTCTTGGACATAAAGGTGGAACCACCAGAGAGTAAATCCTGTGAATAAAAGAAAATACAAATTAATGACAAGTTCAAATTGGTTGAGTTCTATGTAAAATGAAGACAAATAGGTGACATTTTTATAACATGTCTTTTCAAAAGACCTTTTTAGATGAAATGTCATTGATTAAGATGAATTTCCTGAGAAAACTCCAGGATTTTCTAGGAATTCAGAGCTACATTAATAAGGGTGTCTTTGAGTGCATTATAGCAGCGAACAAGATTTGATTTCCCATCACTGAGAATCAACGAGTAAAAATTTCCCAAAACAGCTTTGGGCCAGTAAACATTTGGGGACATTACTGTTAACAAGTTTTCTCTCAAGAATGTCCCAAAATGTTTTTGAAATAAATGAAGAGAAAATAGATAAATATAAATGTTGTCGATGAACTTGTGCAATGTTTTTTCTTGTTATGTTAAAGAAAAAATTGTAAGACCAGTAAGAAATTTACAGGGCCAGTGGATCCTTGGTGTTACTGGTCCTACGGGGCAAGTAACATTTTGAGTTAGCATTGAGGCCTGTAAAAGCCGGCCAAAGAGTGAATGCTCAGGAGAATTCCAAGTTCAGTTCTCGACTCTTGCGATGCCCTACTGTTGCATGCAAATCTTGTTCTACAAACATGCAGTGTTTGCTCAGACGGGACTTCCAACTCCGAACGTGACAATTAACCCGCACAACTTAGCATAATGCTGTTTATCTGTCGTGTCTACGCGAGAGCCAGCGAAGGCGAACGACAGCGAGAATTACTTGGTTTCATCTTCAAGACAACCCCAGTCCATTAACTAACGGCACAAGTGAGAACACAAGCCGACAAAGTCCATTCCAATTTCCTGCCAATTCAAATGAGGTCTCTGTTTTCATTGTCAGATTCTTCGTTTATTTATTAAGGCATCTCTCCATACTAATGCTCAGTAGGATTTAAGGGGACATTTGGCCTTTTTAAGTAAATATAAACCCTCTGTCTTAACAGTGAACTGTGGAATGGAAGAGTTCTGAACCGGTAAAATGATTCTTGGGTAATTTCAGTTCATCACTTGACAAGTATTTACTTAGATCATCTGTCTGGTTGTTGCTTGTCTTTCAGCGAATCATTTTCGTCTTATTTTGCTCTTCAGTGTTTATATATAATAATAGGATATTTGAGTCTACAGTCTAGAATTCAGTTAATCAAGTACTTAACCAAGCAATTATATTGTAAATACCCAATCATAGTTCAAAACAATAAGCATGTAATGAGAAGAGTCTAGTTCACAATATGAATTGATGGCAGTTTTCCAGTTATGGTTCCAAGGGGCCATCCCTTTCCAAATGTGTCTGAGACATTCATGCTATATCCCTAGGAAAATCCTATCAATTTCTTGGTGTTTAAAGCTTTTTTGGTAGTGAGAAGTCAAGTCTTATAAAGGGGAATATCTATGTGAGGTCTTTAGTTGGGGGTCGGATGGAATACCTTGTTGATCATGAGTTTATCTGGTCAACTGATAATCCCTAACATCCCTATCATCTGGGTACTATTATTATCGGATAATTAAAGTATCTGTAGTGTTGTTTTTCCAGTTAGTATACTACACTAGAAAACTTCTGAATGTATTCTGCTCATTTGCCAATTGAGAATGGTTTTACAAAATATTTTAAGGAGAGTTGTTGGTTATGTTCTCAAATATTCTCCAAACGTTTTCATCTGCAAGATTTTATCATAATTGTCAGGCTGCTTTTGGCCGCTGTGAGCAATAAGGCCACTCCAATTTAATTACTTGTCTTACAAGCTTTTTTTGGAAAAAAAATCCTGTCAGACTCCAAAAAAAAAAAGAAAAAAAAATTGACTTTGGTGTCTTATGGACGAAAGTGGTTTGGAAATTCTCTGTCAGACCCCCCCAAAAAAAATTCATTGTTAGGGTGATTCAATCAACTTCAGGAATTTATAAATGCTGTAGTAGAGCCTCATATTTGAGGATGTGTATCTCCCTCCCTTCAGGTTACAGGGATTAATTGATTTTGATTGATTTTATTTAGTTAAGAATAGGCTGTTAGAAACATCTTGCTACAAGTCCTAGTCAGCAGACTCTAAAAAAAATATTAAAAATAAAAAAGCCTCATTTTTCAACTTTTTTTTTATTCCAAAATGGCTCATTTCCTGCCTCCTGAGCACGTAAGACAAGTAGTTAAATTGGAGTGGCCTAATGGGTTAATGGGTTAAGTCAAATGAAAAGCCTTTAAGGGAGCATCTGACAATGGCCAGGGTACCTGCACATCTTTCTGCTATCCATTCTACCAGCAATATGGGATCACAGACATTTCCCTGTTCTTATTCCCCAAATGCCGTCTTTGACCTTAAAAGTTCAGATAAGCATAGAAATCTGATAACCTTTCCTGCCTCTCACAGCCAGATCAATATATACTCAATAAAGCCAGCAATCGCGTCTTGGCCTATCCTAGCCTATCGATCCTCAGTGGTCATGATCTCTGGAAGCGGAAAATAGAGGCTATTTCATATACCATCATACTCTCTTACCAAGGCATTGACCTGGAAAGGGGGCATTTTAGTTCACCGCATGCCCACTAGAGGGCCAATACTAGGCTTTTGATCCTCAGTGGTCATGATCTGTGGAAGCGGAAAATAGAGGCTATTTTATATACCATCATACTCTTTTACCATGGCATTGACCTGGAAAAGGGGCATATTAGTTCACTGCATGCTCATTAGAGGGCCTATCCTAGCCTATCGATTCTCAGTGGTCATGATATGTGGGAGTGGAAAATTGAGGCTTTTTATATACCATCATACTCTCTTACCATGGCATTGACCTGGAAAGGGGGGCATTTTAGTTCACCGCATGCTCACCAGAGGCCTTTCCTAGCCTATCGATTCTCAGTGGTCATGATCTGTGGAAGCGGAAAATAGAGGCTATTTCATATACCATCATACTCTCTTGCCATGGCATTGACCTGGAAAGGGGCCATGTTAGTTTACTGCATGCTCACCAGAGGGCCTATCCTAGCCTTTTACGTTAAAGTGACTATGATGTCTGAATTGTGAAAAAAGGTCATTTCATACACCATCATATTCTCTTACCATGGTATTGACCAGAAATGGGGTATATTAGTTCAACACATACACACCAGGGGCCTGGCAAATCCCTAAATCTCAATTGTGTATCCTAAAATCATGTTAAGTCCCTTAAATCCTTGCTAAAATGCAAAGAAACACTGCTTCTTAAATTCCAGTTTTCTTGCATATCTAAGAAATTTAGGGGTAGTTTCTCCAGGCAATTATATATATAAAAAAAAATTATCACTTGTTACTAAACCTAAACATTGAATCTTTGTATCTATCTTTCAAAACAAAATTCAACCATGCAGATACATATATTGTACATTTCATCTCCAAGCCTGAGTCAGACAATAGATTGATTTCTAGGTGTTCATTTCACAGTTGTCGTGGCAACAGCCTGTTGTTATTAACCCACCCATCCCCATGGAACATAGACAGACTAGTAAATGAGCTAAAAAGTCTCTTTATAAAAGGAATACTATGGGATAACTGTTGTACGTCTTTTGAAGAAAAGATAAAGATTTTTCATCTTTCTTAGAATTTTTTTTCTTAAAACTTTTTCAAGTCATTGAAACCAGGTGAGAAGCGTGTCAATGAATTGGGTTCAGCTGTTGGTTTTCTTTGGGATAAATAAGCAAAGAAATATCTTTATAAAACAAAAATCACGGAGAAAATGTTGTTCATTGAAAAAAAAGATGAAGAAACTTTGCTGAGAAATATTTCTCATCAAACTTTCTCAAGTGAGAAGATTACCCGTGACTTTGGTTCAGCTTGTGGTTTTCTTTGGGTTCACAGCTTTCTTCAATCATTAATAAATGACCAGTCATGATTTAGCTTAAAATAGCAGAAAAAGTGATGATAAACAAATTTTCAGATCCAAACTGAGTATTCCATGCTGGTCTGAGTTTCATGAAGTTATTTTTTATCAATATATATGATTTTGATTCATTTTTGAACAAGTTTCTTTTATGTTGAGATGAACAAATTACACTCCTCAACATATTTCTCCAATAGGGATATCTAGACCTAAATTTCATCAACTTTTTCAGATAACGGGTTTGTACTTGTAAGAACTTGGCACCAGCTTGTTTAACAATAAAATGAATTAAATGGCAATAAATCAAACAACTGTCACTGCACAAACCTAAATAGGTTCACAGCTTAGATATGTATTCATTGCATGTCTATATCAACTGCATGAAGTTGTAAGATGCATATGGCGCATGGAGTAATACACCTATATCAAGATCAAGTTTCAAGCATCAATATTTTATGGAAGCACACTTGATTTAACATCATAGCACCCCAGAAAGGCCTGACTATTTGAGTGGAATATTTCTGATCGAAATATCTTTGAGAAACATATATAAACAGATACCATTACCACAAACTAAGCCCTGGTTCTTCTTCTAATATTCCATTCAATATTGAAAGTCTCAGGTATGCAGGGGAAACCTTTCAAGGAGGAATTAAATTCTGGGCATACATCGGTTATGGTATTATTTTCCCACAATCCAAAGCTTTATATAGAAAACCCATTTATAACATAAACCACACGCCAGCTTGACGTTTATGATAAATACATCATGAGCTTTTTACAAACTACTAGTTTATTCAGATTTCATGAGACAATATATAAGTGATGATCTAGAATTTATTCAAATAGCATTTTACACAATATAAATGCAGAGGAAATATCTCATGGCACAAAATTAGCTGGAGTCGGGAACCCAGGGCTTCCTTGAACTATCTAGCGGCTCCCTTAAATTTCTGCAGGTAGCCCAAAAATGTACATGTAGTTGTTTTCATACACAACACCTTTAAGCAGCACTTGAAAATAAAATGCAATTGAGCTCCCTGAAAAAAAAACTCTGAGCCCCGTATGTAAAGCAAAATTGTTCATTTGTATAATGAATAATGAAAAGTTAATTTACTTACTTTTACTTTCATTTGCTACTATATTCCAGACAGGCCTATATTCTTTTGGGTGCTAGATGTAGATACCAGTTAATTTGTATATTTAAAACTTGACAAATGAAATGACTCACCGAATCTAACTTCAAAATCTTTCAAAGCAACATTGTGAGTTTCAACCTGTGTGAGGGAATGATAATGTTTCTATGACTCGGTGTCTATTTCAGCGATGTGAACCTGTCAATCAAACTCTTAGAAACCTGGGTGCTCAAAGACAAAGGCGCAATTTGCCTGAGGGCTACGGCCCGCCATGAGCAGCTCGCGAGGCAATCTCATCAGAAACTGACCCCCTTGACAGCATCTAAAGCGTGCATCTGCTTATCCGCAGCAACAAAGGAAAAAGATGTCTATTTGATGTCTTGAGTAACCCCACAGAACTTTACTCTGATCTTAAAATGCGAAACAAAGACCCCAGGTAAAGTAATGATGAAAATTGTTTTCTCGAAATCACCTCCATTCCGCAGTGACCTAAATTCAGGTGATTGGTCGGTGGGAAGGTGAGGAAGTCTCGGAACGTTCGTTCAACGTGGCGCACTGACCTGTAACTCGCTAGAATTGGCTGGGAAAATAAAGACGCACCCCGGGCCATTTGGCCACTTGCAGACATGATAACTGCGAGTGCGAGCGGGCAACGACTGTCCAGGGAGCGCGGGCTGATGAACTGAATGGCCCCAGTGGCCGATAAACACAAATACAAGCAATAAAGAGCTATGGATTTCACACTAGTCATCTAAATGCTGATCAAGGGAAATTCCACCCTTTCATGCTCACAACACCCTATTCATCTGATATCATAGAATACATTTTGTAAAAAATGAAAATTAAGATAAATATTTGACTAAAAATGGTACCTTGCTTAGAATGATTTCAAATGGACCAAGTTTCCTCAAATATCTCCTGATAATTCCCTTACTATGTGTACTGTAGAATCAATTGAAAATCTTTGCATTTTCCCAGTACTATTCTAGCAATTCTTGGGTATTCCCAGTCTCACTTTTGTAAAGGATATTTTCGATGAGTGAACGTGCACATGCTCACAACGCCGTACTCATCTGATATCATAGAATACTTTTCGTAAAACATGAAAATTAAGATAAATATTTGACTAAAAGTGGTACTTAGCTTAGAATGATTTCAAATGGACCCAGCTTCCTAACATATCTGCTGATAACCCTATGCACCGTAGAGTCCATTGATAATCTTTGAATTTTCCCAGTACTATTCTAGCAATTCTTGGGTATTCCCAGTCTCTCATTATAAAGGACATTTTCGATGAGTGAACATGCGCATGCTTGCCAGAATTACATATTGCTTATGGCTTCAATAAAATAGGAACCTGCATGTTGTTGTTACAGAGGAAAAGAATAGGCATTGTTACAATGGAAAACAATAGGTCCATGTTAATGTTCATGCAGGCATGTGAACATGTGAACATGAATCTCACATTCATTTTAAATAAACGTACCATTCAATAATATATCAACTCATTCATTCATGGTAATATTAACCATGTAACATATAACATTTATTCTTGCAACTTTGTAACCTATTCATCTCTGTAACATTATAACCCATTTATCCCTGTAACATTGTAACCTATTCATATCTTGAACATTGTAATGCATTCATACATGCAACACTGTAGCCCATATCGATGCAATGCTACTAAATGATTCTCGCAACATATTGACCTCTTTATCCTTTAAAGCAAAAATCAAATCCTGTATTTGACTGTTACCCTCGTGAAATAAAGATTATTACTATTATCATTATTATTATTATTATTATTATTATTATTATTATTATTATCATTATTATTATTAAAGATTATCATAACTTTTTCTACAAAATTTTAACCAGATCTTTCTATCAACGTTGTAATACATTCTTCTCTGTAACATGTTAACCCATTCATCCTTGTAACACTGTAACATAATCATTCCTTTAACTATGTAACCGTTTCATCCCTGATACTATCCCTTACTTATGTAAGCACATTTTTCAATAAGCAGCAGGGTTTGACATTCTCAGGGCCCCTAGATTTTGCTGTGGGCCCCTAGATTTTTCAGACTGGGGGCCCAAAATAGTATCTATTATAACCAGAAATCCTGTATTTGACCACTAATTTCATCAAGGGAAGATTGGGTACAATATTTATTGAAAACCTAATCAAATGCAACTTTGAAACTCAGTATAATTTGCTAATGCGACTTTTTAATACCACTCACTTATCACTTACATAAATACCACACAATGACTCACTGGCATTTCCTCTCAGCATAAAAAAACTCAAACAAAAAATAATTGGTTTGAGATAAACAGCTACTTTACCGTCTTTTAAACTTTCATATTTCCTGTTTTGTTCTTCATTAAAATTGTAATTTGATATAAGCTGAGACTCTCCCTGTCAAACCTGATGTTATCCTGACAATCAGCTGACTTCCTCTTCATCGCTTTCCTGTCATGGAAATCTCTCAAATAACAACAATATAACCCTCTCATAATCCCAATCTCTAGACTTTTCATTTCTAAAAAAGCAATATACCTGTCATACATTTGGGTGGCATACCCTTTCGATGAAACGGACAGATTAATCATCAATGAATCTCATGGACACCCCATGTAAACATGTATGCCATTATTAGAACCTTTGCCATAAGTATGGGTGGGAGTATCGTTTGATGGAATAGCCAGCTCTTCCAACAATGAATCTCACCCCTTCAAATACATAGGTCATTATAAGTAAAATGGAAATATGAAGGCCATCATTACATCTGCCATAGGTGTGGGTGGCATTACCTATTGATGGAATAGCCGATTCTCCTACACCAATAAATCACACCCCTTAAAATCATCATTAGCAAACATCATTAGCAAACAATCATTAGCAAACAAAATGTAGATATGAAAGGCATTAGCATCTCTGTCATAAATTTGGGTGACATGACCTATTGAGAGAATAGCCAGCTCTTCCACCAATGAATTTCACCCCCTGTAAATCTCTAACTAGTAAGCCATAAGCACTTGGGCCATAGACTTGATGGAATAGCCAGCTCTTCCACCAATGAAACTCACCCCCTGTAAATCTAGAGGCCATTATCACCTGTGCCATTAGTTCCGAGCAGCGCACACAGTGTGTACAGGCATCGTTGGCTTTATGGGCGATCCGGTCTCGGCTACACTCAGATTGGCTGATCGTTTTTCCGCCATGGCCCACTTCGTGCTGGTACACTGGTTTCCCCTGATTAACCCTTCACATGCTAAGGCTACTTTCATCCAAAGAACAAGGATGCAATTATTTTTGGAAAACCATCTAGCCCTGTCATGTTGGTATTCATTCGAAAGCTCTCGCTGGGTACTCTCAGATGAGTACCCATTTGCCATGGTTTCAGTCATTTTTTAGCTTTTTTCATTTTTTTGAATTTTTTTGCATAATTTTGTATTGGTAAAATTAACCACCAGCAGCTTAAGGGTTAACTAGCAGCAGCAAGGCTAGTATGTGAAAAGTTCACCTTTTAGGCTTGCCACCTTGATTTAACCCATTCATGCCCATATAATTAATGTGATACAAAGAAGTTTTGGATATAGCTTCAAAAATAGAGATATCATTTTGAAAATATTGTCATTAAATTCTTCTTATTTGAATCATTTGTAGCATGAACAATGAACTAACTTGATTTAACCCATTCATACCCGAATAATTAATGTGAAATTGTGAAAATAGCTTCAAAAATAGAGATATCACTTTGAAAATATTGGAGGAATTAAATCAAATTCTCATCATGAGTCATTTATAGCATGAACAATGTTCTAGGTTTAATAGCAAAATCCTTTCTTCTTGCTACAAAGAATAAACAAATTGAAAATAACACCACAACAACAACGTTTAATGAAACATTTTTCTAATCATCTATGGTAAAATAATTCCATTCACCATTCACTTAGATTGTGGCTGATATTGTTGTAGCAGTAACTAACATTGATTTCCTTTAAACTTGAAATTTATTTTTAAATCAACCTAGGGCATCTTTTTGTTTGCGATGGCTTGCATATCAGAAAGTCAGGCCTCCAAGCATAAAATGCTTCAGGGCAAATCTCGTCACAGATCCCCGAGTTTATCAGAGTATCATCTGAAACTCAATAGATCAGCCGGATCAGAATAGAGACCTCTGTCTGCAGCCGATATGATAAAGCATAATGATCGGCAGACACACTGAATATACACGATAGCACAATGACATTTATACTCTTAACCCTTCCAATGCTGAGGCTACTTTCATCCAAAGCACAAGGATGCAAAGATTTTTGAAAATCATATTAACCCTGTCAAGTTGGTTATCACTGGATAGCCCTTACTAAGCACTCTCAGATGAGTACCCATGTGCCAGGGTTTCAGTCATTTCTCAGGTTTTTTTACATCATTTTGTATTGGCCAAATTAGCGAACAGCAGCCTGGATGTTCAGACAGTCTCAATATCTTAAAACAAAAGTTGATAAACATATGTTTATCAACTTTTGCTTAAAATCAATGCAAATACTTCCAAAACGTTTAGAAAAACAGTTGTTTCTGGGAAAATGAGACACAATCCTTGGCTTTGAACCCATTTATGATCAGAGCATTAAGGTGTTTTGACAATTTTCTAGACATCTTGGAAAAAAAGTATTTGAAGATCAAATTTTGGGGGATGGTGAGATACAATTTTGGGTAAAATATATCTTTACATTACCTTAAGTCTTGAAAATATTCCTATTTGTGTCAGAACGTCTAGAGATGCCATAAAAGACTGCACATAATAAAAAAAACCAATGAATGCATTATCTCTCGGAATATCAGGTGATTTGATAAAAATGCATTCATCATGAAATGAGAAAAATCATTATAAGGAAAAGGAAACATATCATTCAATCAAATATTTCTTTTGACTTACTATGGTTATATATATATATATATATATATATATATATATATATATATATATATATATATATATATATATATATATATATATATATGTGTGTGTGTGTGTGTGTGTGTGTGTGTGTGTGTGTGTGTGTGTGTGTGTGAAGGGCCTGAAAGAGTGAATTCCCCACAGGCAGACTATTATGTCTATCTCATCAGCAATGGCCAATGTCTGGTGGCCACCCATTGCAGACCTGTGCAGCAAGATATGTGTGATATGACTGATATCATATATCAGTATTGCAGCAATTTGTCGGGTTTATGTGGACATTTATAAAGGCTTAACAGGTGGCTCTAGGCACTGCTGCTGTTAGTCTCTAATCAGTTCTCCTATGCTACCCAATCAGAGCAGAAATGTACACATTGACCGACACAGACAAAAATATCGATAATGAGCAATATTTCAAGCCAATATCATTTGCAGATACAGTGCGATTCAAAGGGTTTGGCAAAACCCCACCTTAATAGGTGGAAAGGATGCTATATCAAATATCAATTATTACTATAATCATTATTACTATTATTTTTATTATTATTATTATTATTGTTGTTGTTGTTGTTATTGTTATTGTTATTATTATTATTATTATTATTATTATTTATTTTTTTTTTTATCATCATCATTATCATTATAATTCAAAATGTTGATTTTCTGGTGAACAGGGAAATCAAGTACATCCTTAGCACTGTAGCTCCATCACTTTTGCTAAGAACCACTGTTTCAGCAGGACCAGAAGAAACAGTGAATGACAGAGAAAGAAGAAGTGGAGGACAGTTCTGGTGAACAGGGAAATTAAGTACATCCCTAACACCATAGCTCCTTCATATTACCTAAGAACCCCTGTTTTAGCACGTCTAGAAGAAACAGTGAATAACAGAGAAAGATATAGAGGACAGTTCTCCGAGTGAACAGGGAAATTAAGTACATCTCTAGCACCATAGCTCCTTCATTTGTTTCAGCAGGACTCAGAGAAAACTGTGAATGAGAGAAAAAAGCAGAGGACAGTTCTCCTAGCAAACAGGGAAATTAAGTACATCTCTAGCACCATAGCTCCTTCATTTGTTTCAGCAGGACTCAGAGAAAACTGTGAATGAGAGAAAAAAGCAGAGGACTGTTCTTGTGGTGAACAGGGAAATTAAGTACATCTCTAGCACCATAGCTCCTTCATGTTTGCTAAGAACCCCCCAGAGTGGGATTCCTTTCAAATGGCCCTGGCTGTCGCTCCTCCAAACAAGACTAATGGCACTTGTTAGGATGAACGAGGTACTTCCGACTGCCCCCAGGGGGAGCTAGAGGCATGCCCATCCTTAAAGATGGTCAGAAATGTCTTTGGGTGTCCAGGGGGAGCGGTCATTTTGCCTTCTTTCGTCAAGCATGGAACACCCCCTCAGCTCTATGAATTACACCGTGGAGGAATGGTGTCAGATGTATATTTCACCCTAGACAAGTAGTCCCTGTAAGTTATTCATTGTAAATAGCCTCTTAACACCCTTAACCCTATCTGATGCTACTTCCATCCAAATTACAAGGATGCGAAGTGCTTTGAAAACCATCTAAAGCCTGTCATGTTGGTATCCATTGGAAAGGTCTTGCTGAGTGCTTTCATTTGAGTACCCATTTGCCATGGTTTCAGTCATTTTTTAGTTTATTTGCATCATTTTGTATTGGCCACATTAACCACCTGCAGCATAAGGGTTAATGCACTACAGGAAGTTTTACATGAATTGCTGTCATCCTTTGTTAGTTGAGGGATACAGGATGGAGGGAAAAATACACATCCTTTGGAATTCTGCGAAATGTAATCTTTTTATCCCATCCTTTGTATTTTGGAGACTGTTGGGGCAAATTATAGCCATGAAGTGAACCATTTCAAGACTTTCTTGTATATCAGTAGAGAAATGAATACTGCACTACAGTCTCCTACCCAAACATGTTATGTTATGTGCAGAGGAACACCACCTCTCTCTCTCTCTCTCTCTCTCTCTCTCTCTCTCTCTCTCTCTCTCTCTCTCTCTCTCTCTTATGGGAAATGGTATCACATCCTCCTAATTTTGAGTTTGTTCAAAATATGTGGAAACTTTAATGGCCACATCGGTCATCACCGACGATTAAAACCTCCCCCCCCCCCTTTGAATTCAAAAGTTATAGACATAAGTACCATAGATCCAGATGACAATTTCTATCAAGATCTTTTAGCGTTACAATCCATTAGTCAAGCCGACTGTGGGTAGATAATAGGCTTATACAACCAAGCAGACAGACATCATTTCCTTTTATTCTTCCTCTTAATCTAATACGGTATTAGGCATAAATAGTTAGCACACCCTGAGCTGCTGTACACGTATTTCCTGTCTTGTCTATAAATGTTACATCACTATGATAAAGGTAGCACAATATCCTCCACCCACACTCTCATGACTTTGACCTTTAGCTGACTCTCATACTAGGCCTAGAAAAAAATTGTTTGTTACCTGTAACTGTCCAAGAAAATAGTGTAGGTAGGTCAGTAATAAAATCTTTTTGGATTATCTTTTTATTTGGAAATGTGTTTTTATCAGAGCAAAATAATAGATCTCTCTGGCTTTATGCATATTTTATGCTGATTGGGAGTTGGGAGGGTTGAAAAAACTTAAGGGTACAGATTTTTCTGAGGAAAAACTTGTTAGGGTACGGTTACAGGAAACAAACAACTTTTTAGGTCTCATCACCATTGCATCCAGAGTCATCTGGTCTAAAAATCAAATTTAAATCACCAACTAGAATGACATTTAAAAAATATATGGAGGGAATTTATTTAAACCTGAAATGACCAAAATGTTTTGATTAGAAATAATCAAAAATGAAATGAAATGAAATAGATGCCTCAAACTGACTGCTGATGTATAACAAAAGTATAATATAGATGAGAGCTTGATCTATAACCATTTTAATGCCAGAATTAATCTTGTTGTGAATTGTTTTGTCCACTAACCCCTAACCACTAATAATCATTAAATAGAATGACTTTTTAAAAATGTCTGGAGAGAATGTATTCAAACCGGATTTGAAAAAGATTTCGATTAGAAAAAACCTGAAAAATTACTTAGAAATGCATTGAAATGGATGCCTCAAAGTGATGTATAACAAAAGTATATTAAAGATAAAAGCTTGATTTATAACCATTTTAATGCCAGATTTAATCTTGTTGCGAATCATTGATCAATTAATTACTAAAATTTAACCTTTAATTATGAAAATTGAAAAATGCAAAAAAAATATATTTGCAATAGTTCCAAAATGTTATATCTTCTATGATATCCTCAACAGTACTTGTTCACAAAATAGCAAAGAATCATGCATTCCACTTATTTCTAATGCAATATCCATCTAATGGAAGAAGGGGTGCCATGGCGTCACTGGAATTGATATAGGATAATACATAACTCATTATATAGATGAAAAATCTTCTTCCTGCGCAGTAAATCTCAATTTCTGATGAATAATCTTCCTATTGTGGATGCATTCCAAATAGGCATCAGTTACAGGGATCTCGGCGAGGAGAATGTCTGGTGGAAATATGATAGGTATTCATCTTAGATTACATTATTTATCATAGAGCCAGCATGAAAAGCAATATGTATTACTCAATATCGTAAAAAACATGTATTACTCATTAGGGAAAAATACAATGTGTATTACTTAATACGGTAAAAATATGTATTACTCATTAGGGAAAAATACAATATGTATTACTCAATAGGGTAAAACAAAGAAGGGAGAAGGTACAACTACCATAAAATCATATTAGGCCCACAAGGGTCAGGCTTAGATTATAAATTCTTTCGTCTAAGGCACAAGAAATCAAAAGCCGTCTAAATCCTATCATGTAGGTATTCATTGAGAAGCTCTTATTGATTACTAACATATGAGTACCAATTTGACAGGGTTTCAGTCATTTTTCACATTATTTTGTATTGGCCAAATTAGCCACCAGCAGCTAAAGGGTTAAGTGAATATGGACCTATAATATTGTAACAACCATTCATGTTCTAATGTGGAGTTGCTCTTGGACTAAGATTTCAAAATCATCCTTCTCTATAGCTGCTAATCGTTACCTTTTCCATTCAATTACAATTTCCTTGGAAATTTTATTTTATTTCTTGGATTTTTTCCTAAAATATCATTCAAATTCTTCAGTGTTCCGAGCTCCTTTTGGTAAGGGTTAGCTTATGATTTATATTCTTCCTAGAATATCACCCTACTATCTACATATCTGGCATTCCTTCCAGCCAGCATCCCCTTTTAACATAATGCAAAAGCCATGTCAGTAAAATCAACCTGCTCATGTAGGAGGCCACACAATCACCTAACCACACCTGAGAAAAGCCAACAGGAATACTCAGTTATAATAATGATAATAATTGATATTTGATATAGCACCCTTTTCACCTATAATGTTCAAAAGCGCTTTATAAAGAAGGTTATCGAACTACCTGAAATGGTACACTTCAACGGCCTTTTCCACATAAACACGCTATAGCATTTTTCCTTTAATGTAGAAGTAGTGTTTGTTGGGTCAATCCCTACAGGTTAGTCTGGAGTTGATTGCGCAGCCAGTGTTCCTCAGAATCGTAAAATCACGCTAGCGTGACACGGTTACTATGAAATCCTCGAGCATAAAATGGGCGCAGAACGTGATATGTCAAGTTGTGCTT
Organism: Maea johnstoni; assembly: GCA_963942565.1. NCBI lineage: Eukaryota > Metazoa > Annelida > Polychaeta > Spionida > Magelonidae > Maea > Maea johnstoni. The sequence continues at coordinate 24,384,437 of OZ012690.1, forward strand.
TAGTGGGGGTCGGCCATAACAATATCGTGAAAATTGCCGTTAAAACTCCGCTATCTCCCCCTACAATATGCATGGCTAGCGTGATTTCTGGCAGGTGAATCTGATAGCCCTGTCACAGTTGCCTGCCCCCTCAGCATCAGATAGAAATTACAATTTTTTTGCAGAAAATGACTATTAACTCTTTCATGCTCTAAGTGTACCTTTAAATGAGTGTCTCCCGCAATGTGAAAATCAAAACCTATATTTGATCGTCAAAAATATCATCATCATCATTATCATTACAATATCATCATGATCATAATCATCATTATCATTATTATCTTTATCATCATTATCCACATCATCATCATTATTATCAGTATCATTAATGATATCATCATCATTACTATCATCATCATCATTATGACAGTAAAAGCCATTGCTGTTGATATCATTACCTCAGTTCTAGTTGAGTGAGTATATGAAGTAGCCTGAGAGCCAGTAGTAGGGTCATTACCCTACCCTGGATATGAATGTCCAGTGAGTGCATTATTCTTTTGTCCATTACTTCTTGTGAATTAGCCAGAGGCAATAGGGTGATTGCCCTACCCTGGATATGAATGTCCAGCGTGTGCATTATTCCCCTCCTCCTACTCCTCCTACTCCGCTATGGGATTAATCTTTAAGCCTCATTTAACAGTTGATAACCAGCCAAAATATTCCCATCTCTCACAGGGTTCACTTGAGGATAATAGGACCAATACAAACATTACACAATCACGACCACTGGACGATAATTAACAAATCAATAATTCAATTAACTCCTTCACACCATCAGGATGGCCAAGCAGTAATGCAGTGCATACTCCTAGAACCAGGAAATAGTCTATCATATCTGGAATGATTTCCCAAATATCACAACACGAGGTAGACCCAGACAAAATGAAGCATTTATCACTGAAAAAGGAAGATATTCAACATTTAGAGTGATAGCACAGAAGACTCATTGCTTGTATAGTTAAGGTGATGGCCTTTATTGTGCTGAAATCTTATCATTAGGGTATTATTGTCAACTACACTCAGCTGTGTGGGTCAGATCCTGCATCAACCCAGGTAACTCACCCTTATTGAGAGAACAAGGGGAATATAACCTTTCATTTCCCAATTCTCTAAAAGTTTTTGCATAACATTGCGATGCCTATGCATAGGACTTCATAAGAAGAAAATATTATCGCTCTTCGGATATAGAGGAAAAGTAGTAAGATTGTATGACTTGATTTTATAAGGGGGAGGGGGGGGGGGTTAAAAAGAGAGGTAGATATACATCAATGGTTTTAAGAAAAACTAATGAAAAGTGGCAATTTTTAGCAAGAAAGTCAACAATTTGCATTGCAAAGAGGGGTTCCTCAATCCCTCGAACCCCCTGTTTCTGCAAAGGCTGTGCTGTACCGCACATATACTTTCTAACCAACGCATCCCTAGCAGACCTAGCCTGGTGTTTAGGCTAAGTTAGGTATAATACAACCGCTACTAATATATATTGGGTGTTAAGGTTTTATGTCTCTCTCAAATTATAGGTGGCAGCACAGTTTTCATGGGTTGCAGTTTGAAACTAAGGAAAGAGTCAGTTTCAAGAGACTTGTAGCAAGTCTGTAGCAGAGCATGTTGATGGTTAGACAAGGAATGTGTCAACTGGTGGGACGAGCCACTTAAGAGTATAATGGCAGGTCCATTTTCTTGAGTAATGTCCACAGACATTGTCATAGCAAGTGGCAATTAGTGAGACAAATGATCTATGGCTTGATAGAAAAGGCAGTCAATTTGAAGTACCACCCCCTCCATTTCACCACTATACACCTCCTACTATAGCCAACAGGGAACCGCCGTGGCAGAAAGAAAAATAACTTTAAATGTCTATAAGAGCAATGTAGTCAGATCAAATTTGCAACCCTGCCAGAACTCATCTTTGACCTGAGAAGTAAAATCAGAGGTTGGGTGGGCAGGTTTTCCCCTTGAGTTTAGGGATACCCCCATCCTCACACCCATTAAAGCATAGAGACCCCTCTTACCAGCATACAAGCAAATTAAGTATAGTTCTATGATAAGTAAAATCAGAAGGGTGGGCAGGTTTTCCCCTTGAGTTTAGGGATAGCCCCAGCCTCACACCCATTAAAGCATAGAGACCCCTCTTACCACCATACAAGCAAATTAGGTATAGATCTATGATAAGTAAAATCAGAAGGGTGGGCAGGTTTTCCCCTTGAGTTTAGGGATAGCCCCAGCCTCACACCCATTAAAGCACAGAGACCCCTCTTACCGCCATATAAGCAAATTAGGTATAGATCTATGATAAGTAAAATCAGAAGAGTGTGCAGGTTTTCCCTTTGAGTTTAGGGATAGCCCCAGCCTCACACCCATTAAAGCATAGAGACCCCTCAGAGGGTGGGCAGGTTTTCCCTTTGAGTTTAGGGATAGCCCCAGCCTCACACCCATTAAAGCATAGAGACCCCTCTTACCACCATACAAGCAAATTCGGTATAGATCTATGATAAGTAAAATCAGAAGAGTGGGCAGGTTTTCCCTTTGAGTTTAGGGATAGCCCCAGCCTCACACCCATTAAAGCATAGAGACCCCTCTTACCACCATACAAGCAAATTAGGTATAGATCTATGATAAGTAAAATCAGAAGAGTGGGCAGGTTTTCCCTTTGAGTTTAGGGATAGCCCCAGCCTCACACCCATTAAAGCATAGAGACCCCTCAGAGGGTGGGCAGGTTTTCCCTTTGAGTTTAGGGATAGCCCCAGCCTCACACCCATTAAAGCACAGAGACCCCTCAGAGGGTGGGCAGGTTTTCCCTTTGAGTTTAGGGATAGCCCCAGCCTCACACCCATTAAAGCATAGAGACCCCTCAGAGGGTGGGCAGGTTTTCCCTTTGAGTTTAGGGATAGCCCCAGCCTCACACCCATTAAAGCATAGAGACCCCTCAGAGGGTGGGCAGGTTTTCCCTTTGAGTTTAGGGATAGCCCCAGCCTCACACCCATTAAAGCACAGAGACCCCTCTTACCACCATACAAGCAAATTAGGTATAGATCTATGATAAGTAAAATCAGAAGGGTGGGCAGGTTTTCCCCTTGAGTTTAGGGATAGCCCCAGCCTCACACCCATTAAAGCACAGAGACCCCTCTTACCACCATACAAGCAAATTAGGTATAGATCTATGATAAGTAAAATCAGAAGAGTGGGCAGGTTTTCCCTTTGAGTTTAGGGATACCCCCAGCCTCACTCCCATTAAAGCATAGAGACCCCTCAGAGGGTGTGCAGGTTTTCCCCTTGAGTTTAGGGATACCCCCAGCCTCACACCCATTAAAGCATAGAGACCCCTCAGAGGGTGTGCAGGTTTTCCTCTTGAGTTTAGGGATACCCCCAGCCTCACACCCATTAAAGCATAGAGACCCCTCAGAGGGTGTGCAGGTTTTCGCCTTGAGTTTAGGGATACCCCCAGCCTCACTCCCATTAAAGCATAGAGACCCCTCAGAGGGTGTGCAGGTTTTCCCCTTGAGTTTAGGGATACCCCCAGCCTCACACCCATTAAAGCATAGAGACCCCTCAGAGGGTGTGCAGGTTTTCCTCTTGAGTTTAGGGATATCCCCAGCCTCACACCCATTAAAGCATAGAGACCCCTCAGAGGGTGTGCAGGTTTTCCCCTTGAGTTTAGGGATAGCCCCAGCCTCACACCCATTAAAGCATAGAGACCCCTCAGAGGGTGGGCAGGTTTTCCCCTTGAGTTTAGGGATAGCCCCAGCCTCACACCCATTAAAGCATAGAGACCCCTCAGAGGGTGGGCAGGTTTTCCCTTTGAGTTTAGGGATACCCCCAGCCTCACACCCATTAAAGCATAGAGACCCCTCAGAGGGTGGGCAGGTTTTCCCTTTGAGTTTAGGGATACCCCCAGCCTCACACCCATTAAAGCATAGAGACCCCTCAGAGGGTGGGCAGGTTTTCCCTTTGAGTTTAGGGATAGCCCCAGCCTCACACCCATTAAAGCATAGAGACCCCTCAGAGGGTGGGCAGGTTTTCCCCTTGAGTTTAGGGATAGCCCCAGCCTCACACCAATTAAAGCATAGAGACCCCTCAGAGGGTGGGCAGGTTTTCCCTTTGAGTTTAGGGATAGCCCCAGCCTCACACCCATTAAAGCATAGAGACCCCTCAGAGGGTGGGCAGGTTTTCCCTTTGAGTTTAGGGATAGCCCCAGCCTCACACCCATTAAAGCACAGGGACCCCTCTTACCACAGTACAGGCAAGTTAGGTATCGGACTGGGCAGGTTTTCCCCTTGAGTTTAGGGATACCCCCAGCCTCACACCCATTAAAGCATAGAGACCACTCTTACTGCTGCCTGCCATACAGGCAAATTAGGTATCTATGATAAGTAAAATCAGAGGCCGGGTGGGCAAGTTTTCCCCTTGAGTTTAGGGCTACCCCCAGCCTCACACCCATTAAAGCACAGAGACCCACCCCTCTTACCACAATACAGGCAAGTTAGGTATCGGGGTGGGCAGGTTTTCCCCTGGAGTTTAGGGATACCCCCAGCCTCACACCCGTTATGGCATAGAGACCCCTCTTACCAAAATACAGGCAAGTTAGGTATCGGGGTGGGCAGGTTTTCCCCTTGAGTTTAGGGATACCCCCAGCCTCAGACCCATTACGGCATAGAGACCCCTCTTACCACAATACAGGCAAGTTAGGTATCGGGGTGGGCAGGTTTTCCCCTTGAGTTTAGGGATACCCCCAGCCTCACACCCATTAAAGCATAGAGACCCCTCTTACCGCTGCCTGCCGTACAGGCAAATTAGGTATCCATGATAAGGATGGCATTACTGATCTCAATTAAGCACTCCCAGACAAACACGCTGTTGATTGATGGGCAATACTGTTGAAACCTGACCTCATCACTCTCAGCCACAGCAATTAGCTTTTCTAACAATTCAAATGTGACTTGTTTTACAATGAATTACCCATTACCAAATGTAAAAGACATGAATGTGTACCAATTTCTACGAAATCCAAGATATTTTCTTCAAGCTTTATTTTGTAAGGGAACTATGAATTATGAAACCTGACCTCATCACTCTCAGCCACAGCAATTAGCTTTTCTAACAATTCAAATGTGACTTGTTTTACAATGAATTACCCAAAGCAAATGTAGCTCAAAATTTCAAGGAAATCTAAGATATTTTCTTCTACGATCTCCAAGCTTCATTTTGTAAGGGAACCATGAATTATGAAATCTGACCTTATCACTCTGTCACAGCAATTAGCTTTTCTAACAATTCAAATGTGACTTGTTTTACAATGAATTAACCAAATTTAGCTCAAAATTTCTAGGAAATCTAAGATATTTTCTTCTATGATCTCCAGCCTTCATTTAATAAGGGAACCATGAATTATGAAACCTGACCTCATCACTCTCAGACACAGCAGTTAGCTTTTCTAACAATTCAAATGTTACTTGTTTTACAATGAATTACCCATAAGAAATGTAGCTCAAAATTTCTAGGAAATCTAAGATATTTTCTGCTATGAACTCCAAGCTTCCTTTCGTAAGGGAATCATGAATTATGAAACCTGACCTCATCACTCTCAGCCACAGCAATTAGCTTTTCTAACAATTCAAATGTGACTTGTTTTACAATGAATTTACCCATTACCAAATGTAAAAGGCATGAATGTGTACCAATTTCTAGGAAATCCAAGATATTTTCTTCAAGCTTTATTTTGTAAGGGAACTATGAATTATGAAACCTGACCTCATCACTCTCAGCCACAGCAATTAGCTTTTCTAACAATTCAAATGTGACTTGTCTTACAATGAATCACCCTTAACAAATGTAGCTTGGCATTCCAAGGAAATTCTAGGAAATATTACACAATTCAAATGTAACTTGTAAGAAAAATAAAAGGGATTACACTTTTCCAAATGTAGGGCAGAATCCTAGGAAATCATAGGAATTTTTCTACAATACAAATGTGACTTGTTAGACAAGTACAATGAATTACCCTTTACTAAATGTAGCTCAAAATTTCTAGCAAATTTAAGAAATTTCCTTCTATGAATCCATTGGTATTCCAAGCTTCATTTTGTAGGGGTACACTGAATTATTAACACTTCTGAACAGTAACTATCTTGAAATTGTTAAAACCTTCTATTGTAAAGAGAGTCACCTTGGTTATACTATGTAATAAATATCTGAGAAATTAATACTTATTGGCGTGAACATGTATTGCTTCAGTTCTAAGGTATTCACTTATCAGAGGTCTCAATCACATAACATATATCTAGATTATCAATCATTACCTTAGAATCTTACACAAACACAAAATTTATCATGATTTATCTATTGATGAGTTTATTTATGAATATCTATTAAAAATTATTTATATCATTGAAAAGGGAGCATTAATTGATAATTCCCTTAAAACACTTTTACTGATATGTTACAAATGAATCCATTGATTGAAAATAGGAACATATGATCTGTAAAAATCAATCACCTAACTGACCTAAGTTTTATTGGTTAAAAAAATATATTTAAAAAATAAGTTTTTTTAAAATCAAAATGACACTATTTTCTTTGATTATGTCTGTTTACAAATCTCTTTACTCAAATACAAACATCTAATATCAAAATTTTCTATTTGTTCCGAGAGCTCTGCACTCACCAGTAAATATTGTGCAGCGGTTGATCGTCTATCCCAGACACCTCCTGGCCAATCAGATGAGTTTCCTATAGATTTAACGTCAAACTTCAACCCGGCCGAGGCCTGATCTATCCAAAGCCAATATTAGCCAGAATTCAGCAGAGTCAATCCAGCAAGAAGGTTGATGTCTTTGGAGCTAATATATGATATTAGGCTCGCCCGCCGTCACTTCTCTCAAAGACTGAGAGCGAGCGAACCTTTACTGGGCGAAATCTTACGAGTTCATATTTCTTATTGAGGAGAACAAGGCAGGACAAATTGACGCATTGCAAATCTTTACCTTCACAAGCTGAAGAGCAATCGCATGAAATGGATACTGGGGATATGCTGAGAGCACCTCAAATTTCTTTAAGATCTATCAAAATTGACAATTCCTAATAGAAATGAACACTTTTGCCCTTCCACACAAGGAGAGTACATATGGTCGGATACATACATCAGGCATATCTTGAGAACAGAGCTACATTTTAGGAGAAAAAAAATGATATTGTTATTCTTGTTGGATTGTGCCATCCCTCTTTAAATATCTTTCAAATATTACACTATTGAATGATTTAGTTATCCCAAGTTATCAAACCACTTGTGTACACAATCACAAAACACAAATACAACATACACATACAGGTTTAGTTTTTTTCTTTTTAGTCTTGTTTCATACTAGTGAATTCTGCAAATTTTCAGTAAATATTTTTTGTTTTTTTGAAGAATGCATACCATAACCTAGTAGAGGGCATACTTCCATTCTTGCAAACTTTGGAGTGAATTCAATTCTATGACCTTTAAGTCTGTGGCAGTTGTAGTGATTTAAGTGGTTTAAGTTGTGAAGTGCCAAGTTGAAGTTTGTGTTAATTTTTTTGTGTGTGTACTCTGCAAACCTAAACACATAATAGAAGGCATATTTGCTGCGTTCTTGTAAGTTTTGGAGTGAATTGAATTCTATGACCGTTAAGTCTGCGTCAGTTGTAGTGGTTAAAGCACACATCAGAGGCTTTACAAGCGTTGTAATGCAGTTCATTTACCATCTAGTTGTAAAGCACCAAAATGTTATTGTACCTTTTTGTGAAATATATATACCTAAACCTTATAAAACCTAGGAGTAAAGCCATATTTCCATTCTTGTAAGTTTTGGATAGAATTGAATTCCATGACCTTTAAGTCTGCATCAGTTTTACGCATAGTGGTTAAAGCACACATCAGTGGCTTTAAATCCACGGCAATGCAGCTCCATCACCATCTAGTTGCGAAGCACCAAACCTTTGTGAAATATATATACCTAAACCTAGTTAAACTATATTTCCATTCTTTTAAGTTTTGGAGAAAATTGAACTCGCTGACCTTTAATTCTGCATCAGTTATATTGGTTAAAGCACACATCAGAGGCTTTAAGTGTGCGGCAATGCAGTTCCATCACCATCTAGTTGCGAAGCGCCACGTTTCCATCAGCACCCATTTCCACAGCGCCACACTTTGCCTTTCAGCGCTAATAGACTTAGAGAATTACATTACTGTACCTCCCCACAACAACAGTCGGCCCCCACCTACCCGAAGCCAACCCATAATTTCCTAAACACCTTGTTCAATTACGCCAGTTTTGTACGGAATCCATTTGAGACTTGCTAAAACCATCAATGGGGAATTAACGGCTGAATAAAGCGACCTCAGAATTGCATCTCAGCATCCCCTCGCTTTCATCTACCCACAATGCATCAGTTTCGACTCCCCAGTTGGCGATACACGAAGGTACCCTACCTGAGCTTAACGACTTTCCTACTCCATTTTGTATAACTATGGGGATCTTTTTAACACATTCATGCCTTTTTAACACATTCATGCCATTTTTAACACATTCATGTCTTTTTAACACATTCATGCCTTTTTTAACACATTCATGCCTTTTTAACACATTCATGTCCTTTTAACACATCCATGCCTTTTTAACACATTCATGTCCTTTTAACACATTCATGCCTTTTTAACACATTCATGCCTTTTCAACACATTCATGCCTTTTCAACACATCCATGCCTTTTTAACACATTCATGTCCTTTTAACACTTTCATGCCTTTTTAACACATTCATGCCTTTTTTTAACACATTCATGCCTTTTTTTAACACATTCATGCCTTTTCAACACATTCATGCCTTTTTTAACACATTCATGCCTTTTTAACACATTCATGCCTTTTTAACACATTCATGCCTTTTTTAACACATTCATGCCTTTTTTAACACATTCATGCCTTTTTAACACATTCATGTCCTTTTAACACATTCATGCCTTTTTAACACATTCATGCCTTTTCAACACATTCATGCCTTTTCAACACATTCATGCCTTTTCAACACATTCATGCCTTTTTTAACACTTTCATGCCTTTTTAACACATTCATGCCTTTTTTAACACATTCATGCCTTTTCAACACATTCATGCCTTTTCAACACATTCATGCCTTTTTAACACATTCATGCCTTTTTTTAACACAGTCATGCCTTTTTAACACATTCATGCCTTTTTAACACATTCATGCCTTTTTAACACATTCATGCCTTTTTTTAACACATTCATGTCTTTTTAACACATTCATGTCTTTTTAACACATTCATGTCTTTTTAACACATTCATGTCTTTTTAACACATTCATGCCTTTTTAACACATTCATATCTTTTTAACACATTCATGTCTTTTTAACACATTCACGCCTTTTTAACACATTCATGCCTTTTTTTAACACATTCATGCCTTTTTTTAACACATTCATGCCTTTTTTTAACACATTCATGCCTGAAGCTCCCCAGTCAAATATCGCTTGCATCTACGTTTCTTTGGAAAATATCTTAGAATTAAAGCATCCGTTCCCTTGTCATGTGAGAAAAATTATTTCTCGATATTTAAAGAAACATTCTCTTCCAAATATCTTGTACCTTCATGAGGAAAAATATCTCCAAAAATGTCAGGCCAATTCAGGTGGCTACAGGCCTGAATAGGTCAACGCCTATGCTGATGGTGGCTCTTCGCCAATACAAAATGACGCAAAAAAGCTGAAACCCTGGCATATGGGTACTCATCTAAAGAGAACTCAGTGAGAGCTATCCTTGAATGAATACCAACATGACAGGGTTTAGATGCTATCCATAAATATTTGTGTCCTTGTGCTTTGAAAGAAGTTGCCTCCGCATTGGAAGGGTTAACATATAGGAGGACTTAACCGGTAGCTGCAATGCCTGTGCTCCTGGTCCATTCACTGTCACCTAGAGATTGCTAGCTACAAAAGCCATTAGTAGAAAATGTGAGGCCACAACCCTCTCCTATGCATGCCTAGAGTTTACCTTTAAGACTATTACATGGATGTTAAATAATTTTGAAAATATTGTGGAAACTAAGGTTAGATTTTTAGGGCTAAACCCTTCCAATGGTATTTAGGCCACTTTCATCGAAAGCACAAGAACACAAAGATTTTTGAAAATCATTTAAACCTGTCATGTTGGTATTCATTGGATAGTTCTCGCTGAGTACTCTCAGATGAGTTACTATTTGTGCCAGGGTTTTAGTCATTTTTCAGGTTTTTTTGCATCCTTTTGTATTGGTCTAATTAGCCACCAGTAGCATAAGGGTTAACTTGGAAAGGCACAAAGTGAGTGCCCCTGGGACTCCTGGGACCTGGGCACAATTGGAGGGGGGGGGGCAGGAGTTGACTCTGAACAGCGGAGTAATATCTCCACAATAGATTCCCAACTCATTCACAACTCAATCAATTCCTAGAGCAGTTCCCACTGAGGTGGGTTTTATGAATGGACTTCAGATCTCTACTCTGGGAATGCAATGTGACATCTGACAGCAGATACGTCAAATTTCGGAAGGAAGCACGTGATTTTGTTTCAGGTAAAAAAAGGCAAGAATAATCACTAGGAGTCAATACTGACATTCCTCATCATGAGTTGGTGTTTATTTAATATTATATAAAAATTCTTCAAAAAACAGCGATCTATTATGCTAAATGTAACATGATTATTCTCTTATATCACAATTGTGATAAGAATAAAGTGTGAGCATAATTACAATCATAAAGGTGACTGTTCTCAGCATTTGTCCTTGAAATACAATTTGGAACGTCCAGCAATAAATGGTAAAAAAGTCAATTTCTCTATTCTACTTACATAAAGTAAATTAAGAGCAACAAAAACACCTAAGTTGTACTCGCTTATTTATGATTTATGGGGGCTTTACTTTAAATAACATAACATGCTATTCAATGTTAAGACTGAAAATAGACTCTACATCAAAGTTGTCTTAACTATGCATACATTTCAGAGGCAAATGGGATAAGATTGAAAATCAAAACTCTCAATATGAGTTCCTAGTTATATTATCAATTGCTCCTCTATGATCTTGCCTATGCTGAGAAAGTCATGTACTCACATTCCTATAATTTCCAAATAGAACTCCAACTCTGATAAATGGCTGGAGAGATGTGCGATACTGACTGCTACTCCCTATATCATTTCCACAGCATGAGCAGTCCGTATCTTCAGTTATAGATCGCCCGCTATGGCTATAGCCGTGGGCATGGATCCATGTGGTCCAATACTCGCAGGCAAAAGATTAACCATCCAATTTCACCACATTGGCCGCAGCGCGTTATAATAATACCAGCAAAGGGAACACAGAAAACCAATACTCACCTCCTGTAAAACCTGGCAATTTTGGCCTCCAATCTCCCCAAGTTCCCTGTACTTTTACCTAAGCAAATCACAGGGCCGCATTCTGAGACATGCAAAACCCGTCAATATAATCTCCGTAAGTGCCGATGGAGTTATTTTATCAATCCCGCTCGCTCGCTCACTAGTTCTCGTGCGCAGCGTCGTCGTCATCGGAGCACGGGAGTAAAATTGGTCAATATTTCCCAGCCACTTAACTTGGCCTGGTTACGCTAAAAGTAGGCTTAGCGGGGAGTTTAGGAGGGGAAGACACTGGCCCCTGGTCCAGATGAGAGCCGACAGGGTAAGTCGCTGTCTGCTTGTACATAGAGACCTGACGAAATCTCCGGTAATTGACCTTTAAACTGCATATCCCAATATTAACCCACGGTAATTACAACATCCCAATAGCTTTTTCTATCCAACAAGTGTGGCAATATTTGTTTGCCACTTTGGTAAATATTTTGGGTTTTAAATGCAATTTTGAAGTTGGAATTTCATTTAACATCACTTTTTCTGCCATATTATGACTAGCAAAATCATGTCTAGGCAGTTAGATGCAGAAAACCATCACTAAACCTTAAGTCACTGGTAACTTTCTCACATGCCTCAAGCCAGATTCGTAGTCAGACTGTGGGTGAGCGACAGTTAGTTTCACTGGCAACACATTTTGGACCACAGATGAAATATTCAATATCCTTCTAGAAGGCAGTAGACGAAACTTTCTTTCTTTTTTTTCAAAAAATAGCATTCAAGAAATTCTGACATGCTTATTAGGACCACAATATAATTTAGAACAATTTGTTAAGCAGGCCATGCTTAAAATCTTCCTTAAAAGAATTGTCCTCAAGATATGTGACTTTATTTAGTAGATCACTAAGAAATCAAGCATACATTTGCAAAATATCAGGAGGCTTAGGTTATAATTATCTACTATCATTCCTTCACCCATCCAATGCTGAGGCTACTTTAGTCCTAGGAGCAAGGACGTAAATATTTCATCTAAACCCTGTCATGTTGGTATTCATTGGATGGCTCTCGCTGAGTACTCTCAGACGAGTACCCATGTGCCAGGGTTTAAATCATTTTCAGGTCTTTTGCATCATTTTGTAATGGCCAAATTAGCCACCAGCAGCATAAGGGTTAAGTTAAAATACTTATCATTATTCCTTCAATCATTTTTGTCAAGAGATGAAATATGTATCTGAAAACCATCAAAACTCTTTGAGCTGCTGCCAGGATAAATAGGATACTAAGCGGGCAGCGAATAACTATGAGAAGAGTAGCGTACATTCAGCGGACTGAACACGCCTCGGGGACAAAGAGGCTACCAATGGCTTCTCATCCATCAGACACCAGTCGGCATCAACGACCGCCGCAATCAAATATTAATAATAACTCATAACCGTACAACTAACACAGAAAGTATAGGCACCCAAGGGTGTCTAACTAGCTTAGTAGGAAATGATGCCTACCAATTACTGCATACTGCAAATCCTGTTATCTTACTAATATTTTTACTCAGATGGTATTTACCGATCAGACTTGATCGGTAAAATAAGATTTGGAAACATCTGAAAAACTTATTTCTAGTTAATTTTCAAAAATGTGCTTTTTCAAGAGAGGTATCTTGACACAAAGATCAGACATTTTAGGCAGTTGTAAGAACTGAAGTGTTAAAAACCCACAATGTTTGTAATGAAAAAGGGAAGTACAGTGCTGACATTTAATTCCTGCACTAAATGCCTGGGAAGTCTAGGCATAATACATGACCGCACTGCCAATTGCCACACTGTTTCCTGGGCATGAATGCATGGATGACCTCACAACTGAATGTAGCCCTGATTCGCAAGCTATGTGGGTAATTGATGTGCTTGGCTTATTTTTGGACATGTTATACATTGGTGTCTGTGATGCCTTGGGGTTAGGCGGTGGTGTTTGCCGGGTACTCCAGTTTCCCCCACTAGTCACAACTAACAAATTAGATTCAATATGGCAGAAAAAGAGACGAAATCTTTTTTAAAAACACAACCAGGCAGACGTCCAGTCATCTGGTGCAGCAATTAAATGCCTGTACTGTAGAACTAGTAGTAGTCTAATGAGCTCCCCTGATACTTGGCAGGCTTCTCTATTGCTGATTTGGTATGCATAAGGGGACTCATTTTCTGCCTAATGACTGCAGAGCTCAGTGCACCAAGCTGTGGTTATAATAGCAAAAAATAAATCACACAGAGATGACTTATGGAGAAAATGAATGATTCTTTCTCTTAATTGGTTGAAAAGGGATCATTATTTTCTGAATGGGGAATGAGCACTGACTACTATAATTGAAGTCCAGGAGCAATTCTACTTATTTCCAAACAAAGACAGGTTTGGTAATGTCATCCATTTTAAAGGAAAATACAATAAGGTGCTTTTTCAATCCTTCTTTTATATTTTGTTGAATATTTTCTTTTTTACCCATACAAAATCATATGACCTATTATAGCATGGCATTTTTGTGTCAAAAATGCCAAATTTCCATCTATATCACTTTCTACAAAAAACAACTTTGGAATTGAAAATGATTTTCCAAAATGTTTCAAGGAAAGTTCTTGGTAGAGTTCTAATCAACATTTCTCTTCCAATTTTTTCTCAACTAATTAAGCTTTTACTTGAAAGATTTCATCAAAATAGTCAGGCCGTTTTTGGCCACTGTGAGCATAATTGGGTTAAGTTTTTTAATTGACTAGTAGGTACTTTTTCTTCTGAAAATGATTCAATATTGAACATTCTTATGTCAGTAATATACTTAAATAATTTCTGATTTCAAACACCTGAATCATACCTCAAACTCTTATTCTTCCTTTTCAGTATTCATTGTCTTAAAAGGGTTTTTAGTAGATATGACTTTACTTACCAATTATATTCGAAAGTTACAAGGTCAGGTTTTGAGGAGTCAAGTATACATACCTGAAAAATAAGGAAAAAATGCAATTAGTAAATTATACAACATAGTTGAACCATATAAAAGACTACACAGGCCTAAAAGAATTTGTTTGTTTCCTGAAATTGTCCAAAAATAGGGTAGGTAGACAGGTAAAATATTTATTTTTTGAATTCCTTTTTCAAAAAATGCATGTTTCATGAATGTTTTATGTTGATTGTGAAGGGCAGAAAAAAAAGGTTAAGGCACAGATTCCTTGAGTAAAAAATTGTTAGGTTGGAGTTACAGGAAACAAACACCTTTTTAGGCCTTATATAAAATCAAATTAAATCCATTTAAGATGCTACAAATAATTGATTGAATGGCAATTTGTCAAATATATGTATGTTTTTATCTTTCAGGATTAGGTTTTTTTTCGCCCTAACAAGACCATCAATGGGTTAACCAATTCTTAATCCTCACAGGGACTCACATAATTTGACATATATGTTCAAATTTTGTGAATGAATCAATTTTTTAAAGAAATATCAAAAGAAAAATGGAGTGAAAACCTGTTATGGTAGGAATATTACCGGCAGAAAAAGAAGGACAATTTTCCTATAGTATATACTAGGAGTTTTTGCACATGAATGTATGTTCAACTATTCAGGAGAAGCCCTCGCTACTATGAGCCAAGAATTCTTAGCTTAAAGCAGGCCATCAGTATCCTCATATTTCAAATGGACCCTTATCGCCACTCCAAGATGCTATTGACAGACAGTGAGGCAACCCATCAACAAAAACCTCCCAAATGTCAATATTTCCACTTCACCAGTCGAGATTACCCCCGCCATCTGACTGATCAGCAGCAACTGGGGGTGTGCACGCTTGATGGAAGAGCCAGTGATAAATGGAAGAGCCTCCAATACCAATTTATCTTTTCCCATATAATGAGGGAATGTAATGGGGTGCGGAACTGAGTATTCATGGTAAACATCCAGGGAGGATCGCAGTCAACGATTATATTCAAGAATTCTAGAGATCTCTCCCGAGGGGAAAAATCAAACACAGCCATATTTACATCAATCACAAATAATCTGGGCCAATGCTAACCCTGCCTTTACCAAGCGTAGCAAGAATTCACTAAGAAGTATAAGAAGATTTCTAAGTATATCCAGGGGTTTGCCCTAATGGTTGTGTGGTCTAAGGCGTTACCATTGACTGCTAGTTGTCTCTCACCACTGCCTGGGTTTGAATCCCAGCTGAGGCAATTGTGAGAAAGTTGCCAGTGACTTAGGGTTAGGCGGTGGTTTTCGACCGGTACCCTAGCTAGTTACAACTTAAGTTTAGTCGCATTAGTTAGGTTTACATGGGAGCTAATCTTGCTGTCCAAATTAACTAAAAATAGTTCCATGGAATAGTCTTGAACTAATTATTGAAGATGAAAACTTAAAAACATTTACAAAACATTATGTACAAAATGAAATATATACATTTAGTTTCTCATGTTTTTGAGAAAAAATATTATATATCACCACAAAATATTTCTGTAAAATCTTTCAACTAGGCGATTCCATGTAATGTTGACAAGGACTTTGCAATCCACTAAAAAATCATATTGAAAAGCTAGATATATTCTAAACCTATAATCTTAAGTTATTTTCAACAAAATCATAGTTTAGACAAAACTCTCAAGAAAAACACTATAAGCATGTATTGGTAAATCCTTCTAATGCTAAGGCTACCATGGCCCGTAGCACAAGGATGCAACATTTTTTTTGAAAACCCTTTAAACCCTATCATATTGGTATTCATTGGATAGCTTTTGTTGAGTACTCTCTTGTGAGTACCCATTTACAAGGGTTTTAGTTAATTTTCAGGTTCTTTGCAGCATTTTGTATTGGTCAAATAAGCCACCAGCAGCATAAGGGTTATGTTGCTTTGAACCCTTAGCCTATTGGTCCCGAGAGTGGGGGCATATTTCTGGTTGCTAAACGACCAATTGTCTGTTCCCTAGTACCATCGCTGCCGTATCCTCGCCTGTAAAAGCTCCATCCCAGACCAGTCACCACCACATAAATCTGAGTTTAGCGCTTTTTAAGCAGGTTACCTAGGCAATGCACACCATAACTAGCCAATTAAGGCCTCTCTCCTGGCCCTTTAATTCATTCATACTCCAAACATCCTGCCACGCTGACATGCTTACAGCCAGTTTTCAAATTGAGAATATTTGCAAAAAATAATTGAATAAAGGTTGATGTTCATTTTCTACTTCAGAAGGATGCTTCAGATATATGCAGGCTATTTCTTAACCCTTATGCTGCTGTGGCTAATTTGGCCAATATAAAATGTTGCAAAAAAACCTGAAAAATGACCGAAACCCTGGCGAATGGGTACTCATCTTAAAGTACTCAGTGAGAGCTATCTAATGAATACCAACATGACAAGGTTTAGATGGTTTTCATAAATATGTGCCTTTGTGTGCATTGGGCAAAAGTTGCATAAAAATGAGAAGGGTTAAGAAATGATATGGATCTATTGCCTGTACTAATCACTATCTAAGGGTGTTGAGCATGATAGGGTTAACCCATTCAAGTCCAGATGTCTTGACAAGTGATTTCCAAACCTTTGATACATTCAAAAATAACTTAGGAATCAAGAATAGATACGCAAAAATCCTCAGAGGAGATCTACCAGTTGGATAGTTTCATTAGAAGTCAACATTTCGCCTCGAAACAATTTCCATAAAATTCACTGGTCAAAAGATATCACCAAAATATTCAGGATGTATATGGGTGCTACAGGCATGAAAGGGTCAAAGAGTGATGTTGAGTATATGTTTAAGTAAATGGTAGGTCCTAAATTCTACAGCCATAAAAGGGTTAATGTGGAGTATATGTGTGAGTGAGAGGTAGATCATATATTTTACAGCCATAAAAATGTTAATGACGTATGTGGACTATACATGTAAGTAAACGCTATATTCTCATACCAACCCCTTCACCCGGAATGCTTAACAGGCAGGGGATAACCCAGTAACAGAGGATTACAAGATAATTACGTGAAATCGAATAATGCACAGAAATAAGCTGTCAATTTACGACTGATTGTCACATTTAGGCTACCATTCATTCCTTGTTAGTCGTAACACGGCTGTGAGGAAGGAAGATTTCCAGGGGAGAGTGAGGACACCCCTCATGCCTCGGAAATCATCCATTGACACCCTTTTAGTTAAGTGCCATGAAGTTAAAAGTATTTTTAAAAGGTTAAAGTTAGATTCAAAAAGTAAAACTATAAGAAAACAATAATTTAGAAAATACATTGAAATCATATTTTGAAGATATTTAAAAAGGATTAAGTTGCATTAAAAAAGTTAGATTTTAAAAACAACAATAATTTAGAAAATACATTGAAATCATATTTTAAAGATATTTAAAAAGGTTTAAGTTGCATTAAAAAGTTAAACTTTAAAAACAACAATAATTTAGAAAATAAATTGAAATAGTCTTTGAAGATGTTTCTAGGGCTGCAAATAATATTCCATAAGGGAAAGAACATCAATTTAGAGTCAAATAGAGTTTTGAAAAGAATAAGCAACTGAGAAAAACACGATCGTAAAGTAAAACTAATACAAAATAACCCAATAATACTAAAACACCAGGAATAACATCTTGTGACATTATTTCTAAAACAAAGGAATTGAGCATCTCATGTCTGAACAGCCAAGCGGAACTTGTATTTCAAAAGATACTTCGCCTGCCAACTTCCCTAGAGAGCAATAAATTACCCACAATGCATCAGGATGGCCTGCTAGTAGCGCTCTCTAGTGAGCTGTGTAGTAAGAACAGGTCCTGGAGGGGGCACGACTGAAAGTGTCTTCTTACGATAGCCCTCACCCAATGGAGCTTTTCGGATGCTTAAGAATTCTGCTCATGAGGACATGGGAATGAAGGCACAGAGGAAAGTCTGTGGTCATGAAAGAGGGCTGAGGGAGATTGTGTCTGAAGTACTCTTAGCTGGGAGTGAAAAAACGCAGACCTGTTTGAGAATCTTCACAGATGCTGCCCTCTGCCTAATATTTCATCCTTAACCCATTTACACTCAGAGCGGTCAAAAGAGGCCTGATGATTTTGGAAATATTTTCCTTACAAAAGCATTTTTTTGAAAACATTTGAAGGAGAAATGTTGATCAGAAGATAAACAGCAAATTCTCCTTGAAATATTTCACAAACTTTCGCTTTATTACCAAGTTGATTCCAAAAGTATGAAAGTAGCGGGACTCTTGAGTGTGAATGGCTTAAAACATTAACACTTGAGAGCATAATTGTTGTCAAAAAAATAATATGCTATCTGAAGAGGAATCTGTAAACCCACTCAGAACAAAAAAAAATTCAATCAAATATTCCTAAAAATATTGCTTCATTATCAAGATATTGTCATAAGTGTCACCAAAATAACAATCAAATAAATATCCTGCTTTGTATCTCTGCTTGAATGCGCAAATTTAAAGTAATAAAGATACGCAAAATTTTGAGCAGTCCAAATCAAAGCTGTATACAGTAGCTCCAAGAGATGCCTTCATCAAGAGGATTTGGAAATTAAGTCTCTGCTACCATGAATACATGCCTGCACCCAACATCTGTGTTACTCAACTCTTGGAAGTTAGAACACAGACAAAAATAGACTCACTACCAACTTTAACATATCAATCAGAATTAATTACCCTGAGAGCTGTTTCTCTTCTCGAATCAGTCTAATCATTGATGGCAATTACTGTTAACTCTTTTGATGCTGAATTTTATTTTCGTCCAATGCACAAAAATAAGAAAATTGTCCCAACCAAGTCATGTGGGTATTCATATGAAAGCCCCCGTTGATTGCATCATTTTGCATGGGCGAATTAGCCGTGAGCAGCATGAGGGTTAACCATTTGCATATGGAAAGCACACATGGTCTGACAACTTGAAACACAACTCATTAATTACAGTAATTTAAAAAAAAATAATATTTGAAGAGGGATTGTTAAACCCAATGGAAGTGACACTTTTCAGTCAAATATTTCTCAAAATATTGCTTCATATGTGTCAAATAATGAGTGTGGCCCTAATGTGAAAGGATTGCCATACAAATTTTTCTATAAATCATGTCACATTTTGTTGAGATATTTCCATTTTAGTGAGACCACTAGAGCACTGTGGTTGGAATAGGTTAATCCTTCCAATGCTGAGGCTACATTCGTCCAAAGCACAAGGAGGTAAAAACAATATATTTGAAAACCATCTAAACCCTATCCTGTTGTATCCACTGGATAGATCTCGCTGAGTACTCTCAGATGAGTACTCACATGCCAGGGTTTCAGTCATTTTTCAGGTTTTTATTGCATTATTTTATATTGGCCATATTATCCACCAGCAGCATAAGGGTTAAGCTTGATCATCATTTTCTCTTGATAAAGGTAATATGGCGACACGCTGGCATTTACAAATCTTATTACGCCATGGCCACTAATAGCGCGACTAATGAGAGAGAGATTTTTACAAATAGTTTTCACTTTGGTCAGGATAATTATTTGTGTAAGGCAGAAAGAAAACAACTTTGTCATGCCATTTAAGGGATTGGAAATCCCTGGCACCAAGGGCGCCAATTAATATATCACTTCGGCTTGAGACAGGCCTATAATCAAACAACAAAAGATTATACGGAAATTCAAACTTGTACAGTCAAACCTGCTTACAATGTGCAATTACACACACATGCTTTTAACCCATTCAATGCTGATGCTACTTTCGACCGAAGCACTAGGACTTAAAGATTTTTGATAACCATCTAAACCCTGTCATGTTGGTATTCATTGAATAGCCCTCGCCGAGTACTCTCAGATGAGTACCCATTTGATCATTTTTCAGGGTTTTGCATCATTTTGTATTGGCCGAATTAGTCACCAGCAGCATAAGGGTTAAAGACCATTTATAGGATAAGTTATGTGTCCTACTAAACAGAACAGAAGACTAACTTTCTCAAGTTAGATATCAATGCATTGGGAGGGGGGGGGGAGCTATGGGATGTCCCTTAAAACAGAGGGAGAAAGGTGAAAGACATTTACTTTACCAAGACATTTCAGAAAAATCTGCACATATTTCTTTTCTAAACAGAAAAATATTTGATAAAACTAGGTTTAATCTTTAATGAGGAACAACTTTCATTCAAATATTTTTCAAGGAATGACTTAATTTTCCAACTATTTGCTGATACGTCAGATAACCAGCACTGTAGGAGGATAGGAGGATGAATGACTAATAAAGGAGAATTAGCAGCTCCTTCAGATTCACTATGTCATCGGCGGATCCCATCTCGCCCCATAAAACACTTTTATTTATCAAGATAATTGCAAAATTCACACAATATTTGTTTGACTGCGTTAAATCTAATCCACACGATCTTGACTAACGGCCGCGATTTACCGATTAGCCGAGATGTATTTAGGCAGAAAATCGTAAATCACGATTAGGCGGAATTAGCAAAAACAAAACAAGTTGTGTTGGCGTCCACCATCTGTTGGCTTACAAGGCGTTAGTTGGCGTTTCCACGGTAATTGGCCATTCACGGCTGTAATTGTGAAAAATTAAGATGTGTATCGCTTTAATGGCAATTAATGGAAGGGGGTAATATTGCTTATGAAGTAGGCTTGATTTGCAGGCGAGGCACAATTGCGGGCCAGACTGGTGAGCTAGATATATGATTTGTCTCCATCAGGGGCGGCTGCCGCGGCAAGGAATCTCGCGGATCGTGCGGATCGGGCGGACCCTGATTGCATCAGAAATATGAGAAACTCATTCATGAGTTCTGGGCGAGGGAAAAAGCATCCTGATGAGACGGCTCCACGCATACCTAACCCATTCCCACTAAATACCCTCTTCTAAATGCTCTGAGATGTAGGAAAATAGTTTGGGAATAAATATAAAACATAACTTGAGAAAATAACTAAAAGAATATCAATTCATATATTGTTCTACATTTCTTCATTAGATGTATTCCATATGGAGCTTTTTCAATGCATACCTAACTTCTTTTCCACATAATACCATACCATGCATGCTTCAATGTGCATGAGAATAATTCTAGAATTGAGAAATATTTGAAGTTAGATTATTGTTTATACTTCGTTTCATTTACCTACTTTCTTTCTCAACTCCTTAAAATGTTGATTTTGCCCACTAGAAAGCACTCACATCTGTACTGACTGCAATGGGCAGCTTGGCTCAGACAGACTATACTATTCAGATATTTCTCAAGGGGAACTTTATGCATGAGTGGGTTGTAAAAGGTATCCCACAATGCAATGCCTTTTTGGAGGTGTTATGGAAAACAGTGGGTGAACCTCTCTCTATATGCTCAAAACATAACAGGGGTCTACCCTTCAATCGACAGGATCAAACACGCGAAAACAGTTTCTGTTACACCATCAATTGAAACACTACCTTTCCTGTGACTTCACACACTAATAAACTGTCTCCAATCACACTTTTCCGGCAACTTTCGCATCGTCCAATGAGAATTCTCGTACCAGAGGGCGGGAGAGCAGATGGAGGGTTGCGAAGGTCGAGCCTTTATAAATGCGTAAATTACCGTTATTGCACTATTATTTGAAACAGTGCCTTAATGCTGCTTTCACCTGCTGACCCGCAGCCCTGATACAGACTGGTAACATTCACCCCGCCCCCTTTCTCAATTAACCCATTAACAGCCCTGATACAGACTGGTAACATTAACCCCGCCCCCTTTCTCAATTAACCCATTAACAGCCCTGATGCAGACTGGTAACATTCACCCCGCCCCCTTTCTCAATTAACCCATTAACAGCCCTGATACAGACTGGTAACATTCACCCCGCCCCCTTTCTTAATTAACCCATTAACAGCCCTGATACAGACTGGTAACATTCACCCCGCCCCCTTTCTCAATTAACCCATTAACAGCCCTGATACAGACTGGTAACATTCACCCCGCCCCCTTTCTCAATTAACCCATTAACAGCCCTGATACAGACTGGTAACATTAACCCTGCCCCCTTTCTCAATTAACCCATTAACAGCCCTGATACAGACTGGTAACATTCACCCCGCCCCCTTTCTCAATTAACCCATTAACAGCCCTGATACAGACTGGTAACATTCACCCCGCCCCCTTTCTCAATTAACCCATTAACAGCCATGATACAGACTGGTAACATTAACCCTGCCCCCTTTCTCAATTAACCCATTAACAGCCCTGATACAGACTGGTAACATTCACCCTGCCCCCTTTCTCAATTAACCCATTAACAGCCCTGATACAGACTGGTAACATTAACCCTGCCCCCTTTCTCAATTAACCCATTAACAGCCCTGATACAGACTGGTAACATTAACCCTGCCCCCTTTCTCAATTAACCCATTAACAGCCCTGATACAGACTGGTAACATTCACCCCGCCCCCTTTCTCAATTAACCCATTAACAGCCCTGATACAGACTGGTAACATTAACCCTGCCCCCTTTCTCAATTAACCCATTAACAGCCCTGATACAGACTGGTTATATTAACCCTGCCCCCTTTCTCAATTAACCCATTAACAGCCCTGATACAGACTGGTAACATTAACCCCGCCCCCCTTTCTCAATTAACCCATTAACAGTCTTAACTCTTTCATCCCTGGAGATAGATCTGACCCAGAGCTGTGAGGCTGAAAGATATTTCAAGAGCTAAGAAATAATCTATACTTGATCTTCTTTAATTGTTACTAAAAAACAATGTGAAACCCTGGCATATGGTACTCATCTGAGAGTACTCAGTGAGAGCTTTCCAATGAATACCAATATGACAGGGTTGGATTATTTTCTAAAATCCATGTGCTTTGGATGAAAGTAGCCTCAGTATTGAAAGGGTTAAGATAAACTATGGGCCCTCTTTCCCTAATTAGTTAATTTCATAAAATAACAGAGGTATACAAGCATCTCTTTATTTCTCTAACATATCTAACAAAGAGAATGGTAATTTAAAGATACATAAACATGATGATTTAAGGTCAAAGGTCTAAAGCATTTAATTGATGACCTGTGCTCTTCATTACCTCATAAATCCTCCACCTGTGTAAGAGATACCATTGAAAACCCACCGCCCAAATGACACACTGAGATGGAGAACTGCTTAATATATCACTGCACACCAGATGGGGCATGATACTGAGCTAGGGCCACACAATACATGAGTGATCAAAATGTTTTGACTGTTCGATGTCTCTCACGTTGCCACTGACTGCTAGCTTTCTCTCACCACTGTTCGGGTACGAATCCTACCTGGGGCACGTGAGAAAATTGCCAGTGACTTGGGGTCAGGTGGTGGTTTTCGCCAGGTACTCCAGTTTCCTCCATCAGTTACAAATGGCTAGTCAAAACTTAGCCGCAATGGTAGAAAAAGTGATGAAAAACGAAATTCCAAATTCTCACCAAATGAAGTGGGGAATACCATGTAATTCCCAAGATTTTCTTGTGGAAATCCTAGGAGTTCCTGAGTAATTTCTGCTTCATTTAGTAAGGAGACCCTATCACCACTAAGGTTGCAAGTTTGAATCACTATCATACAAGTGAGAAAGTTGCAAGTGACTTGAGGTTAGTCGGTGGTTTTACCAGGAGACTCATCATTTTCCTACATCTAGATGATAAGGCCTAAAAAGTTGTTTTTTTTTCCTGTAACCCTACCTTAACAAGTTTTTATTCAAAAAAATCCCTACCCTAAAGTTGTTACCGCCCTAATCCCACTCCCAATCAACGTAGAACATGCATAAAACACACATTTTTGACCAAAAAAATAATGCAAACATTTTTTTTACCGACCTACCTACCTAATTTTTTTTCAGACCGTTACAGGAAACAAACAATATTTTTTTCTTGGCCTAACAGGTAATCACCATGAAGCCATAATAGAGCAAAAAAGTGACAACAAAGATAACTCCATGTCCTAATGGCCTACTATCAAATATAGTTCAAATAATCCTAGGAATACCTTGGTGTTCTGGACTTCATCTCTTAAAGAAGGGTATATATAGTTGATATGGCAGGGCTCAACATTAAGAAAAAACTTCATAAGCCCAGCAGGGCTAGTTACTGAAACTTTTACTAGCCCTGAAATATTTTTGCTAGCCCTGATATTAATGACAACAATTCTCAAACAGTAACCTCTGTTGATATCATAGCCTCTGTTGATAACATGAAAAGAATACAGTGTATTGTGGTAAATTGAGGTAAATTATCATCCAGGTATGCAGAGCCAAAGGTGTGCTTCATAATTTTTAAGCGCTGATATTCTAATTCTATCTAGTCCCTCAGGGCTACTCACAGGTAGAATTTACTAGCCCTGACATTCAATAACTAGCCCGGGGCTACGGGGCTAGCCTTAAAGTTGAGCCCTGTATGGTGAGCGGAGGTGCCACCTGGTGCTATAATATCACACCAATGAGCATGAAGTAGAAAAGCTAGACCAATCAAGCGACAGAAAGACAATAACCTTCATTGACAAACCCATTACATTATGTAGCTTAGAACACCAAGGAAAACCTAGAAAATCCCAGCTATTCCTTGAAAGTCTTAGCTACATTTGATGAGGGAAAATTGTGGAATAAAACTTTCAAAAGTAAGGGGTTTATTTATAGTAAAAAGGTATTTGTTTGCAGAGACAAAATCATCGATTGAGAAACACAAGAAGTTACACACACCAAAAGTTAATCCTTTTTGATCTCCCAAGCTCCTTAGATGGTCCCTTGAGCTAACGTCATTATGATAGGTTGTCAATTCAAATTAAATGCTGTGATAGCTCTTGGCTGTAATCTTCCAACCAGGGACAGGTAGATTTTTAGATATGAATGCCCACTAGTCCTATAATTTAAGAAAGCAGGGCTCAGCCCTAAGTATTTTGTGGCCCCAGGCCAGTAAAAATTCCAAAAAAAAAACACAGATTCGGGCCAGTAAAAAAATGTCTGAACTGGTCCTACAGGGCCAGTAAACATTTGGGGACATTCTTGTTAACAAGTTTCCTTTCAAGAATGTCCCCAAATATTTTTGAAATAAATGAAGATAATATAAATCAAAAATAAATGTCTGTGAATTTGATTGCAATACTTTCTGTTGTTATGTTGAAGAAAAATTTGTAGGACCAGTAAAAGATTTTCAGGACCAGTAGATCCTAGGTGTTACTGGTCCTACGGGGCCAGTAACATTTTGAGTTAGCGTTGAGGCCTGGAAAGGATCTACTTTAAAGGCTCATCTTGCCTCTCATCTCTCCTGCCCAGAACTGACAGCAATCTGGGAACAGATTATCTTGTTGAGGGAGAATTTTGCAGGCAGTTTCCCCCATTCAGGGTTAATTCTCCATGAAATGCACCATAATGAAGTCATTAACTGCTGGGCAACAGCTAATGTATTTTGGCGATTCCTGAACATCCACCTGTGCTGGGGGTGACGAGTGACTCATAGAGGTCCACTAGCAATTAGAGATAGCCGAGGCATTTTCCTATTTTTTTTCTTTACCTAATCTAAGAAAGCTATGAATGCCAAGGAAAATGCTATGAGAGTCCCATGCAGGGTCTTAGCCAGGATTTTAAAACTGCCTGTCCAAAATAGCAATTCCAAAATTACTATCTTACTAGCCTGTCGGAAAAGGAGGTTTTCAGGAAACTGCCTGTCCAAAAGACAGGCTTGAGGGGTCCTGGGTAAGTCCCTGGTTCCATGGAGTAGCTGCATCTGGTAAGGGTATCTTGGATAATGTTGGGCCCTACTGTATTACATATAATACTGTATATGCCTCCAGTGTGAGCTCCCTATATGTCAGTTCTATGGTAAGGGTTTCTTGGGTAATGTTGGGCCCTACTGTATAACATATACTTTATATCTGCCTCTGGGCTGTGAGCTCTCTACGTAAGTTCTACCTACTGAAGTAATACAGCAGCAAGCACCCTGTGTGCAGTGCTGTGATGCCTCTGGTAGATAAAGGTCGCTGACTTCTCACAGGTATCATGTAGAATGCTGAGAAATACACTAACTAATACACATCCTGCTTAGACTCATTGGATTGTTCAAGCATTTTTCCTCACCCTCATTTCATGGATCAGGCCTTAATTGTTACATATTCGTTCTATTTATTTATTTCATATTACAGGGTCATGGCCAGGGTTAGGTCATCACTACGATAGTTCCAAAGTGATAGTCTAAGGGTTATATGGCATTGTCACAAAAAATGAGCTTTTATTGCCACAGTTCAAACCTCATATTTCATAGCTGATATTCAGGAAACAGGATCATAAGTAATTTCAAACTATGAGCTATACAAAATGCAAATCATCCAATCTCACTTGAAAATGAGACCACAGCTCTGAATTTCAGTGAGCTAACAAGCATACCATATTGAAGTAAAGAATTTTATTTCAAACTAATCAAAACAGACATTTTGGTTAAAGAAACCTAAAACCAAAGTAGGAATGAAATTTCTACAACCAGCCATTTCCAGTATAGCTATAAGCACTCCCTAACACCTAGCAGGACATTTTTCAATATCTCCTCTATGCAATTTTCAGCGGGGATTTCTTCTAAAACCAAAATTTAATGAAAAGTTGCTATCAATATTGAATCAACAAACATCCATCACTATAAAATCCTGCTGATCTCCCGTTCCTAATTCTCATTTATAATCATTAGCCGACTCAGCAGTTTC
The DNA here is from genome assembly GCA_963942565.1 of Maea johnstoni. Lineage (NCBI taxonomy): Eukaryota > Metazoa > Annelida > Polychaeta > Spionida > Magelonidae > Maea > Maea johnstoni. The sequence continues at coordinate 24,411,516 of OZ012690.1, forward strand.
GCTGAACTGGAGGTGTGACTAAGATTAGTTACACATTCCGCCAGTAGATGTCACCCCAATGCAATACTGTCACTTACTGGTATTAAAGACCACTCAGCTCAACTGCTTTAAAACCTTGGCATTTCTCGCTGCTAAGCTGCCTATATATCAAAAGCGTTTTTCCATTCATCAAGCAATGTTCCAATCCTTGCTAAAAGGGTAATTTTGCAAATACTGATCAAGGAAAAATCCACATAACATCTTTTTTATGAAATTATCCTCGCTAAGTTGACTTGCATTTTCTGGAATTAGTTAACTCAGGACCATACAATCTACTTGATGGATAGAAAAGTTAGATTAGCTTCATGGCCTATACTTTTTATAAAAGTAAAAACTTCAAACTTTTGATAACAAGGGAAGCAATCCCAAAAAGGACAATAAAAGTATTGTTAAATCTTACAATTTTGAGCAAATAAGAGAATACAGTATACATGTGTTTTATGATATTAAAGGGATTCAAACTCTTGATATCGTAAGGATTATGTGTGATATCTGTACTTATTATCTTAGTGCTCAGAAATTGGGTATAATGAAGGCCAAGAAATTACCTTGACTTTAGAAGAATCGCTTTAACCCATTTATGCCTGTAGCAGCCAAATGTGTCACCCCAAATGGTTGTCAATCCACAGAAAGGGGGAATTTAAAGGATCTATATGAGCGAAACAAGACCCTACTATGTGGCACTTGTATCAACAGATCCTTGAACGTCCAGCGAATAGAAACTGAAACTTTACCGCCACTGGTCAATATCGTAAACTGACCCTAAGGCCCCAGCAATAATAAACTGATGCATGTGACAGACTTCCCAAACACAGAGATACTCCAGTGATATTGAACGAAATGTCTTTTGAATGCCATAATGCAGATGACTTATATCAAAAGGTTATCCTCTTTTGCTTATATGAACTATGATAAAACAGAATTTGGAATTTCGTTTTTCTTTACATTTATGCCATATTGTGGCTAATTCTTGACTAGCCAGTTGTAAGTACTGGAGGAAACCGGAGTACCCGGCGAAAACCACCGCTTAACCCCAAGATCAAACAGAGAAGGGTAGTCATACATTAACTAAATTGTGAACATTGACTTAAGTTATATGCACAATTGCTATATTGTATTTATTTTTCCTATAACTAGAGTTTGATTTGAGGAGAATAATCTAATTATGATAATGATACCATAGTAAAACAGAGTTGGAATTTGTGAGGATAGCCATGCTCCAATGTATTAGTAAACCTTAAGTTACGGTATATATACTATATGGTAATCATAGTAAGGAGTACCTGACTATTTTGGTGATATCTCTCTAACAAAAGCAATTTTCAGAAAATATTTCAAGGAGAAATGTTGATCAAAATCCAACCCACAACTCTAATTCAAATATTTTGTGAATTTATGATTAATTCCAAAATTATCCAGAAAAGTATGAAAGGTCCAGACGACAATTTCTGAAAAAACCCTTATGCATTAATGGGTTAAGTACTACAGGAGGCTCTACTGTAGGTATTTGGTGACAGATGACATGTGGGTGAGGGGCGTGACAGGATGACACATCCACAGAATCCTCCCAGTACAATTTGAATCTAGTACATCGTAGCAGGAGTCTACACTGGGCGGTGCTTGACACTGGTACCCCGGGAGGACGCCTGACACACATTAGCGGCGATAACACCTACAGACAGGCCACCTCCTCCTCCTGCTGCTCCTGCTGCAGCTCTAGAGACCACGACTCTGGCATAATAAATAGATATCAGCCTGCGACTGGTGGATAAATATCACATGACACCATGACATGTTAACTATTTCACATCCTGATGATTTCAACGCATACACATGGTCTGATGCACATTCAAATATCTTGATAACGAATACCATAACTCTAGCAATATGTATATATATATATATATATATATATATATATATATATATATATATATATATATATATATATATATATATATATATATATATATACTGTATACCGTGTTAATATTGCGGCAGTTTAATTAATGCGTACTTTGCGCAACCATGGAGTCCGCATTTATTAAACTGCGCACTATTATTTGGATATTGGATCCCTATGCCTGTACCGTTCAAAACACTGATATGATAGCTTGTCATTCAAAATAAAGACCCTTCCCGGCCTCTGCTGGTAGTGAGTTCAGTTACGATGTAGACCACTTGTACACTCGAGAGTGGTTAAACATGCCGGATAGCACTAATTAGTTACTGATTGCAACCAAGATAACACTGTTCGTGGCTGGCGACGAAATAAAGATTGCACTTGCCTATAATGCTGGCAGCATCTAGCATTCCTAAGGGGCTGGCCGGCTTGAATATAGCAGCACCCCCGTCCCAAAAGCCAGATAGGTTGCGTACCCTTGCCCCCCTCACACAGCTTGAGCTGGAGGTTATCGATGCGCAATAATTAAACTGCGCATCAAAGGTAGTTATCTGCTGAGCGCATTATTTTATATGCGCAATATTAACACGGTATACAGTATATATAATATATATATGTACACACATATATATATATATATATATATATATATATATATATATATATATATATATTTATATATATATATATATATATATATATATATATATATATATATATATATATATATATATATATATATATACATATATATATATATATATATATATATATTATATATATATATATATACACATATATGAATATATATATACGCCACAAATATCCTCATATCCTTACAACATATAAATTCTACCTACTTACACTGAGCATGACAGTATCTATAGGTGGAATAAACAAAGATTTCTTTGATGAAGTCACAGACAACTTTTATAGTGCAACAAGAAAAGTACATGCCGAATCGTGTATCAATCAATGTAATCATAACATGATTATGGTCAGGTGTTGTAGATTTCTTACTGGCTTTCTCCATTACCTAGCAATAGACAGAATGATGATGATACTATGTTTTACTTGTGGCAATCGCAGATAAATAGTAGAATCATGGGCGCTGTCACGAAGCTTTCATGGGCGGGTCCATAAAGAGGTCTCCGTGGCGGTTTATTTTGCGATAATTCCCAGCTGCCCCGGACACCCCCTCTCTCGGGTCTCTATTAACGTCCAGCAGGCAGCGGGCCTGGCGTGGCTTTAATGGTCGTAGATCTCTCACAACAGGCAACACATGCAGACCATTAGGCCACTACATTAACTCTTTATTGTACCAAATAGCCGGCCAGTCTTTCATCATAGAAACTCAAACCCCAGTCTAACCTATTTCACCAAACATTTTTGCACCATTTTAATGCATTTATTGATTACTTTTACACCATACACTTTTTCACCATTTTAACTTTTTTTCACATTTTAATGCATTTATTGATTACTATTTCACCAAACATTTTTTCATCATTTTAACTTTTTTTCACATTTTAATGCATTTATTGATTACTATTTCACCATACACATTTTCACCATTTAAACATTTTTTTCACATTTTAATGCATTTATTGATTACTATTTCACCATACACTTTTTCACCATTTTAACTTTTTATTTCACATTTTAATGCAAAATATAGTATCATGAGTGTAGTGTTTGATAACCTGATTATTTAGGTTATACCTCTCTAAATTATGAAATATTTAATGGAGAAATGTTAACCAGAACCATATCAGCAACACCCCCCTACAAGGATTTTGAGAATTCATACACCATTAGAAAAAAATTGTTTGTTTCCTGTAACGGTACGAAAAGAATTCTTACTAGAAGTCTAGAACGTAACCAATTAATGCTTGAGTTCCTCCAGAAATTGTCATAGATATTTCAAATACTTGTGACAATATCTTTGGAATTGGAAATGACAAAATATTTGAAGGAGAGTTGTTGGTAATGATCTGAATGATATCTCTCCTTCAAATATTTTCCCAATAATGTCTTTGCTTACAAGATTTTATCAAAATTGCCAGGCTGCTTTTGGCCGCTGTGAGCATTAATGGTTTAACCCATTCACACTCAGAGTTCCTTCAGAAAGTATTGTCTGCTTCTCTCTTACTTTTAAGAATAACATGAGATTTAAGCAAGAATTTGCAAAATATTTGAACGAGAGTTGATGTTTGGCTTCTGATAAACATTTCTCATTCAAATATTTTCCAAAAAATGCTTTTGTTAGTAAAATAATTCCAAAATTGTCAGACCTGTTTTGGCTGCTCTGAGTGTGAATGGGTTAATATAGAGTGTGGCTGCACACAGCAGCAGCAGCAGAGTTCAGCGTCAAAGGGTTCACCGTGAGGGCCTCTAATGCAGAAGCGAGTTCCTCCCATGCAGAAAGCAAATAAACGCTGAGGGTGTGTGATGTTATTCCTGATCTCCCTCCCTATTCAGGAAGGCCCTCTCCCCTCGTGTGAACTCCCCTCAGCCATTCAATGCTCTCTGCTGCAGCTACGTTTAATAAACACCTTACACTTTAAGTGCTAGCTGATATCTATCCTGAGAAATTTCCTCCTGAGGGCCTTAAGGTCAAGCTACCAATTTTAAGTTGTGCCGTTTTTAACCTCCTTTAATGGCATCTCAACATGCTCTTCCTCGGGACATTATGGCTACTACTCCCAGACATTCAGTAGCTCGTATATATATATATATATATATATATATATATATATATATATATATATATATATATATATATATATATATATATATATATATATATATATATATATATATTTATATATATGTATATATATATATATATATATATATATATATATATATATATATATATATATATATATATATATATATATATATATATATATATAACTTACTGTGACTTGCCATATTCCTACGAATAAGTGCAAAGACCTAAACATAAATGTATCCACCCTTTTTTTCAAAAAATATTGGAAGGGGCAAGGCAGCGAATATTAAGTTCTGACCTTCTAAACCTTTGGAACTTAAATCTGAAATATTGTTATCATATTAGTGATATAGCCAACATCATGATGACTGCTTTGTTGTAGAGATGAACTTGTTAGCAGAGTAACATTTCTAGATAGAGTCCTAATAAAACCTAGTTAGCCCCAAGTCTATTGACTCAACAAGTGTGGCTGATTATCAATATCCATGTTAAGTCATGACTATGTTTGTGTTGTGGCCCAGAATCATGTATACTTAAAATATTTTGCCCTAGAGGAGACCTGTGCTGATAATGCTGATTGCAAAAAACAACTGTCTCCAGTTTTTTAACCGGATGGACCTCACATGAGCGTGCTAAAAGCTTTCTCAGTAGGGGGTCCTTCTAGTCCTGATCTCCTGGTGATTTCTGTCAAGCCTACTCCTATTATCACAATAAACCATTCCAGTCCATGGAGGAAAGAGCCAGGGAGGAAAAGGGGGCTCACGGGAAGGGCGGATTTCAGGAGGAATTTTTTTACAATGGACAGTTTGAACATTATACTCTCCCCTTTGTTTTGTTTTTTTGAAATTAATTCACCTTTTTGCCAAACTATGACATTTCATTATCATTAGCCAAAAGAAGTCAAAAGACAAAACCAACAATAACTTTTCCCCAAAATGATTTCCAAAAAGAAAAAAAAACATGCTAAACTTATATACATATATTATACATATATATAAATACATATATATATATATATATATATATATATATATATATATATATATATATATATATATATATATATATATATATATATATATATATATATATATATTGAAGGAGTCACAATCGGAATATAACTACAGAAAGCAAATACAATGATACAGATCAGTGGTGAACGCCATCACACTCCCTAGCACTCGAAGATGGCTATTAGTTTCAAAGAAATATCTGAGAGAAAAGTGGTTTTTATGACTGGATAAATTGGAAAATTGATATCATGGAATTTTGTTTGCCAAAGTTTCTGCTCAGTGAGCCATTGAAACAAGAACACAATGCTTGCATGTATTTATCTCCTACCAATTTAAATAGAGCATTGGGTTAGTAACACCCACACAGCCTAAAAAGACTTTCTACTGTGAGAAATGCGTGTGCATGTCTTCAGATCTTTTGCTTCTCTATGAAAATGGTGGGTTTTTGACCTTACTGGTGACCTCCTTAATTTGAACCAGACTGGAGACAGGCCACAAGGAACCGTGACCCTAAGAAACTACTGCTGGGCACCTCTGCAGTTAATTATACAGTCCTCGCCCCCCCCCCCAGTCCTCTCTCTCTCTCTCTCTCTCTCTCTCTCTCTCTCTGACTCTCCCTCTCTTTCTCTCGCTCTCTCTCTCTCTCTCTGATTCTCCCTCTCTTTCTCTCTCTCGCTCTCTCTCTCTCTCTCTCTCTCTCTCTCTCTCTCTCTCTCTCTCTCTCTCTCTCTCTCTCTCTCTCTCAGTCTCTCTCTCTGTCTCTGTCTCTGTCTCTGTCTCTCTCTCTCTCTCTCTCTCTCTCTCTCTCTCTCTCTCTCTCTCTCTCTCTCTCTCAGACCACAAAGAACTATGACCCTAGGAAACTACTATTGCACATTTCTACAGTTAATCATACTGTTCTGTTTACAGTGCTCTCTCTCACTGACCTTCCCTCTGTTACTTTTTCTCACTTTCTTTACCCTCTCTCCTTAACATCCACTTACTCCCCTTTTGACCTTTTATTTCCTCTACATGTAATCAGAGAAAGGAAGAAATTTTAGAAGTCATCAATAGCCCACAAGACAATGGGTGAGCATAATGATATGATTACTTTATTGAAATAGGCCTATTATCAGGAACAGTAACCTCACCTAGCAGGCAAATTGTTTCAAATCATGGCATCTTTGGGAAATTGCCGTGGTTCTGTAATTCATCACATTGGGTTCAATGAACGCATGTATCTTGCGTTCATTGAACTCACTGGAATGATAAATGAGAATCATGCTAGGAAGTCTGAAGGTTTAGCTATACCACAAGTTTTCTTCACTGGAGCTCAATTTTATAACAAAGTTACAAACCTCCAACGAAATGGGAAATTTAACACATACAAAGGCTAAGAATTCAATTAGATGGAATCCTATCGAATCAAAAAGTCAAATCATCAAAAAAATCCTTGATAATCAAGTCAAATTTATCTTAGCTTCAATACCTTACTAAATGTAGTTAAGACTTTTCAGGAATTTCTGAGATTTCCCTCAAAAAGTCCATAAAATACTGTGGTATTTTAAGCTTCATTAGGTATAAAGGATGACATACCTTAAAATGTTTTGTGCAAGTGAGTGTATAAACAAAGCGCTGTAGCTTGAAATATCTGGGCTACTTTGCTGGTCAATGGTTGTGCTCTGATCTTGACCAGATGGTCGTCTTTAGCGGGCGGGGTAATCATGCCTGGCGTTTGACGGGTCCAAGTGGCCAGCTTCTTGGCTTGAGAGGAGCCGCTAAGACTGCCTTATGTCTCGCCTTGTAATCACCCCAACTGCCCCCCCCCCCCCCCCTTAGCACTTGGGAGAATCAGTTGACTTGTGGTTCGCCTGCCTCCCAAGCCATATTAAAATGTCATCCTTTGTCAATATATGGCAGTGTGGTATGCTAGGAGGTTAATATGTAATAAAGCAATTATATATGGAATAATAATAATAATAATAATAATAATAATAATAATAATAATAATAATAATAATAATAATAATGATAATAATAATAAAAAAATATATAATAATAATAATAATAATAATAATAATAATAATGATAATAATAATAATAATAATAATAATAATAATAATAATAATAATAATAATATTAATAATAATAACAATAACAATAATAATAACAATAATAATAACAATAATAATAATATAAACATAGAAATATGTAACTGCCAGTACAATCCCCACAGATGCGGGCAAAAGTCTCCATTCCTAGTATTACCGTAAATGGTGTAATAGTACCAGTTCTGAATGAACCGGTCGGTAATCTGGGTGCTGTTTGTGATCCGAACATGAATATGTCTGCACATGTATCAAAAAATATCAAGTCTGCAAATTACCACCTTAGGAACATTGGGAAAATAAGAAAATTTCTCAATACTGATACAACCCAGAGTGCCATTGTCTCACTGGTGACATCACTCCTTGAGTATTGTAATGGACTTCTCTGTGGAATCACTGATGAGCTGCTATGCAGGCTCCAGAAAGTCCAAAACAATGCTGCTAGAGTGGTCAGTGGCTCCAAAAAGTATGATCACATTACACCAGTTCTAAAAGATCTTTACTGGCTGCCCATCAGGAAAAGGATTGAGTTCAAGATTCTGCTTTTGACTTTCAAATGCATGCAAGGATGTGCCCCTCTATGCTTGAGGGAACTGTTAGTCAAACAAGCCAATACAAGGACTCTAAGATCAAACACCAAGAACTTATTACAGATACCACTCACTAATCTGAAAAGGTTTGGTGACAGAGCATTCTGTGCCTATGTACCACGCCTTTGGAATGAGCTCCCTGACAACATCAAGGCAGCTGATAGTGTGCAAAACTTCAAGAAACAGCTGAAAACATTGCTATTTCGAAAGGAGTTTAATTGACTATATGGACCATGACAACTGTCCAATGACTCTAAAGCGCTTTTGAACATTATAGGTGGAAAGGGCGCTATATCAAATATCAATTATTATTATTATTATTAATCCCCTTGTGTGGCAATTGTGTGAACTAAATGGCCAACAGTACGCCACAAGGGCCCTTTGATGAATACTCATAATACCTATAGAAACAGTAAGTATACTTTAATGAAGCCATTCTATCTAAACTAAGTCATCAGACCTTAAATCTACTACACCATGTACCTGCATCACCATGTTTACATTGAATATAAGTATACTATGTATATTTTCTATACTCCTTAGGAGTTCTTCATATACAGACTTTGCGGAAGATTTTCTTGCTCTGTTTTTTTACAGACAGCATACACCTGTACACTACCTGTACACTATGAATTTTCTTCATATATGATCCCCTCAAGTTATTTTTATACAGGCTTTCTAGAAGATTTTCTTGGCATTTTTTATCAGCAGCATACACTTTTCTCATGTCATGGAAAACCTGTACATTTAAAACCTCAGCACTATGAAAATTCTTCATATGATGATTCCCCTCAAGTTGTTTGTATACAGGTTTTGCTATAGATCAATATTTTCTCGCCCTTTCCTAGCTTAGACTAACCCTCCCGGCACACAGACAGCAGCTGTGTGGGCGAATGAACTGGAATGCTATTCCTTGGATCAACTTGATTTTGATCTTTTTCCAAGCAACACAGGAAATACTGATTCCTCTGTTAGGCCCACTACCCCATCCATCTTAAGGGAAGCTAGGATTGAATGCCGGAATCTTTCATGTCTGGTTGGGACTCAAAAGCATTGATCCTCTACTGAAATTACACCTTGAAGACCATGCAAATGTTCAGTTACTTCTGAATAGAAGCAGTCATCCTTCTTGTTGTCAAGATAAAATTCTCTCTTTACCGCTTCAAATGCTGAGGCTATCTTTATCCAAAGCAGAAAATATCTGAAGTAAATATGTTATTCAGAAACTACCTGACTAAGTTCCTTCAAATATTTCTCCCACCTTGTATCAAAATTTTAGGTTATTCTCAAAGGCACCATATCATACAGATATCAATTTGGTGGGAATTACTTTTTTAGCATGAGTTGATTAAACACTACAGAAAAATTGCTTTCATTTATTTCTTAGCTTGAGTGACCAATGAGTAAAAGACACTCTTTATTAGAATACTTCCAAATCATTGAAGTTATGGTGAATCAATTTTCTTTTCAATTTCTTTTTTCTTGATTTAAAGTTGAAATATGTATGATCTTCATGCCTTTACATGATCCCATGGTAAACACATTTGATAATTCGTAAGATGAATGAAAATATGGGTGAAATTGCCTCAGAAATGGAATATATCAGAAAGATCAGTTTTTTATCCTATAGGGCCTACTGTAGAATAGGAAATGATTCCGAGCATGTAAGTAACACGAATTTACCGAATTAGAAAATCTTGGTATAATCAAATTCGGAATAAAATCTGCCCCCATCTGTTTTAATGTGTAATAATGACTGTTCGGTAAAATTAAATTCGGAAAGGTCATTTTTGGTCAAATTCGGTATATTTGCACCACAGATTAATTTCCTATTCAACAGTATATCTTTTATCCCAATTTTTTCTACCCCATCATCCAAGTGCTTGAATTGAGAGTTAATAAGCTGCAGGGCTCGAAATTAATTATCTCTTCAGGGAGGCCAAAAGGCAAAACACATCTTCAAAAGCTAGCTAAGGATGTAGTGTATAGAAATCAGTACATCTTAGGGCACTCGGCAGAAATTTGAGGGAGCCACAGGAGAATTCAAGGGAGCCCTGGGTCCCCGGCACCACCTTAATTCAAGCCCTGAGCAGGATTCATTGAATGACCTTGGGCAGGTGAAAAGCAGGATAACAATGAAATGTGTTTTTCATTATCCATTCTTACCACTCTATTTCCAGGTAGGAAGGAAGGGTGATGTACATCATGAATGACGACATTCCACGTTCATTTCCTTCCAGAGTTTATTGCATTTTTTAACCCATCCATGCTCAGAGAACCTACTACTGGTTGTCTATAAGATATACCCAAACATTCTATGCCCAATTAAGAAATTTTGAAAAAACGTTTTCATTTAAAGTTTTCTTCCATCTTACAACATAATTGACACTCACGTCATAGTTTGGAGCATCATTTTCTTAAATAGGATATACTCTATTTTGTTCTGTGTAACTCTGGTTGATAAAGAGTTAACAATTCCTTGCTGCGGAGAATAGGTAGCGTGACTGTCAATGAATAGCTTTCTTGTAGTAAAAATGCAGACATCTCTAGTATTAATCCTCAGGAATTTCTCTACATGTTAATAATGAGAAAAAGGTACAAAGAAAGACATGCCAGGCTAGAAAAAACGTCATGGAAAAGCAGTCCTTTAATATTGGTACCTACTACTAATGATTTGTCTGGATCTTTGGTCCCACTGTAGTCCTTTCCCTATGTATAACACATTTGAAATTGCAAACTATCTTTTTATTGTGGTTTCATTTTGGAACAGTACTTACAGGACAACTGATGTATCAAATGGTGTTCTTTAACTAATCTTATTCTCGATATTCCTCTGTCACTTTTCTCATAGCCAGCAGGGCTACTAAGGCAATTATTATTATAGCCCTATTCAATTTTCTGTAGCCTTGGGCTATGGGGCTAGTGACTAACTGGACCCCTGTATACATGAGTGGAATCCCAAGCTGTCCATTGGAATGATGGTGACAAGATTAAACAGGCGCAGTAGAATAGTACCCTACAACTGCACAAGTGGCCATTCATCAACTCTGCTATGCTTGGCAGGACGGCTGAGACAGAGACAAGTGACAGAGGAATTAGTGCAGAACGCTCTTGATAAATGATTGAATAAACAATTCTTGGAAAATAAAAGTTTTCAACAAGAAAAAAAATTGCAAGATGGAAGAAGTAAAGATATTGGTGGCTGAGACAAAACACTACAGATAAATTATCAGATTAACATGTCTACCATAAATTAACATTTTCAACCAGGCAACCCTGATGCAAAATTCAAACATTCTTTTACAAAATGTTTGCAAAATTTCATAAATTGATTTACAGGATACCTTGATGCAAAAATCAAACATGTTTTTACAAAATGTTTGCAAAATTTATAAATTGATTTCAGCTCTAACCGCCATCTTCATGTTTGAGAGAGAATATTCAAAAGCATTATCAGTTGCATTAATACATTATGTATTGGAAAGCTATAAACCCCAAAATATTTACCTCTTCTTTAACGAAACATATCACTTTAAAACAATTAAAAATTGGCATATAAAGCTGGAGTCTTATCATTACAAAAGTATGCCTTAGAGAAATGTAGACATTTCCAACAAGAAAAGTACAGATTTGCACATTGAAACCCATACTGACACTGTGCCCTCAGCATTTCTCTATTCTATTGGCACCATATGGAGAATTTCCTGTAACTGATTAAATCAGATTATCAAAACATGTCAATGTTGCTCTCACAGAGAGCGAAAAGGACTTTCTCCGGAATATCCTAAGGCCAAAACCAGATATATCACCTCATGTTTGGTGTGTTTGTGAACTATCAATTCCAAAGGCATATATATATATATATACACACACACACACACATATATATATATATATATATATATATATATATATATATATATATATATATATATATATATATATATATATATATATATATATATATATATACACATATATATATATATATATATTATATATATATATATATATATATATATATATATATATATATATATATATATATATATATATATATATATATATATATATATATATAAACATATATATGTATATAAAATGATCTTTTAAGAATTACTCTATTCTGGGGATGGCCACTGCCTGCCACAAAGGAGGTCTACAATGACACACACATCAAAAAGAGCTTGGTGCCTGTGGCTTATGTTATGCAGTGACCACCTACTGACCGCCCCCACAGGACCAGCTGCTGAGAGACTCACTTACTGACCATCGCAAGTGTGATTTAGACATGAAGTCTGACCAGGATACTATAGATACTACAGATAAGGATGTGGGTGGCTATAAGACTATCCAAAAAAGAGTTGGTGATTTTGCAGGTGCACATATTCTGGTTTGAGTTTCAAAGACAGGGTTAAATTGAAAATGTAAAGACATATATATATATATGTGTGTGAATGGGTGTGTGTGTGTGGGTGTGTGTATGTATAGGATAGTTACACTTTGGACATATGTGCATGCTTCGCTAGCAAACAAAAAATATTGCGGAACCCTGTGTAAAAATGTACCATAATTCATGCAGGGTTAGCAATGAAATGGGAGGCCTAGTAAAATTTTCGGCTAGTAGCCCTACTAAGCTTGTGATGTTTTTTCCATTTTTGAGGCTTGAATTAGCTTCATACTTCAAGGCAGCGGTGCTTTGTCTCATCATGTAGCGGTTGTCTGTCTCACCCACCTTTGGGTCAAACCCGTAAAAAAACAATGTCTGACTGCAAGCCAGTGATTAGCATTCGAAGCCAAAGGGCCCGCTCATTCTCCCCGCCCCCCATCTTGTCGGGGGTAATTGAAAACATGCACGCTGTTTCAACCTTTCTGTCTGGCGCTGACCATCCATCAAGCCTGTCAATACAACCCCTATACAAGCCACAACCTGCCCCACTCCCCTACAATATAATCAGCACTAAACCATCCATAAAACCCATAGACGGAAAATGGAGGCCAGACCTCGATCCTAGCAGCTAGTAGGTATTATCCCCTAATCCAGTGCTTGAGCAACCCCTCCAGACCAATTAATTTAGCGAAAATAATGATTGCCTAATTTCGACCAATAGGTTAATTGCTTTTTATTTTCTGCTGAATGGTGCATCTCCTGTCAGCGAACCCTATTGGCCTGGTGACAACTGTCAAGGATTAGGTCAGCGACAAATGATAGAGATTTTTATAGATCAGAGCCACCAAGACAACATGTAGAGTTGATGCCCTTGAATAATAAACTATGTAAAGCTAAGTGCTCTTGCTAAAGGTAAAGGTATTCGGTTTATAGTCTTGTATCCACCTAAGTGCTCACACGACCTTCCTTCCCTAGCAGGCCTGTACATACAGAGACCATTTCAAACCCCTGAGGGACATTCCAGAGCAGCTGGCAGCACTAGCTCTAAGCACTGCCTCATTAATGCTAGGTAACCGTTTTACAGCTGGGTAGACTGAGGCAATATGGAATAAACTGTCTTGCCCAAGAACAGACCAAAGTGCCCCAACCGGGAATTGAACCAGCAACCTACTGATTGCTAGTCCGACACCTAACAAACTGAGCTTCTTAGTCCAGCTATGAACTCTGAGAATATCCTGGACAAGACGGCGTACATGTAACACAGGGCTCGAAATTTGGATATGCCGAGAGCCCAGGGCCCCATAGAATTCTCCTGCAACTCCATCAAATTTCTACAGAGGGAGGCCAAAAATGTACTGGTTTCTATACACATTACACTATTAGGTAGCTTTTGAAGATACAAACTTGGGTTCCCTGGAAAGAAAAACTTAATTTCGAGCCCTGTAACGCCATGAAAGAATGGGAGACAACACATGTTAATGCAATATTTCATCAAGGACTAGGAATTATATACAAATAATGCCCTGATAGACTAGAGTGGTAAGAGAGATTACAAGACGTTCCTAAGAGACTACAGAAATAGAGGCAACCTGTACAAATAATGCTCTGTGCGACTACAGAGACAGAGGTAACATTATACAAATATGCCATGCCAGTGGGGGTAACATGATGGAATGTTTCCCCGAGGGAGGATGGTTTTCCCGAGGGCGGAGCCCGAGGGAAAACCATCCTCCCGAGGGGAGACATTCCATCATGTTACCCCCACTGGCATGGCATATTTGTTTTATCATACTGAACAAACCCCATTTGTAATTTAAACAAAGCAAGGTCACAGATGACTGGTGATTCACACATTCCCCGCTAGGTGTCGCTAGTGGCAACGGGCAACATGAAGCCCTCACTGATGGCATCAGGCAACATGATGATTGTTAACTGTTAAGTCAGCCAATCACGGCTTACGATCTTCAAGTGAGGTATGATAAGCACAAATAATGCCCTGAGAGATTGTGGAGATGAATGCAACAAATGTATATAACGCCCTAAGATGTGGATTAATAGGAGATAGCTGTAATGTATACACATAAATCCTGAAAGATTTAGGAGAGGTTCGATATATATATATATATATATATATATATATATATATATATATATATATATATATATATATATATATATATATATATATATATATATACATATATATATATAGGTATAAAGTCCTGAAATATTATGGAGAGGTATGAAAAATACAAACATAACATCCTGAGCGATTGATGAAATGGATGAAACATCCCATACCATTTGTGGCTGAGGATTCCTAGGGAATTGTGTTATCTAACTGGGAATATCCTAGGCATTCTTCGTTATTCCTAGCTTCATTTGGTAAAGGATGGTCACATAATGCCCTGCGAGATTATAGAGATGAAAGCAATTCATAAAAGTAACACCCAGAGAGAATAGAGAGATGGCCTCGCATAGTCAATAAAGCACAGGCAATACCAGCAAGAATATTTCTGCTCCACTGTAATCATATTTTCTAGTCCACTCCCTTTTCATTAGAACTGACACCGCCATATTCAACTGAACCGAACATAAATGAATGATAAAGGCTGTCCATGCAATTGAGGCCAGAAATGAATCAGATCCCTAAATGCAACTATGGCTAGCTATAGGTTTCATTAGAATTCCACATTGATATTCAAAGCTGCCATGGGCTAGGGATATGTATGGATATGTATGGATATATATATATATATATATATATATATATATATATATATATATATATATATATATATATATATATATATATATATATATATATATATATATATATATGTATTCAAAATGACTCCTGTAATTAACCCATTTATGCATGTTGCGCCAAACACCATCTGACTATTTTGGGGATATCTCTCCAACAAAAGCAATTTTCAGAAAAAATCTGAAAGAGGAAAACAAAATCAGAAACTACCTTACAGACCCCCTTCATATATTTTTCAAATCTATGGTTAATTTCAAAGTTATTGTCAAAAATATCCAAGGTTTGGACGTCAACAGTAAAGGAAATTTCCAAGCATAAATGGATATAAGGGAATACCTTTCTAATGAAAACATTATTTAGAAAATATTTGACAGAAATGTGTTAACTTAGGTTATTTTGTTGGTTAGTTTAAATAAACAACCTTTTTTTTTTGGTCATGATATGGGTCATGACATATCAATAATTTTGACATCTCGTATTTGCTCAACTAATTCTCAGAAAGACAGCTCATGAAATAAAGATTCATTTTATAGTGTGTCAGTTGATACTACTCAAGAAGCCTTTTATGGGACTCCCTTACAGTTATTTCATGCAGTGTATGGCTACTGTAGCTGGTGTAATAAACAATAGTGGGACCGCAGAGGAAGAGAGCACCGGGGTCGGTCGCTGACTGACTTCCCTAGCCTCATTTCCCTATGCCAAACCTTAATAGAGAATAACACATTCACGCCCAAATCTCCATGATACGATCTTTCTCCAAAAATCTCAAAAATAATGCAAAATTTCTGAAAAAAATTCAACGTAAGTTGCGTATAAACCTCTGATGAATATTTCCCTTTCAGTTTTATTTGAAACAATGGTTTTGTTTGTGAGTTATTCGTGTGGATGTCAGATCGGGTGGCAGGCTATTATAGGCTGAGGCATTGATCCATTGATCTTAACTCCTGTAAGTTTTCCTGTAAATAATTCACTGCCACCATCCATCATCCGTTACATGCACCATCATGATCCTGCCGGAGCTGCCGCACACACATGCATGCTGTTTCTCCCCTCGATCTGACAGTTTTCCAAATATCACGAAAATGGAGGATTTCTGGGGAAAAGATTTGAAGGAGAAATACTCTCTGTTGTCAAAACATCCTTCCTAGACCATCGTGACACTGTTTGAGCTGCTGCACACACATGCATGCTGTTTCTCCTCTCGATCTGACAGTTTTCCAAATATCACGAAAATGGAAGATTTTTTGGGAAAATATTTGAAGGAGAAATATTCTTTATTGACAAAACATCTTTCCCAGACCATCATGACAAAGTTTTAGCTATCGCACACACATGCATGCTGCTTCTCCCCTCGATCTGACAGTTTTCCAAATATCTCAAAAACGGAGGCTTTTTTGGAAAATATTTGAAGGAGAAATATTCTCTGTGGTCAAAACATCTTTCCTACACCATCGTGATACAGTTTGAGCTGCTGCACACACATGCATGCTGTTTCTCCCCTCGATCTGACAGTTTTCCAAATATCACTAAAGTGACGGATTTTTGGGGAAAATATTTGAAGGAGAAATATTCTCTTTTGACAAAACATCTTTCCTAGACCATTGTGATACAGTTTGAGCTGCTGCACACACATGCATGCTGTTTCTCACCTCCTCGCTCAAGAACTCGCTCCATCTGACAGTTTTCAAAATATCACGAAAATGGAGGATTTTGGGGGAAAATATTTGAAGGCGAAATATTCTCTGTTGACAAAATATCTTCTCTTGACCATAATGACAAAGTTTGAGCTATGCACACACATGCAAGTTATTCCTTACCTCCCAGTTGCCGATCTGGGGGGATTCAAAGGGTTTAACAAACCCCCCATGGCTCCAAAAATGCTAAAAATTCATGCAGACTTTAGCTCTTTTACTGAAAATGAACACCCTCTTAATCAATTTTCTTGAAAAAGAACCCATTGACCAGAAATCCTGCATCCACCCCTGCCTCCACGCTTATCAACGAACTTGCTCCATCATTTTTTTCAGCTGCGAGAACATTTTCTTGCAAAAAATGATTGCATTGACCTTTTCCTACATAATAATTTTCAGCATAGAAACTATTAAATATAGAACCTTTCCCTTCAGAGAGTAAGTACAGATGTAGAGCCCTTCCCTACATAGAACTATATCCCTGCATAAAACTTTTCCATCAACAAAGTCTATTTCTTACATAGAACCTTCTACCTGCACAATACTTTACTAATAATAAGCTTTTGTCTGCATAAAACTTTTTCCTTCTGAGATTGTTTTCTTGCAAAATTCCTTTCCTTGCCTGGAACCATTCCCTGCATAGACCCTTTTCCTGTACATCACCCTTAGAGCCAGTAACCAATCGTGTGAGTAGAAGAAATATTTGAGAAGAAATGCGGCTTACCGTTAGATGTCCAAGCTGCTTAGCAGCGCCGTGATCCGCGGCGGGAATCTGTAGTAGGTAAGTCCTGAGAGATGAGATGAGATAGAATCCTCAATGAACGACGGCGGCGAGCGTTTTTGCCCCTACTACATGTACCAGCGCAGCGTGGCCATCAATCTGAAAAGAAATTGGTAGTTTATCATTAGCACGGCTTCTCATGAATTTTTAATTGTGAACGAGATTGGCTTCAGTTTTGCGCTGCATTAACCTTTGAGGCAGAACCCTTTATTTATGACAGCAGCCATGTTGCCGGCCGCCTGATGGCTCATTGGTGGAGGTAACGGATGCCTCGGGGGCGGAGTTACGACGGAATAACGGGAATAACGACCGCTGCATTCTGATCTCCTCATAACACACGATAATGGGAGGAAATAACAATCAGCGACAACAGGTAAAATAATGGTAAATAACCTGCAGGTAGCGGCGGAAAACAATGGCCCTAATTACAAGTTTGTCCTACAGGTAACAGCAAAGAGAGGCTTAACCCTTCCAATACTGAGGCTACTTTCGTACAAACACAAAGATATCTAAACCATCTAAACCCTGTCATGTAAATAGTCATAGAATAGCTCTCAATGAGTACTCTCAGATGAGTACCCATATGCCAGGCTTTCAATAATTTTGAATTTTATTGCATCAATCAATTATTTGTATTGGCCAAATTAACCACCAGCAACATAAGGGTTAAGTACTAAGGGAAAAATAATGGTCTATAACACTATGGGTACTGAAAACAATGGCATAAATTGTACAAACAATGGTCCTAATTACAAGTTTGTCCTACAGGTACAGCAAAATAATGGCTGTTTGTTCTACAGGTAACAGAAAATATAGATGTACATACCAAGGGTAAAATAATGGTTAACTGTATGCTATACTGGTAACTAAAAACAATGGCTGTAGGTTTGTCTTGGAGTTAACAGAAAACAATGGCTCTAATTACATGTTAAATATTCTACATATAGTACAAAACAATAGCTGCAATAACATGTTTGTCCTAAAGGTATCTGAAAATAGGGGTTAAATTGCAAACAAAGAAGTATATAACTTAAGATTATAATATATTGGCTAACTGAAAACAATGGTTTTAAATTTGTCCTAAAGGGATCCGAGAGCAGTGACTTAAAACGTTTTTTTGTGACAGATAACGAATGAACGACCTGAATGAATGAATGATAAAGGGCGGTCTATAATTCTCAATAATTATTTTGCAAAATAATTATAGTGGCCCAAATTCCTAGGGTTGTCTAAATTTCCAGGAACTTGCGGTACCTTACCAAACATAGTCAGAAACAAACAGGAATTCCTAGGATAATGCTGGGGAAATCCCTGTTTTCAAAGCTACATTTGTCACAAGCTGTCATTCAAACAGCACACAGCATGACTCAAGTATAGAAAGAACTAATACAAATGTATCAAGTCTGTGTACAATATTTGGTGTTTTTTGTGTCCTTTGTGTATAAACCAATGTTCTTTTTCAATTAGTATTTAGTCATAGTGTTTACCTTATTTCCTTTTTTTTTTCATAGCATGTTGTGCCTTTGTAGGAGGGATTATTATATGCATATTGTATGATTTTGTACCTAGGTGCAGTCAATAAATATACTACTACTACTATTTCTACTACTAGGAAAATCATTACAATTAATGTCATTTACAAATAAGTCATACAATATTACATTGACTTATGATACTTCTGGTAGAACGTTTATTTTGATTGGAGCCTTTTCAGGCCATGAAACCACTGATTATATGATTGTACAATGATGGCCAATATGTAGGTAATTTTCTGGCTCCATGACCTCCGTGACCTTTGACCTCATTTAGAGGTTGTCCTGGATATTATCCTAGGGGAGGCATTATGTAATGGTTCTTAGAAAGGGAGAGATGGAGAATGTTTAATTTATTTACCAAATACATGCCAAGGGTACACTAACCTTACAAGCCAATTCTGTGTAACTAGCCCAGCTAAGGTTGGGCTTCATCACTTTCAAATGAAAATGTTAGATTTAACCTATTCATGCCTGTAGTGCCCAAAACCGCCTGACTATTTAGGCAATATCTCTCTAATAAAGCGAATTTTTGGAAAATATTTGAAGGATAAATGTCATTAAAAAGGGAATCCGCAACTCTATTTCAAATATATAGTGAATTTATGATTTATTCCAATATTATTTTCAAAAGTATCAAAGGCTGAGACGACAATTGTTCCAATGCTAAGGCTACTTTCACCCAAAGCACAAGGATGCAGAGATGTTTGAAAATCATCTAAATCCTGTAATGTTGGTAAATCATTAGAAAGCTCTCACTGAGTACTCTTAGACGAATACCCATTTGCCAGGGGTTCAGTTAATTTGTCAGATTTTTTCCATCATTTTCTATTGGCCAAATTAGCCACCAGCAGCATTAAGGTTAAAGAAATCTCCAGGCATGTATGGGTTAATAAGATACTTTCTATTGGTCCTGACCAATCAGTGAGCTGGGCATGAATGTGTTTAAGAAATCTCCAGGCATGTATGGGTTAATAGGATACTTTCTATTGGTCCTGACCAATCAGTGAGCTGGGAATGAATGTGTTTAAGAAATCTCCAGGCATGTATGGGTTAATAGGATACTTTCTATTGGTCCTGACCAATCAGTGAGCTGGGAATGAATGTGTTTAAGAAATCTCCAGGCATGTATGGGTTAATAGGATACTTGGTCCTGACCAATCAGTGAGCTGGGCATGAATGTGTTAAAGAGGAGTGTCTGTGAATTCGGGAGAAAAGGAGACCTGTAAGTAACTGTATCGTTTCCTGCTACTGATCTGGCTGCAGACAGTATCTGTGTTTATCCAGGGTGTTACATAATAGCCAAAACAGTATCAGGCCTCAGTGAGGGATAATAACAGGCTTCAGTATTATATACATACAGGAGCCAGGAATCTGCACCAGTAATTACACCTTCCCAGCCAGTAGCCTGGGCTTTAACCCTTCCAATGCTGAGGCTACTTTCGTCCAAAGCATCAGGATGCAAGATTTGTTAAAACCATCTAAACCCTGTCATGTTGGTATTCAACCAGCGTGCAACATAACCACTTGCTCCATTGCAAGTTGGAAGCGTATTCACCCAAAAACGACAATTGGGCAAGCAGAGCAAGAACCTAACTCACCCTGCACGGCAAGTAATGTTTTGGGCAGAGCTAGTCTTTGCAATGTAACTCACCTTTGTTTAACAGAGTGGTGGGGCAAGTGGAAGTGCTGGCGTGGAAAGTAAAATTTAGGGGTAGCTTGCCCCGCTTGGCAAGTAATGTTTTGGTACCTATGTCGCACCCTGCTAACACTTGCCTAATGAAGCTGGAAATGCTAAGGAAGTTCCTAGGAATAATCAAGAGAAATCCAAAGATTTCCTAGGATGCCTAAGCTATATTTATTAAGTCTGAGACCTTTAAATGTTTCCCAGGGCTTAGGATTACCTCTGATTAAAGCAGAGTTGGGTTCCAGTAAAAATAACAGAGAAATGAAATTGAGTTAGGAACTTTACAAAACCAGTCCAGGAAATTAATCAGAATAAATAAACAAAAGGTCACACATAAGAGTTAGTAAAACAAACTTCAGATATTTTTTCAAATTCAACCCCTTTCCCGATAATACACCACAAAATGTATCAATCAGATTAACAGATCAGTTGCCAACCATAGCTTAGGTGTGCAATTTGGTGTTTTAAAACCAACAAAAAAGGTTACTATCATGGCATGACAAGTGAGGATAAAATAACACTCAATTGTGTTTTAGTAGTTTAGTTATATGAGAAACATGACATTTGTACAATTTCAAATCATATAAGATGTTCAAAATTGCTTATCCCCATGTATGCCAAAATATCTTCTTGACATAGACTGTCTGGATAAATGATACTTATGAAAATAATTTAAGAATCAGGCACAAATAGTGAAAATATTAGAAGGATATTTGATGGTCTATTTCTGAGGAATATTTCCCCTTCAAATAGTTTCTGAAGAATGCTTTTGTGAGATAGATACCACCTAATTAATTAGGCGGTTTTGGGCATTGCAGAAATGAAAGGGTTAAGAAGCTCCGGAGGAAGTCATGGTGAACAAGAAATGACTAATACCAGGAACATATAGTGTTACCGTGTATATATGTTCCTGCTTATCCTTTCGATGCTGAGGCTACTTTCATCCGAAGCACAAGGACAAAAATATCTTTACAAACCATCTAAACCCTGTCATGTTGGTATTCATGGGATAGCTCTCGCTCAGTACCCTCAGATGAATACCCATATGTCAGGGTTTCAGCCGATTTTCATTTGATTGCGTCATTTTGTATTGGCCACATTAGCCACCAGCAGCATAAGGGCTAATATCAAGACAATGCTGTCTAGCAGGAGGCTGTCCTGCAGGCTCTCAGGAGGCGAAGAGGACCATTGCCAAAGTAAGTGTTTGAAGGCTCCGTGGCTGGCGTTATCAGGTTATCGGCCAGTGACACAGTGACACGGGTAGGTGACAGGGGAAGGGCTGTTTATACTGGGGAAGTTGAGTAACAGGAGCCACAGACAGTGAGAAGGGGGGCTTAGTTATCTGTTTTATCAATCGCTAACAGGTCAGTTGGCAGGGTGCTATTCAGGGAGTCCTTGTCCTTCAAGTCTCAACCCTCTTACAGGGTATAAAAATGTCTCCAGGGATCGACAGAAAAAAAATTCAATTAGAGGCCAGTTAAACCCTTACACATAGGGAATCTACACAAAAAATATTTTTTCATATTCAATTTTCTAATGATTTATCTCATTTTCAAATTGTAAAGTTAGCATTACACGTAATTAAGTTATGAATGTAATTAAGTTGACATTTAACTCATTCAGGTTCAAGCTCTACTCATAGAGGGGCTGCTCTAAGGCCGTGTGGTCTAAGGGGTTCCAACTGACTGCTAGCTGTCTCTCACCGGTGCCTGGGTTTGAATCCCAGCCAGGAATGTGAGAAAGTTGCCAGTGACTTGGGGTCAGGCGGAATATGGCAGAAAAAGTGACAAAAATAGAAATTCCATTTGCTCCACTCAGATCAGCTCTAGATGTTTGCAAACTGACACCTGAATGGCACATGAACCCCTGCTACTGGCAATCGACTCAGTTAACATATTGGCCACTTCATTTCAAGTGTCTCAGTATGGACCTGACTCATTCTCCGATTAGCTCCAGCAATCATGGCCTGGCTAAATAGTCTGGTTATATCTCAATGAATGTGCCTGAAGGCATTTGCATTGGGAATTTCATCTTTCATCATTTTCTATGCCATATTGCAAACTTAAGCCAGTTGTAAGAGGTGGTAGAGGATACCAGACACACCACCAACTTACCTTTAAGTCAGTGGTGAATTTTATCACATGCACTCATAGTCCAGCAGTAGCAAGAGACAGTAACAGTCAGTGGGAACAAAGATAAATGAACTTGAGGAAAATCTGTTTTTAGAACAATACTGGGAACCCTTGAAAATACTTAACTAAACTTAATGCCAGGGTTCAACTTTCCCAGGGGCCCAGGGGCAAATGCCCCTAGATTTTGCAGTGGGCCCTTAGATTTTTCAAGCTAGGGGCCCAAAATAGTTATGAACAATAACCATAAATCCTGTTTTTGAACGCTTATTTTAATCAAAAGACCTGTTCGGGCCCCTAGCCTGAAATCTAAATGTCAGACCCTGAATTATGCTTAACTCATATTTCTATCTGAAGTGCATGAATCCATGGTCAGACAAGAGCAACTACCCTTCTAAAATGTGATATCTTATTATTGCTGAACAACCCAACAGATCAGAGACATCTTTCAATGAATATTACTCACAACATAATCATTGAATTGCTATTAAGATGATTCCTCTTCGCAATACGAGGAGTAAACTCTAGGTAAGAATGGCTTTAAATCCCAGATTTACATTATAGTGACAAAAACTGTTTTGATTTTTGTATGAGCAGTTCTCTTTTGACCATTCATTCACAGTTAAGCATCATTAAACATCAGATATACCCTCTGTGTTTCATTATTAATCAGAATAAAATATTTGTTGACTTTTCTCAGAAAAGAAATATAAAAGCATTTGGGTTTTCTAACTTCAAAGCAATCCTTGAAGTGATGCATAGTATAGGAAAAACAACTCATAAAAATATTTGAAATATTCCAGAGGACAATATTTTTTTAGTTTTTCAAATCTCGAATTACCTCTTTGTATACAAAATATAGCTAACTGCCAGCCCCTCAGTGCAACACAGACTTGAATAAGTGGAAACAATGGTGTGAATTTCCACAAAAAACTCCCATTTGGCCCTCGGCGGTGTGAAATTAGACGCTAATTGCGCCGATTTTGCGTTTGTTTTTCCGAGTGCCACCCACATGCACTCACATGCAGAAGGTCCGGGCAAGATGTCCGCCTGCTGCGAACTTCTCAAGAGCGCACCACTTGAAACTGCCACTAAGGGCAACATGCCAGCCCCCTGCTTAAACTCACTGCTATTATGAAAACTAAAACATCCACTCACTTCAAGAGGCTGATTAATCCATTTATACCCACAGCGGCCAAAGGGGGTATGACAATATTTTGTTGAATTCTCAGTCTGCCAAATATCTTTCTTGAAGGAAAAATGTTCATCAAAATTCAGCTAACATTTGTATATTTCCAAAGTTGTTTTTAAGGTTATGAATTTACAAAGCAAATATCTCAGTATTAGGGCATGTGAGAAAATTGGCAGTGACTTGGCTTTTACCTCAACCACTTGCAACTGACCAGTCTTAATTTAGCCTAAATATGGCAGAAAAAGGTGAAGATAATCAAAATTCTGAAAATCTGATTATTCAGATAATAATATTCAATTAAAAGTCAGAGCATAATGAGTTGAAGTGAGAATACATATAGCCATTTCAAACACAACATATATTTTCTATTTGTGTTTACTCAAATAATTCTTATCCTTCTTTAAGAAGATTTTCCTGGAGTTAATGCATAACGATCGAACAAAAAAGCTAGCCGAGGGCATTTTAACTCAACTGTTCAAACCTCACTGAAATTTAAAATATATAACTATTGGATGAGACGTGTTTAAAGTTCTCAGACCATGTGCACACTTCAGATGCAATTTTTTTTTATATATTGCTATATCGGATGAAGTATGCTTAAATTTGGCAAACTTTCTCTGGTGACAAATGGGTTAATGAATTAAAAGATGAGAACCTATAGGTAACTGACCCCCCACCCCCCTCGCCTCCCCCCTTTATAGTCAATGGTTTAACACTGTACATAAATGATTCATAGCATCAAAGGATCATGAAAATGTCCGCCCTATAGCCTACCTCATATATATATAGGATCCAGAATCTTTCCTGATAAGACCTAAGCTATCTTTGACATTTGAAACTTGCCTACCCCTTTATAGCCAATGGTTTAACACTGTATATACATGATTCATAGCATCAAAGGATCTTGAAAATGTCTGCCCTACCTCATATATATAGGATCCAGAATCTTTCCTGATAAGACCAAAGCTATCTCTGACAACATTTGAAACCGTCCAAAATTGGTTCCAGCACTGGGTGTAAGTGTACCCGTATGAGTCCCGTGACCGCTGTCTCTCCGTGATGCCTGTTTCCACATAGCGAGACTGATCAGAACAGCTTCACCCACAGACTGTGACACGAATAACAATATTTAGAGAGGAGCGTAATCCCGGACTGGGACTCCGGCATAAATGGTAGCGGCTTTTGACTGCATGTTTCGTCTAACGTGGGGATCGCGGAATGCTGACAACCGTTACCGATACCAAGGCTCAATCAAGGACGCCCTGGCTCAAGGCAGCTACCGTAAAGCATTTCTACCACTAGTATATATTAACCCTTTTGAGCACAGGAGACTACTAGGTACGCTACCAAGACTCAAACACGGATAATAAAAAAATAAATAATAAATAGATAATAATAATGAAGATTATAATAATAATAATAATAATAATAATAATAATAATAATAATAATAATAATAGTGATAATGATAATAATAATAATAATAATAATAATAATAATAATAATAATGATAATAATAATAATAATAACAATAATAATAATAATAATAATAATAATAATGATAATTATAATATTAATAATAATAACAACAGATGATTATTATAATTGATATTTGATATAGCGCTTACACTACTTTTCAAGGGAAACTAAGCTTAAGTAGGTTAAGCCATCCCCATCAGCAGTGCAGGTCAGATAGTTCAGGAACTCTTTTAGTGCCTGTGCAGTCTGGTGCCTGGCCTTCAGCATTTAATAGCTGCTAGCCTAATTACCTGCCCTGGTTTCTTATATGATAGCCCACATTCAGGCTTAATGGCTGGCTCCCAGATACTTACATACACACTTAACCCTCACACATCTGGTGACTAATTTTGCCAATACAAAATGATGCAAAAAACCTGAAAATTTACTGAAATCATGGCACATGGGTACTCATCTGAGAGTACTCAGCAACAGCTATCCAATGAATACCAACATGACAGGGTTTAGATGATTTTCAAAAATCTTTGAGTCCTTGTACTTTGAACAAAAGTAGCCTCAGCATTGGAAGGGTTAAGTGCCTCCTCAGCTCCCAGAAACATACATACCTACTGAGACCTGCTCGTAAAACACTGACATACCCGTCAAGTCTCCTGTTTTTAACAGGAGACTCCTGTTTTTTGGACTTCATTTTACCTGCCTCCTGTTTTTCTCCTGTTTTTTTCTTGTCTCCTGTTTTTCTAGAAATCCAGTCTAAAGCGACTATAATCTCCTGTTTTTCCTCAAGTTCAGCCCAGATCTACTTAAACTCCTACAGCTTAGCATGCAACTCAGCTCTTCTAGCCTGCCTAAACAATACTCAGTTGACCTAATTGAACCCAGCTTGCCCAAAAGTTGCAATTAGCCTAGATAACCAAATTAACCATTCCTATTTTTAGCAATAATGTTTTTATTTTATTTTATTGGCACTACATCAGGTAGGAGCCACCTGGTGGGACGTTGGTAAATTATATATACAGGTGTGGCACCTGGTGGGAAGTTGGTAAACTGACGTATATGGTAGCCGCGTGAGAAAATCTCCTGTTTTTTTTTTGTCTGGGGTTGACAGGTATGCATTGACCCATTTATTCCCATTAATCCCTTCCTTCATGAGAGAAAATCTCAGCAAGAGTCTGAATTCCCTTCTAAATAATTCCCATTATCAAATGAAGATTAGATGGAATACTACAGAATACCCAAAAAAAATTCCCAGGAGTTTCGAGATAAGTCTCGGCTACATTTGGTAAGGGATCACACTTAGGTCTCTTGAATATTACAAAATTTAAGTCAGGATGGTTATGAGCACTACAGGCAAGAATGGATTAACTCATTCATGCCAGGAGATGTCCTTTTAAATTTTCGTCTGCACCTTCAATACTTTTGAAAACAACTTTTGATTTTGATTTTAATCAACATTTCTCCTCCAAATATTTTCCTGAAAATTGCTTTTTTAGAGAGATATCACCAAAATAGTCAGGCGGCTTTGGGCGCTACAGGCATCAATGGGTTAAGGATTTAAGGTTAATCCAGTGGCCTATCTGTAGATGTGAGAGCTGAACTCCATGTAAGAATTGACATGTGTTACAGGCAGCCAGAAGAGGTCGCAATAGCTTCCTATCTTACCCACAGCAAACCATTCCTCACTCTCCCGAGATAGCGGGCTGTCAGGTCAGGACCTCAGACCCAGTCAGGGGCTAACCATTTACTACTAGAACACACATTAACCCTAATGCTGCTGATGGCAACTTTGGCCAACACAAAATGTAGCAAAAAACCTGAAAAAATGAATGAAACCCTGCATGTGAAAGTACTCAGTGAAGTCTATCCAATGAATACCAACACGACAGGGTTTAGATGGTTTTTGGAAAAATCTTTGCATCCTCGTGCTTTGGAAGAAAGTAGGCGCAGCATTGGAAGGGTTAAACCTTGAATCAAGAGGTAGGCATAACACAATGCTACCATAAAAGCATAGAAAGGGTGGGTACCACAGGTTCAACAGGTTTGATAAACCCTCCTTTACAAAATCCTGTCATTTTCTTAGGATAATCCTGGGAATTCTTTGGTATTGTGTAACTGGTATGTTTTACAGGCATTTAATTTTCGCTATTTTTGCACTCCGCATGATAGCACCAAAATAACATCCTTCAAACAAACATCTATATTGTAATAAATATAGAGTGCTTGAATGCGCAAAGTAGTGCAAATACCCTCCAGTATGGCTGTAAAGCAAAATCTTTATTTAATACTCCAAATTAAAATCATATAGAGTATTCCATTCAGTAAGGGTTCCTCAGTATTTCCAGCTTCATTTAGGAGGGGTTAGCGTTGCGCCCCCCTCAACCCAGCTTTCCTTCACTAACACTACAGTAGCCTGCCTCCCAGGCCATATATAGATGTCATCCCTTGTGGATAGATGGCACTACCATATACTAGGAGATTAGTTGGAAATATTTACTACCATTACAACCCCCTAGTGTGGCAATTGTGTAAACTAAATGGCCAACAGTAGGCAACAAGTCCCTATGTAGTATAGGTTGGGGTATGCATTGATATATAATAAAGTAAAAACACAGTAAAGCCTAGTAGCTAGACTAGGGATAGTGTTGCACCCTCCTCAACCCAGCTTTTCCTTCCCTAATAATACTACAGCAAACCTGCACACACTGGTATGAATTCCTTCCCCTGGCAGTGCTTGTTAAGTAGTAAATAGCCCAGATTTCTACCAGTGTGTGAGTTACATATATTGTATTTCCGCGGAGATGGGAAATAGCATCTCTGACAGTGCAAGGCGTGATCTCGTATCCTAGGGGCGCAACACGCCTCCTCCTACTACACGGAGAAGATGAGTTTTTCCAAGATTGCTATTAGAGCGGGGAACAGGGCGGAAGATAAAAGTCATGTTGAGGCGATGTGTGTGATGTAGTGCATTCATAGGCAACTAGATCATACATCTGACTTCACACTAGCTCTAAACCCTTCCAAGCTGAGGCTACTTTCGTCCAAAGCACAAGACTGCAAAGATTTTGGAAAACCCTGTCATGTTGGTATTCATTGGATAGCCCTTGCCGAGCACTCTCAGATGAGTACCCATGTGTCAGGGTTTCAGTCATTTTTTAGGATTTTGCATCATTTTGTCAATCTAAACCCTGTCATGTTGGTATTCATTAGAGCGGGGAACAGGGCGGAAGATAAGTCATGTTGAGGCGATGTGTGTGATGTAGTGCATTCATAGGCAACTAGATCATAGATCTGACTTCAACCAAGGAGTTATGCTTTAGCTCTAAACCCTTCAAATGCTGAGGCTACTTTCGTCCAAAGCACAAGGATGCAAAGATTTTGGAAAACTATCTAAACCCTGTCGTGTTGGTATTCATTGGATAGCTCTCACTGAGCACTCTCAGATGAGTACTCACATGCCAGGGTTTCAGTCTTTTTTTATTTAGGATTTTGCATCATTTTGTATTGGCCAAATTAGCACCAGCAACATAAGGGTTCCCATTCATCCCTGTAGAATCCAAAATAGGATGAATTTGATGATCTCTATATTAAACTATTCATGCCTCAGAAAACGTCCTAAGATAGTAGTCTGACCCAATGAATTTTTTGGAAATAACTTTGGAATTTAGCATAAATTCAGTAAATATTCGAGGAGGACATTTTTGTTCAACTTTTTAATGAACATTTTTCCAATATATGCTTTCATTAGAGAGATATCACTTGAATAGAAATTCTTTAAGAAAACACCTGGAGGAGGGGTGCTTCATGGCCCATCCATCACATTTCGGCTCTATTTCCATAAGTAATTTCCATTAAAAATATCCCAATATGCTGACATTTCCAGGAAAAGCTTAAAGCATATTAATAGGTTAAAATGAAAACCCATCAAATACACCAAATCTCTTAATTAAATAAAGCCTTATCCTCTTGTGGACAGGCTTACAAATTTAATGACAATAGGTTAAGGTGTCAAAAACAATGTGTGGATTCCTGGGCAGAGCGATGACCCTTTAACATAACTGCTCGTTCTCGATGTCACACTCGGTGGTGCCTTGCTCCATTCTCTCACAAGTCATGGTGGTCCCCTGGGTGGGTTGCCAGGGGCAACTGTGGAGGTTCGTCTGCAGCCCTGCTCTTCTCTAATCATCACTCAGAGTGTAAATAGACGACCACTTTGGCATTCCTATCTTGAAACCAACTGACCCCTATCAGGTCCCAGGGATTGACATAACTGCCGTCTGACACTAGCCCTAGGCATTAGTAAAAATGCCATTAAGTGTCAGGGCAAGTGAATTCCAACCCCGGTATTCATAACCCTTCCAATGCTGAGGCTACTTTCAAGTAAAAACATTTAAACCCTATCATGTTGGTATTCATAAGATAGCTCTCGCTGAGTACCCATGTGCCAGGGTTTCAGTCATTTTTGAGTGTTTTCATTTTGTATTGTCCAAATTAGCCACCAGCAGCATAAGGGTTAACATTTCTATAGAATAGGAACGGTTGTCTAAGATGATTACTGTTGTTGGTTATAGAGCACACATTGAAGTTCATGAATACATAGTTTCTATTTGGGGGGGGGGGGGGGGGGGGAGGACATAAAACCTGTTCTGCACCCAGTGCTACTCCAGGAAATGTGTCAGCTAGACAGCCCAACTACTGTCAATGTGAGGGAGTTTAACAAGTGTATATACTGACAACAAGTGACTCACAGGGGCCAAAATGATAACATAATTGTTTAGTTACATTTCATGGTTTGTTTATTGTATTGTTGTTAACTTTCAACTATACTTTTGACAGTTTTTCAATGTTTGTCCGCCATTCTATCAATTAATCTTCTGGCCTCAACATTAGACCAAATTCTTACTATCCCAGCTGGGCTCAATGCATGCCTTCATTTTCACTAACCCAGGCATTTCTCTACAGGATCAGAAACAACTAGGATATACAATGCCTGAAGATACCCAAATCTTTCACTGGCGCAGTAGTGTATAATAGTCTGCAAATTTTAGTCACCCACTATCCTTTCCTAGCTTGGCTAGTAATTTTTACTAGCCCTCATCTATCAATTTCTTTACAAGCCATTGACTAGAAAGCTACCATTGTTGTAATGCTTAAAGATCTTGCCTCAAGAGGCTAGGAGTAATATGTTCATGATAAAGAATTTCAGCTAAAACTTTCTGATTACTTTCTAGAATCAAATGTTATCATATACTCATAATATAACATTTGTATCACCAAATTCTTCATAATTTTGCTAATAACATGCAACCCAACACTGTATTAATACACACACAATCTTATCATGAGAAGTGTGGATTGAACTCAGAATAGATATCAAGCGTCTAATCTCTGAGTCCAATACAGCACATGTTGTGATTGCGGGTATACATGACTCTCTACAAACAGGAATCCTCCACATACTAACCTGAAGTGAACTTCAAACTCTGTGGTACAAATAAATCCAATATTTGATGGTAATCCAGATCTATTTTGTAACAAGATTATCCCTAGAGTATTAAGGATTAAGCGAGTGGTCGGAGTAGGTCCGCCTCGAGTAGTAGACTGCCTCTGTGTGTGTGTGTGAGGCAACTAGTTTCCAATGCTCGCTAGGAGCCAAGACTTCTGATGCCCCGCTGTGCCTCCAGCTCAAGTGGCAGGAAGTCTGGCTGCACCTAAAAGAGGGGAGCGGAGTTGGAATGATTATCTTGCTGGATTGGATGGTGAATTTCACAAGACAAGGGCTGGGAAAAAGAAGCAGAGAGCCATGGGCAAGTCTGACATACAAGGAAATACTGTGAAGATCACCTCACCAAGTAGATTTAGGAAAACTAAGAAAAGTATACTGTTCCCTATAAAGATCCTGAGATATTCTGAATAATGTCAACATTTTTGCATTTTTTTCTGATATAAATATTATAATATATATATATATAATATATATATATATATATATATATATTATATATATATATATATATATATATATATATATAATAATATGTATATATATATATATATAGTATATATTATATATAATATGATATATATATAAATATATATCTATATATATATATATATATATATATATATATAATATATATATATATATATATATATAAATATGTATGTGTATTGGTATGTTAGAACTGTATGTTGATTTTTACTGAGACCAGGTTTAATCTATACACTTATCCAGCTTTCATTATTTTTCTTCTGATATACTTTTTCATAGTAGGGCGGTTAAAGGAAAAAATAAAAATTATCAGTACATTTAGTTCTACTGAGAAACTGAGTCATGAGGTCAGTTATACTACACGTACACATACCCATTTCTCATTCCAAGAGCATTCCGTGTTTTGGAGTAAGCCACATGTCTGGTGTTGCTGCCAGCGTGTGTCCGTCCTGTGTGACTCAATAACACCCTACCCGCCCTGCCCTACCGGCCTGTACCCGCTCCCTGTCTGCTCGCCACCTACCACCACAAGGGGGTCAGTTTTCAGGGTGTTGACACAGCCTGGGAATGGCCCAGCCTAACACCCCTACAAACACCCCTACGAACAACCCATACACAGGACTCAGGTCACATGTATCTAGGATTTGTCCTAACCCTTCAAATGCTAAGGCTACTTTCGTCCTAAGTACAAGGACACAATGATATTTGAAAACCATCTAAAACCTGTCATGTTGGTATTCATTAGATAAGTACTGCTGAGCACTCTCAGATTAGTACCCACATGCCAGGGTTTCAGTCATTTTTCAGGTCAGGGTTTCAGTCATTTCTCAGGTTTTTTGCATCATTTTGTATTGGCCAAATTAGCTACCAGCAGCAAAAGGGTTAATCCACTAGTGAATGCAACAGCCAAAAGCAGCCTGGCAATTTCGGTGAAATCTCTAAGGCAAAAGCATAGTGAGGGAAATATTTCAAGGGGAAATGTTCATCAGAATACTATAACCAACTCTCCTACAAATATGTTGTTAGACACTTCTTAATTTCCAAGTTATTGCCAAAAGTTTTAAAGATCCAGACAACAATTTCTACTCTTTACAATCAATGGGTTAATGATGATCCACCAAAACCAAAGAAGCACAGAAAAAGATTCACAATTCGGTTCGTATGAGGATTTTCACAATTCATCACCAAAAAAATGGAACCTGAAAGTTGTATTCACAACAGATATCTGTGCAGTTTGAAGGAGTTCCTATTTGAAAGGACGCCCAATCCCCTTAACCCATTCATGCCTGTAGATCTACTTGATGAGTGTTGTCTGGACCTGTCATACTTTTGAAAATATCTTTGGAATAAAGCAGAAGTTCGCAAAATATTTGAAGAAGAGTTGTAGATAGAGTCCTAATGAACAGGTCTCCATCAAATATTTTCTAAATATTGCTTTTGTTAGACAAATTTCACCAAAATAATGAGGCGGCTTTGGCTGCTACAGGCATAAATGGGTTAATACCCTCAGGTGGTCAGCTTGACCAGTGGTCAGCATGTTGAGTGGATATTAAGTGACCTCCATCTTCTCCTCCCCCATCACTATCAATACCCAAACAAACAAACTGGCTTATAACACCATTCCACAGGCATGAGTGAGCAGGTATTATTCCAACAGTGACACACTCAAATCACAGAGTAGGAATCAAACACAGCAGTATGGCCCAAAATTAATTCAATCATATTTTAGAGAAAGAACAAAAAGGTGAATACCAAAACTTAAAACAAAGAAGTATTTTTTTGGATAATTTGTCAACATCAGTAGTTAGCATTCCATCTTAATAATGATTCCTTAATTCTCAAAGTATTTGAAATAGTATTGTTTAACCCTTTGCATATATGTGTTTGTGGTAACTTAATCTAGAAAACCATGCACGCATATATGCGTGCAAGATAATCATATTCATGGCAGTAAGAATGTTGTGCTCAATTCAACATTTATTTTGATTTGTCTATGGTGGACCAAACGTTTATAAAATAGTCAAACATGAACACCTTGGTACTGTATTTTGGCCAATGAATCTCATTACAATTTGACATCAGATGTTTGTTGGGAAAATACAATTTGGACTCAAACGGTTTAAGTAAAGGAAACAATAGCTTAAATTCATATACTACAGTAAATCCTCCTCATATCAAAGCTGTTTGCATTTTTATTTGATCACCAGTGCACACAAAGTATAAATAGGTAATGGCCCATTGAACCAACGCGAGGCTTCACCCAGCTTAAAGATATACTCCAGATATTGTCGTCTGCATCTATAATTCTTTTGATAATAACTTCAGAATTGATAATGATTTTACAAAATATTTGAAGGAGAGTTGTTGTTGTTCTAACTGACATTTCTCCATCAAGTATTTTCTTTACTATGCCTTCTCCCGCAAGATTTTATCAAAAATATCAGGCTGTCTCAGCCGCTGTGAGCATTTATGTGTTAAAATCTATAATACTTTTGACAATGACTTTGGAATTGAGAATGATATTACAAAATATTTGAAGGAGAGTTGTTGGTGATGTTCTAACTTATTCTGATGTATTTTCCTAACAATGCCTTTTCCTGCAGGATTTTATCAAAAATATCAGGATGTTTTGGCCGCTGTGAGTATTTATGTGTTAAAATCATTACAACTAACCATCCAGCATCCACCCCTCAGCCCTGTAATTAACATAGTGTACATTCCTCAGACATGAAGCAACAGATACACTATAGCCAGGCCCTGCTTGCTTTGTCAACATGTCCATTACCAGCCTAACGCATTCTTCTATATGGTGATTAGCATGCAAGTTATGCAGAAATTGCTTCTTAATCACAGAAATATTTGTCTATAGCTAGGAATATAGTGAACATATACTAATGTATAAGTCAATGAATCATAAGCTAACTAGGACTAAGGATCTCGAAATCTCTCTAGACTACTTCAATGTGGTAGTCAGGCCTTGTCTATTACCAGCCAAACGCATGCATCTATATGGTGATCAGCATGCAAGTTATGCAGAAATGGCTTCTTAATGACAGAAATATTTGTCTAGGAATATAGTTAACATAACCTAATATACAAGTCAATTAATCATAAGCTAATGAGTGCTAATGTTCTGGAAATCTCCCGAGACTTCTTCAATCTGGTACCTTAGAAAGTAGAGCACATTTGATTACTTGATTTACAAGATTTGTGAGGAAATCATTAGCTATATTTCAGAACAATGAGTGATTTTGTTGATGGTTTCGACTTGCCTCTATCTGCTATTTGCCATTTTGGTATATGGATGGCAAAATGTGCCCATCTAGCCCTGAGCCATATGTTTGAGTGACTTCAACTATGA
The DNA here is from genome assembly GCA_963942565.1 of Maea johnstoni. Classification (NCBI taxonomy): domain Eukaryota; kingdom Metazoa; phylum Annelida; class Polychaeta; order Spionida; family Magelonidae; genus Maea; species Maea johnstoni. Next base: position 24,446,878 of record OZ012690.1, read on the forward strand.
GGGAAGTCCTCTCAAAAAAGGCAAAACCTAAAATCTTTTTTAAGACAAGACAAATAACTTACAACTAAAGAATTTATTCATTAAGCTTTGGAAGGGGAGTTGGTTGGTGTGATCATATGTTTATTTCAAAATGCTGTCAGCAGAAAAAAATTGCATAAATTGTCTGGCTTCTTTGGTTGCAGCAAGCACGACCAACTATCTCCTTTCCAGTATCCACCACTGTATATGTATGAAGTCTAAATATACATTGGCGCCTAAGACCCTGATGACTTAATAGAGCACATAATAGAAGATGCGTGATAAAAGACAAGTCATGTATCTTACATAATCCTACCAATCAGATACATGGAAAGGCAGTAACCATGACAACCCAAACAGGCAGAGTAATTAGTTTGTGACTAGATCAACAACATGCTAAGAACCTAATGTTGCATAACAAAGTGTTAGATTCTGTTTGGTTAGACTTAATCTAGTCTTAATCACTTCTAATTATAGGGTTGCTGCAGTTTCCTTGGAGATTTCGTATAAGAGATCATAAAAGTTGCAAGGGAAGTTTGAATGGATTTATCATTTCAAAATACTGCTCTGGCAACTCTTACTGTTACCTATTTATCTAAGCCCATACACATGGCAATGAGCCAATGTATTCTACTTTTGACGTCTTTATAATTGAGACCTCTTTGGAAATATTCTATGTTATATACAGTGAAAGCTTTACAATAGGGGGCGTGCACATCTCAGAAGTCTTTTCATGATGTAAAAGATACATATTGGACCAGGACATTTTGTTCACATTAGGAGGTGTTCACTTCTTCAGGTTGTTGAAAATGAGAGGATTTACTGCTTAAAGCACAATGTTCCATAGTAAATGAAATATTCAGTGATTTTAAGCTTAATCACTTTCAAAAGTATTTGTGCATAAAGTTGACTCTTTAACCCAATAATGCCAATATCAACCAAAACCGCTGGGCTAATTTGGTTTTATACCTCTAACAAACACACTTTTCTTAAAATATTTGAAAGGGAAATTTTCTTCAGAAATTAACCTTCAACTCTCCTCAAAATAATTTTCCCAATTTTTGATTTATAATGAATTCCAAAGTTATTTACAAAAGTCTCATAGGTGCAGACTCATAGGTGCAGATCTCCACGCATGATCTAGATCATACGCCTTTGGTTATACTGGGAGCATCCCTGAGGGAGGCCTAGCCAGAATTAAAGGGTCAAGTCTGATGCAATTCCTGATTTCAAATCACCCCTATTTGTTCGCAAATCATCATTTCTCCTGAACTGAATACGATTCCCCACAGACTCACAAACAATATGCCAAATCACACGCCACTTCACCATAATCAAATCTCATAGGACTAACTCAAGAGGATAACCGCCGAGATGGCTGGCATGTTAGGTAGGTAGCTCACGTGTTACGTGTTATGCATGGCCGTGCTCGTGCTGCATTTTCTCTGCTTCTCAGGCATATTTCAGGCCTCAACGCTAACTCAAAATGTTACTGGTCAAGTAGGACCAGTAACACCAAGGATCTACTGGTCCTGCAAATTTTTTACTTGTCTTACAAATTTTCTTCAACATAACAAGAGAAATTATTGCATAAACTTCACCGAAATCATTTATTTTTATTCATTATATCTTCATTTATTTCAAAAATACATAGGGAGATTCTTGTGGAGAAACTTGTCAACAAACATGTCCCCACATGTTTACTGGCCCTGTAGGACCAGTTTAGGTCTTTTTTACTGGGTGTGACACAGATGAAAATATCTTTATAACCAAGCAATATTTTCAGAAATATTTGATTGAGAGTTGTTGTTAATGAATGGTTTAACAATTCCTCTTCAAATATTTTTCAAATATTTATAAATTTTAATCTCCTTTAATTCCTGGGTGTTTCCAGCTACCCTTGGAGAATGGTTGTAGCTCGAGTTGTTACGTAACATTTAACCTTCCATAAATTTCTCAAACATGCTTTTATAACCTGAAAGAGTTCCTTTAAGTTTCCCACCATTCATGCCTACAGGCATAAAAGGGATAAACCCTTCCAATGCTGAAGCTACTTTCATCCAAAGCACAACGACGCAAAGATTTTTGAAAATCGCCTAAACTCTGTCATGTTGGTATTCATTGTATAGCTCTCACTGAGAACTCTCAGATGAGTACTAGTATGTGCCAGGATTACAGTCATTTTCAGGTTTTTTGTATCATTTTGTATTGGTCAAATTAGCAACCAGTAGCATAAGGGTTAACAGGGTAAGGGTAGTGTTGATCAGCAGGGTCAACCCTCGCTGCCCAAAGGTTAAGTAGCGAGCATGTTGGTTTCTCCAACCACTGCTGTACTCCTCACAATGATAAGAAAACTCGCTTTTTCACAAAATTTTGCCAGGAGGAGAGGCAGCCAAGTTTCCATGGCAACTATCTCCGGTGAAGCTTTTAGCTGGGAAGTCTAAATGCAGAGGTGCTGAATTCAGAGCTACATCAACTATCGGCATCATCATCTGATGAGCGCACAGGTGGGGTCAGCCAGTACATTTGGACTCATTTTATCACGCCGAATTTGGACTTTTGAAATTAGAATTTTGATTATTTTCAATTTTTACCATATTCGGAGTAAATTCAAGAACAACCAGTTATGGTGGAACGCTACCTAAATGTAGCTGAGATTTATCCTAGCATATTCAGGCTAAATCCAAGACCAACCAGCTACGGTGGAACCAAACACAAATGTAGCTTAACTTTCCGGGGAAATCCTAGCATATTCAGGCTAAATTCAAAACCAGCTACTTACGGTGGAACCCTACCCAAATGTAGCTCCGATTTCCTAAAAAATCCTTGCATTTCTCTAACATTATCCAAGGAAATTCCAGGAATTTTCAGCTTCATTAGTCAAAAGTCACTGGCAACTTTCTCGCATGCCCTGAGCAGATGGAAGTCAAACCCAGATCCTTTGACTTAGTGGGGCACAGGGAGCAACGTATATAAGCTGTGCTAGGTCACGTAGCCATTTGGGAAGCCCTTGAAAAAACTTTTTAAAAAATCACTTGTTTAACAAGAATCCCTCCCTAACTGTACCTGGGATTACCCGTGATTCTAAAATAAAGCCAGGAATTTTTTGGAAGTCCATTTGCTACATTTGGAATGAGAAATATCAATCTTTCAAAAAACCTTTTCAAGATTAATCCAATATCAACTCAAAGTAGCCCTATAACCCTTTAAAATTCGATTCCTACACAAAACCTATCCACATGTGGTAGTAGGGAAGCTAGCATATTTTATTCCGTCCTTGTAGAACCGTGCTAATAATCCTTCATATGAATAATTCCTCGAGGCAAAACCTTTAAGCTCATTGTTAATCTCTCAATGTTTCCTCAAATCTGTTTTTCTTACAAGAGAATGAGATCCCTGCAGGAAATGGATGATTATTTTTTTTTTTGAATTCGCTAGAAGGAAATTATGAAATAATGTGTATAATTGTGCTAATTCTGTTTCCTAAAAGCGATTAATTCTGGGGCAGAAGCGAGCCCTTAAGCTGCAGTTGTTTTGCGTACCTTAATTGAAGCGACAGTGCCAATCCTTTGGAAAGGATTTGCATGAAACAAAACATCAAAGAGTACAGTTGCACTACTCGCTGCAGGTAAATTAACCATTATAATGCTGCTGGTTGCTAAATTTACAATGCAAAATGATGCAAAAAAAAGCTGAAAATTAACTGAAACCCTGGCACATGGGTACTCATCTGAGAGTACTTGGTGAGAGCTATCTAATGAGTACCAACAAGATAGGGTTTAGATGGTTTTTCAAAAATCTTTGCATCCTTGTGCTTTGCACGCAATAGCCTTAGCATTGGAAGGGTTAACCTTCTCCTTCCAAAGTTTCTCTTGGCTACGACATAATTTTTCAAATATCCTTTTTATGAGTACTTCAAATAAAATAATTGAGTTGTAAGGTGTGGAGGAAACTGGAGTTCCCGGCGAAAGCCACTGCCTAACACCAAGTCATTGGTAACTTTCTCACATACCCCTGCCAGGATTCAAACCTGGGCAGTGGTGAGAGACATCAAAAGCTAGCCATCAGTGGCAATGTCTCATACCATACAGTCATCAGGGATTGTGATGATATTCCATCAAACAGTTTTTTGAAGAACTACTTGTTGGGTTAAACTGAAAAGCTTTTAATAAGCAACCACCAACCTACTTGATAATTCTTTCAAAATATGGTTACAGTGAAAAAACTAAACTTCTGCTAAAAAGCATTACCTGGATTTTATTTACAATCGCTCTCCTTGTAATTACTAGAAGGAAGATGCCCTCAAATCACTGCATATGTCTATAAGAATATATATTGAAAGAATTTATAGTCCATAATGCCATCATGACTGGTGACTTGTAAATCAACTAAGTTTATGCTTAATATCCTTCAAATTAATATCCTTCTAAGATGTCTTCAAATTACTGCATATATCTATAAGAACATATATTGGGAGAATTAATAGGCTATAATTGTGACTAATAAATCAACTAAAAACATACAACCTCAATAAACAAATTCTATGAAATTACCTTCAGATTTAAGGGTGATTGTACTGCGAACAGACTACACATCCAGTCTACTAAGATCTGTGCAATATCGGGGAATAATAGGCAGTTATGGATGCAAAAAATTTCAAGTGGATATTTTATCCCTTCTGAGTACTTGGCACCCTGCTAATGGCTACAATGTACCCTAACGTAGATTTACAGCTTCCATTTTGCTGTTTGGTGGCAGTCTGCAGCAGTAATTGTATTATGCAGCTAATGCCAATACGATCTAATGGAGGGGACATTATTCCAGCGTAAATATAAGCACCGTGTTTAATGACCACTTCGACAAATGATGGCGATAAGTGCACTTATGCATTATGGGTATTATCGATATCCCATAATGCACTTCTCCATTGCCACTGTTGCGATGTTCGGCCACTTGTTGTCACTGGGACGGCCTGTTATGCATACCGCGCTCATTACGATAAGTTAATTATTTTGGTCCATTCTCCAGAGAATGGATATTCTATGAGGCGGGCATTAAAGATCATGCTATATACAACATCCATAAACTGACTTGCTGGACAGCCCAAATTAATGCCCTTTTACACATGTACTCAGGAAAATCTTTTTTTACAACAGTATCAATTCAAATACATGATTTTAGTCAAAGCCCCCATGCCCAGATTAAAAATCTGGTTAAAGGTATGTGGGAAAGTTGCCAGGGACTTAAGATTAGATGGTGTTTTTTCCTGCATACTCTGGTTATACCTGAAGCATTAACAACACAACTCAGGCTAGTAATGATTTAAGCTCAACATGAAAGCAGAAATAGTGATAATAACCAAAATTGCAAATTCCACTTCAAACCCCTATGGCTAGACTAAGGCTTCTCAAACTATATTTACTTATTAATTGATATGTCATTGCTTTTGATTTTGATTTTTTTACATCTGCTTATGATTCTGAAATGATGTTAATAAGAAAATAAATCACAATCAAGATTTATTAGCAAAAGTGGCAGTTATAAAACCATCATTATTATGATCATATTACTGAAATCAGTGTCACAATCTTCATTATCAAAAGTATTCACTATCTAGTGGCCATCAAGTTGATAATTGATAATTGATTACAATTTGTATCATATACATAATTATCTCAAACATCATTTCGATCAGGAGAAATGTATCAATTATCCAAACCTAAGCATCAGTTGATAGGCATAAAAGTGAGATATTGACTTTGCCATCCACTCTGAAACTTTCTATTTAGCTTCAGCAGCAGTAGTAACAACAACAGCAGTAGTAGCAGTATCAGCAACAGCAGCAGTAGTAGCAGAAACAGCAGTAGCAGCAACAGCAGCAGCAAGAGTAGCAACAGCAGAACAGCAACAATACAAGTAGCAGCAGCAGTAGTAGCAGAAGCAACAATACACATAGCAGCAGCAGCAGCAGTAGCAGCAGCAAAAGCAGAAGAAGCTGGAGCAAATAAAAGCAGTCGCAGCAGCAGCAGCAGCAGTAGTAGCAGCAGTAGCAGGCGCAGCAGTAGCAGATCTAATATTTTCTTATGAATAGCTGATCAGTGCGTCCTGTCCATCATGAACTGCACACGGACAACTATACCTCCCAAAGTGCCAGAGAGACTAGCCGGCGCTCAACGCATGATGCATTTAATCCACAGATGCTACTGACAAAATTATGGCCCTTCTAGAATTATTAGATTATTTGCTGACTCAATTAGGCGGCTAGAAATTGGCAGGCAATTTGTCCATGGTAGTTCAGGTTGTTTGGAGGACATCGCTTACGAGAGGCTGACAAAGTTTGCCGCATAAATTGGCAACTATACAAGGGGACACACGGATTATTCCCCTCGTAAATTGACATTCCATAGAAATCGTGATGAAATCTATCCTGTCATTTCGTTGATTGATTCCATTTTCGTTATATGTTACGATATTATTGCCCATTGACAAGTGGTTATTTGCGGCTGATCTAATAGTGGTGTGTTTATTGCTATCAGTGTTACTCTTTTATTGCAGCAATCAGGAAAACACAGCCTTGACGCCCAGCATGTGTCAGCATGAGATATAGACTAGAACAAATAAAACAACCAAATGTAGCTGGAATTTCATTTCACTTTTGATTGCTTTCTTTATATTTTTTCTATCTAACAATAGCAACAATCTTATTGTTTCATTGAATGGTTCTTGAAATGGTGCCCCATTAGGCATACATTTCATTTTAGTTATAATTTGTTTTCGTTTTCTTAAGTCATGGTAATATCCAGATCAAGGAATACTTTGTATTTATGAATTGCAACAATAAATCTTGTTTTGGTAACAATGAGGAAACATAGAAATAATTTTCTGGCATATATGCAACATTCTAAAATCTTTTTGTTGCTACTTTTGTATTTGTATCTATTGATTACAGACCATGCTTTTGTATCAACTTTTCCCTTCATAGATTGTATCCTTTGTTGCAGCATTCCTGATTTAATCATGCTTAAGAGTTCCACTAGAAATTGCTGTCTGCATCTATGATACATTTAACTTGGGAATTAACAATAATATACCAAAATATTTGAAGCAAAGTTGTTGGTAGAGATTAAAAGGTTGACTGAAAAGCAGGGGTGTCCAACTGTCACATCAGTATGCGCCAGGCCCACTTCAAAACTTGCGACAAACTAAAAACTCAAAGCCTTGTTTAACTGGGAAATTTTCACAAAACATGACCAATTGAGCCTTAATTAAGATATTTCCCTTGAACTGTTTCGATACAAAATGTATTAAAAAAACAATGATCTCCATTTAATAATTCTGTCTATTGATTGGTCTTCGTCTTAACATTTGCAATAAGGGCTCCTATAGTAGTGCCACCAGATGACAATATTTATAGCTTTATTGAACCATGGTCAACAAAAATTGCTATGCTCCAGGACTAATTGACTGTGCTCCGGGACTAAAATATGTGGACACCCCTGAAAAGCACTGGTGTAACAATCCCTCTCAGCTATTTTCAGATCACAATCACACTCCAGATATAGATGTGTGGGTGAATGTGTAAATGTTTAGTTTTATATTTATAGAGAACTGCACCCTTTATCCATGTTACTACCATCATGTGGAGCCAGTTGAGTCAAGTGTTTGGTTTGTTTAGCCCAACAACCTGCTAATGAACAGCGGCCATTCAGCCATGGTGGTATTATATAATAGTCCCTATTCCACCCGGACTCAGCAAACCACTAGCCTCAACCCTTCCAATGCTGTCAGGCTACTTTTGTCCAATGCACAAACAATTAGGCAAAAACTTTGGAAAACCATCGAGACCATGTCATATTGGTACTCATTGGAAAGCTCTCAATGAGTGCTCTCAGATGAGTACCCATGTGCCAGGGTTTCAGTCATTTTTCAGGATTTTTGCATTACTTTGTACTGGCCAAATTATCCACCAGCAGCATAAGGGTTAACCCTTCCTAGCCTAATAACTGAACATCAAACCAAATATTTAGCAAAACCTATAAATTCTGAAAAGTAAATCAGCACTTCTTCTTCACTTGTCCTTCAAGTGAAGGAAAACTGGTGTAACAGGAGAAAATCACAAGAACCGCAGGTCACTGGCAACTCTCACTCTCACGCCATGAGCCAACTCTGTGACTGCTAAACAAATACTTCGACAGAGTAGAAGAATTGAGCAAAATCATGATAATCCAGGTAGATGTTACTGGTGGAGGAAACTGGAGTAACCGGAAAAATCACTGTAAAATACCATGTCACTGGCAACTTTCTCTCACGCCATGAGCCAACTCACTGTTACTGTATAATTGGTATTTTTACAGGCATTTGATATTCGCTATTTTCGCACTCCGGATGACAGCGCCAAAATAACATCCCTCAAATAAATATCCTGCTTTGTATCTCTGACCTGCTGAGTGCTTGAATGCGCAAATTTTAAGTAAGACAAATACCCTCCAACAAGTCTGTAAAGCGAAATATTCAAGCACTCTAAATTAAAGCCGTATACAGTATACAAATAATATGATAAAGAAGAGGAATTGAGCGAAATCATGATAAGCCAGATAGATGCTACTTGTGGAGGAAACTGGAGTAACAGGAGAAAATCATTAGAACCACATGTCACTGGCAACGTTCTCTCTATCCATGAGTCAAATACTATGATAAAGAAGAAAGATTGAGCAACTATTTACCTGCATCAACTATCTCCACCTGTTCTCTCGTCTCAAAAGGAAGCGTCGTTGTGTATGTATGAAAGACGGCGGCGGGCGGGGAGAGCGGAGAGTAATGAATAGCGGGGATGTATTTTATCGGCAGCCAGCGAAACAGCTGCTGTTTAGCTCCTGCGAGAAATCAACCCTTCAAGGGTAATTGCTTAGACGAAATAGCCAATAGGCAGAGAGTTTATCATTATTTAATCAGAAATGTGCCAGCAATATTGAATTATTTACTCCTGGTGTACAAGTAATAAGTCAAGGTGCTGCAAGTTCTTTACTTGTAATCAAGAAAGTCGGCAAAAATCTATCAATTTTAACAGAATCCATTTTTTGCTGGTTAATACCTTCCATCTCATTATTGGGTTTAACATGTTTGCTGTAAATATTGCCCTATCCTCCATTTAACACCCTCCTCCATCATGAGGCACCAGTTGGGTCTTAAAATGTAGGTTTCGGTCAGATTGTGGAATCTTCAGTTTTACTATACCTCATGTGAATATCGCAAGCCGTGATTGGCTAACTGAGGTTCACCATTCCATGCTGTTGTGCCCCCCCCCCCCCCCCCCCCCCCCCCAGCAACATATCACCAAAACTGACAGGTCTTCTAAGCTGCCTCAGGCTTAAACAAGTTCAGCTACTGTCTAGCGAACTTAATCGTGCCTGTACTAGCACCCAAAAAAGCCCTGACGACATTGGCGCTATCTTTCTCTGCATTTTAAGCATCTTTTGGAAAGAATTTTAAGAAAAATTGTTTATTGAATAAAAAGCAACAACTTTTCTTTAAATATTGGGAATTCTCGTTTTTACTATGAAGACATTCTTAAGGGTAGATACAGAGAATAATTTTGAGCTTTAAGCATGAGTGAGTAACCGTTATGCTACAGATGGCTATTTTGGCCATAACAAAATGATGCAAAAACCCTGAAAATGATTGAAACCCTGGCACATGGGTACCCATCTGAGAGTACTCAGCTAGAGCTATCCAATGAATACCAACATGACAGGGTTTAGATGATTTCTAAAAATCTTTGCGTTCTTGTGCTTTGGGCGAAAGTAGCCTCAGCATTGGAAGGGTTATCGCTTTCAGGCCTGGAAGTATTAGTGCCAGTGTCATCTGAACCGATGATAACTTAGAAGGGTAAAGCATGAATGAGTTAAGTGTGTTGTATTTGTGGTGATTAAATGAAGATTGCCCGATAGCTTGAGCCATGTAAGAGATCAGTGTCACGTTATCAGTGGTGGTCATCACCTCATAGTCCCCCTGTTCTCTCTCATTCCCCAGCCCCTCTGGCCTTCACATAGTAAACATGCCTGATCCCACCACAGTTATCAACCCAATCACATGATGCCATGCCAACAAGTAAGGTCAAAGGTCAAGTAAGACGTACACGATTGACAGCAGCTTCTTCAACTTTGTACTGAAATATATGGACCCATTTCATGGAAATTTCACAACCCTTCCAATGCTGAGGCTACTTTCGTCCAAAGCAGGACAAAACAATTTTTGAAAACCATCTAAACCCTGTCATGTTGGTATTCATTGGAAAGCTCTCGCTGAGTACTCTCAGATGAGTACCCATATGCCAGGGTTTCAGTCATTTTTCAGTTTTTTTGCATCATTTTGTATTGGCAAAATTAGCCACCAGCAGCATAAGGATTAAGTAAAAATCTTCAGGAACATTCCAAGGAAAGTTCTGAGGAGAATTCAAGTCCCGAGGAGGGTAATTTCTGAGTATAAATATCTGGGAAAATCAGATATAAAACATATAGGAAAATCTTTAGGAAAAATCCCAAGGAAATTACCAAATGAAATATTCAGGGATAACCTAGGATAAATTCATGTAAAATCTTATGAAATAAGCCTAGAATAGTCCCAAGTAAAATCTTTAGGAATTAATTAAAAATAATCCCAAAAACAATCTTTAGGGACTTGCCTAGGATAATCCCAAAATAATCTTGAGGGACTTCCCTAGGATAATCCCAAAATAATCTTGAGGGATAACCCAAGGATGATCTCAACTGCAATGAAAGTCTTATTGGAATAACCCTATGATAACCAATCCCAGTTAATGTCTTAAGTATAATCCCAAAGGAAAATTTTGCACTGTAAATCATTCTGAAACGGAAAGTCTGGTTGTCAGTTCTGAACAACAAACATTATTTTTTTCCTTCCCTAAACATTCCGAAGCAACAGGATCGGTGCTAGTTATTTCTACTCCTGCTATTGCGACCCTTACTCCAAATATGACAGGATCGCCACGGAAACGCATGCATCATGGCACCAGCAGCATGGATGACTAATGAAGCAAACAGTCGAATCCTCGCTGCGATCGGCAAGGCTAGAAAACTCTGTGATGGATTGCACCAATCATGACCAATGCTCTGATGTAGACTGATGCTAACACTTGTATTATCAAAACTATGGCCATTTCAAAGAGAACTCTCAAGGAAAGCTGCTGTGCGCCCTCAGCCCTTATGTATCATTCAGAGTTGATACTCATAGTAATGAATAATTATGCTAAGGTCTTTTGATTAAAAGGTAAAATATGATGTTTTTACTCATTGGGTAATTTTTATGGGCTGTTCTTTATAGATAGGTGGTCTCTATCAACAATGTGTGCCTCTCATTGCTGTATACTATTGAGGCAAATCTATTGTTATTTATAGTTCTTTATAGACAGGTGGCCTCTATCCCCAACTTGTGCCTCTCATTGCTGTACACTATTGTCAGGCAAATCTATTGTTATTTATAGTTCTTCATAGACAGGTGGTCTCTATCACCAACTTGTGCCTCTCATTGCTGTATACTATTGTCAGGCAAATCTATTGTTATTTATAGTTCTTCATAGACAGGTGGTCCCTATCACCAACTTGTGCCTCTCATTGCTGTACACTATTGTCAGGCAAATCTATTGTTATTTATAGTTCTTTATAGACAGGTGGTCTCTAGCTATCGCCAATTTGTGCCTCTCATTGCTGTACACTATTGTCAGGCGAATCTATTGTTATTCATAGTTCTTTATAGACAGGTGGTCTATATCCCCAACTTGTGCCTCTCATTGCTGTATACTATTGTCAGGCAAATCTATTGTTATTTATAGTTCTTTATAGACAGGAGGTCTCTATCACCAACTTGTGCCTCTCATTGCTGTACACTATTGTGAGGCAAATCTATTGTTATTTATAGTTCTTCATAGACAGGTGGTCTCTAGCTATCGCCAATTTGTGCCTCTCATTGCTGTACACTATTGTCAGGCGAATCTATTGTTATTTATAGTTCTTTATAGACAGGTGGTCTATCCCCAACTTGTGCCTCTCATTGCTGTACACTATTGTCAGGCAAATCTATTGTTATTTATAGTTCTGTATAGACAGGTGGTCACTATCACCAACTTGTGCCTCTCATCACTGTACACTATTGTGAGGCAAATCTATTGTTATTTATAGTTCTTTACAGAGAGGTGGTCTCGATCAGCAACTTGTGCCTCTCATAGCTGTACACTATTGTCAGGCAAATCTATTGTTATTTATAGTTCTTCATAGACAGGTGGTCTCTAGCTATCGCCAATTTGTGCCTCTCATTGCTGTACACTATTGTCAGGCGAATCTATTGTTATTTATAGTTCTTTATAGACAGGTGGTCTCTATCACCAACTTGTGCCTCTCATAGCTGTACACTATTGTCAGGCAAATCTATTGTTATTTATAGTTCTTTATAGACAGGTGGTTTTTAGCTATCGCCAACTTGTGCCTCTCATTGCTGTACACTATTGTCAGGCAAATCTATTGTTATTTATAGTTCTTTATAGACAGGTGGTCTCTAACACCAACTTGTGCCTCTCATTGCTGTACACTATTGTCAGGCAAATCTATTGTTATTTATAGTTCTTTATAGACAGGTGGTCTCTAGCTATCGCCAACTTGTGCCTCTCATTGCTGTACACTATTGTCAGGCAAATCTATTGTTATTTATAGTTCTTTATAGACAGTTGGTCTCTATCACCAACTTGTGCCTCTCATTGCTGTATACTATTGAGGCAAATCTATTGTTATTTATAGTTCTTCAAAGACAGGAGGTCTCTATCACCAACTTGTGCCTCTCATTGCTGTACACTATTGTCAGGCAAATCTATTGTTATTTATAGTTCTTTATAGACAGGTGGTTTTTAGCTATCGCCAACTTGTGCCTCTCATTGCTGTACACTATTGTCAGGCAAATCTATTGTTATTTATAGTTCTTTATAGACAGGTGGTCTCTATCACCAACTTGTGCCTCTCATTGCTGTACACTATTGTCAGGCAAATCTATTGTTATTTATAGTTCTTTATAGACAGGTGGTCTCTATCACCAACTTGTGCCTCTCATTGCTGTACACTATTGTCAGGCAAATCTATTGTTATTTATAGTTCTTCAAAGACAGGAGGTCTCTATCACCAACTTGTGCCTCTCATTGCTGTACACTATTGTCAGGCAAATCTATTGTTATTTATAGTTCTTTATAGACAGGTGGTCTCTATCACCAACTTGTGCCTCTCATTGCTGTACACTATTGTCAGGCAAATCTATTGTTATTTATAGTTCTTTATAGACAGTTGGTCTCTAGCTATCGCCAACTTGTGCCTCTCATTGCTGTACACTATTGTCAGGCGAATCTATTGTTATTTATAGTTCTTTATAGACAGGTGGTCTCTAGCTATCGCCAACTTGTGCCTCTCATTGCTGTACACAATTGTCAGGCAAATCTATTGTTATTCATAGTTCTTTATAGACAGGTGGTCTCTATCACCAACTTGTGCCTCTCATTGCTGTACACTATTGTCAGGCAAATCTATTGTTATTTATAGTTCTTTATAGACAGGTGGTCTCTATCACCAACTTGTGCCTCTCATTGCTGTACACTATTGTGAGGCAAATCTATTGTTATTTATAGTTCTTCATAGACAGGTGGTCCCTATCACCAACTTGTGCCTCTCATTGCTGTACACTATTGTCAGGCAAATCTATTGTTATTTATAGTTCTTTATAGACAGGTGGTCTCTAGCTATCGCCAACTTGTGCCTCTCATTGCTGTACACTATTGTCAGGCAAATCTATTGTTATTTATAGTTCTTTATAGACAGGTGGTCTCTATCACCAACTTGTGCCTCTCATTGCTGTACACTATTGTCAGGCAAATCTATTGTTATTTATAGTTCTTCAAAGACAGGAGGTCTCTATCACCAACTTGTGCCTCTCATTGCTGTACACTATTGTCAGGCAAATCTATTGTTATTTATAGTTCTTCAAAGACAGGTGGTCTCTATCACCAACTTGTGCCTCTCATTGCTGTACACTATTGTCAGGCAAATCTATTGTTATTTATAGTTCTTTATAGACAGGTGGTTTTTAGCTATCGCCAACTTGTGCCCCTCATTGCTGTACACTATTGTCAGGCGAATCTATTGTTATTTATAGTTCTTTATAGACAGGTGGTCTCTAGCTATCGCCAACTTGTGCCTCTCATTGCTGTACACTATTGTCAGGCAAATCTATTGTTATTTATAGTTCTTTATAGACAGGTGGTCTCTATCACCAACTTGTGCCTCTCATTGCTGTACACTATTGTGAGGCAAATCTATTGTTATTTATAGTTCTTTATAGACAGGTGGTCTGTATAACCAACGTGTGCCTCTCATAGCTGTATACTATTGTGAGGCAAATCTATTGTTATTTATAGTTCTTTATAGACAGGTGGTATCTATCACCAACTTGTGCCCCTCATTGCTGTATACTATTGTGGGTCAAATCTATTGTTATTTATAGTTCTTTATAGACAGGTGGTCCCTATCACCAACTTGTGCCTCTCATTGCTGTATACTATTGTGGGTCAAATCTATTGTTATTTATAGTTCTTTATAGACTGGTGTTCACTATCACCAACTTGTGCCTCTCATTGCTGTATACTATTGTGGGGCGAATCTATTGTTATGTATAGTTCTTTATAGACAGGTGGTCTGTATAACCAACGTGTGCCTCTCATAGCTGTATACTATTGTGAGGCAAATCTATTGTTATTTATAGTTCTTTATAGACAGGTGGTATCTATCACCAACTTGTGCCTCTCATTGCTGTATACTATTGTGGGTCAAATCTATTGTTATTTATAGTTCTTTATAGACAGGTGGTCCCTATCACCAACTTGTGCCTCTCATTGCTGTATACTATTGTGGGGCGAATCTATTGTTATGTATAGTTCTTTATAGACAGGTGGTCTGTATAACCAACGTGTGCCTCTCATAGCTGTATACTATTGTGAGGCAAATCTATTGTTATTTATAGTTCTTTATAGACAGGTGGTATCTATCACCAACTTGTGCCTCTCATTGCTGTATACTATTGTGGGTCAAATCTATTGTTATTTATAGTTCTTTATAGACAGGTGGTCCCTATCACCAACTTGTGCCTCTCATTGCTGTATACTATTGTGGGTCAAATCTATTGTTATTTATAGTTCTTTATAGACTGGTGGTCACTATCACCAACTTGTGCCTCTCATTGCTGTATACTATTGTGGGGCAAATCTATTGTTATGTATAGTTCTTTATAGACAGGTGGTCTCTATCATCAACTTGTGCCTCTCATTGCTGTACACTATTGTCAGGCAAATCTATTGTTATTTATAGTTCTTTATAGACAGGTGGTCCATATCACCAACTTGTGCCTCTCATTGCTGTACACTATTGTGAGGCAAATCTATTGTTATTTGTAGTTCTTTATAGACAGGTGGTCCCTATCACCAACTTGTGCCTCTCATTGCTGTATACTATTGTGGGTCAAATCTATTGTTATTTATAGTTCTCTATAGACAGGTGGTCTGTATCACCAACTTGTGCCTCTCATTGCTGTACACTATTGTCAGGCAAATCTATTGTTATTTATAGTTCTTTATAGACTGGTGGTCACTATCACCAACTTGTGCCTCTCATTGCTGTATACTATTGTTGGGCAAATCTATTGTTATGTATAGTTCTTTATAGACAGGTGGTCTCTATCACCAACTTGTGCCTCTCATTGCTGTACACTATTGTCAGGCAAATCTATTGTTATTTATAGCTCTTTATAGACAGGTGGTCTCTATCACCAACCTGTGCCTCTCATTGCTGTATACTATTGTCAGGCAAATCTATTGTTATTTATAGCTCTTTATAGACAGGTGGTCTCTATCACCAACTTGTGCCTCTCATTGCTGTACACTATTGTGAGGCAAATTTATCGTTATATATAGTTCTTTATAGACAGGTGGTCTCTATCACCAAATTGTGCCTCTCATAGCTGTACACAATTGTCAGGCAAATCTATTGTTATTTATAGTTCTTTATAAAGAGGTGGTCTCTAACACTGCACACTATTGAGGCTAATTTATTGTTATTACTACACCTATTATTCCCGCGTGAATTGCCCCTCAGAATTAATACTCATAGCGGCGTAAGGATTCCATCTAATTCCCTCTGATAGGAAAACACACAGTGAAAATTGTCTCCCTTCCTCCGCCCGTTATTATTATTGGGTTTGCTAAAACCCACTCGCAACAATGCCAATTAGCGCTATAGATTTCCGTCCTATCATTTCACTTCCCAATACTCTCCACACCCTGCTAGCTACTTCCATATCCAATCATCGATAATTCCATTGGCAGAGTGCACGCCGTGATTGAAAGGGGCTCAAACCGATTCTGACTGCGCTAAAATAATTGCCCCTTATTGGCGAACAAATCCTTTCAGGTAATTTGGCCTGAGAATGACTGACACAATGCGAAACTTGGACCAACGTTGGATTTTTCACTCGGCCACGGCTCGGATGGAAGCCGTCTCCCACGGCATTGTGGGATTGATGTTGATCGTAATGCAAGATGACATGACAATAAGCTCTGCCCACAATCACGTCCATGGCCAATCGGAGGAGGAGGGCATCTCTAAGGCGATGTTTACATAGTCCGAAACCCCCAAAATAAATATTGGTCCGTTCTCCTGGGAAAGGAGATAAATTAGGTTGCTTTGATTGCTCGTGGGTGCAGGTTGTATCGGTGGTAGTGGCTGCATGTCTTCAATATGAGGGACCTCCATGCACACTAGACCATGGTCATCAGGAGAGGTCTTATTAAGATACTTTACTTGAAAAGACAAGACCTCGGCTCAGGCTCTGGACCTAAGTTAGAGGTCTATGCAAGATCTTAGTTATTAATAAAGAGACCTCACCACAGGCCTGCCCCAATGGCCGAGTGGTCTAATGTGCTGCCACGGACTGTGTGCTGTCTCTCACCACTGCCTGGGTTTGAGACCTGGCTGGGGCACATAAGAAAGTTGCCAGTGGTGTTAGGTTAGGTGGTAGTTTTTGCTGGATACTCCAATTCCAACTGGCTAATCAGGACTAGCCGCAATATGGCAGGAAAAGTGATGATAGTCAAATAATTCCATCCACTCCTCTTATTTTCTATGATGTCGGACACCCCACACTCAAGAGAGCTGCATGACTCTCTCCCAAAGCTCCACAACTGCTACCTGTGAGGTTAAATACTTGATGAAGACGAAGCCGGCTTTATTTATTTGGAGGGAGAGTTTCCCCAAACAATCAATAAATTGCAATTAGCCCCCTCCACCTGCCCGTTCCTCTTCCCTGCCTGTCTACCCCCGGCACATCTTCAGGCAACAAACCCATGATTGCCAAAATACTGCCTGTTTGGATGCTGTATCTGCGGCTGCCTTCCAGTAAGGAATACCTGTCAACCCCAGACCAAAAAAAAACAGGAGATTTTCTCACGCGGCAGTGCCGCTACCATATACGTTAGTTTACCAACTTCCCACCAGATGCCACACCTGTATATATAATTTACCAACGTCCCACCAGGTGGCTCCTACCTAATTCAGCTTAATATCAATTAAAACATATCTACTGCTAAAAAAAGGAATGGTTATCTAGGCTAATTGCAACTTTTGGGCAAGCTGGGTTCAATTAGGTCAACTGAATATTGTTTAGGCAGGCTAGAAGAGCTGAGGTGCATGCTAAGTTGTAGGAGTTTAAGCAGATCTGGGCTGAACTTGAGGAAAAACAGGATACTATAGTCGCTTTAGACTGGTTTTCTAGAAAAACAGGAGAAAAACAGGAGACAAGAAAAAAACGGGAGAAAAACAGGAGGCAGGTAAAATTAAGTCCAAAAAACAGAAGACTCCTGTTAAAAACAGGAGACTTGACGGGTATTAGTAACCCTTATTTAGCTAAGGCCAAGAAAAAAATACTGTTTGATTCCTGTAACGGTCGGGAAAAAAGTAGGTTGGTCGGTAAAAAAAAAAATTTTGCATTCTTTTTTTGGTCAAAAATGTGTGTTTTATGCATGTTTTACGTTGATTGGGAGTTAGGAGGGCTGAAAAAAACGAAGAATAGGGATTTTCTTGAATAAAAACTTGTTAGGGTAGGGTTACAGAAAACAAACAGCTTTTATTTTAGGCCTTATGACTACTGCCTACGAACCTTTACTAATCAAGCAACTTGTTTAGCAAACCATGTCTAGGTGAGCCGCAACAAATTAGGACAAGAGCTGAGTGTTTGGGAGAGGGATTCAACTCAAGTATGGCCTTTTCAATCAGCTTGTAGCAATCCGTACCCCTTCTTGTTTCAATTATTGGTTTTCAGCTGGGGATATTAGATGTTGTATGTCCGAGTGATATCTTTCTGTAAAAGGCATCATTCAAAAAGAACTGTAAGAGAGCTGTATATCAGAACACATACAACAACTTCTATCAATTTCTCATCAAAATGAGATGTATAATTCCTGGCATAGGACAAACAAACACAGACAGATTTTCCTATTTTTTTTCAAATTCTAGATTTATTTTCAAATTATTCTAAGTATTTGAGAAGCAGATGAAAATTTCAAGGGAAAACTGATTATGAATGGATCGATCATATATGACTTAGAATTCCAGTCATGGTAAAAGACATTAACACAAATGGCACCTAGCTTCTCTTCAAATCCTTTTTGAATTCTAGCTTCACTCCCAAAATTGTCTTTTCAAATTGTATTCTGAGAAGCAGACATTTACAAGGGAAAATGAGACAGGAAATAGGCGAGTTGGAAAAATCCTAATTCCGGTCATAGTTAACCCATTAATACTCAGAGGGGCCAATAAGAGGCAGGCAATTTTGGTGAAATACTCCAGCAAAAGCATTTTTAGAAAAATATTAGAAAAATAAAAGTAAATCAAAATATAACAAAGATATTTAGTGGATTAGTTCTGAATTCCAAATTCATTTTTGAATTCCAAATTCATTTTTAAAAATATAATAGATACAGAAGAAAGTTTTTGGAGGCACTCTTGATCATTAATGGGTTATAGACAAAACAAACTATAACTTCATTCATTTTTTAAGTTATTTTAAGTTATTATAGCTTCATGTCATAGTGATAAAATACAAAAATAACTTGCCTTCAAATATTTTGTGGATTAGTTCCGAATTCTAAATTATTATTTTTTAATTATATAAGATACAGACAAAAAATTCTAGTAGGAACTCTTAGTCATTAATGATTTAAGGGCAAAAACAAACAAATAACTTAATTCATTTTTTAAGTTATAACTTTATGTCATGCTAATGCAACACAAAAACAACTTCCCTTTAAATATTTTGCAAATCTAAGCTTTTAATTCCCAAGATTTTCTCATAAATATCTGAGGAGCAGACGACAATTGCGTGTGATTTATAATTCCTGTCATGGCGGAATGCGGTGGGGTACAGACAAAGGGCAGGGGTGACTCACCCCGGCTCCGGACAGGCCAAGATGAAGAAGGAGATGGGAAGATTTGATTTTCCTCGATAGAGGAGATCTCCGTCGTTGCTGACAATGACAGGCCGTAAAAAGAGCAATTACACCCAAGTTCCGATATGGGTGGTTATCACTGGGCATTGGGGATAAAGGGGGGTGCTATGGCCATTATTTGTAATGAGCTGTCAGCTTTATCTGAAGCTGTCAATACAATGGGGGAGGGGGGGGGGGGTCGTGAAGAAAATGCTATGCGATATTGGATAGGACTAAGCTTTTCATCACTATAGCCTCAATAGGATGATAAATGTATTTTGACATGAAATATGAATTCATCTATTTTAACTGGACAACTCAATCAATGTCTGAATGGAATCAAAATATATTTGTATCATGAATAAGCTAAGCCAGCAAGGACACATGTGACTTGACTTTATATTGGATCACACTGGCTTGATAATGACACTGGTCCTCTACGGAAGACTGCGCCTGCAGGCACTGTGATCTGATATCTGATCAACTGTAATTCTGTGTGCATTATCATAAATGCAAGTGAATAATAAGAGCCTTGAATTTTCAAAGTTTCTGTTATTTCATTATTCATATGATTTCTAGCCAGTTCATTCCAAACTTAGAACAGTGCCAAGGAATAGCTAGGAAATCATGTAATAAATTTTAAACATTTGAAGGATAAATATTGCATTTTCAACCCCATCATAAGGGAAGCACATATTAAGCTATTTTCATCCACTTTGATAATTCACAAAAATAAAAAAAATGCACAGTATTGAAATTTCTACACAAGAATCGGAGCAAACAAGGGAAGTACATTTTTGGCTATTTTCAACCTCTTGGTGAATTCTAAAAGTGAAATACATGCACAATATTGAAATTTCTACACAAGAACAAGACCAATCTTTGAATATCTGCATGATTCTCTGCAGTTAGTGTTGAACAATAGTTTTATATCATCCCCAGGGCAGGGGGCTTCCCATTTGGCTACTGGTGCGTAGTACAGTCAAAGGATGTAAATGGCTAGCGCTACTATGGACTTGTCAACCCTATGACCTTTAAGCGACCTTCGGCCCCAGAGAATGTAAACCATCCAAGAAATAACCATTCATTACCGATCGAGCAGGCACTATGTCAAGGGGATGCTCCGGCTGTAGACAAATGGTGACCGTACTTCTTGGCAGAGACTAACGCAAATCTAGTTGACAACGTATTCCTCCAGGGAGAATGTCCCGTTAACACATTTAAGCCATGACATAAACTAAGCCAACCACAAACATGCATATAATTCCCTCGAAATTTATATTCAATTGAAAAAGTTAAAGAAATTTTATCATTGGATTA
Source organism: Maea johnstoni (assembly GCA_963942565.1). Classification (NCBI taxonomy): domain Eukaryota; kingdom Metazoa; phylum Annelida; class Polychaeta; order Spionida; family Magelonidae; genus Maea; species Maea johnstoni. Next base: position 24,467,795 of record OZ012690.1, read on the forward strand.
TTTAGGTTAATGTCCATTCAAATCATTTTCCACCATTTTTTTATATCTAATATTTGCATGTTTCAGATTCCCTTGGATGCTTCGTGGTTGAAAGGGTTAAACGGGAGCCTGTGCCAGAGGGCTGGAGAAGGGGGACATCTGGAAGTGACCCAAGGCACCGGTAGTACATGAGGGGGCGAGGGAGGAGCTGGCAGGGCAGATAAGCCCAGCGGAGAGTGACCAGTAATTGGACTAGACAAATGATAATGGCACCCAATTAGGAAGGGGCACCAGGACCAGCAGTTCTCATGGGTATTGGTGGTTGTCACCGCCAGGGAGTCTCCGCTCTACGAAGTTCAACGTTTAACTCAACAAAACTTTCTTCCTTTGTTTAATGAAAAATATAACAAAAGAATGTGATGCAAAATCAAAGTTTTACAAAATATCAAAGAAATTCTCATGGGTATTAGCAAAAGTGTATCATACTACCTTAGAAGACTTCTTTTCTTAATCCAAGATACTACTAGTATGATCCACTTTTGATATTAGTGATTGTCACAGCCAGAGAGCCTGAGCACCTCTACAAATCTCAACGTTTAATTCAACAAAACTTTCTTTCTTTCTTTGTTTAATAAAAAATATAACAAAAGAATGTGAAGCAAAATCAAAGTTTTACAGAATTTCAAAGAAATTCTAATGGGTATCAGTGACTGTCACAAGCAGGGAGTCTGAGCTCTATGAAGCTCAATGTTTAACTCAACAAAACTTTCTTTCTATGTTTAATGAAAATATAACAAAAGAATATGACGCAAAATCAAGGTTTTACAGAATTTCAAAGAAATTCTCATAGGTATTAGTGGTTGTCACAGCCAGGGAGTCTGAGCTCAACAAAATTCTCAACGTTTGACTCAACATTAAACTTTCTTTCTTTGTTTAATGAAAATAAAATAAAAGAATGCGACGCAAAATAAAAATGTCAAAGAAATTCTCATCAGTATTAGTGATTGTCAGTCAGCCAGAGAGTCTGAGCTCAAATCTCACTGGTTACTCAACAAAACTTTATTTATTTATTTAATGAAAATATCACAAAAGAATGAGTTAAAGGGATGGATATCGCTAAAAACAAAATGGTACAATACCAGCGCTTAGATGAATAAAGGAATGGATATGTAGAGAGAAGCCAATTACTATATGTACCTTAGTGAAGACCTGGCTATCTTTTGTAACTTTTAGGCTATTTCAGCTTGTTCAGGTTGACTGGCTGGTTTCATATCCACTTGTTTTTATTCATCTAAGATACCGGATACTGGTACCTCTTAACAGTGTCTAACAATAGTAATGAGATTAAAATCTTTGACCCCATTGAAATTATAAATAGTCAAGTTAAAATGGATGCATATTTATTATCCATTCATAGATCAGGGTCTGGATTAAATGTGAATTCTACTCACAGCTTACCATCCATCACTTGGGGCAACTTCAAAGGAACGGGTCGACACTTACCTACAAAGAGAAAGAGATAGGAGATGAGTTCAGTACAGCAGGCTAGGCATAAAGTAGGAGAGCGTTCCATGTATAATTGTCATGTCTCCCGCATAAAGCTCTCCCCCAACAAGACTAATGCATACCAATGGCGCAGCCGTCAACAGGTCCCCCGTAAAACACAGACCTGTCCATTGCGGCGGGCGAGCCGCGAACATAACCATCAACTATAGATTATCATAGGGAACGCATGTGTGGCGGGAGGGAGGCGGTAATATCGCCGAGGTGATACAATATACATACCAGGCTCACGCTTAACTCTTCCCTGGGTAATCATTACAAAGATGGTTATGGCATGGTTAATGAAAATGTTCACACCCCCAGTGGTACTCTTAGTGGAGGATGTGCATAAATTCTATGATGCTCCTTTTAATGGCTCACTGAATCATACTTTGACAAACTGGTTGGAGGATATATTCTAATATAGTTTT